>OY829102.1:6910000-8160000 GCA_963691645.1 Pelosia muscerda
TCGCAGTCAGTCGTAAACTATGAACTCGTATGCTACGGTATACCTAGTCGGTGCAACGTTACCCGTATATTTACGGCGCTGTCGAGTTGTCGAGTTGTGCAGCAACATTTGGCCGACATTTACATACAATTTCATATTCATATCAGAATTAGGTGGCGGGTAGGAGGCCGCATTCGATGCCGTACGACTAGAACGAGACGGAACGGAACTAGTCTACTGAGTTGACAGTCCGTTGTATAACTAACAATTTTTTCTAAGAGTTTTTATGGTCATACTTATATGCAGGGTTACTGGTAACTCGACGTAGTTCGTTACGGGGTGCTGGAGTACCCAATATACTACAATTAAAACATAACATATTTATGGGCGTAAATAATTCGACATAATTGACTATTTGTGTTTTTTCTTCCATATTAATTCTGGTTATTAGGCCTTCAAGAGTAAATAAAGAAATTAATTACAGGAATACATCGAATTATCAGTAACTCTGTATATACTAGTAATTCTGTGAACACTGAACAGTAGTGTTCGCGAGCACCCTTTTTTACCCAATAAGCTATGAGAAATCATGTCTTTGAGGCTTCAGCTAAATATCATCAAGGTCCATACATCTACCCTATTTTCCCTCTAACAAAAAGCCTCTAAATAACTACCAAGAGTAAATCTTGGTAGTTATTTTTTTATATACCACTTAAGTTTTAGTTAAATTCAAGAGCACGTGTGCCAAGCATGGTATAAATGGTTAAAAATGTGCCATTTATACTTGATCTAGGTATATTTGTGTCAGGCGCAGACATAAATACAGACGAAAGTAAAATCGGTCACCTCAACGAAATAGCTGGCTTCACTCGCTCTGTCAATAAGACAAGTAATTGGGTAATTTTTACATGTTATGACGATTAAACTTTCTCCCTGCTGATACAAATGATAAGTATTATATAATATTTATCGACAAAATCTTTTTAGCATAATAACTATCATAAAGTTCATCATAAATATTGTTATTAGCAAATGTAATCATAATTCTTTGATGATACTGTGTATACAATGCAATTTCAATAAAGGGTGGAAATTAAAAGATAAACAATTCGTCGACAGGAAACTGGATGGGTTATTCAAGGCTTGTTCTTAATAATAACTTGTGCATTGCTGATGCTTGTAAAACAAACGAAAGATAAAACATTGCAAGTTATATTGAATAAAAACTTCACTCTTGCATACTAATGCTAAAATTTGTATTCGACTGAGTTTGCTTGACTTTTCATTAAGTTTCTTGTCTCGTTGGTTGGTAGATGAAAATCAAAGTTATCATAAAGCCTGATTAAGCGTCTAAACAAATCGCACTTGGCATGGTTTCTTTGTTGTAAGAACTAATTAGAGATAATTAGTGCCGAGACTCATTAGGACGTTTTAATTTGTTATTATTCACATAATTTAAAGTTCTTTACGATCTGCTAATGACTTTCAATTTTAATTGAACACCCAATATTTAGAGTATTCTTGAAGTAATTCTAATAATGAGACGAAAATATATTCACAGTCACACACGCAGACACACACGCGCATAGACATGGGTGTATACAGACCAAAACAGTGTAATGTTCAGAAAAACAAAACAACTCACCTATTTCTTTAAAGTGTGCCTGGAGAAAAATGGGATGCATTCAAGACTGAACTAAAATAAACTGCTCACAATACAACAGTCGATGTGACAGAACGCTCAGCGTGCCGGCGTCGTTGCGAAGCCATAGAGAAGTGCACTTTAGTTAGGAAAAGACAGGTACTCCGTGTGCATTAGGCGAATTAAAAACTTTTCCTTGTGCAGCTCTTCATTTGTTACCAAATGTAAAGGCGGAATACATCACACCAGCACAGCACGAATCACAGTGAAAGAGTTGAAATCAAACGCTTCTAAACGAAGCAGCTTCAAAGGGCGCGAAATGAGCACGTTCAAAGTGAAACGCATTTGTATAACCTACAAAATAGTCTGTGAACAGGTAATCGAGGTGATCGGTGCAGAAACAAGTTTTCGTATGATGAGCATTATGAGCGCCGAACACTGAACGACCAATGCAATATTTACGTATAGTGTTGGTGATATAATGCATAAGCGTTAATAAGGATCATACATACTTATGCAAGGATTTTCTTCATTATCTCATATAAGTTTTACAGCGATAAAATTACAAAAAGGCTGTAAATTATGTTATATAACAATTCTGCAGAAGCGAATTTATTCTTATTCCAAGTCTTATAATAATAAATCGATCTTAATAAATTACGAAGAGTTATCATTTGAAAGTGATTGATCTCAAAACTTAGAATGTTTTGAGGAAAACCTCGAAATGGTACGTATTTACTGAGTGTTACTTTCTGAATGTTTTGAATAACATGAGTTCAGTTTCAGTTGTGTAGTTAGTAATTGTAAAAGTGTTGCTTAAATCCTACCATAATAACCATTCAAAGGTTGCCTGACAGAGTTCGCCCGTTTGGTCGTCTATTGTACTACCTCATTAGTCTAATAGATTTAAATTATGCATTTTTTACTTACAATTTGTGTACAATGATAAATACATAGGTATAAATAAAATAAAAATGTCCCAAAAGGTAATTACAAGTAAAATCTGTTATTATTATAAAAGTATTAATACAGATAGGATCAAACCAAAACTAAACTTTACGCAACTATTTTGTAACTAATAAAATATTTAGTTGCGTATAAAACCGCAACAGACGAACGCGAACCTTACCTTTGAAAGCCGTAACTGGCTATTACACATTTAGGATAGAAAACCTTTGGCAAGAATTACTAAGGTCAAATGTAATAAATTTAGTTTTAGCCCACAAAACTATGTGGTTGGAGATTTTCGGGGTAGGTCTGCCTTTGTTTTGTCGATGCCTACTTTATTCTATGTAATCCATTAAGACACATAACGAATAGGCCGAGAAGGGGGATTTCATTGACAGCCTCTTAACTGCCCGTTGCCGCGGTAAAGATTTGTAATGTGTTTACGAAACCCCTTTTTGTACGACACTTCGGGTTGGGATGCGGTTTTCTAAAAGGCTATTTGTTATGATTTCAAACAAGGTCCTGTCAGATAAAATGGCTTTTGTTATTTATTTTCTCAGCCGGATATTTTTAAGGCAGTTTCATGAGAATCAAACGAAATGTTCGGTTCAGTTCTAAAACAGTAGCCATAACGATTATAGGTATTCAAATTGTCACAGATTTTTAATGTTTTTGTTTTTCTTATGACACAATTTGCATTTAAGAGATATTCTGAAATAACTCTCAGTAAAATCATTTAAGTAGATCCTTTTAATTTGCCAAATAAAATTCATAGGAAAGTAATCAATTTCACTATTGGATTGAAATATATTTTTACAAACAATGCAAAAATATACCAAAAGATAATTTATGGCGCGAAAGTTTTGAGTGTTTTTTTTTATCAAACCAAAACGCAATAAATAATAAATCAGTAAGATATACAAAGCTCTTCTCGATGTTGTTTTTAAGTTAAGAAAAGATGTTCCACAAAATAAATATAAATCACTCCCAGCGAACTTGCACAATTGCTTTATGTTTTTCTCGAAAAGAAACAGAAAAGTAATAACTTCTCAACCAATTACAACACTCTAGTTACATTAATCCAGTGAACCCAGCCATTTCTACCGAAAAGAAAAGTTCCAAAACAACTTACCCTCCAAAAGAATCCCGAAAAAAGCATAAATATCAATGGCGAGGAGGGCTCGAAGCGATTTAAGCGAGATGGGGACAAACACGCGACCAAATGCGTTTTACGACAGATGATACTGAGATTCGGCAATGATCAATATTATATTCTTTCTTACTGAACAAACTTCACTTTAACGTCGACAAGTAAGAACCTTATAAAACTAATGACAAGGCTATTACCAAACAAAAATTATATCGTAGACAAGTCTAACCGTCAACATTATGAAATTGTTAAATTTTTCCCTTGTGTATGTACATAATTTCGTTATTAACATTTATTCGCACGCACACAAGACTCGCTAAATAAAGCGTACACTTTGATATGATAATAAATTAAATAAGCGTCATAAATACCACCACCGAAATTAAATTAACGGATTATTTGCGTACGCAAATGCAAAGTAAGTGATTAAGCGTTTCCAACACGTGTTCGCTCCCAAAAGACTAATACGTTATGTGGCATAATTACTTTAGGTAAAGCGGCATGCCAGTTTAGGGTAAGATGAAGAGGAATCGCAGGTGTAAACGGCTGCCTATTGCGCTTTCCATCAGAGCCCTCTTCGTGCGCCACTCGCAATGGCTTTCTCGCGAAAATCAAGCTAACATATGAGGGCACGCGGTTGATTTTGGCTCGCGCCGCCCCGATAGGTGCTATGGACTACGACCGCGTAGCGTGTATGTAGGACCACCAAAGCCCAGACATTTAGAGCCAATTCCCAGCTGGCTTGTTGTATGAACAATTAAGTGTAGCAACCTGCCTACAAGCGGGAAGAAACATAATGAATGTATACTGTTGTTAAGTGTTGTGTTTAAAACATATTCCATCCTACTAAATAGATGACCTGTTGATGTTGTGACTTTAGACTAAAACGTTAAACATTAAGTATAAAATTTCTAATGACTTTAAATGATAATGTTCCGCAAGGGTGAAGACATCTCCACCTTATTATAATAGCGTAAATACAAAGGGATACTCTCACCGTAACGCCATGAATAAACCTCAAAACGCTGCAGGAACTTACCTGTAATGATAAAAATAAACATATAAAGAACATTGAGCTCCATCGGGTGTAACAATATGTTGTCTAAGTCTGAACAAAGCTTCGTTCGCCATAATGAGAGTTGCGTGCGGCGCGTCAAACATGTAAGCAAACAATTTAGGCACGCCTGAGTAAATACGACTGCGAAATATCTCGGGGCCCGGCCTGAGTGCGGCTTTTCTCGAGTTTGCTCGTGGGCGGCTATACCTCGAATTTGCGCTGAGCGTCATCTTTTCAACGAAGCTTTTGTTGATAATGAAATACAAACACTATTCTTCAGTCAAATTCTCACGGTGGCGCAGATTCTTTAAAGTGAATATAAAGGTTCTCTTCAAAGTAGCTAAAGTTTATGTATTTGCTTTTTTCACAGTCTTTTACACTAGTGCCCAATATATCACTTTCTATTATTTACCATATTTATAATTAATAATATCAGTTTTTAAAAGATTGTTACCTCATTAAATACACACGATTACGTTTATATACTTATCCGTAGCATAAATACACATTCAAAAACAATAAAGATTACAAAGGATTATTTTACAGAATTAAAACAATTACCCGGTGCGTGAAAATAAGTGGTTCGGCGTAGGTGGGTCATATTCACGTTTAAAATACGACAATGAAGTTTACTACGCGCCAGGATGAGCAAGGAATAAATTAATTTAAATTAACTAAGCGAAAAGGGCCTAAGAAATGGCCCGAGTTGCTAGAATCAGGAAGCCCGCTTGTATTTTAATAGCAACGAGACAAAGGTGTAGATACAAAAGGATTAGCGGTATTATTGTTTATATGACAGCACAGACTTCAAGACAATAAATCATATAACTATGTGGACCAAAATAAGTTGCCTACCACAAGGGTACGAGTTTGTTTCTATATTTGTGTGGGGTAATGGTAAGGTGGTTCATAATTGCAGTACTTTTGCGTCGACTGATTGCTGTTATTATTGCGTACTTGAAGAGTGGCAGTCTAGATAATAAGAAGACTAATTGGTAAGTATTATTAGACTCATTGATGTGATATCCTATTATGTAATTATAACTATCTTGTTTTGACTATAACGCAGATCACTTTACCATTGAACTGACTTCAAAGAACTAAATAAAAAAGGTTTTAAAAATTGCTTTTTAAGATAAACCTTCAAATAGGTAGGATGAACGATTGACGCCGTTCCTATCAATTAATAGAATGATTTATCTATGTTTAGCGGTGATTTTTGCACTTTTGCTTGACAAGACACATAAATGACCAAAGTTTACTCTTCAATTATTTGAAGAATACAGTAGCAACTGTTTAGGAATGTGCATCAAACTATGCACAGAAGTTCTCTCAACAAATTAAAGTACTTTAATGACTGAATAACACACTGCATGCAGCTGAAAGTGCGACTTACTACTTTGAAAGTGTAAATAGAAGCGGCCGACAAACTCCGTATTAGGCTGCAATACGTGGTGTGCACGATTGTGTATATATTAGCGTCTTGTCCTTTCGTCGGATATCTTGGGAAGTTTGCCTTGCCCCGCGACGATTTACATTACCTCCGAAATGTAAGTCTCTCCGCAACCAACGTTGAAGTTCGCTATGCACCCAACTATTTCTTGTTTACGAAAGAATGTAAAAAACAACGAAGAAGGTTTTTTAACGGTCTTAGTTTGAATTTATTTCACCTGTGAGTACGAATTTTGGATAGTATGTTGTGTTGTTCTAATGTATAGCTGTTTCATGAACTGCGATAAGACCGCACATTGTTCCGATTCATGTTCAGTGTATAATAAACGGTATCTGCCTATCCATCTATCTATCTAAGTGATTTTAGATAACCAAATAAGCGTTTCTCAGAGGTTTCTTAAGCTGAAACGATGGTTGAAAATAGTTTTTTCATGATTAGAATTTTAGACAGTGTTTTAATTTGTTTCTCACAGAACTGATTTGTATTAATTTTTTATTAAATTTATATCGTTTAAACACTGTATTTATCTCAGACATATTATTTTCAATTGTAAGCAGGGTTCCTATTTTAGAAAGTAATTCACAAAAAACTAAAAGTGACATCAAAATGAACCGTTTATATACTAACATATCATAATTTATCCACAAATCCGATCAACGTCGCGTTAAACACACTGTAGCTCGATCACTCATAACACATAATTTCTGTTCCGAGATATCTGTTTAATGTTTAAAGCAAAGGTTAACAATGCCATTCTCATTAAGCTAACGAGAGTGAAGCACTATCTAATCACAGCTCAGTTGCCAAATTACGCGGTTCGCTGTTTAAATGTGGGCTTACTTTAATCTTGTGATGTAGATGGTAATGCGAACAGATGCCTACAATTTCGTTTTACTGAATTGTGGTTATTAGGAACGCACTGTATGGTTGTGTGGACCTTTTGAAATAACTTGTGTAGTTATAGGTAGGCAGTTAGGTATTATTTTGAGATTATAATGAATGGGTACATTCAACATAAAAATAAAAAAAAACATAAATTCAAAAAGAGCAATAATGTTACCTTAAATATTGAATAATATTGAATTTAAATTTTACTTTATAGGAAGTACCTTTTAAAACAGATTTATAGACACTACACACTACAGGTTATATATTATCTCAAATAGCTATAGTAATTTACCTGTTTACGTGCTTAAGCAAGTTATTGTAAGAGTACTTATTTATTTAGTGCCTATTAACACAAGATACGATCAAGTATAACTTACTAGAATAAATTTTTGGAGCCGTAAATATAACTATCTGCGTGGTTAATTTACCAGTCACAGTAAACAACTGGGATATGTCAGGCTCCGTGAGCTTTAAATTACGTACAGCATAAACCAACGAGTTAAAGAGAGCTACAATTCGCATTAGGTGCCAAGAAACACTTTTTTGTTTCAATATATTTTGTAACTATTTTGGTCGTTTGCAACACCAATTCACCGTCAACGCAATGAATATATTTTATTGCTTTAATTGATAAACAAACATGTAAATATATGAATTGACCATCTTGTGACACTGTAGTGGTTACACTGTTTGTAAACTAGCCTTCAAGATAACGACCCACGGTTATAAAAACAAATGATTCTATTTTGACAATACGCATTTCCGTATTCGCATTCAGTGACACAGTAAATTTTGATCGGTGTACACGCGGCAAGCAATTCATTACATAGACATGAACAAATTAATCCAAGAAGATTACCATCCTGTAGTACTTTGACTTGTCCCGATAACTCAAGAATGCTGTCGTGCCTTTCTGACGATGGCCTTTATCGTTCTAGGCTCGATATTGCCGTAATTTATTCCGCAGAGAGCTAAATTAAATATAAAACGTCGTTGCGGTGTATCACTGTTAGTGACTGTGATAAATGAAGCCATTAGTAACGCGAGCTGTACTTTTTTCGGTTCATCCGGCGGCGTCGACGGGCCGGGGGATGCGGCGAGCGGGAGTTTGTGGACAATTTCATTAGAAAACGTTATAAGTGTGTTGTCGGGTGACGGGGTGACGCGGGTGACGGCACGGGGTGGCGTTCGCGGGGCGGAATTACAAGCGGCGCGATAAATTTCGTCGCCTCGCGACATTAGGCTCGCGGCAAAATAGGGGCTAGACACCGCCGCAGTAGGGCCACAGCCGCCGGCGACCGGGAAACGCGTTGATCCTGGCGCGAAATTAAAACAAGGAACGTCCGCGGCGAACTATAAAAACGTCGTATAAATCTCGGTGGGCGCCCGCTCTCGATGTGTGGACTGCGGGGCTTTATCAGAACTCCTTGGTTATTTGTGTTACATGCCGTACAGGTGTGCGCCCCGGGCGATATTGATCGGAATACACATAAGGGAACCTGGTCTTTATCATTCCTTGCCAATAGTTTTGTTTCTTGTAAATTCATGTGCGTTTTTATAGACAATTTATAAGCGATGTTAAATCTATTTGTTAACATATGTATCAGTTGGTCAAATTAACTAACAATCACACATTAAAACCAGTTATGACAATACCTATATAAATATATCAAAACAAGCTACAGCACGGTTTTAATTTTGTAATAAAAAGAGGTGTAAGTATGTATACAAAAATAAATAGAATGCGCCTTACCTAAAGTGGGTTGTCCTCATTTGTTTTATGTAAAGTATCTCAAGAGTGGGAAAGACAAAGCGTTCTATCGTTAAAGCACATTCATATTATTTTTATGAATAGGAGGGCTGAACTTTCAATAAATCCTTCTATTCAACAGCGCTATTTATACACTGAATGTAATACCTACTTAAGAAATTTATTTTGAACTCTTTCTTTTGTTTTTATTCAACATTTAACGGATGTTTCATTTTTTAATCTTGACTTTGGAATCGGTTTTAAACAACGATTATATTATTTAAACATACAAAACTTTGAAATTTACTCTCTAAGCACGCAAATGCGGTAAGTTATCATTTTTTCCCCTAGTTTAGGTAAATGCAACTATATGCATTAGTAAGTTTAAGAACATGATATCCTATTAACTTAACAACGCTTTTCTAAAGTACTAAAATTGATTGTAAAAGCAAATGAAAATGAAAATTGATATAAGCAGCGTTACATTGGCGGAAATGACGAGACGGATTTGATTAGCATAATTATACCTATTATACTACAAACAATATTACAAACAAACTTATTATATTACCATCGCTCACTATTTAAGATTTATTCGGAATGAAAACCGCTCCTCTCGAAGTGGAACCTCGCCTCAACCAGCAACTTCAAAAAGTCCAAATTTGAAATTTCTATAAATGATATCTACAAAAAGAAGTCTATTTTCCGATATAATAACACTTATGTTACCATAGCACTGGTAGAAGTTAAAGCAATTTGATAATTAATGATACGGTACCTACTGAGTCCCGGTCATAAAAACAACTAGATTTGTACACACCAGCAAATATTAAAGCCAAACTAACATTGTAGTTACAGTTATTTTAGATTGCATGGTTATCTTAAGTTTAGGTAATATGTCACATATCGAGTTTTGCATGACTATTTATGTTAATAAGAGTACCAATTTCTTTCTACGCCTTCAGTAGAGTTAAATTTAGACAACCAAGAATAATAGATAGGTACAATCGAATATACTGGATTCGCAATCACCTCAATTGACTTACTTGATGGCTACATAGATTTTAGTTTAGGCGCTTATTTAAAGTACGGCAATATTATCCTATGACAATTTTACGTTAAATACATTGAAATCCATTTTAGATTTCACAATTGCCCAATGCCCCTAAACACCTATTTCATACTTTTATTAAGTTTTCCTAAGTTGTTATCAAATAATTGATTAATTAAAAAGGTTTCAGTTTGAATTTTCATATAGCTACAGAAAAAAATCGCCAAATCGTCTTGAAATTCTAAAAAATGATAACCGCATCTAGAAAAACCTTCCACGAGGCTCAGCGTCTAGTATCGTAATTAGTATTTCCTCGTAATAATCGTTGTTTGCTGGCACAAGGTTGTAGTATTCTCTAATGAAAACGTTCTAAGTACTTGTACTTAATGTTTATTTACTTCCACTTTGTTTTTAACCTACCCCAGTCTTATGGTCTCCGTAAAAGCAGGACATTAAAGGGTAAGCCAAGAGTTGATTTCTTTTGAATTGTCCGACTAAGGGTGCATGAAGTTGTGCAAAATATACAAGTTTTAATTTGTTTTGCTTTAATTTTTTTTGCTTTTTAACTTTTCAGATTAAATTAGATTTATTTGATTGAATTGAAGTTTGGTATAATGATAATTTTGTCTATTAATTGTATTCACTATATAAAAAAGATACATCGTATTATTTATTTTTACAGACATAAAAATCACATTGCTAAATAATGTATAAGTACGCAACATTGAAGAAATTCCATTTAATGAAATCAAATATCTTCAAATGTAACAAATGATGTGAAGAAGTCTGAAGGTTCTTTAATAGATTGTTTTTTTTTCAGAATGCTTTGACAAATACCGGAACCAGTCAACCTGAACAAAAGTTAGATCTGTTTATTATAAGACAAAGAGATTCATTCTTAGCGTAATTGAGACAATAAAATGTGAACGCTCTATGTAGTTAAGTATATCATGTTAACTTATATTTTGAGATTTGTTTTAAGTTTTACTTCAAGTAGGTACTTACTGAAGTAAAGTTAACGTATAACAATTGTACAAATTTATTACATGTTTCTTTTGTATAGATAGATAATCAATTAAAGGTATTCGCTGCGGTTAGACTTATAATTACTTTTTTCTTCTAACTTCTGCATTTTTATTTTTATTACACTAAAATTATTTCACTAACAATTTAGTTTTAGGACAACAATTTTATGATTCAATATGAAGTCACTTATTGACTTAATAATTTTCATTTTCTATATAGATGAACTAAAAAAAAAACAAATGTAATATCCCTCCTCCATCACTAGCAGCTTACTAGTTATTGATCCTTGACAGCCATAAAAATGATTTGTTGTTTACATATTGGTCTGGAATCAAATAGCCGCATAAAGCCAAGTAGCGTAACACTGTAAGTTACCCAATACAGGGACATTTTCAAAGACACATCGAGATCTGTTTATACATGATACATCGAAAATCCATATACAACGGACGTTAAAAGGGTTCACGTTTCCGCTATACCTACGTCATAGTGTCAATTTAGCTGAGGACACGAACGCGGTGACGTTTTTTCAGATTGACAGCAATACCCAAATCTAAATCTTGCCCACCGATGCCTTGAGTTATGAGTTGATATGACAAATCAGACAGTTTATGACGTAGAGAATAAAGGTGAATGTCGCGGAAATTTTGTGGATTATTGACAGTTTTATTTTTATATTGCTGCTCTTGTTTAGTTGTGTACAAAATTTGAAATAATACTTCGAGTTTCTTATTTTTTGTTTGACAATTTGTTAATGGTCCCATAATTGGAATGGTATCAGATTGATTTGAAGCTATAAGTCTTCTTTTTTTTCAAAAGTTTATTTAATTTAGGTAAAAATTTAAGGTTTCTTTTCGTAAGAATTGTCGAAGAGTTACGGAGACTATCTTATTTTAGAGATTCCGATTTCAAATCCTGGCCATTACATCGCTTACTACTTGGTAATCAAACGCAAATATTTTAAAATAATGTACGATTTTTTAACTTTATAAACCTTATTATATTCATAATTTGTATTTCAAGTGCAAACCAATATCTAATCCAAATGCATTATAGCAAGAATTGGTTGAACCTGTGTAAGCTGTAAGCATCCTTATTGACATGCATTACGGAGCAGCCCTACCCTATCTGTGGATAGGGTAGGGCTGCTCCGTAATGCATGTCAATAATGCTGTAGGCTATAAATATTTGGCGTTCGAAGCATCGTGTCGCTTGGAATGTGTTCCAAGCGACACGATGCTTCGAACGCCAAATATTTATAGCCTACAGCAATTAGATTTTTACAGCTTTTAACTTAGTAAAACGAACTTTTCACAAAGATACATTATCTAATTCCATCGCCGCGGATAACAGTTAAGCAGTTTTTATTACTTGGACGCTGATGAAAGTACGCCTTTATTGATTTTAAGGACGGCATTTGAGAGTATTTAAAGCTTCATGTTGGGTCATAAAAAGTTTTAGGATCGGTAGTTAATAGACAAAATTTTTTAAAAGGCAAAGCTGAGGAAATTGTATACATTCAGCGCGTATTAAATATTTGAGGAACTCATACTTTACAGTTATGAATATTTTAATGAGTAAGAGATTTTCATTAAGAATATCAATGAGGATAAAAAAGATGGTAAGGATTTTAAAAGTAATGCAAAAGATGAACTATACGCGGAATATATATGGAGAGCCCAAATCATTACATATCCCTAAAGGAGAACGTATGTATGTCCCTAAGCCTGTAGATGTATAAAGATGGGGTTACATTTGAATAAAATTTTATTCGAAGAGCTTACAAAGACCATAAAAACGTACATACGCGCCGCATTCGATTTGAAATCATATTATGACTTTTCAACATGTATGAATGCAACTTGGTTTCCTATTTCTCGTTCCTTTGCTATATTGAATCCTGTGTGTAGTTTCTCCGTTTTCAATCTTGTACGTACTGCTACGTAGCTTAATGTTACGAAATACAGCAGAGATGAGATGATATAAAACACATGTTGCGCTTAGAATGAGATCTCTCGCCGTCCAATAATTCAAAAATGAGTTAAGCTCCTCCATGATGGCATAGTTTATTGCAACTTATTTATTGGCAATTTCTTGATTTACGACCTTTTGTATTATGATGAGATATTATGAAATGAAGATTACGCTTTTACGTATCGCGAAACAGTTTGGTTTTTATTAGTTTTGTGACAAGTAACAGAGAATATTTATTTTTAAGGGCGTCATTTACTTTTATAATGAATCCTTAATTTTATTACTCTTACTTACCTTAAAAAAGTGAAACAGTCATAAAGTTAAGTTAAATCTAAGCTAAGTTAATCGTCGTCTCATGCTACTCTGAAATAGTCCAAAAAATAAGAGCTGGTAAATCTAGCTTCATACAATATAAAGATAAATCAAATATTTCAAGTGGAAAAGCATAAAGATTAAAATATATATTTTTCCAAGCACCTTAGTGGGGTCGCACTCCTAGGTAATTCCATTAATCTCGTACATAAGCATTATGAGGACAGGTCGCCATTTGATCTGACACAAGAACAGCTTATGATGTTTGTGTAATGCTATTTATTAATGTCTGTAATGAAATACATTTTCTCTGTGGTTACGCTGTTATGAGTTAAAGGGAATATTATTAGGATATGTGGTGAATTTATGAATTATAATATAATTACATATTCGTATGTAGTTATTGAATAATAGTGGAGATATTTTGTAGACAGCGAGGAGTGTTTTGAGTAATTTACATTATACAGGATGTAAGGGAAACACTACCGAAGCTGAAAGCTCCTGGTGGTACTCCTGAAACGCATCATATAGCAATAAAAAAAATGGGCCTTCAGGGCCAGATGCAGTTTTCATATTCATTTACGTACATCTGTTTTTATATCTGTTTATATATTATAATCTAGGTTATTTTTGTACAAAGTTCAGTTAGTAGGATCTTTACTTGGCATTGACATAAGGTTCTTTCATTCACGAGAACTACAAGACTGTATCATTGGAACGGTAGGTTTTGATTATTATTTCTATATACCCTAGATATTTCAGATAGAAATTAGCATGAAGCAGATGTTTCTGCGTAGAATTCAGCTGTTCAATTCAATACGGTCGATCAGGCCTGGGCCTGAGATATTAGCTAGGATGTTCGTTGGTGGCGTATTAAAAAGAGAGAAAGGTATTTTGTTTTTTCTTCTATTTCATTTATACCTTCTATAAATTCTTTATAGGTATATACTTTATAATGGGCCTAAACGTTGGACATAGTCATTCGCGTTATAATAAGTTTTAGCCTGTTTTACATTCATTTAATACATATAAAATATAGGTACCAATTATAATCGTAATGTAAAGGTATCAAAGGTACACATAAAAATCGTATTTTTCTCTACTGTTCTGAATAACTGATTTATTAGTATGATTTTGCGACGTTGTTAATATGACAGTTATATATAACTATAACGTTTTCATTTCTACCATTTTTATTATCATTGATATGATCTCTTAATATTCTAAGCTTTCGTAGACGTCGCACATCTGTCAAAGGTTATGTTTATGATGTTGACGTTTTTATAAATTGACCATTTATCTTTGCCGCATATGATATCCATGACTCACTTTAAATTCAAAACATCATTTACTGCCGATTTTCCTCTAAATTTTTTCCAGTGTAATTTGCCACATTCACAGGATTGATTCTTGCACTATCTGATATAGTGTGCTTCCTCAGCCGATCGTGAATCTCTCTTATAGTCACGACACCTCCATTTATACCCAAATTCAGTCGAACCCAGCTGAAGAGCCGAATAATCCACTGAGGGCCGTTCTGTGCTCTCGTTTGTAGAAACGCCAAATCGCAGAGCATTATTCTAATTCGCTTTCAGGATAGCTTTCGAAGAAGCTATTTATTTGTGTCGTAAGCTCAATCCATGCTCAATTTTAGACCGCGAACTTTAAATTACAGTATATTTTATATAATATTCCTTTGATACCTCACGTTCGTTTATAAACGCCGTACATAAAACGGGGACCGAATTCTTCATTTTAATAAAGGAATTTTATTGAGACTGGCGATTGATAAATGACTTAAGTTAGTTGCAAATGAAATCTCGTCCACTTTCCAGGTTTCTACGCCTATAGTACTTATAATAAATTACAGGAATTAAAGGAAATAACTTTTCATATAAATCATGATATAATGTCGGAGCACATGTGGCAATCTTTATTCCACAGAAGTGCCGCAGAAGTGAAAGATATTTCAGATATAAAAACACGTGCCCGATGCTAATAAAGTTGGGCAATATCGGAAAGGTATTTTGTAAGAATGGTTTCCCAGGGAGGCCAGAAAAAAAGGACATAAAACGAAAAGAAACGAATGTGGAAATATGACCAAGTCATATTTTATTTACTGCATACAATCGAACCTTTATCACTGTTTGTATCGAGTTAGGAGCGTTGGTAGTCGGCTCTACCGTTTAGGAGGATGGTCGGCGCGGGCGTGTTGTGTTATCTGCATGTTTATATTTTACAGCTGTCGATGTCACACATTTCATGTTATCTGGGGTATAGTTCATTCGTTGATGGCTAACCTTTGACACTATATGTGTGAACGTTGTGTTTTGTAGATGTCATTTTGCCGGTAGGGCGATGCGTACGTGAAAATTGATATTTTTGAGATAGGAAGATTTTTAGAGAAGAAACATCTGTTCAAACGTATACCATATCTAGATCTAGAAAAATATGGATAAATTGGTTACATAATCGTAGTATACAATTATTGCTGAAATGTGGGTGTTAATTAGCCAGCCTGCCCCGGAAGGTAGTAGGCGTAAACTTATGTATGAAAAGATTTTACAACTTGGAAAACAAACACTAGGATGTTTACATTTACTGTTCAACATGTAGGTATTTTTCCAAAGTACCTACATGTTGTACGTTCAAATATACATTGCTAATGAAAGATGTAGTATGAGAAAATCAAATTCTAGTTTTGCTTTTCCCAACATGCAATAACAAATCCAACGTATCCGTTGAAATGTTCTTCAAATGGTAAGCTTATTTCAACATCGCTCATATTATATTACGAAATACTTACACTCACTGGCTTTTATTTGATGCTTGCATAACAGACCAATTTAGGCAGACTCAGCTGAACGAAATTGCACATCCTATTGTACCAAACGTGGAGCAGAATAAAATTAGAGCGCACCGAAAACATGTTTGCATTGGAAATATTACTCCATCGGCCCTTCCAGCCGCCCGCACCGGAGACAATATTCGGTCGGCCTCTGTACGCCTTTTTGATATTTGCTGCTTTATATCAAACGCCAAGTGCATACAATTTACTTGAGCGAACACAGCTATGACTCAGCCGACAGTTAAAAACAAATATAATATAGGATTTGAAGTGGAACAAGAAAATAAACTTTCCCCAGGATCAACTAAAGACACTGAACTGCTCTACCGGTGAAGCTCAATAATTGGATTCGCACGGAAGGAATTTTAGCGAAAAAAATGTTCGACAATTTGTCAGTCAGCTAGGCGGGGGATCTCGGCGACATGATCGTGCTTCATCATCGTTTTTTCGTCAAAGTACCTGCCCCTACCCCGCGCGAACCGCCCCAGTAGGGAATTCTTATTACTCTTGATACATTCCGGGTACACTAAAATCAACTTTCCCTTAAAGGAACTTTAATTCTCTTAACACTGAATAGCGCAAATCGAGTGGCTTTATTACTCTGAGCACGCTTGTTTCTGTTTTTTTACGATATCTAAAATGTGCCATGCCGCAAGTGAAGAATATTGTTATAGTAGGATAATAATAAGTTTTGAGAGTAAACATTCCTTTAGCGCAAAACCTGATCATACGTAGGTACCTACTTATACTTCAATATTATTATACAGTCCTTATTTTCTATTTGTTTTATATTTATTCTAATTGGCAAGTAAAATGTTAAATATGTGTTATGTTACTGGAAATGTATGAAACTACGATTGTATACAACCGCTAGGAAATGTATATAATTCCCGAACTATTTAGTAAATGTTTAAAATATTGTTTTAAGAAGTATTTAATGCATACATATCCTGGAAAATGTCTACATTTCCTATGAATTGTGTATAATTCTAGTATCGTATTAGGAAACGTATAAATATTATAGTTAACTCTCCGGCTCAGAGTACCTCGACTCGGATAGGTTAGATTAGAAGGTCTCGTGCTTTTTTTTTAAACCCCTCTATCACTGCGTACCATTTGGTATCTTAAATGTTTTATATTTCCGATTGGTGTTTAGGAATACATAGATTTCCTAGGAAATGTGTCTAATATAATTTATTTCACACATTTCCGGGTGATTTTAGGAATTGCATGCATTTTCTAGTAATTGTATACAAAGACGCATTACATACATTTCTGTTAACATATATATAGGAATTCATATGTTAATATCTACAGCAATGTTCATATTGCCTGAAAAGTTTATTACAGCCCATTACATACCATAAATACGTTATACTGGTAATCCTGTAAATATTCAAGCGTACATAAATCTACTAAGAAACATTAAAATAAAGATGATAAGTCATAGATTGATATTGAAAAGCTTTACAGTGAATACAGTTTAGCTACTGCGGCGCATTGGCGCGCCGCACTCCGCGTGTGAAAAATACCTTTTCATCTTGGGAATTCGTGCAAAGATGCCGAACTCTTATATTTATAAGGCGAAACGAGAAATAAACAAACCGAATAGAAAAAAGAGCGTACGGTGTCTCGCTCGCAAAAGGCTGTAGATCTCACTGATTGTGAGAAACACCGTTCCGCATCTTGAATTATTTGACAGTTTGAATTGTCACCTCCCGCTCGTTCCTGTTGTTATTTTTTCGCCGTTTCCTCCTCACGTCACCGGATAATGCGTAAGTGATAAAACAAACACAAAACTTGTTAACAATACGCCAGCTGCGTTAGTTTGCGTACCGAATGTTAACATTAATAATATACTTGTAATTCAAACTTTGCTCCGGATGAACCCAGCGAGAAGATACTTGAGTAAACATTGTTCGTGTCGATCTCAGCCATTTTGAATATAACTATTGAAAATAACCATTACTATTATAAGAGAGAAACTAATAAAACAGAGAGTTCTTATCGCATGTTAAGGTTATATCGCACCTATGATTTTTTTGACATAATAAGGAAAGCTTGTTGTGTCAATGATTAAAAAGGAAAACGGAATTCAATCTTATATAATGAATAAAACAGAAGTTACCATGACCAAGATGCGTATCAAAAGATCTCATGAAATATTACCTTTCACGTGCAATTTGTTCCGGGAAGTGTCGGCGCGTCTAGTCCAATCAACATGGCCGTTCGCCTAATTATGTTTACCGTGTTCCGTTGCCTCTGTGCTCGACGTGAATACCTTCCATCCCCTCTAAATGTTTATAGAATCTGATTATTTACGCAATGTGTGACATACATATATTAAAGCCACTCACTACTTACATTATATTATATACCTACCCACACACGTGGAGTATTTTAAGCCTAGCACAGATATAGGTATATAACTTTAAGGTGGTTTGAAGCTTAGCAAGCTTAGTTGTGACGCAGAGAAAACGTAACTCTCATTTGTAATCTCTATTCAACAATGATTTTCCCCAGAATTTTTTCCTCGTACCCGTCATAAAATAAATGAATTAGCATACCTAATTGTCTCTCGAAACTGAAATAAAAAAAAACGAAGATTCCGGATTCAGTAGAGGGGCTACTGAATCCGGACGGATTTCTACGAGGCAATCAAAATTTAGGAATAATTTAGCAGCTGGATCCACATGCAAAGCTGTTTTATAGGGAAAGTTAATGTGGGAACAAAGAATTATATATGGCGTGAAGATAAGGAGATTGCTAAATTAAAATATTTCAATTAACGCCAATGAAAGAAAGAAATAATGAGAGCCATAGCGGCCTCTAATTTGCTTATGAAGCTCACGGATGGTCCGTTAAGTTATTTTCACACAGGTGAAACGAACCTTTTTCCTTCGAGTGATTTAAATAAGACGGGACTGCTAATTTAAAAGACAATGTAGATATTTCTTTTCAAGATATTTGTAGATTGCAAATACGATGTCTACCTTTATTTATTCTATAGAATATTTAATACAAGTTTTAGGTGAACGAAGCATTATTTGTTAGTGAAATATTTTATTATCAATGTATAAATATATGTACAAATTCATCAACGCACTTGCATTATTCTAGTTGTGTGTAATTGGGAGTCTTTGGCTTACTGTTTTCACGGCGGTCAAACGGATTGGTAGAGGGTTCTATTCCAAGTATTCCTTCTCTCGTGGTGATATTATCTGCGTTTTTCCATTCATTTTTTTTATAATTTTTCCGTTCGTCGCCTTTTACGTCACCCTTCGGAAGAGATGGGGTAGTAATATACTTTCTAAGTCACTACACATGACAATGACTGCTATGAATGAAAAGTAATTATAAAAATACCGAAACTAACCAAAGAAAGACGAAGAAAAACAGCAATAGTTACGCAATTAATTAATTTACGTATACATTTACTATGATTGAGATATTGACACTGTTACGGTTAATAGCAAACATCTCAGCTATCGAATCACCTCAATTGAATAAAACATGGAACATTTAACCTTCAATGAACTTCAAGTATCTAACCATAACATGTTAAATAAAAATGATAATTTAATTTAGCATGTTATGGATATAATGAAATGAATAAAATTTGTGATTGCACAAACACTAAAGTGCCTTCATTTTGCAGTATTACAGCCGATCTAAGTACACTTAGGTATTATATAGTGTTTAAGAGGTCTCCTTGTAAGTTGTAAAGAATTGGGGAATAAGGTTTCCATGGCTAAGATGGGGGGCTAGTACCACGTTATACATTGTGACGTATCAACTTATTTTATAAGAATTAGGGAACCGTCACATTTTAGTGCGTTCTAATTGATTGTAAAAAGTTTTGTTGTATAACAGACACATAAGTTCAATACTATTACAAATAGCCGGTCTTTTCATATGAATTATACTAAATAATAACGCAGATAAATATTAAAATGGATGCTAGACTGCACCACATTTTACCATTGACAGTGATCCACGTGTTTTTCTTTTTCAATATAAGGTTAATCGGCAAGAAGTAGTCATCACGTTGTAAATATAAGAATAAACACGGCAAATAAATCCACACAAACAATCTCGGTCACAAAAGAAAACACAGTGTTACATACACATAATATAGGCCGTCAAACACAATACCGGATAATACTAAACCGGAATTAACCTCAGATAGTATACTGGACTGCCGTACCAGTTGTTTTGCATTTATTTTTATATTGCAAATGATCGGCTTATATCGGCCCATCAACTCGAACATTGTAACAGGATCAAGCAGTTGACGCGTGAATTGTATTTATAGCATTTCAATTGAGTTTATAAATTTAAATTTCGTGTACCAAAGTCAAAAAATGTTATACCGCAAAATGGTTGTGATTTTAGGGAGAATTGACTAAATGGTAATTATTATCTGTCGTGACTACTGACCACTGCTGATCATAGACCTCTCCCAATGTGCGCCTTGTGGCCTCTGAGCATTGAGAGAGATACTATTGCCATATTGGGCAAAAGGTTTCAACCCGAGTTTTACTTCTCTTAAGTCGTTCTGACTTCGGTAGAATATTGGCCAAAAGTTGCGACCCCTCCCCATAAAGTATAATAAAATACTTAGTATTTATTTATAGAATAAATACTGTGACTACTAGTTTATGCCATCGCCTTTTTCATAATGGCTTTAATAAATATAACAAAGCTAAACATACCTTTTGTGACAAAAATATTCTTCAAGACCAAGATTTCAAGTGCAAAAAGAAAAACTGAATGTATTTTTAGTTTAACATTTATTTAATAAATATTATATTTATGAAGATATGAATCTAGACACTGATTTACGTGCACCATTTACTACATTACATAGCGGTAATACAGTTTGAAAACTAGATGGTCATAAAATATTTTACTATTTTGCCTATAACCTCATAATATAGTAATAAAATATACCTATCTATTAATCTAATAACAAATCTTATTAATGTATTTCAGCTCAGCGCAGCTGTTGTCAATATTCATATATATGAGGAAAGAAAAAGCTTCAAATATATCTGAAGTACGAAAGACAATCGGTACAAATCAAACAAAACGCAAAAGTGTAATAAAATAATGAGTCGACGAAGTTCGGAACGAGACAAGGAAAAAGGCTATCGATTGGAGGTTTCTCATTACTTTTTTTTTTGGATTTGCCCCTCTTACGAAGTAGAGTGTGCGATGTAGCCTCGAGCGTCGACAATTACGAGTACAGTACTAGACGGCTAATACAAATCGCTCGCCCGGGGGGTACGTTTATCCCAAATAGGGTAACCATCTTAAGACGTTTGTTACGAGGATTTTTCGTATTTGGAAAAGAAAGCCTGTATATGTGTGTGTTTAGGAAGGTAAATGAGCGTTTATGTGGTTTTAATATGTGTTTAGCTTTTAGTAGGGACTCGTAATAGTTCAGTCACCTATTCTGAAGTTGTTAGGACCTTATATTCAGTAGTATCATGTGGCAACTGTGTGATTCATTTAAGTGGATTTTTATTCTCTAAGCTTTTCCTTTCTTGCACTTTGCAAAAGAGATTTTGGTTACTGAACTACTTATAGATCATATAAGTGTTGACTTGTCATGTTTGTTTTTAATCATAATATCAAAATTAAGCGCGTGCTTTCACTGCCTTCATCCAAAGATTCCGTCGTTATGACTAAGTTATCATTTAACCAAAAAGTGGGAACTTTCAAACTTTGAGATCTTTCATTCCTCAATGGTTATCAGTTCTTGATTCTACAAATCATGCTGATGAATACAACCAAATAAATTTATATGAGGATCTACTAATCATTGCAGCTACATCAATTATCAAATTGAATGGTCATGCCCAGGTAACATACCTAGTTTTGAACAAGGGTCACCATGGACCATGTAACTGCACCATCTAACTAAGACTAACTGAAGTATTCTACAAAGAACTGACTACATTAGACTATAAAAGTTCTCAATGTAATACAATGATAATGTATCAATGTAATGAATGTAATGTAATGATAACTTGGCCACAGAGGTGTCACATGTAAATTGTCACAATCTGTCAGAAGAGGTGCAGGTCGGCGCTGAGAGTTCCATGGTCTTATATCTGGTAACCCTGATGCGTGAAAAGCTGTCAAATATTTTCCCTATTCATTCATATAAAAAACTGATTACATAGTGTAAAGGTTTATATTCATATTTAGTATAAAATGTGAGTCAATGGCAGCAGGCATTTTATTTTGGAATTAATATCCATAATTTCGCCATCAATCTTCATATTGTTTTTTTATAAATGTTTGATGTTATACAATATGATTTAATCAAATATTGAGTATCTTCCAATCTGTTAGAATTTATAACGTTATTTGTATAAAATTTACATCTATTCCATTTCCATCCATCAAGCTTATTTAAGTAACCAGATACTTATAACATAAATGTGGCTTTGACATTTTACAGATCATTCGACACTTCCCCAGAGAATCATAAAGGACGAAATTGGTCGCTATTACACTGAAAATATTTCTAATCAAAGATAAATGCATGTTAACATAAATCAGTTTATAATCGGTGTTTCGAACTTACTTTCTAAATTATGTGTAACATCAGCAAATAAATTCCAACAAACATTTTTGATACAAATTTATATTATTTATACAGATCATTCGAAACGCAAATGCAGCTCTAAGATAAATGTAATATATAATTTGGTAAGAGTCTTTGGTATTTTTCTAACAGCTCTGACTCGTTCATTCATTCAATAACTTCGTTACAATAACGTTATATAGTGACTTTTATTGCTGACAGTACCACCGAATGATACTAAATTATAAAAGAATATTTAAAATCTCTTATAGGTCCTCAAGGAACAATTGTGCAGTACAGCGAACCGGTCGAGAGAGTAATTAGTTCTCCATTACCCTAATATATTAAGTACAGTTTTTATGCAAGTTCAAGCAAAAAGCATTTTACTTTGGTTGGAGGTGTAAAAATTAAAAGGAATAATTGAGTTAAACTCATGCTTAATTTTTCTAACACATTTTAAAATAATTTTATTAGTGTTTTCAGCTGTGTATAATGTAGATACTAATTGAATAGTGTACTGAGTCGATTCACTTTCATTTCAATTAGAATCGCCGATAGTCAAAATTCATTCTGAATGCGGATGAATCCACTATCAACAATTTTAGTTAAAAAAAAAACATCTTCTTACTCTAACTTCTTGAGAGAACTCAAATGCGTCTGCGTTCCACGTCAGCGATGCATGTTTTGTAATGAAATATAATATATTCGACTAAAATCAGAACTGGTACAAGAAAATAAAGATATTATGATGATAACAACGAACCTTTCGGCTCCAACGGCCAAAACGCTAACCAAATTAAAAATGTAAATTATTGTTCACCGTTGTGTGTGTGTATTACCCAGATTTCAAGGGCCTTCGCATTGTGCTTTCGTGAGGCACAGCAGAGTCCCTGGATGCCAACGTAACATCTACAAGACCGGTGTCTACCACTTAAGTTCAATATTATCATCTTGCACATGAACACACGCCAGGACAAAATGTCTCTATTACAAATCTATTCCTTTGAAGCTCATATTATATAAATTCATGAAACGATTATTAACTACATTATATTATTGCCTACAATTGGTAAGGTGCTTTCAAGAGCAAATAATTTCTTTTACTTATCTGTCTCACCGCTAGCCAGGTAGACTGAATATTTACTACTTTTTATAGTGTTATTATACGAGTTGTAACTTTATTTAACATGGTTTACCGTAAAATTTCTTATCAATTGTTTCATTGGCACCTACATAAAGGAATCATTTTGTTTTTTTTATTTATTTTACCAGGGTAGTGAATTTTTCACCAAATATTAATTACTTATAGCGTATAGCGCTATCTATAGCAGTTTTTTGAGTTGCACAATAAAGTGAAAATTCTGCATGAAACCGCCAAAAATGTATATTTTACATAGTTTTAGTTAGTATTAGCAAAAGATGTTGGGTCAAATCAGTAGGTACTATCAATTTTAATTTTTTTAATACTTTAAGTAGATGATGGTGAGGTGATAGCCATGTACAAGTTTCTATGCACTTTTGTGAGTCATCTTTCATATCGATTGACGAAAGTAGTTCAAAACAGAAATATGAGCAAAATGCCACTATAATAATTGCATTCCGAACGCGACTGTCGCCGGTGGTGGTCGGCGTTAGCAGCCTTCGATCACCCGTCAGCGCATAACCAAATTAGAGCAATTTAAGTCAGGAAATTGGAAACGCTATCGGGCGCTTGATGCGCTTGCAACAGGAACGCCACTACTGCACTGGTATTTCAGACATCCACCGTTTCGGCGGCCCTAGCTAATGTCGGAACAATGCACGAATCTGGACAGACAGATCCGAGCGAGTCCGAAGATAAACGACAACGGTAGAGCGTTGTAACAACTGATTGATATACGGCCTCTGATGATATCATAGGTAACTACGCGATAGTTGAGCCGAATTCCTGACCCGCCTCAGTTACAGTTCGAGTACTGTTGACATTAAACGATGTTTAGATAGTGAGCCTGTTAAAGTTGACTACCTACCGCTTTTCGACTGTTTGCTCGGATCAAATACACTCGACGAATACTCTGAATTTTGCAATAACTACTCGTGGTTTATGTCCTATGATAATATTATGAGTAAATAAAAATAGTTCACGCTTCTCCGTTATGTGTAGTATTTTCAAGGGTGTGATTCCTCTTAATATATTTTCCTTAACACCTACATTTTACGATCTAATTTTAAGTATTTTTTTTTTCGTAGTTTTTGTAACAAAAATTTATACTGCAATCTGAAGTACTAAATAGGCTAAAATCATTTGAAATAATCACGGTTATAACACCCAAGCCATATGATGTCATGGAAATTGTAAGCAACTCTGTTTTCACTTCCTACAAGCAGTCACACTCTCAAAACTTAAGGCGAACATATCGATAACCAATACAAACTTAAGAGTATATGTTGAGATAATAACAAGTAATCGTGCAAGTTCGATCGCAAGGCAACACACTTGCGTACTAGTTATCGACGAGGCTGCGACGGTCAGAGTTTGGTCTCGCTCGACGGCTAATACAATAGCGAATCAAGCATGCAACGGAACTTTCTCAAAGACACCCTCTTGTGCGTGCAACGGTTAGCAAACGCGCACTAACTTTATATTGGTCGGGAAACTTCTACGTTGCTGACTGGAGCCCCTTATCCAGCTACATAAAGCTTTTAATTACAAGAAAATACTACCAATTAAATTCAAAGTTTACATAAATATTATTACTGATGTAACACATTAACACCAGCCCAATTTACAAATTTGTTTTTATACTATGTACGTCATTAATGTTATACATTAAGATTTAGAGTAGTTTGTCGTAAATATCACTGAAAATTTGTGAATGGAATATAATCAGTTATTTTTCTCACGTTACCAAATCTTAAAATAATATTCAAAGAAAGAGAATATTTTTACTTAGACTTTTTGAACAAAATAGCTGTAAAGGAAAGTTGTCCGTTTAACATTAAGAATAAAATCGCTTTGGCAAGGCAGATAGTCAGTTAAAGGCAGCATACATTTTCATGAGAAGAGAAAAAAAATAAGCTATCTGTGGTGGTATTGTCAGGGCCAAGTGTGCCCTTTCTGTTTACTAGGGGCAGAGATTTCCAGATGGAGACTGCAAAGCAGGAAGCAAGAAGAGCTTAAGCGACTATCGGAAACCAAAGAAAAGGGTACTTTCGGACAGGTGGACGGAGTCAACATTCCCGTCGTCATACTTTCTAGATAACTCTTAATCGGCACGGGCTTCAGCGATTATACCGGTCGTTCGGCTAATTAATTTTTAAGTCGGCCTCTCGGAACGGCAGCTTCGTCTTTCAAGTGAATTCAGTCGCGATTTACATATTATATAGGAGTTCTGTTTTCCTGATTTCCAAACCACCATTTGAATTTTGTTGCGGTTCTCGTAAAACGATTCTAATTAATTTGTTCCAAATAATTAATTTGAATTGTTTTATTACGATGTTAGACCAAGACGACTCAAAGGTATGTTATGCATAAATTAAATTTTTGCCTTTTATTTTTTATGTCATCACATTTTTTGTACCTAATGTACCTACCAAAATTTTTTATTAAGATTTTATTCCAATCTATCAACGCAAAGTTGGAAAATTGTATAAAGATTTTGTTTCTAGCTATATAGGTCAGTATTAAGTGTTTTCATAAAATATGCATGTATTCGTGAAAAATAAATAGAAAATATTTTTTTTTACCTTTGAGAATAGTAACATGTAACAATATCATAGAATAAAAAGTTACTTATGTACGTACATCGGTATATAAAAGTACTAATAAGGTTTGCAATGTTGTAGGTCTGGTATTGTTATTACACAGTTTTTCTGAAATTTCAAAATTAGTTTATTTAGAAAATTTCGGAAAAAATGTCTAAAATTACGATTCGTGAACAGAAATGTGTTGAAAATAATTGAAAAGACAAAAAAATTGCGACATCACGTAGTTGTTTTAGGCCGTAGCCATTCACAAAGTACTTAATTCGACATTGACTCAGCAGTTGTAGAAAATTCGGCAGTAAGTGAAGCTAAAACAATACATTTCCCCTTTAAAACATCCATTCCATGAATTCTACGCCGCGATTCAACGCAAATTTTTATAACTCAATGAAAGTATTCAACAGGATAGCTCCTCGCAAGAGTAACGTGAGCACTTTCATAAACAACTGGATTTGGCAAATTACCTTCACCTTAAAACTGTTTCAGAAAATGTATGCCCGGAAGTAATTTGCCGTACGTGTTTGTTTTAGCTTAAGCGTTCTCGCGCCATAAAATGAACTCGCTGCAATCTGTTCTTTTTTTACACGCCACATCTGTGCAGATTAAACTACCAAAGGCACGTTATCTCGATAACTCTTTAGTTCTGCAGTTCTGCCCCAGCACTTAAAAGTTTCACAATAAAAGAATACTCTCGCGGACCAAACTAGAGAATAGATCGCCATTATGCATGCGATAGGCAGAGCTGTGTCGTGACGAACTAAATTTGTGTCGACCGTTCGGCTCATAAATCCAATGGTTCCTAAATCCTTGAAAGGGCACTGTCGAGCAGCTTTCATCAGAAAATTCTCCATTATCTGAAGGAAATCGTTACCGGGGTTGAACCTCACCCACCCCCGCCCCAACAGGCTTTCATTTACGGCGACGTTGCGTGCATGCGTCTCCGCGGCCTTTGCTTCAGGTGGGCGTAGTCACTGTGTTCGGTATTTAAGTAGCTCATTTGATATTCTGAGACAGTTTGCATTCAAAAAGCTCGCACGTAGGGATACTAGTATCGGGATATCGGAGTCACGGAGTATACGCACACAGCGGACGAGTGCGTACGGCGCGCCAGTCATAACACTCAACTGAGTGGCGGTAGCACGTGACTCGGCCGACTATAATATGTAAGATCTGAAGTCGCACCGCTTACCTTTCGCACAAGTCACGCACACGTCGAGGTTGCGCAATGTTTATCCACAAATACACTAATGAAGGCACCTACAAAAGCGACTAGATTGTTAATTAAACTTGCTCAAAATGTGACACCCTTACGAAATGACGCCGGCTGGGGAGCACAGTGCACGGCTTCAATGTTATTGAATTAATTTGTAATCAAAATTCTCGGCGTGCGTTCTCGAATGTAATAATAGTATTCCAGTATTTATTTGCTTCCCCCAATATAAGTAGAAAGTTTAAGAATCTCCTAAATATCGTCTACTTGCGTACATCTATTTCTTTGTAGCTTATGAAATAGACACAACTATAACGGTGAATATTTTATTTCATAGACCCAAATTATTACCTTTGTTTTGGGAATATATTTAATTGGATATCATATTTAATTTAAATAATTGCGGTTATTTAATATTTCATAATCACAAAAAGTAATTCAAAGGTCTCCATCATTAGGGCTGCCGACCAAAAGGAATAACCATTCCCTTAATCATTATTCTTAAAGACTCTTCATTAATTTCCTTTTATCTCTCCCGGGATATTTCCTTCGCTCGGCATCAATCACATTCACTCCGAAAAACTCGTTGGCTTTATTCTAAACTCTCATAATAGGTAATGAAGGTCCTGATCGTCGCGGGCGGCTGGCAGGCTCCGATTACTTTGAGAGCTGGCACAATGACTCCCCGGCTGTAGCCAATGTTGAATTCTGAAAAGTTCCTTAGTCCGCATCCACGCTAGATACGGGGCTAATTACGACGAAACTTTTGTAGATAGACACCTGCGCTGAGCCGCGGCCACCAGACAAAGACCAAGTTATCGCAGACTTACAGGCACGCGCGCTACGCCACGCGAATATTAACTTTAAATTATCCGACAAAGGTCCCTTTTCATGTGGCATCATTGAGGAACGAGACGATAGATTGGTGCTAAGACGACAGTCTTATTCAATATCGACCTGAGACAATACAAGACAGAGAAATTGTTTCCTTGATTTAAATCACCGCTTTGTTGTTTAGTATCCATTAAAACAACATTAATTTAGTAGAAAGCTCCAATTTCATATAATGGTCTTTGTTGTTCTATATTAAAAATCTATATACCTACTACGTATGATTTAATCACCTGGAACTTGTTAGCTGTTTTATTATGCATTTCCATCAAAACAAGTAAAGCGGGCACATAATCACAATAACACAGTTTGCAAGTTTGACCGACGCGCCAAATTTGAGGGTAACGTGTTTAATTATTATGTGCATGAAATGATTTAGCTGCGGGTAATATTAACGTTGCTAATAACATATGAGACATGACAGCATAAATTCAGTACACTTTTCCAAAAAGTTGGCGTAAATTAAATTTCGCGAGCAAAGTTAGCGCAACTTTTGCGCTCGCAACGCAGTAGGTACGCTGCGTAGAGTATATTGGCTAACATTTCCGTTCATTCTGTTTATGGCTACGAAGAGCTACATGCTATTACGAGCCTACTGGAAGGTATTGTGTTATTATAAATGAAGTACTTACCGGTCCGAATTGTTCGAAATAATTCTTTACATCTTCAAGCGTTGTCGGTGCCGATAGCCCTCCTACGAAGATTTTCTTTGTCCTGGTAACCATCTGAAACAATAATTAACGTTTGTATAAATATCCAGATGCAAAATAAAAAAAAAACAATACGTATACCTAAATCTTCTCTAATGATTTCATACTTCAATTAGGCCAGTTTATGATATATAATTAAATATAATTGAATATGTCAGATATGTCGGTTACCTAAATATATCTACCGACAAATTTCGAAGTTCACTTATTTCCTTCCTAACATAAAAATAATATAGAATTGAAATGAAGGTAGCACACAACAGGTGAGCCAAATGGTAAAATAATTACCGTTAATAAATTATGCGATCCTCCCAAAGAGGTTACTGAGAGGTATTTTGAAGGACGTGTAATGGTAACGTGGAAGAACGTATAAAATATACAGATATAGCAGGAGAACGCAATGTTATGAACGTCCATATATGTTGAGACTAAACTTGTCAACAATTTATTTTATTTAAACTGTTGGTTGGTGGCACTTGGTGGAACTTATTGTTATAAACATGTTATAAATTTATCAATAATTTATAACAACACACTTGTACTTCTCTACTGTATTGATTATTGTACTTAAGATTTTTACACATTGTTATTCACTGCACATTATCAATGTTTAATATAATTATTTCTTGACATTGTGTTACTATGCCTTATTTTGATATAATGTAGTAATAATTCTATAGTAAAAAAATGAGTAAACTAGACAATATTTTCCCAAATTTTGGGTAAAAGTTTGTGCTGGTTTAGGAACTGGAATGCTCATAACTCTCAATGTAAACCTTTGAAAATGCCGCAAGACGAATCCGGTTAGGTTAGTAAGTGTGTTATCAATAATGTTAAAATAGCGAAGCGACTTGTCGACGCTTCCCGTGACCATAGGGCTGGCCTTTACCTCGCTCAACGAATTGGCATCGCCATTCAGTGTGGTAATGCCGCCAGCCTTCTGGGCACGGTTCCGGTAGAGATCGATGGGGAGGAATATTTTGATGCCTAAAGTTGCAGTCTCTCTACCTTTTTATAATTAATATAGATGTGTAAATATTTTGTATATAGTTATCAATAATTTAAAATTATTTATTTTAATTTAGTCACCCAAATGTGCTTAAAATCACATTTACTTAAGTAATACAGTCTGTAACTTCGAATGCTATGAACGAGTCTTTTAACAGATCAAGTATAGAATACATAGCCCAAGATGTATTATTTTGTACATTCGACTAGCAAGAAATGTAGCTTAGATTCAAATAAAAGTCTTCATTTACAGAGGATACCATAATATATCTTCAAAAATAAATATATGCGTAATCATACTTCTAAAAGAGGGATTTCATTATGATGTCAATATCTGTGCTTCCATCTAATAGGGATGAGTACATATTTTCTTCTATAACATTTACTCTCGGTAATAGGGAAAAAATGCATGTCAGTTTAACAATGGTCCTCGGGAATTTCACGGGGTATCCAGGCAGTAATAAGGTAGCAACTGGAGAAGTCGAGCTCGATATTGTCATGTAAAAGTGAGCAGATGTCGCTTACCTCCATGAATGGCGAAAAGGAGTGAGAATCACCCGACATTACGTACCTATCATATGACCGGCAAAGTTAACGACAAAAGTCAAACAATTAACCCCATGGGAGCTGTTTCGCTGGTGTTTTTTTTTCAAACTCAGCGGTCGCTTGTAGAAACGTGGACTCAATTTCCCTGTATTGTTTGAGTTTACTCGTATAAACCCGATAGAATTATGTCACGTGGTAAAGTTGAGCCTTGAGAATTAAAATGTTTATAGCCTTTGCCTACAGGTAATATCAGGAGCCAAATTTTGTGTGACAGTAAACGTATCTACTTTACATGTTCAAATAAATTTATCAGCGGTTTTACCTTAAGTATACAATCCCATTTAGCCAGTTTAATGAGTTTTGAGTTAAATTGATAATATTGCTTTTATATAACAATACTTAGACTTAAGCCGTTGATGTAGCTTAGATATGGAGAGATTATTACACATCAGAAAGGATCCCTATTATTATGAGTTCTGAAATATAATAACACTGTGGAAATTTAATAAAGCCAGTTTCGGTAACGTCTAATGTAACTAATGTAAGCGAGTAAGAAGGCTGGAGTTATAGGACCAAACGAAATCACACTCAAATGTACGTAAATGATGAATAAGTGGCATGGCGGGTGTGAGGAGCGGCGGGGGAGTCCGCTACGTGTCCAAGTGGCACGGATCCTCACCCCGCATTCCCCTCCCCCTCCTGTTTTTTTCCCTGTAAATCTCAAGTGTGACAACGCTTCCCTGCGCCCTCATCATGTTGTCTCACCGAATCAACGAGTTTTTATACGGTTTTAATTTTTTGAACATGTTATATAGAGCCGCAGGGAACTTTGCCAGAGTAACTTCAAGATACCTAAAGCTGTGTCGGAACGAATATACAACCTACGACATACAACTTTTTTACCTCTTAAAACTTTTACAACATTAAGCCGAATTGAACCTGTTGAAAAATTTATTGTTTGAAATGTCATCACGCATAACGATATTTTTTGATAACAATAAAGAAATATAGCTAAAAACGATTTTTTTTAGGTTTGATGAGTTACACACCAAAATTAGTTAATAATCATCATGAAAGTATGATTTAACAATTAATATTGTTTAAATGAGACAGTTATTTCATTTACATACAGAAATTATGGAATCGCAATAGATAATTATATTAAAGAATCCAGGTAATAAAACCAACAAAACAAGCAGTATCTTCATTGAACGGTTCAACGCTCTGGATATGAACTGAAATTGCAGTTACTAACGCCGTTTTATGATCACATCTGTACAAAAATAACTGAAAAGTTGTACTTCGTACTGCATTACTTGACACGGTTTATATTAAATTGTATAAATAAGCGAGGAAGTATGTTGTATCATTTATTATGTTTAACATCCTGTTGATACAAACATTTTATATTTTTCCTATTCTCAGGGTCTTACTACTATTCTCTTTGGAATGGAAGATGGATTGTCATATTATATTGAGATAGTACATGTAGTTTCTCGATCGAAAATACATTAAAAGTGCCAAAAAGATCAGAAGATCTCCGCTTAAGTCACATTTTTTTTTGTTTTATGTACCGAAGATGCCTTTTGTTACATTGCATTGTTTTGTGTGATGATTTTTGCTTAATGGAGTTATATTCTGCTTAAGTATTTTTACTCATAAATAATCAACAAATGAGTTCTTCCCAAGTGTTGGAAACGTCTTCTCACACCTGTACTCACCTCAACTTAAGGACGATTGTATTCAAGGTTTTATTACCTATACCATTTTTTCTTGGAATAACCACCTAGCTAAAATTATGGGTTAATAATATATTTGATTAGTATTTTAATCATTTCTAATAGGAGCTTTTAAATTCCTCATATAAATAGTTTTACCGGCGTTGATTATGCCTCAGTCAGTTAGCATACAATTTTAAACAGATTAATATTGTACAGACAACTTCTTGGCAGAGTTTAAAATTCTTTGATGAATGCTAAAACACAATGAGTGCCTTGTCAACGTCATATGCATGCTCTTACAAATAATTTCAAAGGGGGATTCTTCCCGAATTGTTTCAAGCAAAAGTATTTCTATTAAAACGTGAGCTATGTGAAGTTGTGTACCTTAATAAGTATTACGTTGCTATAGTTACAGCCGTTACCCCAATGAAACCAATGAACGTATAAAATTTTAGGGGAATATTTTTCCGTGTTCAATATAAATGATATACTGCGAAGTGGCTATAAAAAGAAGGTGCAAACGGATCATGATCATACTTTTTTATTTATGTATATGACGGGCAATCTGCCTGATCGATAACCGCATTGGCTGGATATTATTTGTTTTATCCATAAAACCCTTTTACCTGTGAAATATAAATTTCATAAATTATAATATATCTACAGACGCTACTCGTCCCTAATATACGATTTTATTCAAACTGGAGTGACAAGACATACTCAATTAATGAAATAAAAGAAATTTCATTACGTTGCTCTTAAGCAATATTACCAAATGAACATGAAAGAACTGAAATATCTGATTAGGAATAATTATACAACTTTGAAGTTTAATTTATATTATTATCTGCAATTCATAAAGCTAAAATACTGAGGGAGCGATAAATAAAAATTTGATTAAGCGGCATTTATAAATGGGATTGTAAAGGGTGGTCCTATGGGAGTGAGTGTCAGGTTTACTGGCCGCCACGTCAGCCAAAACTGTTGGCAATTACCTTAAATGTGGACAACGCAGTTCATTCCACAGGGAAAATTATTATTCACCGCATATCCAATTTTTAATCCGTACTCTAAATTGGCACGCGTTACCTTTGATTGCTCCTATTAATTGTAAGGGTTCATAATACATTTGACACCTTTTATTTTTTTATTTGAATTTTATTATCCTTTGCACCCATTACTCATACCATAGTGAGGAGGTTTATAGTGAGGAATCAGTACCCTGTAAGCTGCTGATGGTTTCCTTCCAGAATTAGTTACTAAATACTGGCTGATATTTTATTCCTGAGAATAGAAATAGATGGTTTGGTTAAGAAGAGCGGGCCCTGGGTACCACAGCGAGAGCTTTGGCTGCAATATGGACTGCTAAAACTGCTTATTGCTGGTTCGTATTATAAGACACTACCCAATTTTTGTCTACAATTCGTTTTATTCATTTAATAATTATCTTTCAAAATAAGACCAATGAGTTAACTGTTGCAAATTATGAATACGCGTGGTTAGATGTATTGGTGTCGTGTTAGTACGCGTGTGAATGTGTGTGTAGGAATCGAAACGCACACACTTATATGTGTACGACACCGACATAACTACCGTGCTCTTTCGTAATTTCAAAAAACTATACATTATATTAAATACAGAGGCCAGCATTGACTAATGCGGTTAAAATAGAGATTCACCTACGTACATAGATATTTATGAAGTTATGTTTAATCTACATACGTAGTGAGCAAAAATGCTAGCCTCAGTGAGAAAAAACTTTGTTTATTTGGAATTCAACTATACCCATTACAGAGAGCGAATCAAAAATTTTAGTACGTGCAGTGTCGGCGAAACAACATTAGCGTCAGTCTTGTTAGGATACAGTAGTAGACCGACGGGTCACAGTCATTTTGTTGTGAAAAATTCAACAATTTAATTTAGTCCAACTTGACCGCAGGCGGCAAACACTGAACGGCCGTAACACGACAAAAAGCTACACACACCAATTATGTTGCGTCCACCACTACTGCCGCCCTTTTACGGGCCGCGTGTTTCTGGCTTACAAGTTGTTCTAACTCAATTCATAATGTACCACAAATACTGCACACTGCTCTCACAGTTTAGGTTTCCTACAAACAATGCTGCAAAAGCACTAATAATATTTTTTGTTAGTAAATGCCATAAACTTTATGGGCTGAAAGATTATACCGTCAGCACGCATATATCTACAATGTTTTAATATATTTTTATTCATTAGGTACGTATTTTTAGCTAGATGGACTGATGACCTGAGAAAGGTGGCTGGGACAGACTGGATGCGGAGGGCGGAGGGCAAGGATTAGTGGCGAAAATTGGGAGAGGCATCTGTCCAGCAGCTGATTTGATTGATTGACGTATTTCATTCTACATACAGCAATGTAACAATGCATCCAATATTAAATGTTCATTCGAATAGTAGGTACTTTATTATTCGTAGAAATCGACTTTAATACCAATAATATTATATATGCCATTTAAGTTTTGTAAAATAATGTAACAGTTAGTAAAATTCACTTTACAAGGATTTTCTTTCAAAAATTTCTCTGTGATGTGAAAGAGTGAATATACCACTTATTGCGGCAAAGTCGGTTGGGAAAATATTAATCAATTTTTACACAGAGAATTTCGGGGGATCGTCGCGCTACGAGGGTACAAAGGTCGGCCGACCCACCCGACGCTGACGTTGCATTTCATTTTTGTTTGCCCACAGCCTCTGGCTCGCTTGTCTGTTCTTTGTCTTCCTGAATAAATGCGCATTTTGAAGCACCTATTTTTCATTATTATTACACCCACAGGATAGAATGTGACCTCCCTATCATTCATTTATTTTTCTCATATAATGCGTTTGTAAGCGAAAGTTTCAGTGGAAAGTATTTAGGTTAATACGAAAATTGATTTCCGCTCAGAAACTGGCATTTAATCGTGCGAATACACGTTATAAAATTTGAGAAACAACATATGAAATTCTGATATACCGTATACAAAGTTTATCTTATTCATTGGCAACATTATAACTGTATCTAAATGTATGTCGGTGGTGTTCGGAGCAGTGAGCATTTCGCATAGATAGGGGATGATCCCGTCTTCCACTGTCGCTCACCTTATCTACTTCACAGCTCATTAGGTCTCGTACGGGGCGCTTTCGAACAGATCTATGTCATTTGTAACAATACGCAGACCGCACAGATGGCAAATAGTGATTCTTGGGCTTAGGGTGCCAGTCTCGTTAGTTCCGTGGGGAGACGACGCGACGAAATAAGTACGTACTCGGTTGTGGTGCGCGACGTCAACCGACGCAAGATACTAAGCGCGTACATTCTAAATGGGATACATTAACGAAACGTTATTGCTTCTTGGCTTCACCGATACTTGAACAATATTAATCTCTATCTTGTATTGCTACTCAGCCTGTCGCTCGCTAGACTAGTTAATACCGATAATAACAAGTCACTGCCACCCTACCTGCATAATGTACCGCCAACTATTGTACTTTTTAATCAAATAATTCAGTAGGTATACTAATAACACGGGTATCAGTCGTGTGCAGAGTTTTATTTTACGCGATTATAGCAAACGAAAGATTACTAATACAATAAATAATTTAATAAATCAGATAGGTAAGTGAATTTTTTCGAAGTCGATGTACGTTTTCATTCAATATCCGATAAAGCGAGCACAAACAAGTATGTTACAAAAAACGAATACATGTAAATGAACAAACTTCTCAGAATTACATCGTGAGCTGAATAAATAACGCCTGATCGATGCGTTGATAAGCCCATGAAAAATTTAAAAAGGATTCGTACAATGGTAGAAATGAACGGGTAGAGTATGTATGAAGGATCTTGGGATATGGTTTCTTTCAATGCATGTTTTTGCTAGAATTGTACACCATGTAACTCGCGAACAACTTTATTATTCATAATTATTCGTACATTGTTACTACATGTCGTTTACAAAGCCACTTTGATTGTTAATAGTAGGCATCGTTTTTTTTCGAAGATATGAACTGTACTGAATGACTTGTAGGCTTTAAAAAACGACTAAATACCCGACATAATGCGTCAGACACGCTTTCATCAGTTTCCAGAACAATAGCAGCATTTAGGCGTCTAAAAAGTGAACCGGCTCAGTGCACTTGTCATCGAAAGCCATTCGAGACACATCATAACTGCACATATATAAAAGCTCGTTCACGTATCGTATGTATGTATACTTTATGTAGTACTACCCAGAGAGTGGATGAAAGCGAGACGCCGGGACGCCTTGCCGCCGCTAACTCCCCTTTCTTGCTAAATGCAAAAACTACGCCTATACCAAACATAGGCTATTGTAAGATTGACTGAGGTTGCTTTGTTTGAAGTATGCAGATGTGATGTAAATGTGTATAGATGAAAGTGTAGGAGGTAATTGAAATTTTGCTTTCATTCTGAATATTCCTAATGGAATATGCGTATTTCTTAAAATACCAACATTTGGATTTTGCGTGACGAAAATACAATGAACTTATATACCTACGTTAAAAGTATGCTCGCTGTTACTAGAAAAAAATAATAACAACAATAATTTTGAAAAGAGCTGTATCGCAGAAGATAAATGAAGTTTTGTAAGTGAATCATAATGTAAAGATTCCTCTCCCTATTAAAAGTGAAGGATACAAGATACTTGGAATTTTTCTTTTTGCTACGTATATTCAAATAAAACTTAATTTTATGTTTCGAGTCAAATTATAAGCTGAGGGGAGGGTGAAATAAAAAGTGAATAATGAATGTCGAGGCCGAATCCCGGACCGCGCGACCGTAGCAATTATTTTGTTTCGAGTACCATCAACATGGTACGTTCTTTCAAATTTTCATACATTAAGCAAATGTCGAGAATGCGTAATAAGGACCTAAATGTTGTAAACCGTCGTGGAGCTGCCAAGAGTATTCATTAAAACACCAGGGGGCTGGACAATCGGTTATTCTTTTAACGAAACTTGGATTTTAATTTTCGATTTATTTTTACACTTACACATAGTGGGGACAGAGTTTGTAAATAAATAATAGATGTTACGGTGAAAAGAACTAACATTAAAGAAAAGTTCGAAACTATATAACGTTTAAAATATACAGTAGAAACCTATCTGAATTTGTTCTGATATTGCTCCTATGTACGTATATTGTCTTGTCGTAAACATACAAGGTTATATTAGTATAACAATCGAGCATCGCAATAGTAAATTAATTTAGAATGCAGATACTACGCATATATTATCTATCAAATTAAATTTTAACTGTTTTAAATGAATTATTTAAAATTAAACAATTTTTTTGACAATATAATGATTTATCTATGATTATTGGATGTTAGACTAGGTAGTGTTCGACTAACAACACACATTAACCAACGGTAACGTTTCGATACGAATCCATCTTCTTTGTCAGTACTCAAAGAAAACTACTTGACGATACCACATCCTACTACGCTGTAGTATGAGAGGAGTGCTACCCATGAGAGTAAATAAATACAAAACTACAAGAACAACTGATGTGAATGACGGACGTTGCCTACAAAACTTACAATCCTAATAAATTATCGCTGACTGACTGAACTTTATATGCCTTATATTTCTCTTTTTCCTTAAAAAAGAAAACGGCCGTCTATAATAGCACATTCGAAAACAAACCGTGTTACATAAGTATAATAGTTGTATCTCGAGTGACACTTGTGGCGCGGTTGAGCGCTTTCGTCTACACATCGGTCGATAGTGTTGACGAACAAAATAAGCTCCCCTCCGGGTGGGAGTGCGGTGTCAAGAGGCTATAGGATTAAACTTAAACTGGGTTTGCCCGCAGTTTAATTATACAAAAGGTATGTACTCTAGTACACACGAAAATGTTCAGCTTCTCTCACACACAGTTGGAAATTAGTTAAATTATATCCTTTACACACAGTTGAATGGCAAATAGAATTTAAAATTAGACGTCTGGAAAGTGGTATCAAAGGACGACAATAAATTATTCATACCTTAGATACGTACACAAATACTTCACATATTTATAATCACCGGGAAAAAGTCTTTTTCAATTTATATTGGTATCGGGTAATATTTTTTAATTCATTCACGTATTTGGCAATGGCGCATTGCAGGATTAAAGTTTGCACAAAATAATTACTCATGTAATATATTGCCTTTATATGTGTACGGTGGCTGAATTAAATCTAGTTTGTACCCGCCAGAAATGTAGTAAATTGTGCGTTTCATGGAAAACTTTTGCAGTTTTATATCAAGCAAAGCTGGCCAGAGCCGATAAATTTAAAGCACCCTCCTCAAAACGAGTTAGGATAGAAAATGTTTTATTTCACGATTATGGGATCGTAATCTGTTTTGAAATTTAATAATGGCCATCACATGCTTATGAAAATTTTATTATTTAGATAATGGGTTAGATCGTAAGTGCTGTCACTAGTGAATATTTGAATGATAAAATCTCGTTGCTCACGTCCACCAAAGGCTTTATTTGAGATTTATCATGGAGGAAAATAAGTAATCCGATATTAACTTTCGGCAGGAGGTATCCATTTCTCGGGAAGGGAATAAAGAAAATGAATCGGCGCTACTAATTGGCTGGCCAATGAGTCGGTGACGTGATGAATCTCGGACGAATGAATGAACGGTTCGGAAGCGATGTCCCCGCGCCTCATACGACAGATTTTCGCCCTCTCCCCCTTCGATGGGTGTGTTTGACGCACGATTTATTTTCCATGCTGGTGGTCGAGACTTTCGGAGTGCAACGTACAAAGTAATATGGTGTGTAGTTGTAAATGTTGTACCTAAAAGAGACTGAATTATTTCACAGGCATTGATGGCAGGAAGAAATCAAACGTTATTTACAATTAATTGTCGTCCTTATCGCAGTCCTTCGTTACTTTGTTATTCTGTATATCAAAGAACACAAAGGACTAGAGAAATGTACGAAGTTTTATGACTGGTAAGACATAAAACTAACTAAATGTTTGACTTTTACCTACTAAAGTGGTGCTGACGACGCTACCGTCTGCGACCAGCTGACATGCCGCAATATGGCTGACTTCCGTACCACGCGACTACGAGTAAAGGCACGTCCTTAAAGACTTCATATTTGGAGACTTTGTAAATTTACCTTACGAATATTACGTGGCTATATTTTAAAGCCTAAAATATTTACGTCATCAAAATGAAAACTGTACTACATCACTATTAAATATCTAACAATAGCAGTAACTTGTGCCAAATTGAGGCTTAGCCCCGAGTTGTAGTTAATTGTAATAACATTCGAAGGATGGGGAGTGTTGCGAGTGGAGGGGCGCTATTCCGTTGGGCGGGAAGGAGTAGGGTTGCGCAGGCGCATCGCGCACGACACTCGAGCACGCGCCAGTACTCGAGCGCCCTCGAGCGGCCACTCGGCGCCCGTCGCGTCGAATTGAAAAGATACCTACGCCGACACCGCACTGAATATTCGCTCAACGTATCAAAACCGTAAAATGCAAATCTATGCACTGCGGTCGTCTAGAGTACTCAGCGAACCTCGGTTTGCGTTCCGCCTTTCATCAAATGCAATATGGCTCATTATCATAATATACAAGTAGTTTGTCAACGGAGTGACGTTGTTGATAATTATAACTAATTCAGTTTTTGACACAGTGTTCTATAAAATGTGCAGCGTGCATTTTATAAATATCACAAGCACTAAATAATTTATGGCTCTCAATTAGATTTAGACACCTTAATCCTAAAATAACATACTACGATCGTATCTGTATCTGTGTTGCTGGAATTCCTCTAAAACGAATCCCTCTAGTGAATGTGTATAAAATCGAATTACAACATCCATCTACCTGCCCTAGTAGTATGCCAGACACACGTTAATAGAATGCGCAAACGAATGTCGTGCGACATGAGATGAAAATGCGAGGTCGCAGGACACCTCGCCTGTCAGTTTAACCGTCACACAAACAAAGTTGCTCCTCCATACATATGTACGCTCCAATTTATAATGCGGACAAGCCACACTGAAATGGATTTACAGCTGCAAACTTGCTTGTCTTTGATGAGGGTCTATTTAAAGATGCGCGCCGAGCGCACCGACACATTCCAATATTTCCAGTCGATATATTATTATTACGTTCGAATTCGAATCGATGCCGTGTTATAAAATTTATTACGCACTCGTCTCTTCGACGTTTCTTATTTGTAAACAGGCGCTTGAGTAACACCGTACGGGGCCCTCGATAATGTTTGATGTCTCGTTAAAAATAAAATCGCCCGTCGATCGAAGCTAACAAATCCGTGACTAATTTGTCGAGTGACATGTTAGGGGACAATCTAGAAATAATATTCATTGACGTCTACATAAGACTATGATTAAAATTTTAATGAGATTAGCTAAAATGAGGTGAGACCTGTCCAAAATTATTAATAACTTTTTGTTTGGGAAGAAAATCAGCGCTTAAAAATAAAGTTACACAAATTAAATTAATAAAAATAAGATGGTAAAGTTATAGGTACTATTTAGAACGGGGCTATAATTTGACGTAGTTAGGGGCTAGAGCCATAAAGCCAGTGAGCTAAATGTTTCGGTTCTAACGGTTTGTCGCAGATTTAGGTGGCATGTTTAACTTTCGTGTAATCCGCTGTAGGTAAACTAAAGTCCGCAGTGTCTTTTAGGCACGCCTACTCAGTATGCAAGCGTTTTCCTGCACATCCGTTGTACGCGACCGCGGAAGGACTTCCGTACACAAAATACTATGTTTATGTTCACTTCTTTTAGAATTCCTCGTCGCAGTTGACTCTTCGTGCCGACATGTTGTGACAGTAAACAGAAAATATAGTTACATACTTTAAAATCTTCACTGAATTACTTGGTTTGAAACGCAAGTTTATATATATGTAAATCGTTTTCTTAGATGCCATGCTTTCTTTAAAGTTTGTTACAATGAATGGTAGATAATTATTTCGGCGAACATCTATAACAATTAGTAGCAAATAAAATAAGAATGTGGATAAAGAGTTTTCGCAGATAAATCACCGTTACGGCTACCTAACTGAATATTTATCCTAGGAGCGGTACAGTGTAGTAGTGGCTTTATGAACGGATAGCGTAGTTCGAGATATTTGCCGCACTAATCTCCATTTTAAGAACGGTCGTACGATGCTCAAGCCTAGGATTATGGAACTTGCGTGACACTAATTAAGTCGGAATTAAGGGCGAGCCTATATCAAGAACCGCAGCGGGAGTTATAAATGAAAGGGTATTACGTGTATTTACTATTCCAGCGATATTTTGAGAAACGGCAAAACCATCAATAACAAATAAATCAATCGTATGCCTAGGATTCTTCTAAACTATCCATCTGAAATGCTTCCAATACATCTCAAGTTATACTTTAATTAATCAGCATATAGAAAGTATAAATGTACTTACAATTTGCCAAACATGTCGTCGCTATTACTTAAATCCTTCCAAGGAAACGTAAGTTTAGGCAAATCCTACTTAACGTTAACTTTCACCAAAGTAGACAGTCGCTGATGGCTTTCAACATTGATGAGTTAAGATGAGTTTATTCAAACTTTTCTACTTATTAACTTGTGTATTAAGAGCTTAGGCATTTGAACGAAAGTTTGATGTCTAAATGTAGGTAGTACTAAAAATGAAGTAAGCATAAAGATCGGGCATCGGTTGAGCGTGGTATTGAGGGCGGCTGTATCCGATGTAAGCTGCGCTCTAGGCTTAATCCCCGCGCTCGGCTAACGGCAGCGGTTAGGCCCACTACGTAAATTTGTGTAATTTGGAATCTAGGCCAAGTGCCAAGGGATTCAACTGTACGGCAATGGTGATTGATATGACGCTATACAGAGCATCGTCTTGCCCGTGCCGCGTCGCTGTCAGTCGAGCAGACAACCCGATGCATTTGTAATGGGATCGGCGTCTATATAGCTATAGTTGCCTTAATACCATCAGGTGACTTTGTCTTCTCTTTGATCTTGTTTTCAAATATTTTGACAGCAAGATTACGATTAATCTTTATTATTATTTTGTTGCTAAAATGTGAATTGTCATCCCACGATGAACAGTAAATGTAAGTAAGTTAAAACGCTGAATCGTTTTTATATTAGTATAACAAAATAGAAGCGAATATTTGAAAATAGTCTCGTATGTAATAATAAATATTAAATATCCTCGGTTAGGTTACCTTGTATACCTACTTTGGGCGTAAGTATAAAGTACAAAACGGAACGTAAATTTCAAGTCTCATTGTGCACATATCAAAACCACGTTCCGAAGCACACCACTTACAACATTCACTACGCCTGATACGGTGGGATGCAAATTTCAAATTCTGGTTCCACTAGCGAGTTTTAAAACGATCCATCTCCTTCGTTCTATAGAAAATATAATGTGAGGTCTACAAGCGATCGCTTCAAACCGACGCTACGCTGTGCACACCGAGTAACTGAATTTCAAATACGCAAAATCCTGTGGTTGCTTCCAGCGCTCGCTCTTCAATTTATGCCATTAGTAACCTTCCGCCCTCTGTAAAATATATAATATGTACGTGAAAATAATTTGCGACCAAGGGGTAGGACCTGATGAATTTGTTTACCGCATGTTACAAAAGGTTTTTATATTTCATTAAATATTAGGTATATAACAACAGATTTATTTTTGTTGTTCATCAAAATCACAACATTATATCGAATACATAAACTGTTTCTGTGGAAGTGTGTGTTTAGGTTCAAGAAGAACATCATTACCTAAAGGAGCGATATCCCAAACCTGGTCGTGCCTACAAAGCTTACGGTAACAAAACAAACGTTCAAAGAAATGATAGCAACAAAACCTCCGTCAGTTTTGTAAATTACAATAAACCTTAGAGCAGATCGTGGGCAGAATTCGTGATGACTCCTCGTGCGCGCGACAATAGGCTTAGACGGACCGACCGCCGCTCTACTGCAGATACAAGTTCCAACCCTCTATTAACAGAACCATTTCGTTGATACATACCTACCTAGATATTAACATTTCGTAGCTACAATTCTAACTAGCTATTTGAGACATGATATCATCAAATATGTAATATATTTATTTCATCGCGTAGCATTTCATGTAACATGAATGAATACAAAAACGATTGACTAAATAACAATGACATGTATTATCATAAAGTACAAAAGATCGTCCACGATTGTTACCGAATAGATAAAACCACGATATCGGGCGGAGCGCCGTTGGAGAAGGACGACCTCGTTATTATTTGATAGGTCCCATGATGAAAATCCTCGCGGCACGCAACTTTCTTGGCGTTCACTCGTCAGAATAAAAACAACTTTGTATGGCATTTCATTGGCCTCGGTGAACTTAGAACATGAATATGAATAGAATACCTGGAGACCGCTGAAACGCGACTACATCCTAACTAGTATTGAAGGATTGTCCTTCATCACGCACAATTTTGGCAAAGGAATAGGTGGATAGAACACGCTGCCGCTCGCTACGTCCCGATGATAATAGAGCACATCGATAAAAATTGAATTTCTACCTTTTACCCGTAAACGACGCGAGAACACGACGAAGATTTACCTATAATGCTATCCTATTTGCAGACTGGGAAATTCTATTTGCTTAAAGGTCGAATGGAGGCAATATCGTGGACGTCGCGACGCTGCGGGCGGGGGGTTGCAATAAGCGGAGCGGCCAGCGGCGGAGCCGTCGCCAATTTAAAGAAAGCCCACTGAACCGAAAGACAAGCGCATTGGCGGCTCACGAACACAGCACACTCGCACCCGCCCGCTCTCTAAGGCTCCTCATATAATTTTCAATCCAGCGAGCTTTAAAATCGATTGCTCTTTGTAAGTGCAAAATGAAACAAGGGTCTACTATCTATCGTACACCTCAGCAAAATTAAGACTTTAATTCGATAAATTTACCTCGAAAGTTTAATTGATCACTATACCAGTTGGTAAAAATAAACCGTGAAACACACTAGCTGTAAATATATTTATATAGTATTCGTTATCGTTACATCCATTCAGATTAAATTGGTTTTTTAGAAGCAATCAAATTGAATTAGTTTAGTACTTTCGCTGCTCTTATGATAAATATATTTTATTGAAATAACTTATGTGGAATCAGACAATCGCAAATTCTGATTGAACGAATATACTACTATTCGATTAATTTCTCAGAATTGAAACCTCACTGTGTTCAAGGAAAGTTCGTACGTACATAAATTAAACCGCAACGTTTATGTATTAGGGCAGATAGTTGTATTGAGCTAGTCGGGTCGGGCAGTTTCATTTGTGCCTATAAACCTTTCATGCAAACTCCCAAATTGTATGAACAAGTGCGTAATGTACAGGCTTATCTGTCGCCTTAATACCTGTTTAATGAAAGGGTTTGATCGTAAATCTACATGGTTAAACTTAATACACCGTCCTATTGGGCTTTACCCCCGCCAACGGTTAGTAATTAATGTGCTACCATCATAGAGAAAGTTTTACAACTACGAGTATTGAAACTACTTATGTATTAAACTTTGAATCGAGGCAAGAGAGGTGTTTGCGTTTCACTTTAATTTGAGTTAAAATAAGTTAAAGCGATTACTTACTCTGTGTATATATGGAGATGCTATCTAAAGTGATCATAGTGAATGTTTGATCTCAAGGTTGAGGATGGAGAATATTGTGCGATGCGATGTCATAAACTCCAATTGATAATTTGATGGTTAAGTTATTATTGTTTTCATTCATTAAGTTTTAATCGACGGCAAAAACATGTTTGTTAAATTTTACGTCGACGAGTTCATTGTGTTCAATTCTCTCACAGCTCATTGAACATGAACAAAAACTTTCTTCGCGGGTGACTAACTGGAAGAATTTATGTTTAATTCACCAATGTTTTGTTTAAAAAATACGTTGACGTTATTAACTTGCTTCGTTTGAAAAAAAATAACTTCTCAACAGATTATATTGCAATCTATTAGTTATTATTAGATGTAACTCGCCGTGGTGTATTGTAAGCTCGCATACATTGGGCAAATCAAGCGATGCATTGACTTTCGCGTCAAATAATTAAAGTACCAACACGCTGAAGAAAGTTGTGATGTGCGAACACGTGTACCAGTGCATCAAAACATTACTTATGGTACGTTAAACTACAAATACTCGCTAAAGAAAATAGATACTTCCTTAGAATGATGTAATCTATTGCAATAAAAAATAAAACCTATAAAACTCAAATTTTGAAAGAGCAGATGATTGAAGTGTACTCTTGTTGAAGCTTGGAATCCAGTTACTCCCTTTATTAAACCTAAGAAAATGCAAAATGCAGTGAAAAATAACTAGCAGCTCTACATGCGTAAATTTTAACGTCCAATTCATCATAGTTCGGGTACTTTAAGATACGAGTACTTACGCTTACAACTATGTGATAACTATTATTGTTAGTCACCCCGCAACCATGGCTACTGCAAAGTAACCGAAATGGCAGGCCAAATAAATCGTGAGTAAATTACAAAAAGTAAAAAAGTGACAACTTTTCTTTTTTTATCAATTCATATTTATTTTCATAATGTACAGTCAACAAAAGAGATTCGGTACCACTTTATCATATAACGTTGTATATAAATGTGGTACTATATCTCTTTTGTTGACTATACATAACTTATGTAAACTAAATAAAAATATTAAAAGCATTACCGACATAAGCTTTTCTACTTTAGTTTTGTTTTTGAGTGATTTCAATTACGGTCAAAATGTTTTTGGTTTTAGATTATCGAAGTTTAGCATCGTATATGGGAAATTATGAATTAATAATACAGCCTCAACCCTCTCTTCCCACGGGAAGCAGTGGGAGCGCTATAATAATAAGCTTCAAAACAAACTACTAAGTAATTACAACTAGAACAACGGCTATTACTCAGTCAAACAGCTCAGGGCACTGTCGAGTGTTGTTTTATATTCAACCGTGGTCAATTACTGAGCAAATACAAGTTGTTTGGTTAAATGATTCACTAGTCTTGTATGTTGAATTGTGATCTTTAGACGGTAACGAATATTTGATGCCCAATCATATCGATTCCTTGTATCACGAAACGTTATTGTAGTAGCTTCGACTTCAAAATGGCGTGTGTTGTATGCAATACAAGTATGAATTAATTTTAGCAGAATAAAAAAGTTTAATGTTAATAGATTTGTAAATGTATGATCAAAACTGTCACAAATTTAGAAATTCCTTGGAATATCATTTTAAACTTATTCTCATTCAGCCCAGGGCTCAACTTTTCATTTTCATTCAAATTTTAAACCAAGCTATCATTACAATTATTATTAAAAAATGCTATATCGAGAACTTAAAGTTATAAATTACATCCTTAGAAGACACTGACATACGTCTGAACTGATGATGATGAACGGATGAACGAATAATATTAGATAGTAAATAAGGTAATGAGATTTTTATACCTACACATTATTTAAATGTATCTAGGACACGGGAGTAAGTTCAAAAGTTTCCAGTGAGACAAAACACAAATATATAATGTTTAAATAAATTTAAACTATTTCTGATCATGGCTATAAATTGCTATTAACTTTCTTATAACAATACATTACCGATACTGCTCTAACCATTTTACTTATTACATTAAAATAGGTTTTTAAGTAATAAATGCTAGCATGTACAATTATTTTCAGTCACTACAAAACCTCTGATTTCCTAATTTCTGCCGAAGTATATTAGTCGCATTAACCTAAAAACAATACAATTGTAAAAGATGTATTCCATATACGCAGTATATTCTTTGAAGTAAATCTGATATCGATGAATATTTTAGTACAGTAATTTGAAGAGCACTTAATATTAGTTGTGAAACTGAACATCTTTTTTATCTTTTTGATCTTCGTTTCTTGTAAACATTAGCATGAAACGTGTAACGCTACAAATTCATAAAGTTACTTGCGATAGAAATTAACATCAAAAGTATTGAATGAGTAGTAGGTACTCATAAGGCTTAAAATATTTTTTTTATCGACTGTGTCGTCTATATACTGTGAGTATGTAAGTTACATCACATCGATGAGTTTCTTTATTTTATATATTTAAATAATTTTAATGTTTGTATTGCTGTACAGATTTACAAAAGTAATGCATTAATTATGAAAAGATTTATTAGACTGAAATATTTAATTTTTTAAATTCAACAGCTAGGTACCATATTTAAAATAGCTACCAAAAATATGGCTAAAAATATTATCTGAAAATTCTATACATACAAGCCTACAGTTAACATCAGTATAAAAAGGTATTTTGAATTTGAACATTGTGTCGATCTCATGTAAACTAGTATAAAATGTGCTTAATTGTTTGGGGCAGCCTGTTTGTATATAGGTAATTATTATCAGGAAACAAATATAAAAATACGGCCGAAATATTCTATATTAATTGTAATAGAAATCAGTTCGTATAGATAAACGGTGATGAAAGTTTTAGGAAAGACTTCAACTCAAATTATGTTTTGGTTATTATTTATTTCACTAATATTTCTTGTATAGTCCCAAACTCCCCTAATCCAAATGGATAACGATATTCTAGGATTAGATCATCGTCAGAAATTTTTAATTTATTGGTATGCTTGAATGTTCTTGATGTAACGATTACGGTAGCGTTTTACAATAATAATATGTGGTATATTTCCTACATTCAATTAGCAGGTGTCCTTATTTTTATAAATAAGGAGACTTACTAAGTGAATATCTACCTTTTATTAGCGCATGTGAAACCTTCAAGGGTGGCCTAATCGAGAGCATAACAAAATTTCAAAGGTCTATGACCGAGAGCGGAGGGTAACCCTTGCGAAATGGTTTGTCTCTTTCCAGCTGGCAGCCTTGATTTTTACATTTTATTTCTCTTTTGAAAACTATGATTCATCAAAAAGGATTTGTCAACTAAAGATTATTGTTATTTAGTTTGACGTACAGTAGGGCAAGATGAAAAATTTACAATTAAGAAATATGTATGAAAATTGACGCCAATATGCATAGGGACCTAATTTAACTGACGAAAAATTTATATCAAATTAAAATATTTTTGACTATCTTGAAAACATCTAGGAAAACCGAACTTTAAATTACATAAATAACTTTCATTTAATATACACATCCATAACTTAAATAGTCAAAAAACTTTGACGTTTTTACTGAATATTTAGTTTTATTATAAACTATTTTTATACCTTTTAGGTAGTAAACACATGGCTGGCGTGGCATGGCGTCGGAAAGTGGTTACCATGGCCAATGGACATGTGCAACACCTGAGACGTCTCAGACGCACTATAGACTATGTAGGAACCTTCTAATGCCCTTCTCGAAGAACCTCATAATATAGTAAGTGCTTGAGAACAACTTACTGTATTATATATAAATAAAATAATACTCTGAGAAGAACCATATCTTTTTCCATTGTTCTAATATCAAAACATATGATATATCATGTCCAACAAACAAGTCGGTTAGCTGTGCGTAGACATCTCTGTTACATCTATCATTATCCCCCGCTATTCGATCATTAGTTGTGTTTACTTGTGAAGGAGACAAGGTACACCACATTGCTGTTAACGTTTGATGAAGTTCTTTAGTTACGACTGTAGCTAGCTATTTACGAAACTTTCCTAAGGGGTTGTTTATGGTTATACTTTTTTCAAGTATTTGTAAGATGAGATATTTAATAGCGTTATATTCAGGAGTTGGAATATAATATTAGTGAGTTGAATAATGCGGGTAACATTTATTTGCCGATGTCTATAATATATTTTTTTTATTTATGGCACGTCAATTTGACTTCACCTCGCCTGATCTTAAGCTGAAGGCAAAGTCTCATGAAAGAGGGTCACCATTGCAAACACGTACAAAGTTGTTAAGTTTTTAAAGTTAAAGAGAGTTCTTAAAAACAGAAATTTAATATAAATAGTACTCACTAAAATTATATTAACTAAGAAAATACTAGGTATTTTAGTACCTAAGTGCCATAAGGATACTCGTACTAAAGCGGCTTATTCTGGATTTAATATTGTATTCATATATGTACCTATCTAAATTTTAGTCAATACATAGTGGTACCTACACAATTATTTTTATTACTTTCAAAGCTGAAGTGTTTTCGAAACTTTACAACCCTCAAGAGTAATAAAACGTATTGTGTACATGTGATTATCGTTATTGAATGTACTTATTAACGAAAGTTTCAACTTCTTAGGCTGAGGCTACATTAGCTTTCGAAAAGATGTGGTATAAATAGTTTATATTAAAATTCAAATATTTAAAATTCACGGCTAAACAAACGGCAATTCCACTATAGTATAATATAAAGAGCTAAATTTAAACTGCAATTGAGAACAACGAGCTAAATCTGATCCATGAACTTATATAGCTATACTGGCTTAAATGAATGAATAATTTATGTTTCAAAAAATTCGAAGTAAACATTTTAGTTTGCTCGCTGTCAAGTGGCTACATAAACGCGCTACAGCTCACAACGCTGCGACACGTTCAAAACACTTTGTTTTCATCGCTCTTCAAAGAGGTTTATACGAATCACGATGAACGTTAAGTGGTTTGTATCCGATATACAGACCAGACTTGCAACATGGATTTTTTTATTATATATAATGTAATTTTCCACGTTCATCGCTATACTTATTTAAGTAATCCGTGTAATATAATCCGATAAGTATTTCTTTACAATACTTATTTATACTTACTGTACTTCAAATGAATAAGTTTCATTTGCAAATACAAACTTTAATTTTGTCAAATACATTGAAGGAAGTATGTGCGCTTTGTACTATAAAATTGTCAACCTTTTTGTGGGTACTTGTGTTATTTGAATATTCTCGCAAAACGAAAGCGTAGTCATCTACAAGCTACCAATAATCGTAGTGAAGCATATTAACCACTTCATATTCTCCATATTCTTCATACACTCTAACACATTGCATATCGCTGTTTAGTCTTGTAACCACAGCCTTATTAGACCTACATGTAAAAGTAAAGAGAGTTTAACATACTTTGCGTAAATTACTGACTAATTAGTGGGTATTTTTACAAGGAACAATGAGGTTTCATTGGTTATAATGTATATATGAATGGTATTGTAATTAGTCATCATTATAAAGTATTGGATTCGGGTATACCAACTATATTTAAATTATTAGAATAATTTATAGATTTAAACAAATTCTGTGTCAAGCTAAAAATCACGATCTATATAAAATTGGCCATCTTTCTATGTAGAAACTGCCGATCAAGTCGGTTTATTAATAATCATAGTTCCGGCTAAATATATTTATGTTCATGACGTGAGAAATCAATCGGTCATCATCACTTTCGACTTCTCTCTTTGTAAAAACACATTTTTAGAATAGGGTTCTGTTATGAAAATTTCAGTGATATGCTTTAGCAGTAGAAGACTTACCCCTGCTCTACAGAATACCACTGCTAATATTAATCTTTTGTTGTGTTTTCGACTGTGAGTAGGCTAGTCAGAGCTCACTGGAGAGATTTTGTACTGTCAGAGGGAATATCAATTTGTCTCCGGCACTGGTGACACAGAAGCTTTCTTCATTTTCACCTCACCTTCCGCACCATCTATTCATGAAGGCAATTAGAAGTTTTTTATGGAGTCGACAGTGGTAAGTATGACGCCCCTGATATTTTGAAATGTCCATAGACCACGGTAACCACTTTCTATCAAGTGGGCCGAGTGCTTGTCCATGTGCCACACGGTATAAAGAAAGAAGGTCTTTTTTTTTCAAATTTAATTATCTATAAATTCGGTTTGAATTACATATAGTCTAGTCGAAAGTTTTCTTTGCAAGTTTATTTTATAGTAGGACACAATTTCGCTTACCATCAGATGAAATAATAATCATAATAGTATTGGCATATTTAAAAAAAAACTTAAAAACTAAATGTATATGACAATCCTGGTATATTCGATTGAACATGGATCTTCGTATTTTTTAGCAGTAACCGCACCGTCATATGGTTTTACGGAAACCAGTTCACCATACTATACTTTTACTACCTATATCATATATCAATCTAAGTATATTTTCACGTCACTTATTTGTTGTTTAATAAAATTACTAAAATATTATCGAGTTTCTTAGTCATTTATTCCAATTTCTGGACAGTAGGAATAATATTAAATTAGAACTATGTAAGGACACGCATTTTCATAGAAACTTCAATATATATGACACCGATTCTACGGAAATCTTCCTGCGGAACTTTATTATAATGTGACGAAACTTCATAGGAAAAAAGTGTAACGTCAAAGGACGGCTGACGGAAGCGAAGCTTTTACGCATTTAGGTTACGAACCTAGCACACATTACACTATCACCGCTAAGTAAGCGTAAACATAATATGCGCATTCGGAGCTGATTGCTATGTGATGTGGATATTCAACTGTCTAGCCAAATTAGTTACATACTTTTTTGTATTAACAAACCGTATTGATGTCAATTTATAGCGAAATTTATCACTACATAGTATAAAACAAAGTCGCGTTTTCTGTCCCTATGTCGCTTTGTATGCTTAAATCTTTAAAACTAAGCAATAGATTTTGATGAGGTTTTTTTTAATAGATAGAATGGTTAAAGAGGAAGGTTTACATGTATATAACATCATGCTACGACCAACAGGTGCGGAGCAGAAATGAAAAATGTTGCAAATACGGGGTGACGCAGACGAAGTTGCGCGGGTCAGCTAGTTTCAAATAAATAATTGTCACGTCATATTATAGGTTGGGTGGTGATCAAAAATAAACTAATTATTATAGTTTATTTATTACTATTATTATTTATTATATTTATTATTTATTATATTTATTATATTACATTGTACTAAAGTTAAATAATTAATTTTTATATGACTTAGGTGACAGAAAAGCACACGGAAATGCTGAAGGGATAAAGTAAAGTTGCTGACCCCATAGAAGTAAAGTATGGGTAAGTACCCAATTCGTACAATCTATTATTGAATTGTGTATTACGGTGTCATTTTTGACAAGAAACCTTCTAAGGCACGTTGGACATTTTTTATTAATTGATAATTCCACTTAACTCGCGACACTGTTGCTAGTTACCGATAAATATTAGGCCTAATTTACCTACATTCCCTGTTTTCGTTTTCGGAAATACGTACATTATTATGTTTTCGGGCGCGTTGTCCTAACACTCCGTATAAAATTATTTCCCATGCTTACATTTTTTATTTTTATTATGTAGGAAATCAGTATTACGTTAAATAGAATAAACATCCATTAAACTCGTTCCCAAATTGAACTCCCTTCGGCTGTACCGTTAGAAGTGAACACCGAAGGCATTAGAATAGAAAATAGAAAAATATGCAACAACATATTATCTTATATATTTATAAACATACACATACTAACTAATTATCCCTACTAGTGTCGTCATCGCCAGTGGTTCTAAACTCAACCTCAATATGTATAGGTACGCCCATATTTTCATCTTGACACTCGAACAACTCTCACCTGTGCTCTACTGCACGTATCGTGATGAATCATACATTCGACAAATCTGCATCGTAATACGAAAACCGTGATATATGGAGGGAATACTTTTCAAATACGTACGAGACAACAAACCACAGCGTATTAATAGGACGGATATAGACGAAATAGGACTTGAAAAATACATGAACTAATGATTGCTACACGTAGACACCCAGATTCATATTTATATATTTCAATTATCATTAGCAATAAATATCGTGCACAGTGTAATGGATTAAAATAGTTTTGAATATTTCGTTTAATAATTTAGCTTTTTGATTGAGTCCCTTAAATGATCCTTCATTTCTTTTTTTTATATAATACTATGCGTAATTTATGATAAGCAAAATAAAAATCTGAAGCGATTATGCCTACTGTATATCAATTTACTATTAAAATTTAATAAGTGCCCAAACAATTACTCAGGTACCATTATAATCTGACTCACATCAAAGTTTTAGGGTGAAATATAACAATGAAAAATAAGGTTTGTGTCACAATAATATTTTTCCGTGGGGACATCACGCAAAACGTAAATTAGCTGTGATAATAATACGAGGAAATGTAATTGTATCATCTACATTAACTGTTTCAGTAGTAGCACTTGAATAGCGTGATTATTTATATTTTACAAGACCAGCAGTGGACGGACGATCATGAATGTTGCACGCAGATGTCCGTTTATTACTCATTGCGTATGATAATAGAGATCACGTCATTCGGTAGTAAAGTTATATATTTCTGCCGTAAAAGATCTGTTACATTAAGCGGATTTTATGGGCAAGGAAATAATATAATAAGTACCTATAGATATTATTCATTATAATCTTACAATGGATTTATCGATTTCAAAAGCTAGACCTATTTTGCTTTTGCAATTATAATAGTGTTAAAGTGCTATTATTGGAGTGAACCGTTAAAACAGGTAATTTATTTATCTTTTGATAATATAATATTTTTCAAGAAAACAAATACCTCACTTTTTCTTATGTTTCATATTATAGCGCTTGCAATTATATTTGTAAGACGTAAAATAATAATAAAAAAAATGTCACTGCGAAAAAATCAAAGATAACTCATACGGTACAAAGCTTTCGGCAAAGCTTAATAAAAGGGAGAAGTTTATGCGGTAATTCTAAACGATGAGCCAGTAACTCTCAATTATGTATGTACTATTACAATGACCCATTCAAACAAATTACAGCTAAAATGACTTCAAACGTTCTCAAAGTAACTGCGGGTACTCGGAGATTTCTTTGAGAGAAAAAATGAGGTCAATATTTACTTTGTAAATAGGTTATGTTTAAAAGAGTCAACTTAAGATATCAAGCTTCTTTTAAGAAGTTATTAACTTTGTTGTTATCTTTTGGACTCACAACTACAAGAATTAGAAAGATATATACGGAGTTATAGAGTATAAAAGTATTAGTCATTTGAAATACAGCAGGAAAAAAATGTTGATGAAGCAGGATATTCCGTTGCGCTTTACATTTTATTGTATTTCTCACTTTCAGGAGTTTATGTTGCGCATTTTCATCTTACGTGTTTAGTTAATTTACACAGAAATATTGGTACTCAATTTGATATTACGAGTATAAAGAACGTAATGAATAAGGTATAATTTGCTAAAAACCTAATAACTTTGATAATTGCTACGCGATATATATCTTAATGGCATTTTATCAGGCAAGAAGAAGAAGCAATTTTTTTAATTTGTGTAAGAAAAAACTAACGACATGAAAGCTTTGTTTATATTTTTAATTGAGTTCGAGATATCTAAAAAAGCAATGAATATTTTACGACTTGTAGGTAACAACTACCTATATATCAATAAAATTTGTAATATTCAGTCATTGAATAAAATAAATAATTAGGGAATATTTACATAAAAACATATTTATTCTAGTTCTGTATATGTCGAAACGAACTAACAGAGATTAATACACTGATTTCCTATTAAGTAGGGCATTAAAAGGTAGTATCACCAGTTACTATTACTATAACCAGTCTATTGCCGTTAACTATATTGTTTTTATATGTAATGTATTTTTTGTAATTTTATATTTGATTATTAAATTACTCATTAACTATAATTGGACATATGCTTCACTATTACTAACTGTAACTTAAGTTAATTCAGGAGTTTCTATTAAACTGCTGATGATGATGATGATACATGTATACATATTCTCATGCTTTTGTTCCCCCGGGGTAAGCAGAGGTGAATTAACAGCCGCATTTTACCAAGCATTGTGTTCGGTCCGACATAATAGGGGGTTAGCCCTTTGCTGTATTCCGGGCACTATTGTTAACTCGAGCTAAGCGTCTGAAGTCTGAGTCTGGTCTGTTGATATACATGTTTGATGTTAAACAGCCCAATCCCTTACTCGCCTTGTACGACACCGTGTTGAAAGAAATAAGGTGGTCCAAATTCAACTCTGCCGGGAATTACGCGACATTTTCAATAATCAACATTATTATTACAGCTCTTAGGTACTTAAGGTAACTAAATTTCATTTAAGTATTTTGTACTACATATTAATATTTAGGTTTGTTCAAATAGGTCATTCTCGTACAGAAAGACTTTCAAAATTCAGTCAATAAATCAATTGACTAAAATGAAGACGACGAAATGGAGATAATTGTTTTTTTTATGTACCATAATTTATTAACTGTATTTTCAATATATATAAATACTAGCTGATGCCCACGGCTTCGCCCGCGTGGAATTTTGTTCCCGTTCCCGCAACCCTTGGGAACCTTTTCCCGGGATAAAAAGTAGCCTATGTGTTATTCCAGGTTCTAATCTACCCCTGTACCAAATTTCAACCAAATCAGTCCAGCCGTTTATGCGTGAAAGAGGAACAAACATCCATCCATCCATCCAAACAAACTTTCGCCTTTATAATATTAGTAGGATCTGTTATTTAACCACCAGTGCTATGAAAATCAGATTTGTAAATCTAAGAAATGAAAATGTGATATTTATACAACGTTCGTGTTTCTGTCAAATTATACCGAAATTAATAACCAGTGGGATAGGAATTTCATTATAAAATTATTATACTGACAGCTATCTATTTATTTTGAAATCAGAAATTTAAGAAGATTCGTTATTGTAGAAATTACAGATGATGCGCATTCTTCTGTTATTAATAATAATTTTTACAAGTATTACAACGCGTACTAATTATAGTTTTTATGTCATAATTTCAAATATTTTGTATTTTATTTTATAGCTTAACTTAATTATACCTGCAACCCATAAATTTTCATAAAAATATCATTTTAAATACTATTTCATATTTTTATATCATTAGTTAGATTTATTTAAAATAGCAATTACATCTATCACGAACATCAATAAACAAAATAACTTAATTTGCTTATATAGTTATAATAAATAAACAAGATTTACGGAATAATATGTGATCGTTACATTTTTGTTACTAATATATTTTATAGGTACCTTTTGAATAATCATAGTTACGTACTCGTAATTTAGAGTTATTTAAATATGCGCCGGTCAGTCAATCTAGGCAGACCGCTATACCACCTACGCACTAGTGTCAATTACCTACAGGTGTTATGATGCAGCAGTTGATTCTCCATTGCACTGCACTCGGGACAAATTGTCAATTGTAATTATACGAAATTATATTAATCGTATGCAGAATCTATTGAATCTAAAACATTTTGGAATTCTTTAAACTCATTTATTGATTTCAGATTATAACGAACAAAATTGAGCATGTAAATAATTATACGCAATAAATAAAAACAGCTATTACAATTTCAATAAATACACTTTATTACGATAAATTTTATTCCATCATATTATTTATACAAAATTATATATTTGTATATACTTTCAATTTCACGCATCACGCAGCACGATCACTTTACCAGGTATATGAAATAAATTCAAATATATAATTAATGTAATTACAAAAGTTGCTAGAAATGACAAAACTACAATGTGCTTTTAGCTAACTATTGTCTCACCATAAAATAACTTTTCCAAACTCTTAAAACTTGACCGGAAGCAATACCGCGCTTTTACGTCTCTTGAAATTGTGCCAAAACTTATTTAAAATCAAATGCACCTGCACACAAATCACTTTTTAAATTGACCTAATGCTAAAAAGTTACTTAATTTATGCATATAATATAAATAGATCAAAAGAAATTTGTTTTTCACAAGTTCGTAGACCAACTAATTTTAGAAAAAAGTAGTTAAACTTGAACCGTTCACAGCTAATATCACCGTTACATGCGATTCCACAATTTTATTTCCAGCTATTAGTGTAGCGACTCTTATCTTATCGCAATATTTAGGCATGAAAACAAAATATTGTGGTTGTTATTAGTCAATTTGGATCCGTTTGTGCCAAACAAAATAGTGGAGCGGAGATTTGTATTTTGAGTGTCTGTATGAATATAACAGGTCGATTGATCTGTTTGTTGTTTTAAGTGAGGGTCGAGAGGAGCGGGAGAGGAAGCGACACTACGGCGCCGCCCGGCCGATAGGAACCACTTGCGGCTGGGGCAATGTGCATCCGACGCGGCGCGCACTCTTCAACTTTACAAAACTTTGCTCTCCCGAAATAAACTTTTTGTAACGTGCGTCATGGAACACTGACACCAGCTGCACTTTCGGACCAGTGCACAAATGTTGCGAACTACTAACCCTGAGTGTGGTGCAGGTCGGGTCCGGTTGGTGAAGCTGCGGTAGCACTCTCGCGGTCGCGATGGGAAGCACTGACTTTAACACTTTGGACATGTAAAGTGGGAGCGTAACGCGAGTTTTGGTCGCACGGCGCGGGCCGGCGTCGGCGCGGTCGGAGCGGCGGCGGCGTGAAGTGTCGGACGGTACGCGGGCGACGAGCGACGAGCGACGGTGCCGCTGGGAGTGTGGCCGCCGGCGCGGCACCCGCGCGCCGCCGGGGGCAGTTCGCGCACGCGTCGCCCGCCCAGCGCCCGCCCCCCGCATCGACCGACCACCCACCCCCGCCCACCACCCCCGACGCCCGACCGACTGTTTTTCTCTCGGCACCCGACCGGGGGACGCACCTGATTTTTTCCGTGATATTTTTTCCTCCCTTCTCTTCGCGACGCGATCCGTTCGCTTTCATTACGGTTTCGAGTTTGATTTATCACCGCGGCGGCTCTGAAATATTCTTACGATGAAACTTGGTGTCGAACACTCACCTACTAATTAGCATCGATTGATCGTTAAAATGAACATCTTAGAAGCATTTACGTTAATTTTCAAAATTTAGTTGACTTCGGGCTCCGAAAATATAAGTTCATATTCATTAATAATTACGTAGTAAAGAAATCAATTTTGTTAATACAAAAACCTAATAATTACTAAATTAATTAAGGATTACATTGTCTTTTTTATTTATTTTTATTTGAAGATTTATGAATTCAATCATGTTTAATAATTAAAATAAAACAGTAAAATCATACATTATCATAAAATTATTTGAAGTCAGAAGTCATTAACGTAAATAAACACAGTCGTAGCCTGGAAGCCTCTCGTAGCACGTGTCTACGGCGTAGCTGAAACGCCTCCACAAGTCTACGGTTTTAAAAGCGCACCCGTGACCCAGCGATTGGTATTCGCAGTCCACTCGTGTCCTGCATACCCTCAAAAACTTAACATATTTGGCCGCGATTCAAATTTAATGTTTTCATATTTGTGTCATAACTTTTGGTAAAGAGGAAAACAAAAATTACCCCTAAGAAGGCAAGGAGTGATTCGTAAACGGTTGACGTCTTGGCATTTTTATACAGAGTGCGTCCATTTTGGAATTGTTTGGGTAGTTGCTTTGCGATTTCGGTTTTACAGTTTAGATAGATGAAGAATACTGTTAAAGTTTAAGATGAAATTGTACTACGTGAATCCATCACACGCGTTGCAATAAAAGTTACAAGACACTGACGAATGTATAATGGAGTTGAAATATAAAACTTGGTCTTTGAAACATTGTATCATTCACAATAAATTGTAGTACTTGAGTTATTCAAAACTCGGTATTAAAGGAATATAAGTGTTTGACAAATACATTTCACGTACGATAAACTGTGTTTCATTTGAGATCAATATACTTATACATCACACATACATATATAACATGTTTCTATCTTCTTATAATCTAGTATTATATAAGTATTATATTAGTGGTATAATATTATAATCTAGGGTTCAAACAAGACAAATAAAAGCGTCTGTTAAAGCTGTCAAACTAAAGACCACCAATTTACAATTATGGATAGCTTCTGGAAGGTTGTCCCTTGTTTATGTAGGGAACCACCCTTGGACTTCACCCTAACGGAGTCAACGACAAGGTCCCTAGTCAAACAGGCTATGGTAGATTCCCTAATCGACTATATCCTAGGGAGAATATCTCGGAGATCTCGAGCGACTTTGGTCACCTACATTGGTGTGGTATTGTAGAGGATTAAAGTAGTAGTAGCTTCGCCAAAATGGTAGTATAGGAAGATTTTGATTCCCCGTTTAAGGGACTGGTCACGGTTTCAATTCCTGTCTGAGCGCTCCCTTTGCTATTTATATCGATTGGAACAGTCGGCATTCTAATTTATGATTTTAGATTGACATGGTCATTTACATATTCACTGTTAAATTTATCGGGATATTTACTATGTTCGTTTATTTCGTTGAGTAACCGATATTTCGGTGCTGTTGCAAGCGCCTTGATCACGGTGTACTGACAACCACCGAGTTAGTTCTTATTGAGGCTTCAACGAAATAAACAAACATGGTGAATATTCCGATAAATTTAACAGTGAATATGGCATGCTAATTGCTTCAAATTCATTAAACCTATTTATAGTGTTCATGTACCACAGTAACCACTTACCACTGGGTCATATGTTTTTCTCGACATTTTTGTTTTAAATTCAATGCGATCAATTTCATGTCTAACAGTTTTCTACTCCAGTCAGTATTGCGTTCACCTCGTCTCGTACTCGTAAGAGGTGTGGCGTCAGAGTCGGCGTCGCGCCGTCTATGTTGTCTGTCTACGCGTCTACGTCAACCCAGAAGGTTGCTCGGTCCTTTACAGATTGTATCGTTTTCTTTACTAAGCTATAGAAATGAAAAGTGAACGTTTTTAAGTAACTGAAAAGTTTTGGTAGTGGGAAGAGCAAGAAGCGGTTGTTAAATTTGATATGTAATACTTTCGACATGAATCTTTGATACAACTTATTGGATTTGCCTGTAGCTTAATAAAAGTATGTTTAGCTACGTTATTTTTATTTCATAAGTCTTATTCCCAATAACCCAATAATAAATCAGAAGCAGGAAGGCTAACCCATTAGAATAAAAATATATTTATTTACAGAAATTAAAACATGTATTTTAACATAATCATCATCCTTATCATCTTTGCGTTAATCCAGATCGCATCCTGAATTTAACAAATACTAGATCTGATTAGCAAAGAAATAAAGAAACTTTTTTTCGAAGTTCATTTCATTTATCTTTTCTCTTTTGACCACCGATTCATTGCCTATTTTTCTCCTTAGTACCTACTGACATTTTGAAAAATGCTGCTTCATGTTCATTTATTTCTAAATACACGCATACATGTGAAATTCCGTTCTTCTACTCGTAGCTTCAAAAATAATAATAAAACCACTAGATTTCTCCAGGATCTTATCATTAGATTCTGACACTCTAGATATGAGATTAAACTTTGAAGTGTTTGATTTCCAAAAAAGAGAATAATTGCAATCAATTGACGTGAAATTAAATTATTCGTCCATCTTATGTTGTTGTTAAAATCTATGTTGTTTTCTCGTAAATACCGTAACTAACTAACTTAACTAGACCAAATGAAAAGCACCAACTTTCAATTAATCAATAAAAAAGCCATTTAAATTGCACCATGAATCTAAGAGTACTTAATAGATATAAGAAAGATATATTATATGAAATAAACTTAGCAATCGATTTGTGAACTTTTTTAAAGTCGGTACCTAACTAATACAAATAGATAAGCACGCGTTCTATGTCATCCTTACCTACTCTCGCTAGACAACAAACTTATCTACCGAATTCAGTCTAATGCATTGTCTCTGAAATGATCTTGTTTGCTCACATTACCTATCGCATTAACTCAATCCATAACACACGTTAAACTCATAACTTGATAGCGTTCATTAAAAATATGTTTCACAAACGCTTTTTATATCGTACAACATGCTTTTCAACGGTTGAAATTAAAAGTAATCGTTGCCGAAGCACGGAAGCGTAGATATGGAAAATAATACTCACGTCTACTACTGTACTCCGGATATGCGGGCCCGATTAAAATACACGGCTCAAATCTAAATGCCACTACTTTTCATAAAATTTGTAAGGGGAAAGTAATTGTGTGTTTAGTTATGAACGGCCCATTAGGGGACAGACGGTGATCAATAAAGGGAATGACTGTACCTAGAATAATTGAAATAGTAAGGTTTATAGAGAGAACTTATGGTGGTTCACCTTCCAGTTTTAATTTATATAGTCAAATAATACGGATGTACGTTTAAAACGCATTTATTAGTTGACTTTGTTACATTTTATTGCAACAATATGTTGATTCAAATCGTAACGAACCCACTCGTACTGTACATTAAATATTAACACCATATCGGTGCATATCCAATTTTCTTTACCCGAATGATTCCTAGGTGCTATATAATTTATTTATTTATACGGCAATTGCGAAGCACAGATATGAAAAATAATAGCTTTCTACCTGAGATTGGGGCGAAGGGCCGCAATTATACCTGTACCTTTAATATTCTCTTAGTTTTGTAGGAACAATATTACAGGAAACTTTCCTTTGAATCAAGTATTAAAGAAGTATTCGTAATTACACGTATTTAGAGATTCTGTTCCAATTAAAATTATTATACATAATTACAATACAATACATCATACGTACAATACACATTTTGAATTGATTTAGTTGTCTTTTCATACTAAGCTCTTCACAGAATCGGTTTGTGCTATCGAAAACAGCCAGTCTAGATTACAGGTTGACTAGACGGTGGCATCATTAAATCGCATACACGACTTTTAATGAAATAGCCACCTGAACTATTACAATTATTAAAACCTGAAAAACAAACTTTGGAACTGGATTTACATAAACATTGTAAGTTATTATGCTTGCATATGAGGTAAACATCGTTATTGATCCAATAAGTAAATTTATCTTTTAATATCAAACTCATCAAAACGCACCCACAAAAATCTCTCTAACAATATAACCGTATATTGTAATTTATAGAAGTAGATATTTATTTGAAGAGAGAAAATTTACAATATTAGAAAATCCCGGTCCCAACAATTTCAATTTGAAAAAGTCTTTTATATCGAGTATAAGGAAGGTTCTTCAATCAATAGCTACCCTAAACTGCATAGAAAATATTGAGAAAAATATCTAAAAAAGTATGTCAAGTTCTATAAGCATCCGTAAAAGGTTCCTTTTGTCTGGCAGAGTGATTAATTATGTGCTTCGCGTACTGACAGCTGTGATGGTCTTGCAGAATATGGTGTGCTCACTGATACTGAGTGATTGGGTGTGGGGTGTTGATGATTTTGTTATCCTACTGAGAAGAAGTCTTTGTTGACAATTATGAAAGATCCATATATCGTTATGTATATTTTATATATTTATAAACATAACATAAACTTACGCCTTTATCCCCGGAGGAGTAGGCAGAGGTGCTAATACCCACATTTCACCAGTTTATGTTTGGGTCCCAACGTAATAGCCTATTGCCATTAATCGGGCACTTATAAACCTGCGATGAGTACATACATTACTTAGAAAAGCATCGAAAAGTCATTGGTGTGTGCCATGGTGAAACCTGGAATCGAACCCGAGATCTCATCTAAGCAGTCCATTACCAATACCATTAGGTTACCGCGGCTAATTTATGTATAAAATAGTCATCATCAAATGGGAGTGGTTGATGAGTCAGACGACAGTCGCTTCAGTAAGAGCCAAGACAATCCGCATCAGCAGGAAAAACGCTCGGACTCCAATATGATGTGAAGCCTAAGAGACATTTTAGCAATTACTATCACTTAAAAGCCAAATATTCAAAGCACTTGCACTTTATTTTTTTTAATAAATGTTTATTAGTAATATTAAAAAGTTGGAAAGCGTAGAGCGATGTGAAGTTTGAAGATGTTTCACGGTGAAAGTATCAAGGAAATATATTTAGTTGGCAACAAGTTCAAGATAGGTGCTCCACGATAAGGATCTAAATAATATTGAAAAACGTACGTAGCTCTCTGCCTGTCTACGTAACTAAATATACATATTAAAATTTATGTTTACATATGGATTATTTGCAACTTTCACTCTTTTAACTTAATCATCTTGTATTACAAATTATATTACTGTTTGTGTTTTCGCGTTTTATGAATTGTGATGAAACACTGTCTACAAGGGTTGTGCTGTTTTCAAGAGCTTTTATCGCGTAAGTTCTCTCTCTGCTACAAAAAATTGCCTAAAATTATTATTTTCGTTTTAGTGCAATAAACTGCAAGCTTTTCTTTAAAATAGTTTCTATAAATAGATTATTCTATAAATTGGAAATAGAAGGCCACATTTTGAGTCCTTCTTCACACCCTCAAGACCAGAAGAAATCATCACAACCAAACGAAATGGGTATGGAACGTTTTATCAAAATTTGGTAGAGGATATCTGCTCCCAAATCGAGTTGCAAGATTTGACCCCAACAAATTACATATGTACATGTATACATACATTGTTAGTTAAATAAAAGTTTAAAAAAAATCTCAATCATTCAGCCCTTCTGGCCTGATTAAGTAACAGCCATCTAAGCACCATTCATCTATCCGTCCAAACTTTCGTATTTATAATAATAGCTGATATAGTTATATACAACTAAGACGTAACGACTCGACAAAACAAATATGTGCTACTAATATGACCTCAATCGGTAACGTCGATCAAAAGTTATGCTTTATGTTTTGATTGATATATTTCTATGGTGAAAATTCCTATTACTACTAAGATATGTTACTCTCTTATTCATCTCTGTTATTGTAATAATCATCATTTTCTCAGACTCTGAGTTACGGGAATGCAACTGGTTGCTATCGCGGAGTTCAGGTATGGCATTTATGACATAGGAATCCCAACACGAAATCCTCCGTTGGCGGACTAACGAGGTTCTGTAGCCTTGTTTGTCCATCAGCATATCTATTAACTTATATTATATGTTGTTAGTTTTACTCTGTATGTCTTGAAAAGCCTCTAGAGACGTTTACTCTTATTATTGACTTTTATTATATAAACAATCTAACTACAAAATTCTAAAACTGTACTGTTCAACTCCATTTGAAATTAACCTACAAAATTTCAAACAGAAGTTTCCAGAAAGCACTCGTTAACAGTTAAATCAAACGGGTGGTTTGGAAGTGATAGTAAGTTAAGACGGCGAAACAGTAGGACTTTCCTAACGTCGAGCGCACCAGTTGGCCGCAGTTAGTTGCAAACGTAAAGATGCTAGCTGCAGTCATTGTAGATTATACTAAATAGTTTGTTCTAACTACACGTCAACTGTTAGTCTCACATATCGAGAAATAGAAATTGTTTTTAGTATGAGAATTAGTAACTAAACTATGAATACGTATACTCTTTTTACTAGTGATTAATATGATTTATAATTAATATTTGTAGTTATATTGATTACGAGTAGAACTCGTCAGTACCTACAAGTATTCTCAATTTATACATTCTCATAGCAAGTAAAATAATATGTGTGCATATAATTTATTACTACCTATTCCTTGAGTATATTAATGTACGTAGATATTTTATATAACTACGACTGTAAAGCAGGAGATAAACATTTTTAAACGCCAGACATAAGTGAAGCTGCAAGTAAAAGGTAGTATTAAAGTATTTATGTATAAATAAAAATGACATCACAACCGTCACATTCTTAATTCAAATGTTCAAAACGTATCACAGCCCTCATAAAATAAACAATTGTAAGCGCATATTCCCTAGGGATGTCACAGACCTTTGTGTGACTACCAGCAAAACGACCAGTGTGCCGTCCAGTTAAAGACGTAAGAGGATGCGCAGCCCCTAATTGGATCACAATCTGTAGAACTGACGTAAGGCACGCTCCGCCGCCGGTCTATAGGGACCGGTAAGAATCGACGTCTCCTCGGAGCCCTGGTGCCACGCTTCGATAGTTTTGAGTGAGCACCCCTAATCAGTCCTGAAAAGTTTTCCGGGCGGTAAGCGTGCGTGAATACATATTGATTATGTGTACATATGACGTCATTACCGACGATCTGATTTATAAGAGTTTATTTATCTATTCAGTAACATTAGTATCTGTACATATAATATATTTGTAGCTCTATTCGTGTAATGAATTTGGATCTTATCATTAACTTATTCAGATACAGTTTACTTAAAATTGTACCTGGCAACATTGAACAATGTAAATGTATTTGCTGCTCCCTCAATTCTAGTAAATTCGCACAATTAAAATTTTACAGTATCATTAATTCTGTACTGGTTGTTTAAACAGTTTTATTTCACAATGTGACACTGTAACACGTACTTATTCGATTAATGATATTTTATTGCATTGCCATTTGTTGCTGTCCAATTAATAACTCTGAATCAAATATTATTGTACCAAAAACCAGTTACGAGTAGATAATTAATTAGGATCGCAAATAAATCTTAAGGCTGTTGATCGACGCGAATTCAAATCCGAAATAACAACAATTAAACAAAAGAACAAAGTTAAATCGACGTGATTGCGCTACGATTGCGCCCCTGATAGAATAGAACTGATAAAACTCTCATCAAATACAATCAGTGGTTGCCTGGACAGAGCTTAAAACACTAGGCCTCTGTATCCCGCCATTTCCTCCGGGCGAATTTCATTACCACTAGCTTGTCCGGTAATCCCGAGCGGACAAGTGCCTTAATCTACCCGCTTTCGGTTCGATTCCAACTCTTAAACGCGCCACTTGCTTCATTTTTACGTATAATCCATTTTTAATTGCCTTCTCACTGTACCATTATTAAATTTTCAAAGAGAAATTAATTACGGAGATAAGTTTGAAGGCCGTCAATGCGACAATAGATTGTATCGGTGTTAATTTAGTAAAGAAGACCGAGTTTTGAACACTTTTGTCATTGATTGACGTAATTCTTGAATTAAGGTTTTATATTAGCAAAATGATCCGACATTGTTTTGGAATGAGATACAATCTGTTTGATGTTTCACTGTTATTAAATGCAGATAGAACCAATTATTTAGCAGCTCGTGAAATTGAAAATTAATGGTTACGTCGATGATTATCTTCTAATAATTACAGAAACATTTCAGTGTCGCATATAATCTATTGTTTAGTAACACAAATAAATTAAATAAAGGGTAGGTTCAGTGTGTAAAGATAACTAAAGATTTAAGTACCATTTTACATATAAATACTAAAAGTGATACATAAATAGATTTGAAAACATTCAGATGGAATATTTAGAATGTATACAAGATTATAATAAAAAGTGACGTGCGATCGTCGCGCATCTCTGTTCCTGGTGCCAGGCATGGATAAATCGAAGACTGCAGTTACGATTAGTCGATGATTAATGCTCGCACTGCGACGCCATCTGCTGAATTAATTGCTTCATTTCCTCTCGACGGCACCAAATCGAATTTTGTATTTCGATTCGTAAAACGATCGACGTTTTTGTCCGGCCCAGTACACTTGTTCAGGTGTGTTATTGACTCTGTGATTTATTATTACTCCCTAACGAGAGATTTTTGACAAAATTTAATTTCTCTCCTATCTTTTTTGTAGTAGTTGATGTATATGACTTTTGGTTTATGCATTTATTAAACGGATTTTGTTATGTAGGCTGCAAATAAAACAAATGTACGCTGGGTATTTACTTTAGAGTATAACGTCTCAAGAACGAGTTGAAGACCTTTGTACGGCTCAAAAGTTTTCACAAAAGGGGCCCCTGTATGATTTGTGAATGCGTGTAATTTTTCAAACGTCATATTTTTTGCAACAGTTTCACCAACCTACGGAAAAAACTTCGCTATTGTAGAGAAACGACTTTTTGGAATGTTTCCGTCTTTCTTTAGCGTTTTGGTATGGAAAGTTAGATAGTGTTGGACACGAGAACCGGTGGCATCCGTTTTCGCTTAATAAACTTCGATGTTCAATAAGGATCCGAGTCGGACGGTTGGAAGTTCTGTTCGTACTGTGACAATGTTACTTCATGTGAAATGGGCCCAAAAATTGAGTGTGCGCGAGTTAAGAAAGTGTGTATTAGAGTTTTCTACAGTATTTTACTTTCCAGTAGTGATTTCTATAATATTAAATTCGATATGTCATCGGGCGGCATTCTCATCTCACGCAGACGTAACAGCCGACTTGAAGCTAAAACGTGACGTCGACTTCTTAGATATCCAGATTGTTTATATTTTAACCTACTTTAGATATTAAAAATAATGAACAGTCATGACTACAGTTCAATTAGGCAACAATATCATTTAGAAATACATATTTTAATCCAGGGAATAAAATATTAAGCAGTAATTAGGTAAATAGGTCGATCTTGTTACCATCCCTATTACGCGTTCGTATTTTCTTTTCTAAAAACATTTTTTTTCAACGCACAGATACAGCTGCATCACAAACCTTTTTGTAATAGTGCGTCTAGTTCCAACAAATGAACTAGTTTCCATGAAAACTTGTCAATTCTTAGACAAAGACGTTCTTCGTTTGACGTCATTAATATCCAAGGAACTCGAATGGCTCCGGGTGAAAGGAGTGCTTTCACGGCTTGCGACGATGCACTCATATTTCCGGATTTCATTCCCTCCTGAGCGCACTATATTATACATAGCAAATCCAAATGTCATCATAACGTAACCCTGCCGGTGTTCCCTGTAGATTGTATTAAACAAAGGGGAATTAAATAGCAGACAGCGCGGTGTACCGAGCCGCGACCAACGCGGGCACGAACCACTTTATTCCACCTTCTATACCGAATGCGCGCGTAGTACTTACGTCACGCATCCCAATTTTTATTTTTTGAAATAAGCCAACGTGAGTGCGAGTAATTTTGTTTGTGTTTTTAAAATTGTTGCGTATTTTTTTGTTGCACGGTTTTGTTGCACCGCTTGCGGTGGTGCCATCTAGTGTCAGGGATGGAAATGTTTGATACGAGTATTATCTCCACGGCAGTTTGTCTGTTTGATATGCTCGTACATTCGCGTTGTTATGTTAAATAGTTACGCATAAGTTAAAAATGAATGTGCCTAAAGCAATGTTTGTGTCTAAATGTAAATTTCAATTAATTTCAGTCATTCGTCATTGTATTACATAACAAACTGATTAAGTAAATAAACATTAGGGGTTTTCAATTACAGTGTCGACACGGTAGCTACTCAATTAACATAATCCCGTTCTGAAAATAAGCACAGTTAATTTTAGTTAAAACATGGTGAATTGTACGTTTTATATTCTGTTTACTCGTATGCAGAAGCGCGTAGTGACCAGCGAATTGGCTATAGATGATTGTTTTTGCAAAAAGCGATTTCACCTCCAACTACATCCATTTACACATAATAATTGTGTTCGGTCGCGGCTGCCGACTCATTATCATATAAATGAGAGAGAAAAAGCAACGGTCGACCATTAATCAAGAGAATGGAGCAACAACACTGGCTAATACACTTATCAACTTTAATTCAATAATCCAGTGGCGCGAGCGCCTGCCCTCGGCACTCGAGTTTTCGTAACGTGAAAAATAAGCGACAAATGGAACGCACGACCTCACACACTAATACCAATTAATTGTGTCATTCGACTGCCCCGACTTGTTACCTACCAACTACCTTAAACATGCACTCAAGTCAAATAAAAAAAACAAAAACAACTTTTTAAATGCTCAAATAATAATTTGCTTACTCATTCAAACAGACACCTATTTGATGTTATTAATAGGAATATTAATATAATAAATATTAATAGGTACTAAAAATCTTTAATTTATTATTTAACATTTAACCACGTGATAGAATTCTAATTCTTAGTGACTGGTTGACACCTATATTATCATCCACTATTACGAGGTACCCAAAAAAATTATTGGTGAAATTATAAGCGACTAAGTAAATACCGCACCCTGCCAAAAATAAATGGGCATTTATTAGAGAAACACATTTTATCATTCATTTAATTATATATAAATAATTTATAATAAATACTTACCTATTGTTCTAATAACAGTCCCTTAAGCTAATAAAGTTACTACACGTGAATATGACGAAGTTACGTATCTGTAGCAAACGCTACGCTGGCCTCCAGACGTAGCACTTGCTACGATGTAAACTGAAAATTTCGCACATATAAATTGTTGAGCTACTTAGAACTATTGTCATAACTCTATACTTACATTCTGTCATGGATCTAGCTTTAGGTCTGTTTGCACTGCAATTTGCAGCATCCTTTCCATGGTGTATCAATTAATTTCAAACTACGAAATGGGCGATCGTCCAAAAACTATCAATTTGTGTCATGTTATAAGACAATATTCAGCCTCATACAAAATCTAGGTAATTCATTGCTGAATCATATCTTACCAAATTATTTTGAGCTCTGAATAATATTTCATTATCAGATAAGCTTGATGATTGTGTCAAATTTATTGTTACCCGTATTGTCACAAGTTTGCAAAATATCAAATTTAAATACCTCGCGTTTGACCACTATCTCACCAGGTAGTTATTAATCATTTTAGAAATTTAGTAAGTTAATCTCGACTTCCAAACTCTGTATACTTACAATATCAGTTAGTGATGACACTGAACTAAATATTGCTTCCTATATATTCCATCCATAAACAACAGGTCCCTATGACCATATCTGTGCTATGTATATTAAGCAAAACATCATATACTCAAATGAGGGATTAATACATGAAAGCTTAACAATAAATTAACAAATACATACATATATTATGATATTACAAATCAATGCGTCAGCTTTGTCTCTCTCTCTCTCCCTCGATGTTTTTGCAAAATATACAAACCGCTTTCTCGTTGATTGTTTTGAACTGTTGCTTGCCTGCATGGAATTCTGATCCCATTCCTGTGGTTCCCATGGGTTGCGCGAATTCGATACACAGATAACAAGTAGCCTTTGTGTTATTTCAGAATATAATCTAATCCTGTATCAAATTTTGGAAAGATCCATTCAATTATATGATACACAAACCGATTGAATAACGAACATCCAAATAGGCAAACATATTCACAAATTTTCATATTTGTATTTTGTTTCACACCACTTAGGTGGCAGACAAGCACACGGCCCTACTCATGGAAAGTAGTTACCATGGCCTATTGGACGTGTGCAACACCAGAGGCGTCACATTCACGCTGCCGACCCGAAGGGAGCTTCCAAAGCATTTTTTGAAGAACTCCACGCTAGACCTCGACGCTAAACGCGATGAGCTTAAAGTCCGCCCACCCGCTGTCTTTCTGTACGATTATGTAGTTGGTGTTCTCACGTGCCCTCAGTGAGCACGAGAGTTCACCGTGAAAATCGGCTATGTTAGCCATCTTCGAGCGCATAAGCGCCGAGCCCACTAGAAGTCGAAGTGGTCGCCATGGCCGAAACCGATCAGAGGCAGCACCATTGTATGCGCTTGAGAAAATCACAACAGGGAGTTAATTCCACAGCCTGAGCGTACATGGGATGAAGTTTCTTAAATACCACATAGTGTGCACCGTTCCCGTTTGTTTTATAATATTAAGAGGACATAAGACAGAGGCGAGACAAAGTCGATGTAATTAAACAGTATTATTATGAAAAGTTAATGGCAATAGGCTCGCCACCTATTACATTGGGACCTCAATATAAAATGGCGAAATGTGGGTGCTATCACCTCTACCTACCCCTTCGGGGATATAGGCGTGATTATTATATTATGAAAAGTATACTTCGTCAAAATTTCTAAGTCAGCTTCGCTCTAGTTCCAAGAGGCGAACGTTAAGGTTTTGCGAGCCAATTTCATGCCTTCGTGAGCTCGTGCACCAATGGCCTACAATGTACCCACTAGAGAAATTTCACTAACACAAACTTATGATTAATTGAGGTAATAACATGAAGACTGTGGCATGTTGTCTTGGCTGTTCAAACCCTTTGGGAACGTACACCGTCCTCAGACGTTGCAACGATTGTTCATAAGAAACATCATTCATCTTACTTGATTCCTTACTTTAATTATATTGAAATAGCCGCTACTTGTGGTTCCACCCGTGTCTATCGTATCGTACTGGTGTGATAATTTTCAGCCGTATCCGTTCAGCCGATCAACAAATTGAAATTTATTTACTAACTTTACCATCTAATAGTACTACTAGTAGGAGTAAGATGGACTAACTAAGTATTACGCATGGGACCGACAGGAGTCTATGACGGGTCTGAAGTAGTGGGGTATAAAAATTCCAACTTATATTCCAGACTAAATTTCAACAAGATTTCGTAATATACCTATCATACATTCATTCGAAAATACACATTTATCAATTCCAACAGATTTAGTTTCTTAATTATTAATTTATCAATCCCGCCACAGTTTGACGAAATCATTTCTGTCTTCTTAAGCGATTGCCTACGAAATATCAGGTAAATTACGAGTATAAATAATACAAAATGGTGGGTTTGTCTGAAAATATCCAAAAAAAAAATCAACATGTATTTCATTTTCATTTAAAATATGTTGCAACTTCTGTACTACGTAATTTAGAAAGGGTTCACAAACCACTCACAATCTATTCTTTACTGCCTTTATAACAAGAATTTTTAAAGCAAATCTGTGATTCATAACATTTTATGTACACCCCACCCAGGTTTACTTCGGCTAATATTTCTATGATGCCAGCGAGCACGCCGTTTACATAAAAGGTAATTGAGTTTATTGGCGAACGGTCATATTGGAAGCAGTTTTTAATTAAACTCGAGTAGATTTCATTACTTAGAGCCATGTGCCACGTGTTGCTTGCAGATACAGTGCTGTTGAGTAAAGTCTGAGCTTAGATTTTTTTCTCGAAACAATGCCTATACAGCTCTCCGTACTGGATATTCCTTACAACAGTTCTAACTTTCATAGCCGAGACAAAGGAACTTCCTACGTCCCAACAAAAACTCATCCACGCCAGATGATGTGTCTATGGCGAGAAATTGCAAAAAAAAGAAAAAACAACTTCTACGTATCTCTAAGTACGTACGCGTAGAATTTTAAAACGAGCCGTATTTTTCCTCCTTCTCAATGAAGAAAACTGTAGCGGATGCGAGAGGATAGATAAAAGAGAGCTCTCCGTACTTTGTTAGGTACTTAGAGTGAGTAAAAGCGAATGTAGATGAGCGTCGCGGGCGACGGCTCACCCCGCGCCCCTGCTTAACTACTCGTACAAACAAAGTCCTTACATAAATCTTGTCGTGGCGGGAACTCGTGCGGCGCCAACTCACCTCTCGAGGTAACTACGCATTTCCACCCTCCGATGAATTCGATAACACAACAAATTAGTATCTCTCTTCGTATCCGCGCGAATAATGGTAAAAATTCGAATTTACAGCCCTTAGCATCTATGTATGCTTTATTGAGTTACATCTGAGTGGCTTCTTTATTATGTAGATATTTCACAGTATATACGGCCGTACACTTTATTCTAACAAATATTCGAGAATTCTTCTGCATAGAACAGTTACTGCGTTGAATTTGGTATATTATCAATACTAAAGTAAACTTCTAGTCATTGGACGTTACTAAATTATTAAGCAGCTTCATTAATATATGTAAATAACATTGATATAAATAATGATAGGTAATATTGAAACAGTAATACTATCTAAAATAATTTTCTACTTTCTGGTTATTGAACAATTTGAATAATTTACAATAATTTTGAGAGATGTTTATAGAAACGACTGTCCAATTTCCTATCATATTGGTGTTTTGTTATTTGAATGTCTATAAATTAATACATTATGTTTTCATTAAGGGCAATAATAATACTAATACTTATATTAATTAACTAAAGAAGTAAACTCACAAAATAATTTCTACTTCTTAAATTCAATTTAGTGTCCAAAGACTAGTAGTTTTACCCCATGTATCGATTAAGTTTGTTTGGAAGAGATTATTGTCAGAGCTAAAATAGCAAGGAATGTATCAGAGAATTACACCGAATTCTGTTATAATTAGACAAATCTCGTCTCAACAGATAAAGAGCAGATGCATGTCACAACAAGTGAGATAACTAATCCAAGTCAATAATCACAATGAGTGCTGTTTGAATTCTCTAATACTATCCAAGCATAATTTTGCTATCCCTGCGCTAACCTTATTACAAAGACGATAAAGTACATTTTTGATCGTGGTTCTTAATACTAGTAGCGTAATCTTACATACCGGGTAGATGGTTGTAAGGAAACTTTTATTATAGCAAATCTACCTTAACATTTGTGTACAGAATTTGGGTTTAATTAAGAAATTTATAGTATGTAATTATATCGTATTTCACTAGAAAAATACAGCATTTGAAACGGAGGTAAGACATGACGGTATCTCCCGTCCTAATGTACCGAAGTACCTCCGCCCCACAGAATATGGGGGCTAATAATAACCTTATGTTGTGTTTCCAGCAGTGAGTAGGGTATCCAGAGTTCACTGGAGAGGAGAGGTTTTGTGTTGTCAGTAGGAAGACCGAAAAACTCTTCTTTGTCTTCTACACTGAAAGCACAGAGAATCCCTTAACCTTCTACTCTCCCCTACCCCACTCTTCTCTATATGGTCGGCAGCACGAATGTGACGCCCCTGGTGTTGCAAATGTCCATAGGCAACGGTATCCACTTTCCATCAGGTGGACCGCTTGCTTGTGTGCCACCTAAGTAGTATACAAACAAGACGGTGAGTATGGACGGACATTTTTATACCGAGAGCGGTCAGAGACGAGGGAATATAGGTACTACACATTTCAGCCAAGTTCCACTAGCCGTGGTCACTAGATGCAACCTGACCGAAACGTCTAGCAAATGAAAAGGAAAGTTATTGTATTTACTATATCTTGGAATGCTTCTTTTGGAATGCGAGATGTTTATTGCAGTAACTTCGTGCAGTCCATGACGCATTTAGTTTGGTGTCACCTATGTAGGTAAGAGCAGAACGTAGGGCTCCTGGACTAAAGAATATTGACATGAGTTCACGACTAGCTACTAAAGAGTAATTCTATTCCAGAATAACTTACAATCAAAATATACAATGTATTCATGTATTTATTACGTCTTAAAACGGTTTAATTGGTTAAGAAGTAATATACATGATAATATATTAGATACTAACTATTGTAAATTATAAAAAAAATATTCAATCTAGAGGTAATCACATTTTAAGTAACTAGGATTTTAGATCCATAGACTAAAACAGTGTTGTTGCAGTTACCTACTGTACTCCTTGTTTAGTAATTATGCAGAAGATAATTCACTTTACCTGTAGCTATTAAGGTGTCCGTGTATAAATAGTTAAACACTTTCATGAAATAAAAGAAAATAAAATTAATACTGCAAAGTTCTATAAAATTTGTAATAACGTATCGAGTAATTGACCTAATTGCCGCTAAACCATAATGTCTGTGAAAGCCATTATAGTGAATTATAAAACCATAAAATACCATTGAGTACAGTTACAAAGATTTAGGGGACTTTATGACATAACGGGTGCTTTCGCTGCTATTATTTTTTCAGTAAATACTTATACGAGTACGTATATACATACAGTCACGCCTCTCTGCCGTTGCGGTAGACAGACAACAGCCTTTTTTATCGTGTGAAAAATACCCACGGGTAACTCCCCCGCCGGAGCCGGTTGATGAGGTTATGTCGGACTCGAACCCACTAAAACCTGCCGGAGGTGAGAGAGTAGCCAACATATCCTTCGCACCCCGGCAGACCTGGGGCTCTTTTGAGATGACCCCTTTCGGGTTTAGGGACTACGGTGACCCCGTCTAGCCCCCGTGAATGGGGAGGCCGTCGCGGCCTGCTTCTGCTATGGTAACAAGTGGCTCCACCCCCCGTCACCCCCAGGCCCAGACAACAGCCTGCTATTTATTCCTAACTTTACATAATTTAGGACGAAAACATAATTGTTATATATAATATATAAAGACATTATAGTGGCTATTGATTGAAATTATTATAAGGCGTAAACTGATATAAATAAAAACCTCTTTTATCTATAGCTGTCCAGTTGTTAGGCCTGTAAACAGAAACTAAGAAACATACATACACACATAAATACATACGTGCGTAACACATTACCCTCGCTGGTGCAGTCAGTTTTTTGATTAGTGTATAAATCAAGTAAAAAATAACGACAAAAAGTGGTATTTCAAAAAATTATTACTACAAAAACAATGTTCATGAGAATCTTTGAACATGTCTTAATAACATAGCATGTCTACTAGCCGTACACCTATTAATAAGCTTGGTCTAATATTTACTGTATAGACTTACCTACATACATCATTTTGATATATACCTTCGTACACGGATCTCTTCGCAAGACTAAAGGTGTCTGGGCTTACGCGCAAAATGGATGTTACACGTTGCGTTTAATTATCGTCAATTAATTATCATTAAGCGCTATTGCTGTATAAAACACGGTAAGTAAACAATTGTACCACGTAACAAACTGCTATATACAATGGAATTTGAGGAAATTCTTACACAAAACCTTAGTAGGTATATTTTGTTCTAAACGGTATATCTTTAAACTACCTTATTATTTGATGGATGGAATTTTAAAGTATACACTGTGCAACCTTTGCTCGGAAACAAAATTTTGAAAACCAATTTCCAAAAAGAACCTGATAGCTCAAAAAAATACATTTCGAGATCAGCAAGATTGACAAAGAGCAGTTGAAATTCTTAATAAGTACAACAGTTGTAACAATTAACGATGTTGCAATTTTTCATATGATTTTAGTTGCTTCGTATGTTTAAATAAAAAAAGAACGAAACTGTAATAAAAACCTGCGTTTTGGAGTGTAAAATCCGGTCTTCTACTCTTTCTCGATATATGATTAATTCTGTCTTTAAATAAAGTGCTGGCGTCTGACTCCGCAGCCTAGATCTTGATGGGATCCTATGTATCGAAACGATTTCTTGAATACAAATCCTTGCAAAATATCCTAATTTCAAATACAGTATGTAATATCAAACAATGACGAAAAACTTGTCAAGGACTCCGTTGATTAGTCGGCCAAGAGAGTCCGGAGATTGTGCGCGTTTGCCGCGGCCGTGCATCAAATATTCTACAAGTTTATTCCTACTAAACGCTTTCAATGAAAATGAGACTATAAAGTTTCCGGGCGACGCAAAATGATTCTATTACGAATATGAAATGTTATTACCTCGGACGGATTATAAGCAGGAGCAGGTTCTCACAAATGAAATTGCTTCCCTCCTTTGGAATCCATTTTAAGGATGAATGATATAATTCTTACGGGTAAAGACTTTGTAGACTTGGATGCTATGATTATTAGAATCGTTCATTTCAACAATGATGTCGACATTATCCGACGACATTGTTAAATATATTTTTTTTTTAACCAAAATAATATAAAATTATAAATACTTTTCATAAATAATATCAGTTTCAAACAACCTACATAATATTTTTTTTACTTTTTGCCGTTCCCCGTACGTCTCTTCAATAAAAAGTAAAGCTTAAAATCAGAAAACATATTATGTCATATCATATTCATAACACAGGCAATGATTGCGTTGGGTAAAAAACACTATGTATAATGCCCTAGAATTACCCGTTTTATGCCCGGTAGAGTAGAACTTGGACTACCTCATCTCTACGTAATACTACGCATGCGGTGTAGTACCTTATTATTTCGATACTAATGTAACTATTAAACTATCACGGCGTTTACTCATAGTGTTTATGATTTTCGGGACTTCACGCGATATATTTCTGAACACTTACTTTTGTCGACGTTTCGGGTGCGTTGCAGCACCCGTGGTCACGACTTGACTGGCCTGCGAGCGTCGCGCGGTGTGCAGGAAACATTTTTCGTGTATCTACCTATTTCGATACTAATTTATTTAGCAAAAAATAACCCTTACGAAGTAATAAGACATTTAAAATGTATGAACGCAGTTTAAATGGTTTTTAAAACACTGGACGGAAGAAAAATAAAACACTGGATGTCTTCTTTCAGTAAAATGTCCCATATATACATAATAATATCAACAATAATTAAGGTACTTTCCCACCATGTGGCATTGCCGTGGAACGCCCTGTATACAGTCTAGTCTCAGCTTCAGAGGTATGGCTCACCCCCTATTACGTTTGGTCGAAGACAATAGTCGGTGAAATGTGGGTGTTAATTTTCCTCTGCCTACCCCGGAGGGAAATAGGCGTGAGATATATGTGTAGATTATTACACAGAGAATCATTGCTAGATATACATATTAAAAACCGATAAATTAAGAATCTCGTACTTTTAAATTCAGTAAAAAATATACTCTCATGATATTCAACGCTTTTATCACAGATCCAATGGTAAAATAATATTTAATATACATGGATATTCAATTCAAATGAAAAGTACTCAATGTATTTTCAGAAAATTGGATTTTATGCAGAGTGTGGGCAATAACGGGTTACTACTATATTTTAAAATAAATTGCTTATTATAATACCTACGGCTTATCTCATTTTAGCTATCGTAAACTGTTGTGAAGGCAATTTAATCGGCATTCAATAGTTTGGGATGTAAATTAAGGCGGATATAGCGTATCAGCCGCCTATTGTTACATTTGCTATAACGATATTGTAAAGTAGTAATTATAATAACATAATTATTATTAAACTTTCATATTGGGAACCCAAAGTAATCATTCGGATTCTTTGTATGTATCAGTTCTTGGTTTAAAGTTATATAATCAAATGATGTAAGTATATGTATATGTTAATATAGGAAGTTAGGTTAGTAAGGTAGGTAGACTACTTACCAAATTAAGATATACTCAAACTACATATTGTATATATATGTACGTAATACATATATTATGGTCTCTAAGTACATAAGAAGTAAATATATATTTAAAACAAAATAAAACAAAAATTGATTTTTGTAACTAACATAAACTGGCGAAATGTGGGTGCTAGCACCTCTCTGCCTACCCTTTCGGGGATATAGGCGTGAGTTTATGTTTAATTTCTAATGTGCATACTTGATGCAGACAAATAAGGCTACAGTTAGGTAACAGGACTTCAAATATTATACTATGCTAGAAAAATCTGTTTCACTGTTGACCTGAAGTGTAAACACCCCGTATAAAAAGTATTTAACTAAACTGACAAAAAAAGTTCACTTCACGGAGATGTGACGGTATATTATTATGGAATTTAGTGACTACTATCGTTTTCACGTCATAAGCGGAATCCGATATACGTCATAATGGGCGAACGTGGGTGTGACGTTAGGTAACAATACGAGTTACAAATTATAGCCTCCAAAAATATTTTCTACGTACAAAATTTTCATGAAAACCACTGTGAAGATCTCGAAAACCAAGAAATACCGAAATTCGTAATGAGAAAAAGTAAGTCCTAAACAGTATTTTTCTGTTACGGTTTGCTACGATGTATAAAACTGAAAGGCAAACTTGCTCCACATCAAGCAAAGAATAACTACCAGGAATTCCAAGAACTTACAATTACAGGGTACTGGAACCAGACTTCCGTGAAAAAAACATTTACACAGTTATCCATATGTGCCATATGTAGCCTGTATTCTATCTACACTCCTAAAAGATGTCAACCGAAACTAAATAATTCGTAAATAAAATAATATACTCCGGTAGGTAGTATTTTTATAAACTCACTGAGTCGGAACTATTCAGTGTTATTAGTCATTAAAATTGTATAGCTTACCTTATGGACTCTATATATGTAGCATCTGTATTAACTCTTTATAAAGTAGTCTTACCTGAAAAAAAAACACAAAAAAAAATTATACAGTCTCTTATCTGACAGTGCAATCCCGTTTATGGTCCAGTGTGGTCTAAAATAACTATCACAGTATATTGAATGGTTACCATTACCATATCGATTGTTTTAGTCCATTTATTTGATCTGAATGTGAAAATAGATTTCACTAATTTTCAATATTGAAATCTCATTGTGATGTTAAAATATTATCATAAATGTAAAAAAATATAGCTGACAACACATGCCACACAACAAAAATTAAATATTTATTTCAATATACCCAGTGTCAGTCTAACGACACCTCTCAAGCTAGATCCGCTAGCATCCATTGAACCCTTCAAGCTACAGAGCGTGCCAAACAATTATATAATACATACTCTCGAAAAACATAACCCTACTTCTTGAGGCATTCGGGTAAAAACAGACGTCATAACTTACTGAAATTATAAGACGGTGGTCCCATCGTATTTAATGTCTGGAACTTACCAATAAATTCTAACAGTGAACATTCTAATGCTTCGTATGATTTCAATGATGTGTACTCAACCTTAAACAGTTAGTTGGCACTAAAAAGGAACAATATGTGCAGAATATCTTATCCTTGAATCACTTGAGTGGAACTTGTAATATATTTCAAAGGAGAAACATTTACAACTCTCTCCACCTACTTAACCCATTAACTGTTGATAAGGATATGTTTTTGGTGTATGGTTTTAGAGTATAGTTTACAATTTTTTCATTATTTACAGGAGGCTTTATAAAGATTTGTGATTTTCGATGAATAATATACGTCATTACTGCATATAATTTTCAGGTCTTAGGTTTAAAGCTAACATTGTTTTACAACCTAGTGACTAGGACAGATCACTGTGGTGCACTAGTATTCATTTTACAACATGTAGGTATTAAAAAGTCTACATATATTTTACACCTTTATGTGCTGTAAATAGAGATAATTGTGATACCTATTATCTTTACTAGCTAGACTTTTTTACCATGCTAAGTTCTGTAACAGATTCTATTAAATGTAGGTATATTGCACGATCAACAAAGCTGCTAAACTACTTGATTATACGAGTACATTGTGGTCGATTCAGTATTAAAAACGATATATTTGATCAATTGTGGAGGTATGTTCCCACAGTTGAGCTAATGTACCGCCGCGTTGTGTTGTATTTGGACACATTGAACATACACCCAACTATAATAAAATTATCAAAGCGATTCAGTTCAACTGAAGAATTGAGAACCTTTTCTTTTGTAATATCTAAGTATAGTATGATTGTATAGTACGACAAAATTTTGTAGGAGGTTTTCCGTGTTAATAAATCATTACGGTTTGAGATATTTTCCAAAGTTCAAGGAAGTATAATATTTGCGGTTACGGTGAAAAATGAGCCGTTAAAGGTTTTATTGGGATACGTTTAAAAACTATTTTTGTGACAACACAACATTTTATATATTTTAATTTTTATAAATACACCTGTCTTTGAGAGTCCAGTGAATGCCTATCGTAAAAAAGACTAATTACTTGCTCTATACTCGATTATGTAATATAGCGGTCAGATTTTACTGTACTCATAATTTGGTATAACTTATTTTAAGCCCAAACGTATAACATATCATAACATAAACTCACGCCTATATCCCCGAAGAGGTAAGCAGAGGTGCTAGCACCCACATTTCGCCAGTTCATGTTTAGGTCCCAATGTAATAGGTGGCGAGCTTATTTCCATTAAAGGGGCACTTATAAACCTGCGATAAATACACACATAACAAAAGTCGCAAAGTCATTGGTGTGTGCAATCGTCCCAGCAGTCCATTACCCATACCACTAGGCTACCGCGGTTATAACGTATAACCATTTTGACAAAATAACATTCAAAGATCAGTTTTGCACAAACAGGTCAATTATGCATATTGCAAAATCGCTAATCGCTTTCACTAGTAGCTAACGAACACCCTAAGGTCCAGTGCAACGGTGCGTGAGGACCCACTACCCACGACCTGCGTGTCTCTGGCAGCCCCTGAAAACAAATCGTTCATAATAAAGCATTAGGTGTAAACCGTTCGGTCTTGTTCCAATACATATTATAGTACAGAAATGGTTAAACAAGGTTTTGAAAGTGTAGTTGTAGTATTAAAATTATATTTTATCGTCTAGTAGCATAGAATGCCACACGTAAAGTTAACGTATATTATTCAAAACTTTTCATTTGTTTAAATGTAAACAATATTGATGCGTCTGCAGAATATTTATCCTCTTCCTTGCATTAATGCCGGTGGTATGCTGTCACCCTTGCGTCCAGGGTTCGCTTTTTTCTTATCTAGGTGGTTAACGTGTTCGGCAGACGGCTTAACGTGTTCTCCGAGGCACGGCCAGACTAATGCAAATTCATACAGAAGATATTTACACCGATTGGGTATTGAACCCGTGCCTGCTGCGTAGCAGTCGCTTTCAGTACTGCCATGCCACAGAGGTTGTATCTTTTTCATATTATTTGTTTATAAACTCAGATTTTTAAAACTTTTTTGTTTAAAAACAGCTTAAAGACTAGAATTTGAAATTGAACCCGTAGTTTAAGCCTAGTTTGTTTGCATCGATTAGTGGTGTTAGTACACAATGTACTCGCTTATCGTACTATACTTTGGAGGATTTATAACCTTACGAAAAAATCGTTTGTTTTGTTTATACTCGTTGGCTAAACCCGTGGGTACGTCCCCTCAGTGTGTTTTAAAGAATCACTATAACATTGTTTATTATAAGTACCTAATGAAATACTGTATATCCGTCGATTTCGTTATTATTAAGCACGTGGCGATCAAAATTGCACCTTTGAGCGTACATTCCTACTCTCCACCTTTTTATTACGGTTTTTACGTAGTAGGTAGTGTACGCTAATAACCACACAAAAAGGGATTTTATATAGTGTATGGGTATGGTATTTTATATGGAGGAGGAGAAAAGAATGAATTACGAGTATTATTTTAATGGTTGAATAAAGCCTTGTGTTTTGTTTGCAGCACCCACTGTAATTAACAGTTAACGAATAGAATTTTCATAAGAATTTTTGTTGTTTTGCATAGGCTGATAAGACTACCTTATGACCTATAAACTAATATATTATTTTGATAATTACGATTATCAATGTTGCGTTAGTTCCATTGCATTTGAGGTTTTTATATTGGAGGCCGGAGTTCGCTTTCCGGCGTATGTTATTCTGATAATTATATTAAACGTAAAGACATGGTTCAGATAAAAATATTTTTTTTGTCTAAAGCAGTCCTTGGATCCATAGCAACTAATAAGTACCTAATATCTTGGTTGTATGAGATTTAGAATTGTAATAAGAAAGTGATATAATTCATTTAAACTCCTTTAAAAAACCTTCATGTTAGCTTAGAATAAATTAAATACTTACTTCCAAAATAGGTCAGCGTAGGTTTGAATTGAAAAATGAAGGTTGGTCATTAGAGTTGTATTAATTAGGTACAATAATAAAATAAAATATTTTAAATTATTAAATTCGTCCATTATTAATAAAGTAAACCTAAATGTGTTATTCACTTAACTCAATTAATATTACAGATGGGCTTTAGCATTTCATGTTCACCAGGCTCAATTTAATACTTTGGTTGCAAATATAGTAGTAAATGCGGGTTACGCCTATATTTTAAACACCTACTCAAAGACATTTCAAATATCTTTTTTCGTATATTTTTTTTTCAATTTAAATGTACATAAATCACATTAAAAGTAATGAAGCACAGAAGATTGGAAGTTGAAATAGCGATGCCCCGCTATCTAGTTCCGTAGTAATCTAAAATTGTTAAATCGCAAAGTCGGTACAACAAATCTTTCTCCATTTATTTAGGTCTCTTTTATCTAAGACTCGTGACAGGTTGTGATTAATAATTTCCATCCATTGCCTATGTACTTACACTCCACTTTGTATTTGTCGCTTATATCGTTAATTATTTGTACCACTTCGTTTCAATTATGTCCTGAGAGATTAACAACGATTTCTACTCAATTAATTAGTATATATTATTTGTGGGCTTGGCTGGGTAGCTAAATATAAGATGAGCCAACCGAATACACAATTAGAAGTTTAATATAGTTTAATTTATTTTAACTAAATATTATGAGTACAGTAAATAACAAGTTTATTTTATAGTGCAATTATCGTTTACATAATAAGTACTCTACTATAAAACAAAGGTATACCGATGAAATTTAACACAATTTGAAAGAAGCTGATAATATTTTTGTGAATTTATAACGATGAATAAGTGTGACTTAATTTCGCTTGAAAATATCACACTAATCGCTCACATAATATTTCCAGTGGCCGCAACATCTTGACAAATTAGATTTTTAACGGGTATTGCTGGCTAAGACTAAATTACAGCTGACTTTGAGTGGAGTGCAGGCTTTTAAACGTGAATTAGAGGCTACGTCGCTCAAGCGTTAATGGCGTATTGTGACTGAGTAAATGTCGTGAAAATTATGTGGTCGTATCGAGACTTTGAACCGGGCCCCGCTATTTGAAAGCGAAGAAAGATGCAGATTCATTTTATTAGAGATACCACAGAATTATAGTTCAATTAGGTATATTATATTATATATATTGAAACCGGTGGTCTATATGAATACTTGATAAATTGAAAATTGTTATGTAATGAAACCGTAAAAATTTGGTTCATTATACTTTCGTTCTTATCGCATTAAATATTAATCTAAACCAAACAGAGCCTGAACGATAACAATTGCGTTCACAAACTTTTTGTTTGTTTTTGAAAATCCGCTTAACAAAACAGACGCTTTAAATTTAACATATATGCCAACAATTGTTAGGTCGACATCATCATGTTATAACATTTCGGGGGAGCTCCACAACGTAGCTTCATAATCGGATGCCTGCCCACCATCTGCCGGAAGTTTTACAATGTTTATGAGCTCCATCGGGAAGTATACATAAATTCTAGCGATTGGACGTGTACGAACGATAGCGCCACATAATGGCTTAACCGTATTAACCCTCATAATTGTTTACAAGTCGCTGTAAATGACTGAAAATGTTGTAATCATGGTAGTCTTGGTTTTTGGAATATTGTATCCCTACTACTCACATTTGTGTTTTTCTATTTCACCCATTCGTCGATCATAAAATATGGTTTCTTACAAATTGTAAAACTTCAGAACATTGTTAAAAATAAAAGATTGTAAATCTCGTTATACTTGGTAGGAAGTTAAAGTTCGCCAATGATATACAACATAACAAAGTTCACGGACATCCACAAAACGAAAAACAGTCCCAAAATAATTTTAAATTCAGTATTAATCCTTGAAACTCAGTCCCGAGCATCGTTTCTTCCATACTTTGTGGGATTTTCGAAAGAAAGCTTCTCCTACAAACTTCTATCCAAACTCCCGTGTAATCTTACTTATAAAAATAAACTTTTGCATTAACTGATTTCGAATCAGGAGCGAGCAACTTTCGCAAGGTAGGCCAACCCACATCGCCGTCGCTTCCGTAGAAGTTGCAGAGTCAATCAGCCAGAAAATAGAAACAAATAAATACACGCTTAGGTAGTTTTGACTTGATAAGCGTAAGTAGACTTGGGGCACAAATTTATGGAAGAGTTCGGCAGATAATGTAAAAGTTGGCAGATAAGACAGGCTTTACTAGGCTTCGGCGTGCGCTCAGAAAAGCTGAATATTATCGAAGGAGCTCCGAAGACTTCGGGCAGGTTATGTTTTAGTGATATTTTGGCGCACAAATAGTACAGTAACCCTTACACATATACCAGAAATGTGCTCAGCTCTGTTGAAAAACCTTCTGCTTACTTAGTACATAGTGTACATACCTACCTTTAAATCCTATCAAACCACAAATCGTTCTGATAAATCTATCTAACTCATTACATTTTTCGAGTATGAATTGTAATAGTTGCCACCAAAATAGTTCATTCTTTACAGATAATAGAATTAAAATGAGTTTAAAATATATAACTAGATCGTTTTAAAATTGTTATAGTTCCCTATAATTTCATCTGAATACGTCCTAAGAAATAAAATCAATATTATAATCTTTTGTAAAGGTAAACATACAGCAACGCTTGCTTGAAAATTATATATTTGATACAAATAAATTTTCATTTAATTGGCCACCACATCAAATAAGTATCGAGTCTACACAGATACGATACTTCTTTGAAGTGGTGGCTTTCAGATCAAATCTTCATAAAATGTATGTTTCTATGTATACAAAAGGTCGTGTTATAGAAATATTGGCAAACATTTATATTTGCCTGTTAAAATAAATTCAAGTTAATGCCTGTGAACATCTAAGTACATAAAAAGTAAGATTATTATTTCAAATTTCAAATTATATGATATCTGAAATAATATCATCACAATGGTTTTTATGCGAGCGGGATGCTGACATTCCTAAAATGGAAATATTAAAAATATGAAACTAAAAATTTGGATTGCCAACCGCCATTCCCATTTTTCCTTTGTTACGCAGTATATTTATGTCACTCACGGGATTGAGACGAATCTAATGACACCTGAAATATTAAAATCCATCAAAACTGTTGGTACTTTATCACAAATAAAAGCGTACTTGGTACCCACAATTATTGTTTTATTCAGCCAAAAGTGTAGGTAGTTGCTACCAACTGTGCTATGCGAAAAAAGTATACACAGCACCTCAGTGTGGTTCGTTCCACACAATGAGAACAATCTCACGTACTTTTGACTTAAAGGTATAAGCCCTGAATGCTATCGAACAACAACGTTAAGATGAGAATAACGCATGTTATTAATTTTATCCCACATGTATTATAACAGAGCGTAACTAAGCTCAGGCCCTCTCCGTGAGTAGCGGCGCTGCCGTGAAACAAATTACTACACCACGATGTCAACTAATATCAACTAAAAAATGCCGTCGATTCGACAGAAGAAGAAGATAACCCGTTTGGGAATTAGCCGTACACTAGTATTAAGGTTTGGAAGATTGAGGGTATATTATAAAGGCAGTGTAATAAGGGGTCTTGTCTTATCTTAGGAGCGAACTATTATCATTTTACCTGCTCTATATCAGTAATTTGGAGTCATTAGAACATCTTTACTTTCTTCTATGCACGGAAGTTAAATGTACCTATTATCGTCAAGGTTTTTTACGTGTTCGACTTAAATATTATTGGCAGATGCTTGCAAAAAAGTGATAAATGCATTAAAAAGCAAATGTTCAAGTCTCTGCAAGTTATTTCCAAAGTGAAGTGTGAAATCTTTGTAAACATTTAGCACTGTGAATCGTTTGCATTACATCACGTCGTCGCTCCGTCCTAAAATAAAATACATCAAAGTTAATCGAAGTCGACTCTTAATTTGAGAGCAACATTCTAATGTCTTAAAATCTTTTGTGAAAGGCTCTCGGGCTTTCATGCAACAAGGTACTGATTTTCGATTTTAACATTTCTCTTTTTTTCGACAAGCCTTGGAGATACGTGTCGTACTTATGTATAACGTAGCGGAGTGTAATTAAGGTACAAAGATACCCGAAGTCTACCGACTAGAGGGTTTCGAGAGCCCTCAATGGCTCGGCTGTGTATCTACTCAAAACCGATGAGTGTTGCGTAGACTGACGTTACTCCTCTATTTCGTTCAAATAAAACTTAATTGGGATAATGTTTTCGTTACCATTACTTCTTTATTTTTTAGATTTGAATTATTTCTCATAATTATGGTATGGATGGAGGTAATTACATATACGTATCATTTCCGTCTGCATGAAACTTCTTTTCACTACGATGAATTAGTAAGTTAGTAGTAGAGCGAACTTATTTCAACTTCCAACTAGTCTATTATATCGCAAGTACACCTAAATAAACTGGCAGATGAAACAGACAGAAACATCGAACCCAATCTTATTACGGTGCCCTAACTTATATTCCACATTACATTAATTTCTCCGGAGACGTCTCGCAAACTAAGCAATAGCAGCTGCTTGCCCGGTCGCATGTTTATTGAGAAATTGCCTAATCTCGAAGAGCTACAAAACAAAACCACATCGGAAATGTTGAACTAAAGTATTTCTTCTCTCCAAGGATGCTAGTGGTGGTACCCTTGTCTGCGCTAACCGATCACACCCTTAAGGCTTCCGAATTACTGTCCGGGCTGATTACCGCCTCATCCCGTCCCGCTCCCCGCGCCCCAACGAGTGCGTCCCCTCGGCCTCTACTGCCTCGGGCCCTACGTCAACTATTATTTGTGTTCCTTACTTATAATTTCTGCGTTAGAAAAGTTCGACAAACACCAGTCATTTTATTAAATATAAGATAAGAAAACTTTATCGGAACTTTTGTTGTGCGCCCCGGGATCACTTGTTATTTTATTAGTTATCTAGCTAAACCGAAGAAAACGGGCAATAGCTTAATTACGTTTTTATTTAAGTTATGAGAAACAATTTAAATGCTATAGTAATTACGTTTCTAAAAACAAATCACGTTTGAATAATCTGTTTAGTAAATTATTTTCAAATTTAATAAGTAATAAATATTTATAAAGGCGTAAGAGCGCACCTCTGTGGTTCGTTCCACACAGCGAGAACAATCTCACATACTTGAAGTGATTTCAAGGCAAAAGCCCCGAATGCTATCGAATTTATCCCACATATCATATAAGCGTTTAACAATGAAAATAAATTTCAATGTACCTCCTTTTTTTTCTCATTAGAGGAAAAGTCGTCAAAAATGTTTGTTATCAGGAAACATTAGCAAATGTTTCCTATCGTAAACATATCCTTCAAAGTCATAAAGGTACATAAAAATGGCAAAAAATTTTTAATGCTCTTATGTTGTTGATTTGCTTACAAAATAAAAAAAATGTGTTCATTGGTGCGAAACGAAATCATCGTCCCAGATACATCTCTCAACAACAAAAGCCGCAAACGTGCGTGTTTAACATACTTCTCTTTAAACAGAACGTAATATTTACTGGCTTACATATATCGTCTTAAGGGGATAAATAATGGAGTTGCAAATGTGTATTTGGCATTCGAGGGTTGAGGAGCAGAGTTGCTCACAAATATGATAATTTGACAAAAAATACGGAAAAATACCCTCTACAAGTGGTGTGAATTCGCGGAAGTGAAACAAACATATAACTACAAAAAGCCTTTTTGTAACAGACTTTATTATTTAACTAGAGCTATTGCATATTTAGTTATTCGTGTATATTTATGTTGTCTGCTGACAATATGAATGTAAACAAATATACATATTTATTATGTATTTGCATCAAATGAAATTATTTCCTTCCTTTCCTAGTTTTATATTTTTGAAAAGAACTAGTTTTAACACAATTTTATGTTACACAATACGTCGTTTTCGCAGGATTGTCTCTTAGTTCATGAAGCACTTAAACATGTTCCAATCCAATTCCAATGAGGTAGTTTTAATACGCAAAAAAAGTTCGGTGTCTAAATCTTTAGCTCCAATTAAAGCTTTATATTACGCATTGAAAATAAACTTCTTGGCAATATACACTGCGACATTAATCACATAAAATTATTACTGTGGTTTAGTTAAAACCTACAACCACCGAAGTATAAACTCTGAAGGCTGCAGGAGAAACGATACATCAGCATAGTCACTAATGAACCAACATCCTGGTAGTTCAAATTAAACTCACACTGAAGTTATTATGGGAACACCTATCTTGCGTTGTAAAATATCTACTATCTACTATCTAGGTTGCTTGGTCGCGAAGATAGACGACTATCTTTGCGACCAAGCTACATATTCAAGCAAACTATTACTATCTACCTATTTTTATAAAAAAAAATTGTACATGTTTTCAAATCAAATTCTAACAGCCAGATTTTGTATATGTTATACTATAGTTCTTCTTCTGTCGAATCGATTGCATTTTTGAGTTGCAATCGTGGTGTAGTAATTTGTTTCACGGCATCGCGGCTACTCACGGAGAGGGCCCGAGCATAGGTTTCGCTCTTCGGGAAGGTTTACTACGTCTACTGTTGTCATTCTATGATATTATCAACTGTTATTATTGTATCGTTATATGTATTAATTTATTATTATCAGTTTTATCGTACATATACAATTTTTTAGAATAATAAAGTTCGGATATTTGGTTACAATACAAGGGCCCAATACCCTAACCGAATTGTAAATAAAAATAGACTATTATTTTCACATACCAAGTCTTCATTAATTCAGCAATACGCCATAACACTTGACGAGGGGCGACGTAAAACTTAAACTAAATCAGGATATTTTGCAGTGTATAAACCTTTAGTAATCATAACTCTTACATCACTATTATAGGTGCACTGCCTCTATATGCCATTGAAAACCGTCGTGTTCAATATAAAACAATAAAAATGTATCTGCTTCTATCTTCTTAACTTGCAGCTAGGTACTCATAATGTAATATACTACCAAACAATGTTTTTTATCTATAAAATTCCAATAATTAAACTTTAATGTTGGTTACTCAGAAAAAATCTCAAATCAGAATAAAATAGGTTGTCATATTTTAGTCAAAATGTGAAAACTCAATTTCATTTGTTCTGTCCGCAATTATTTTAACCAGCGTTTAATCTAAACGAGTAACTATATCCCTGTGTACTAAACGGGGCACCCTAGACACAGGGTGGGGCGAGTATAACACATCCCAAGATGGATCGCTATAGTAATCAGTTTGTGCATTATGCGTTTACGTACAACTAACATGAAATACTAGTATGAGTTAACACATAGCACATTACTATTTTCTTTATTTAAATAAATAAAAATATTAATTATGTATGGTATTAAATAGCACAGACATTATGATAGTAAATAATGATAAAAACCAGCATAATGTCATTGAAAAAATTTGCTTTTTATCAAAGAAATATACGAGTATTAACTCCAAACTGTGAATTTCCACGGAACGACCTTCATCTTACAATAAGGCTAACTTGATATGACCATATAACATCGCGTCGTAAAATATCATAGGCCTTTCACAGAGTCAGCTTTAATCAGTGCTCTATGCGAACTGTAACGGTTATCACCAAGTTGTACCCGCAAAGTGACTGAAATAATAGATAATACTAATTGCCAGGTAAATGGTATACTTTCCTATTCTATTGGCTTATCTGTAAGTTCTCCATTATGTAGAAAATACGATGGTTTTAGAAGAATTTAAAAAAATGAGGTAAATGGTATCATCACCATCATCATCATCATTATATAACGAAGTAGATGGAAATAGAAGGGAATTTTCCCTTTTCCCTTCCCTTTCACTAAAAATTAGGTTCCCTGGGACAGTAGACTTATTTTCCTTGCCATATATAGGTAAATATAATAAAGTGCTAATATTTTGATACCAGCTCCAGCAACCCCGTACCATCAACTGTTTCTGTACGTTGTAAGCTGTGTGCTTGCATTTCAACTATAACTGTGCTTTGTTAAAATAACCATCGTATATAATTTCTTAAGTTAAAGTCAATTACCAACATGAAATAAAATGTATCTAGTCTTAATTATTAGTATACAAACATAATATGAATATTTAAAAAGTTCATGGCGATACTTGTATGTGACACCAACAACGTACAGGGTACAAAAGTAAGGTGCACATTTAAAAGATAGATGGCGTCATTCGGATAATTCTGTTATCAGCAACGAGAGGGCGCCCTCGTGCTCGTATACTTAGAAGGCCGTTTCCTGCGACGTTAAGTCCTTATAAAGGTAACTGTTCCACTGAAAAACTCCTATTTCAGTGACAAAGCACGCTCTTAACCATCCAAGTGAAAATTCTAAGAGATTTTGTGTTTACTCGCCGAGATACTATCCCTATTGTTGTGCCGGTATAAAGTTTACTGGATTTTTACCTACGCCTATGGTTTCGCCATTATGTCGCAAAAAGTAAAATAAAGCTTTAGTAACAAAACAAATAGGTACGATAATATCGTGTCGCACATTCAGCAGATTACGCAGTGTAGCTATCTCTGGGGGCAGAAATATCGCATAAGCATAGAAACAGAATTACTTTCTTCCAAAGTTTAGATTTATTGGCCATTGCGTAAGTTCGCTCGGGTGCTTTCAGTTGTTCTTAATACTAAATCATATCTGTGTGATTATAGATCGCTGACGGGTGAGAATAAGGTGAATTACTAATATATCGAACGTTCGTTTACACTCGGTGGCCTATATAAAACAATTCGGTACATTTAAAATACGTCCGGATAATATGATGATGAATAAGCACAAAGTGAATAAAGATACGTGTTCATATTTCGGTTGGAAATGACACATTCTTTACCAGCAGTGGGGACCATTTTGTCGGTTCAATTCCCCAATTTAGCCCGCCATGCAAAAAGTAATTTGAAGTACTGTGACGCATGAGCGCTTACTTATCTATTTTTGAAGGAACGAAGTCCGCGATCCGTTAAATAGACTTAGAGTGAGTAGAGCCGACTTCCGCGCATGTGTGCTCGCTACGCACCGACACACTCGTCTTGTCGCCTCACGACTTTTCAATATAATTAGAATAATTCTCAACATTGAAATTTTGCAAAAAAAATAATTAATTAACTAAATAACGCGTAATAGAGCACTAACTAAATAGGTTTGTTATAATTACTCTCAATATACCCTACACAATACTGCAGCTAATAATAACCTTGTGTTCTATATCCGGCGGTGAGTAGAGTACCAGAGCTCCCTGGAGCACAGATACTCTCATCTCCTAACCATCTACCTTCCCCCTTCCCCCCTCTTCTATGGTCGGCAGCACGAATATGACACCCCTGGATTTGCACATGTCCATAGCCCATGGTAACCACTTTCCATTAGGTATGTCGCGTGCTTGTCTGCCACCTAAGTGGTAAGTATAGAAAAAACTAACTCTATGCAAAAAAAATTGAATTAACTGCTTCTATCGTATTATATGTTTTAGAATATCTGCTATCGTTGCAATCTGTATTTAATAAAGTTCAACAGTGCTCAGTTAAAAACATGAACCACGGATTCTTGTACCGATTCATATTAATGGTACATAACGGCGCTTTTTTAGTAATTATTATTAGAGTAAAGAAAGTAATTATTACTTTCTTATTATCTCTGCTCGTCTATTATAGGCGCCAGCAATAAAATATTGACTTTGTACAAAAGAAATTTTGATAAGTAGCTCATATTATGATTGAAAAAACAAACGATTAACTCCATAATTTCTCTTCATGATTTTAAATAATCGTTTAATGATAAAAGCTCTTTTCATAAAATAATTAATTGACTTTGTTCAGGCGTAAGTTTAGCACATTAAATTCTGTTATCATTAAAAGTATTCATCGAATCTTTCGTTAAGTCAAGCTGTGTGTACACATATAACATACACTGTAGCTACGTCAGTTGAAAAATATCCAAATAATTGATTTATGACATATTCACTCATCATCAATCTTTTCAGTACCTTTGCATGACTATATATATAATATCCATAAAATGCTTTTTAATTTTGTGCCACAATGTTTTACAAGACAATAATGTTTGGGTCATATATAAAATATCTAACTAACATTATCAATAATATAATAATCTTAAATTTTAAAAAAGAAATCTGTAATTTACGTTAAATCAGTGTGACAAACAAAACAGCAGAAAGTTAAATAACCAAACTGTTGCTATATCCATAGTTATTAGGGTAAAATCTGATTCTACTCGATGCTGAATTTAATATCAAAAACCGTAGCCGTACCCGTAGTGAATACACACTATTATAATGTGTAAATTGCACACAATACTTCCATTATTACCGTAACAAGGTTGAATCGCAGGTAAAAGTACCATCCGCACTGCCCATGGAGTATTAGTAGGCCATGGCAGATCGTTCCAGCACTGGCTAGTACAATGACGACGTAGATAAAGGGCGTCGATAACATGAAATAGCAACGTGAAAACGTGGCGAGAAAATAGCATTATTAACCTCTCGGGCATAATACGCGCGCCACTGCGCCAGATATGGTAATGATTATGTAAATCCTGTTCGCACAGGTACATCTTGGAAACGTTATATACTTATTAAAACCAAGATTGCCAGACCGAGAGGTCCTATCTGACAAAAACTTCGGTCCAAACTTGAGTCGCAAGTGTTTACAGACACTTAATTTTTACGACGTTAGTAATTCGAAATCTCGGGTTCCCTGAAATCGGACCATCGAGGTTGCAGTCTTACTTGGCGACTCTCTTTTCAATTTTCTTAGTTTCCTCCTCGTAGTAAGGAAGCATTGTATGGTAGATTCTTATCTCTCTCAAAAGCTATTTAGCTAAATGGAATTTACAAAGCCCGCACTGCAGTTCGACGAAGTACATTGTAATATTTAAAATCTTGAAATTTGAGTCTAAATCCAGGCATTGTATTACGTGTCTAAGACTTTTCAAGATTCATTCTACTGTTTTCCGTTGCAGTTCCTTTAAATTATGCACTTGGCTTGATTGAAATGTCGGGTCCTTTTTTAAATGTTCCAGACTTAAATAAAGCCGAGTTAAGTATTATTTAACCATCGTACTTAGAATTTTGTTTCAGTAGCCGATGAACATTGCTTAACAATTACACAGTGTAGCGCTGTTGGAAATGTTTAACTTTAAGTACCTAATTGAGCTTTGTTAATCAAGAGAACAAAGTTTTCACAAGTGCTTAAATTATTTACCTCAAACATAAAACATCGACATTCAAAGCGTTTCTGAAATATTTTCGCTTACACAGACGTCGGGCACAGCACAAAATGAATTATACGAATAGAAAATATTGAAAGCGTGCTGAGAGCATCAAAAATACTGACGCTGAATCTTGTTAATGAACTTAATGAGTGAAGAAACTGGGAGTTGTATAGCGAAGGAACTTCACGAAAGCATCGCACAACTTTCAATTCCGAATGCTGTTACAACAAGAGGGGAGGACTTTTAGAACAACGCGGGAACAAAATGAAATGCATCATAAAATAAATACGACATAATTTCTGTGCCATATTTCAATGTTTTCGGTCATGGATGAGTTGCTCAAATCTTCTAGTTAAAAGTTTTATTTTGACTGCATAAGAGATTTAGAGCCGCGTGGTTCCCGGCAGAGTAGAATTTGGGTCACCCCATCTCCTCCTGTAGCAGTGTCATCATACAAGGGGATTATGGGATAAGGATGTTAAACATCCCAGATTCAACCTCACGTGCATGCCACGAGTCAACAATATTGCCCGGGAAACGACAATAGGCTCACTACCTATTACGTGGGCCTAAATACAATGGTTGTTGAAATGTGGATGTTAATTCACCTCTGCGTAGCCCGGATGGAAATAGGCGTAAGTATATAATACATGCAGTAAGGATGCTACATACATATACGTATGAGAGGTAAAAGAAAAAATAATGTTTAGATAGTGTTTTTTGTTGTGTAAATAGTTGTTTTTAATAATTTATATAAATTATGAGTCTTAGGCAATGTAATACACAGACGCATTACCAGCTAAAACCCACAAACGCATTGCCAGCTAAAGTAGCCGCTAGATCGAGCAGGAAACGAGTTATACTTTTCTCTTTCAATGTTAGGGTGAGATCATCCATTTCTTTACATGAATGCTCCAGTTGAATTCGGCCGTAATTCTAAAATTTTGCAAACACAAATTGCTACGTGCAGCACAATCCAACCCTACCCGAAATAAAGTGTATTTCTATGGAACATGCTGATGTAATTAATTTAAAAGCTACAGTAAATAAAAACAGAAATGTTTTCATCATATTAAAACTTCACTATTTAAAATTGACTGGCTGGCATGCATATAAAGGGTTGAATAATTTTCTTTTAAAGTTTTGTTCCAAGTTCACTAATTTTAAATGCGAAGGGTAACTTGTAAAACAACAGATTACAGGCATCATAATCATGAAGTTTTTACTGTACGGTCTAATACTCATACGTAGTTATGCAAATGTGTGAGGCTCGTTTTTGCTAGGATTAAGGTTTCGGGTCTATTGTAATAGGAAGATTTGTGTAAAACGCGGTAAATCCAATGACCCAAGCAATTATACGAGTACAAATGATAATATGAAACTTAAATTCAAAATAAATCAAAGATTTTTGGGTTTATAATATATATATATAAAACGTAAATTAATCAAATATATTTGCAATAACTATTGGACTAGCAAAATTGATTTGTTTGTAAAAAGAACTCTGAATAAAAAAAGCAGTGTTAAAAAGAAGCAGCTAAATTAACACTAAATGTAATAAAGAGATTGGAAAATAATTTCGACAAAAAGCAAGTCTCCAAAATTCACGTCAGACACTCAGTAAAATGAAATACGTAGCCGGCACCGGCCTTCGGCAAATGGTTTAATATCGAAATGTGATCACTTAGCGCAATCTCTTACAAAGGAAAAAAACACAGGAAAAGCCCCGAATGTACTTAGCTTTTACCAGAAACCGAAATATGTTTCAATTTTTATTAAAAATCGCAAAAGCAAAATTGGAGTGACGGCTGCTCAATCCAATCCTTTATTTAGATAGATGTGCATAAATATGTTTTGAGTATTTTTTTTCGCTGAATTTTTTCGCTTTCTGGACGGTTGAGCAGCGTTTAAATTAGAAAAACCAAAGTTCGAAGTAAAGCTATGGCAGGGCCATAACCCCACTTCACCACTTACTCAAATGAAATGTGGTGCTCACTAAACTTTTTTGCATAAACCTTTGATGCATATAGGCTTTTTAAAATTTAATAAACTGTGCCATTTGCATAAGTAATTTTTTCCAACTTTCTGAATGATCTTATAAATTACAGAGCTCCTGAATACGTCTAGCAACAGTTCTTTAAATCTTGGTATTCAGAATTAGGGTTATCACTGTTTTAAGGTCATATTTTGTTAATAATTACACATTTAACTGAGCCATGAAAACACTTTTAGATTATTCTATTGGTAACAATATCATTTTGGATATTCTATAAATATTGCAAAATATGGCGAACTATATAAACAACAATATTTATCGAAACAAATTTTACCACATAACAATTTGATAAAAATTTTAAATGTTGAACGGCCATTGAATTCTTCATAGCTGCAAAAGCACCCAGGAGAAAAATATTTACGCTTTTCCGAAATGCAGAAATCAAGTAACAAGGAATCGGTTTTAGCGAAGAGAAGCGTTAGGGACCGGCTGTTGAATAAAACGAGAAGCTCCGCAATAATAACGCTTACCTTTCTCAAGTATGAGCTAGAAATACGAATTGCATGGCTCTGGCTCATGCAAATGACCATTAATTAGTATACATATATTATTTGCAATTTATTTAGTAAAACGAAATTACAATGAAGATTATTTGCTATTGATTGATAGCATTTGTTGGAACTTATTCTTACACATTATTGATAATACACTTGTATTTCTACACGATATTTATTATTGTAGGTAAGTAACCGGTTTCACCTTGCGGCATTCTCAAAGATTTACATTGACGGTTATATAAAGATGTAATGTTCATACCTGTGTATTTTATTATTGAAAATGTAAGTAACATTTGTTTGCACTCGAACTCGTAGCACTAATTAATGTCTATTATAATTATTCTATTAGTCTATTATTTTAATGTTCTATTATAATCGTTGCGGTATTGCAATAATCATATAAATTTAGATGTTTCTACCAATAACCTGCAACCCTAAACTAAATGCGCAAAAATATAATCCGAAACAATATTTCTCTATCTAAAAGACGATAGCGGTGCGTTGGTCGTTGCAGTCCCCGACCTAATCATGACCGAATCCCGTGTGCCATTTGCCTGCCCACAGCTTCGATCGCTCACTATAACGATACACTCCCACTATAATGAATACCTCACGTTTTACTTATGCTTTTATTTGTTTATCATCACTTGGATATTATTGTTCTAGTATTTTCCTTGTTTTTAGGTTGATAATATTTTTCTCTTACATGTCTATTGGAATCAATTGCATTGCACGTGTGTATGTTAAAACACACATGTTTCCAAGTTTTTGTGTTTTATTTGAATGCCTAAATTGTAATACAATAATACTATTAGGTATAACAAGAGAAGGAGATGTAAAAAACAGTAGTAAATAAAGAGCTTTTATTTGAGATCTCTTTGATACAAATGTCAGTTAAAACTAAATTCAGTGGCCACAGTTGAACTATTAGACGGAATTAAAAACCTTTTCCTGGTTCCTTTTCTTCATGTAATCGAAGTTGTATAGTCACCTCGGAGTTCAGGGCTCACATTTTTCATCTTACCTCCACAACCTATAGGTATAAGCGATGTCAAAGAATTGCAGCTAGACCTGTTGTTAAACTTTTTAGACCTCCAACTACTATGTTTATTTATGAGAACTAGGACCGACGGCTTAACGTGCTCTCCGAGGCACAACCAGGCCAATGCAAAATAGTCATATTCATGTATTCTAATATTTGCACTGAGCGGGGATCGAACCCGCGCCTCCTGCAAAACAGTCGCATTCACTACCGCCACGCCACAGAGGCTTCCTATGAAGATATATAAAATACTACTTTATCGTGCGTCAATACCATACATATAACTGTTTAACTAAATACAGTAATATATTTTTATTCTGAGTCGCATCTAAGGCGGGGAAGCTAATTCTTATTTATTTCCGTTGGGTGTGCGTCCGCTAATTGCGAGTCGCTACCCAGTGATTTTCTACGATCTCACTTCTTATTGTAATTACTTAACATATTTATGCGCACTTTCATTTAACGTTACACTAACGTAATATTCTCGACGCTTTATTTTTATTTCTTACACAGAAATAAGTACCTTTACACAGGATATGAAATCCCACATGCATTTATTTTATTAGTTTTTACCTTTGCAATGAAAATGTTTCCCCAGCAAGGTACTCGTAGTCATTAGTCATAGTCATAGCATTTTACTTATCTACAATCTCAAAATAAATTATGTTTCAAAAACAATTAAGCTGTAACCGTAATAACGACATCACATAATGTAGGTAGGTGAAGATGTAGGTAATATGAATATATTTCATAATATCAAATAATGTTGCAAAACTTTCATAATTGTTTCAAAAAGTTCTATTCACTTAATTAAGTAAGTAGAACTGGTGACAAGTACTTATCATCATCCATGCGTTAGCACCTCGAGGTACAGAGTTCATTTTTTTCCAGTTTAACTGTGTCGCGGCAGTATTTTGATATTTTTCTTGAAGCTTGCGTTTGAAGTTCCCATTTGACCTACACATCCTATAGGCATAGGCGATATCGAAGTTGTGTGGTTACAGGTACTGTTACTAAATAATGCGCAGTAACTTTCACAAACTAAATATGCCTGAGTAGCAAATAGAACAAGGATTAAGGTTGTTCATCGATTTTATAATTTACCGAATATGTACCGCTTATTTAAGATTGTATTTAGGTACTGAAGTAGTGTTATAACACTGAACTACACTGAGGGGAAGTTAGGGTATGGTGTTGGTGGGCATCGCTGATAGTGAGACCAGCATGACCAACAAAATGCCAAGAAGCCATCTGCAGTGCTAGTGGTGGAGCACCGATAAAGCAGAGCCCTAACCAGTCCGCGTCATCCACGTCCACGCTCGTCCCTCTGGAAACTACTGCATCCGCGCAGCCGCGCGACCACCACCTTGAGATGCAGAAGGGCTAAGGATGCAGGGCGAAAGGCGAGTATTCTGCGCCTCAAAACAGAACCATCTCACTAGGGAAGGGACCCGAACAAAACCGAGCCAGCCCGTTGGCTCCGAGGTGGCACTCCCACCAATGGGCTAAGGTATAGTGGGCTAATCACTCGCTTACCTGAAATACCAAGATTCCTGAAACCGAAACAGAGAGAAACCGGACCGATCACATAACGACGACCTTTGGCATGAAAACACGGACACGAATTGCTTGCTGGAATGTGCGAACGCTGAGTGACGATAGCCGACTGGCCCAAGCAGAAGCTGAGATGCTTAGATACAAACTGCAAATACTAGGCCTCAGTGAAGTTCGCAGAAACGGATTCGGAGAACTGAGAACATCAAAGGGACTTACCCTGCTCTATTCCGGCAAGGAGGACGAAGACGACACCCTGGAGTATGGCGTGGGATTTTTGCTCTCGGACGTAGCGAAAAGAGGACTCCTGGACTGGAAACCAATCTCAGACCGAATTATCACGGCCCGTTTCTACACCAGAGCTCGAAAAATCAGCATTGTTCAATGCTATGCGCCCACTAACGCTGCAAGCGATGAGACCAAAGAAGATTTCTACAGCTCACTTACCACCACACTCAAAAACATCCGTAAACAGGATATAGTAATCGTCATGGGTGACCTCAATGCGAAAGTGGGTATAGACAACACTGGTTGCGAGAGACACATGGGCACTAACGGGCTGGGTACACGCAACGAGAACGGATAGCTCTTTTTGGAGTTTTGCCAGACGAATGATTTAACTATCGGAGGGACGTTATTCATACACGGTGATCACCACAAATACACTTGGAATTCACCCGATGGTATCACCAAAAATCAGATCGACCACCTGGCTATCAGCTCAACTTGGCGAACATCACTGCTGGATGTGCGTAATCGTCGAGGTGCCGATATCGATAGCGATCACCACCTTGTGGTTGCAGAAGTACGGCTAAAAGTATCGACATCTCGCTCGATCACAGCACCTAAAATTAGCCCACGTTTCGATGTCAGCAAGCTGAAAAACCAAGGCAATAAGGACTTTAAACTGGAACTTCGTAACCGTTTCTCCGTCCTAGATATGAACCCCTCAACCACTACAAGTGTCGACGCGGAGTGGAATCGCATCAAAATGGTCTATAAGGAAACCAGCTCCGTTGTTCTCGGACATAAAACAAACACGAGAGAAGAATGGATGTCACAAGAAACTTGGGATCTCATCGGCCAAAGGCGAGAACTTCACCTCAGACTTATAGCGCAGAACGTCGATCACGTACAGGAAGATCTCAACCTGCAATACCGGCAAATCCGAAGGGCTTTCTATCGCAGCACCCGTCGGGACAAAAGAGTGTGGGCTGATGGTATTGCTGATGGAGCTCAAAGAGCGGCGGATACCGGTATTCTGAAGGAGATGTACAAGGCTACCAATCTGCTAGCAGGTAAACGAAGTGCGAAGAAAAGGCCACTAAAGAACAAAGAGGGCCAACTTATTGTGACATCGGAGGGCCAGCTACGGCGCTGGCAGGAACACTTCCAGGAAATCTTCCTGGTCCCTGGCGAACTTTCCGACACCACACTTGAAGAATGCTTGTCATTGCAAAGCTTAGACATTGACTGCTCCCCACCGACTGGAGATGAAGTAGTTAACGCCATTCGCTCGCTCAAAAATGGCAAGGCCCCAGGAATCGACCTCATAGCCGCAGAAATGCTGAAGGCGGATGTAGCTACAGCTGCAAACGTCCTAACGCCTCTACTACAACGCATTTGGAACGAGGAAGAACTACCTCAGGACTGGAACAAAGGCCTTCTTATCACCGTGCCTAAAAAGGGAGATCTCAGTCAATGCAGCAACTGGAGAGGCATCACTTTGCTTTCGATCCCTTCCAAGGTGCTTTGTAAAATCATTTTGGACAGGCTCTCGAGAGCCGTTGACCCTCTTATTCGCAGTGAACAAGCAGGATTTCGCCCCAATAGATCGTGTACAGACCAGATCAATACTCTACGTATCATACTGGAACAAGCATCAGAATGGCAAAGGGAGATCTACCTTACCTTTGTGGACTTTGAAAAAGCTTTTGATACGTTGAGATGGAAGGCCATCTGGTCCCGTCTGCGCAAAATTGGAGTCCCCGACAAGATTATTAACATCGTCAAAGCCATGTACAAGAACTATTCTTGTCAAGTGACACATAATGGGCTCGTATCGGAGGACATTAAAGTTCATGCAGGTGTTCGCCAGGGCTGCCTTCTTTCACCACTCCTCTTTCTTGTCGTCTTGGACGGTGTCCTGCATAAGACAAAACAAGCGCCGCGGCATAGAGTGGGGCTTAACCAACATCCTCGAAGATTTGGATTATGCTGACGATATATGCCTCTTAAGCCACACTCGCGCAGACATGCAGGCCAAACTGGATGACCTTCGAGGAGAAGCCGAAAATACAGGGCTTAAAATCAACACCGGAAAGACCAAGGAAATGAGGTGCGGGACAACGAGTTCATTCCCGTTGGTCATCGGCACAGAGGGAGTGGAACGTGTCCACAAATTCACCTACCTCGGTATTTGCGTGTCGGAGACTGGTGGAACTGAAGAGGACATCACTTCGCGGATAGCCAAGGCACGAGCAACTTTTGCGCAGCTTAGGCCCGTATGGGAATCACGGAAATTGACTCGGAGAGTTAAACTCAAAATATTCCGGTCCAACGTAAAATCCGTATTACTGTACGGGTGTGAGACATGGAAGGTCACAAAGGACATCTCGCATAAGCTCCAGGTCTTCGTCAACCGATGTCTTCGCAGAATCCTGGGTATTTACTGGCCAGAAAAAATTTCCAACGAGCAGCTTTGGGAACGTTGTGGTGAAGTCCGGATCGACCAGCAGATCAAACGCCGTAAATGGAGTTGGATAGGCCACACTCTCCGAAGGGATCCAAACCATATACCGAGGCAAGCCCTAGACTGGAATCCCCAAGGAAAGCGCAAACGTGGTCGCCCAAAACAGACCTGGCGGCGGACTATCATTGACGAAGCGAAAGCTATTGGAAAAACCTGGAGCGAAGTCAAACGCGAAGCTCAAGACCGTACGGGATGGAAACTCACTGTGGACGCCCTCTGCCCCAGCTAGGGGACAAAGGACCTTAAGTCACACTGAGAGCTGAAGTAGTTCAGTCAGGCTATCTAACAAAATATTTAAGGAAATTGAAATTGCATTATGTAATACTTTGTTTTTATCAAAAATGTATTTTATATGGTATTTGAGTTTATAATCAGGGCTACTAGCCACGGTAAGGCCCACATTAAAAACAAAATTAACTACTTCACATAGTTAACTGAATCACCATCGAAAGCCCTTTCTGGCTGTAAATAAACATCGGCATTGGACACTAACATTGATTTACAGTAATGAAATATATTTACAGTCGTTTTATACCAGCAATACCAATGAAAGCGTACATTTCAATGATAAATGCATGAGGACTGCTAAATTAAATAACAATTTAGAGTTGATAGCAAAAGCTGTATTATCCAGAATGCTTTTGGCTTGGCATGTAGTTAATCAACACTTTAAATACATTTCGACAGAAATTCGTTCTCAAATTCAGTGTTAGGATACAGCATTCAACGCTGGGACAGATATATGTTAATAAAGACTGCTAAAGTACAAACACAACTGATTGCCTTCTCTCAGTATGTTAGTATTTTCATGTCAATCTTTTAACTGTGTATTTTTACTTTTTACCATCACTTGTTTACATTCACGTATTAATATTTAATTGCGTAGAATGGACAAAGTTTGGTCAGCTGTTTGTTATTACTTCATAATGTATATGCAATTTTACGAGAGTTTTATTGTTTAACAGGTAAATGTAATTTGCATGTGAAATTCTCCCACGAGCAAAAATGTTTATTCAGACCGAATATTCACAGTCAAATGTCTCAGATACCAAACATTTTAAAAGTTATTATTAATTCACTTATTTTAATTTTTTATCAATGTAATGAGCGTAAATCAATTGCATACATATCGCTGATTCGTGTCTTATAATGAGAAGATTATAGTCATCCAGAATTATAAAATAAAACGAAGCCATAAGGTACTGTTATTTCAATTTCTCTACGAGACTACATGTAGGTGTGTATGTAATATATCTTAAAGAAATCGAAGATTCACGAAGACTTGCGCTTCACGCATATATCTACATATAAGCCTCGTCTTACATTATCGTAGATACATTTGTATAGTGACTCAGACACTATAGGCAACCGGAGTCGCGAGTTTCTCCTATTAGTTTAAAGCCAAAACGCGTTTTATGGAAACGCAACTGGTATTGACAAAATCCAGTATTTTTCTAGCCATTTAATGTAATAAGGGTCTTAGTACCTCATGCATTTCGGACACGTATGAATGCATAAGGCGAAATGTAGGTATACCATCTGAATACTGTATTCAAATTCAAACAACGTGCTTAAGCTCCCATTCTGAATTGATAAGATTAATATTGGCAAGTCCTATATGGATTGATGAGTACACTATGATACCTAGTTATTGATATTGAATGTATTCAAACCGCCTACCATAGTTCACTGCTGGACAAAGGCCTCTCCTAATGCTTAGAGGGTTTGGCCTACTGTTTGCATGCTGAAACCGGTTGGCACAGGGTGTTATGTCGAATTTCCCTTTTCTCACAATTGATATCGTTTGCATAGATTTTCGTTAGTCGCCTTTTATACACCCTTTAGAGGAGATGGGTTGTGTTTTAGTCATTTTTAATGCTATTCGAGGGTTTGGGTGCGGTTATGCAAATCACTGTGATTGATATGGCTTACTCTACATTCAACAAAGTCTAAAATTACATAACCTACATTTTAAATTTCTAGCATATTTTTATTTATTTATACCGATAGAGCTATTAAAATAATGAGTTTACTAGATAAGCGGATAAATTAATAATAACTATTGATTTAGTTATATTCTAAAATTAAAAACAGGTGTTAATAATTTTGTTATATTATAATATATTTTTGTAAAATGCTTATTCCCATTAGGAAATCAAAGAAGCTATAGCCTCCACTGGGTTAACTTTTGAGTATTGTGTGAATTCGGTATGTTTGGTTACTCGAAAATAAATAAATATAAATATAAAATATAAAAATATAAATATATAAATATAAAAATATAAATATAAAAATATAAATATAAAAATAAATATACATCCTGGGAAGAAACAATGGTTTTCCACACAAATAAATTTAAAATTCACAACTACTCAAGCAAATTGCAAAACCGTATACAAACGCGTCTTATTTATCAAATTTGTGAAATATACGATAGAAAATTTAAAATTCCATATCCTTGCAATGCACCAATATATAAAGACAAAGATAGAACGCAGCACATTTGGTAAGTATTTCAACTGAGGGCTTACGGGTATAATACACGATGACAAAGCGCCGTAAGCTGTGTCGCTTTTCACCTGAACTTACTATTTGTGGCTGAGCGACAGAATATTGTGGTAACTGATAAAGTGACTGTACAAATTATATATTAAGAGTATTTTTGAATAATTTATATTATGTAATTTTTTCCCCGGGTCATCCATATTAATATCACCGAAGTCGGTGAGAGAGGTCATGTCGAACTCGAACCGACTAAACCGCACGCCATCTTGGGGTCTTTAGTTGTCGCCTTCGCATCCTGGTCGATCCGTGGATAGTAATATGTACTGATACTTTATTTTAAAAACCTATTTACTGTTTCAGTTTATGAATATAATATTAAGCTATTAATTACCTAATTAAATTATAATGTTTCTACTAAATAAATATGCTTCATCAGCTTCATTTAAGTAATATCAAATGGTAGGGTCATATAACGGCATGAAAATATTGTAATGAATGTTTGATAGGAACCGAAACTTGGACAATATTCGTGGTAATGGTTACAGATAATAATGTAAATATTTTCTATACGGTGACTTTCAAATTGTAATTGTAAACCATACAAAGGATAATTTTCACAAATGGATATTATGATAGATAGATAGATAAGAAACTTTATTGTATTTCTGCCGTACTATTAAGTCCTGGAATTCCTTACCGGCGCACGTGTTTCCTTCTTCCTACAGTCCCGGGTCCTTTAAGCGGGGCGTGAAAAAATATCTGATGAGGCCGTCAAGCTGAGCGCCATTGTAGCACTGAACGTGTTTGCAATGGTGACCCTCTTTCATGAGACTTTGCCTTCAGCTTAACATCAGGTGAAGTGAAGTCAATTGACGTGCCATAAATAAAAAAAATGTATTCAATTAGACAAAAGTTTACAATATGGATGTAAACAAATAGCACAATGTACAACACCAACGGCCCTCTCTTCCGCGCAACCTAAATGGTGGACAAAGCAGATTTGAGGATATATTCACTCTTAATAAAAGGCACATTTTTTTACGATGACTCACATATAATACTCGTTGCATATTCCGAATGCCAGACCTAAAACATATTCTATAACATTATTAAAATAAGAATAGTCTTTACAATTATACGATAGAATTTCATAAGAGGCCATATTGATGACGTCATTATCATTTTATTAAATCAAGATTGATCACAGCGGCTCGTAAACGTTAACGGGAATACGAAAATTGCAAACCTGATTTTTGGTAAAAGGAATTGAAAGAGCGAGAATGAAAATTATGTAATAGCGTCAATATACTGTATCGCTATATAGTCCATCATCATCACTACATAGTACAAAATAAAGTCGCGTTCTCTGTCCCTATTTTTCTTGTCCCTTTGTATGCTTAAATCTTTAAAATTACGCAACGGGTTTTGATGCGATTTGTTTTAATAGATAGAATGGTTAAAGAGGAAGGTTTATATGTATATAACATCATGCTACGACCAACAGGTGCGAAGCAGGAATGAAAAATATTACAAAAACGGGGTGACGCAAACGAAGTTGTGCGGGTCAGCTAGTGATAACTAATCTATGAATAAAATAAACTATTTTTTGGTTCAAATATTATTGGCGAGGATGTAAATAAGTCGTTAACTCACGTTACTTGATAATATCATATATCTGTTGCCAACAGTACGAAGTGATGTTACATCACGGTTTCCTAGGCATTAGAAGAAGAGGGCAAAGAAGCTCCAGTGAGGTGGGTTACATTTAGCTGGGGCGTCAGGGTGATTGGAATATGAATGGACTGACAGTTTAATGTATGATCAAGTAAAACCACTTTAAAAGTAACTTAGATGTCGTACTTGCCACTTGTTGTTTCATGCCATTTTACCCCAGAATAGGCGTGGATGATGTCGGCTTTTTGTTCTCTATATCGTCGCGCCTTCAATACCAGCAATTAGGATAACATTCGGTTGTTGTAAAAGTATGTAAAACTCATTTCAATTTTACGCAATTTGATCATCAAAGTTAAGCAAGCAATACCGGAAACAATCAAAAGGAAATCAAAGTTTCGAATTTAGAACAATCATTAGTTATAAGAAATCGTAATAGATTTTCAGTCCACGTAACAGGTGTGGCTTTGGTATCGCAAAATCTTATTTAATTGAATGATAACAGCCGCAAGACAGAGCTGTGTTTATGTAAATCTTACTCACTTAAGTACACCCTTCTCTGCGATCGGCGTATTTGACCGAATGCTTTACAATGTTTCATTTTAGTTTAGAGTAAACTTTGAGATACCTACAATTTGTAATATGGCTAGGATGAGCTCCAGAGGTTGCACAATAAACATACAATTTTATGCTTGTATACATGAGATTAGGCGTTACATGCCGGGAATTCATTATAAGAAAGTATAACAAACCTTAATCAACCAAACTTAAATAACAAACCTCTGTTTGTTCTTCGCACTTGCGGAATATTGCACATACGACAACATCTCTCCTCGGATAAGTAGTCTTTTTACTTGCTTTTAAGGGTGCGATTAGACATTCTTTTCTAAGATATTTGGTAATATTTTGCTATTGCTATCATTGGAATTTAAACCATGAGTGTAGTAAGTTCGTCTCCTTCTCCGACATATTTTCTTATTCATTGTTAAATATTTCGGGATATTCACCATGTTTGTTGATTTTATGGAGCAACCGATATAATAAATATTTTAAATCAACAAACATTGTAAATATTCCGATATATTTAACAGTGAATATGTAAATTTTCTGCTTGTATATATATTGTCAAAACCGTTAAAGAAATCTAATTTATTAATTATCTCAGTGCTGAAACATTTTTAAGATTATTAATAAAATATAAAATATTATTTCATATGTTCAATTAAAAAATGATGTTAACTTACTTCTCTAAGATTATAAAACTATATGAATTAATTAATTCATGTATTCCAGGGTAAATAAAACGTGAATATTTCAACTTTAAGTAACTTTTGTCGTTGACTGTACCTTGTACTTATGCGTTACGTTTTTATTGTTGTTATAACTTTTTTGAATTAACAATGTCGTGCTTGGAAAGTGCGGTTGTATTTTGTTTTACTATAGGTATGGGTCTTTCAAATGTTCTTAACTTAGTTGAATTGCAAAATTATAATACAAGGGTTTGTAAAGGTTATACCTTTATACGTACGTTCTCTGGGCGTACCCCGTCAAATATTTTAAGGCACCTTTTCATTTAAATTTATAATTTTCCGTGATGTGACTGCCATCTGACCTCCACACTAAACGGTGATATCGAAATTCTGTAGATAAACTAGTTGTCAGATTTTTAAGGTTCCAACTAGCCGTATCTAGGACCAACGGTTTAACGGGTTCCCCTGAGGTATGGAGGGGTCTCAATGTCTTAAAATTGACCACCCATCCTATGAGCAACTTACTAGTGTTGCTAAGTATAAAAATATAGGTTAACTACTTGGTTACAACTTAGTTCTCAAACACCATCAATAACAATACAAAAACGTAATATATCTCGTTTAATACATGATGTCTTCTTGTATATTAGGTAAGGACAGCATTTAATTTGTACATATCACGGAAAAACAAGTCATTCGATTGATATAACTCTTTCCTTATTGCATATTATGAACTTCTGAAGCTTGTAAGGAAACCCACGTCGACGAAATTCCGGGGATACTACTACTGGTAATAAAAATGTGTACTTCACATTTGCTTACACAATGTTATTGTTTACTAAATCTTGTACATACGTTTCCTGAAACTACGCTTGCTATTTCGGAGTTTTACTTTATCATCTAAATTGTGTGTTTTATTTAAAATATATTATTTTTATAAATGTTATCAAGCACTGAATGTTAATAGTTTTTTTAGTATTTAAGTGAAATTTATAACTTATAATAATATAGCATCATTGTCAAATATTCCTAATTGCCCGAAGTACAAAATAAACTCCACCTATCTGCTAGTTAAATGTCCCAAGTATTACTATTAATTACATGAGAGCTCCTAAGGCTTGGGTAGACTAAATAATCTGAAATCGATTACAAAATTCAACATAGACACAAGAAGGTTCGACGGCATATCGCGAGAGAAAAGGAACGACCACATTCTTCCCTAGGAACAAATGGGCAAAGAACTGGAAAGTGTTGCGATGTGATCGTCTCGAATTATACATATCATCTGAGTATGTGGTTATATGCTGATCCCTTTCTTATAATCTAATAATCTTTTTACCAGAAAAAAAGAACTTTGACATTTTTAATATTCATAGGATAATTTTATTATATCGGTTGAGAATTAACGGAACACAATGTTGTTCTCACATAGCCATCAACTTATTTGAATATCAAAGGAGTAAAGCAAGAATGTTTATCAGTCTATTGAAACGGCCGTGAAGAAATTTGCATTAAATCCATTTACGGCAAAGATTATAGGCTCTCGGAATAGTCCGCTTGGCGCCTGGCGTACGGCGTGATCGCGGTGACGCACAATACACGTCGATTCGGATTACGCTATCGGCCCCCGTCGCCGTAAGAGGCTACGTACTACGTAGTCTAAAGAGGCACTTACCGACGCCGCACTGAGATGCCTTACCGCTTCTTACCTAGATTGTGATCCAAGATTGTGCTATCACCAATGATACGTGACGCGTTTTTACCCCATAATTGAGTTATTACGTACTGAAGGTGTTCAAGTATGATATTTACGGTGCGCGATACACTGTCGGTATCAACGAGTTGCTTGAGTTATTGTTATGTTTGTGATAAAGTAAAGAGATTTTACGTTATGCATAGGGAAGTCACGTCTCAATGTTACGCGGTATTTCTTTTTGAAGAAAAATGAATTATATTACGAGATAAGTGTTGTAGTAAATCTAGATAGCTGTGGAATATATTTTTGTATTTTACTAAAGTGGATGATTCTCGTTGGAAGTGCGGTGTATTATTTATGTATAACATCTAAGAAAATGTTTGCATGTACGGTTTAAGCTATACAACTAGTTATTCACGGCTTGTTATTTCCCGTTAGGTACGATATTTTACCCTTTATTTATGAATTGGCGTATATATATTTGAGGGTATATTATTATTAGTGGCAGGCATTTCATTGTTATTATTCTTACCTTGCTCAACGCGATATAAATAAAAAATCGTACTTAATTATTCAGTCTGTAATATTACTACTATGGTTACTTTTATCGAAATTAGTCCCACCACTCAATGTCAAAAGGTGTCGAGAGAGCGGAACTTTACAATAGGCAACGTACCTTGTGTGTGTGTGTGAAGCCTGCTAATGTCAATACTCCACTCTCTTGAGATCTTTACAGTACGAATACGATAGTTTTAGTGCTACGGGCACTGGTGTATCTAGTAAGCATCTATCAATCGAAAATTTTGCGTTTTATATTACGAACCAGACATTGAATATTAATTAATCCGCGTGATTAATATTATTGCATACAATACGTTTTATATTAACTACATATGAATGAACTTTACAGTACCGACATAAATTATAATTTAACATAAATAATTTATCATAAATAATATAATCAATTTTTTTTAAGTAAACTAATACTACCTGTGCCTTATACCAGTAATACTGATATAAATCTGATATCTTACACCTCTTGTGGTAAATCAGAACTTACTTTCATCGAAAAAACCCGTAACAACCACGTGAGTCGACACCGGGTGCCATCAAATTCTATGCACATTGTCGGAAAGCAATTTTCACTCAATCCCCTCTCGTCAACAAGTACAAACTTACGCGACGCACGTGCGTCCGTATCAATAGTATAACAAATAGGCTGATATTTCGTCAGAAATAACCCGAATCAAGTTTCAGTACGAAAGCTTTTGTGTGTGGCAGGTGAAAAAGTGAGAGACTTGATTTATTCGCACCGGCGCCGCCTATCGCTGGATGATTGAACGGGGAACGTGTTTATACAGCATCGGCCAAACCGTGAAATATGACAACTGAAATACGCTCAGAAGTGTTCTCTATTTTTAATAGTTGTCGACTATACGGGCGGCGATCTTCCGAGACGCGAGACCCTGTCGTGACTTGCGTTTTAATATTAGAAATATCGAGTCCGTACGAATACAAAAATTTGATTTATGTCAGTATTGCGCGTTGTATTGTTTCTTGCGATATGGATCCGGTTATTCTGTTCCTGTCAAACGCCTTCGTACTGTTATGCACGGGAGCTTTTATTGTATGCGTTGTTATTCAAATAAGTTTCCCGACACGTGATAGCTCCGGAACTAAGCTCAGAACGAAAAATCGTTAATAATTTACATTTTTAATTTGGTATTTAATAAAACTTTTTATTGTATTTCTCGAAAGATCTCGAAAGAATCAAGATTTCAATTTAGTGAAACGTTGCCTCAGAGTAGTGATTTTATAATTGTAATTTAGTCAGTTTGTGAAAGTGTTTTTGGTATTTTACTTTCGCGTAGAAATCCTTGGTGCTTCCAACATCAGGCTCTCCCAACAATCCCACGTAAATCCTGTACTCTAAAAGTTGCTTCTGCCTCATTAATAGACCTAGCAGGCTATCCAAATATTTACTAAAGATTTTGTTGACAATTCTATTGACTCTTGGGCACCAGGTTGACTAGCCAGGTATCTCCATTTTTTTTGTTCTTGCAACTGTTTTTACATTTCTGAAGTTTAAATTTAATACGGATTTTGTTGTATGTGCCTATCTCATATTTATTATTGTAATATAAGAGAAAGTTAAGTTAGTTTTCTCTCATCCAATCATGAATCAAATAGATTTTTCTTTCTTTCAGATTTATTTGAAATATATTTCTTTAAAGTTGTATTTTAGTTATTTGAAGTCAACGTTCAGTCTTAGAATCTCTTCAAAATTATAATATCTAAATTTACAAAGTAGACACTTAGATACTTTTTGTGGATAAAAATGATAAGTGAATACCTTGAGCTATACCTACCTGCAGCAGATGAGATAAACGATAAGAGATGATCAGTTATGATTTTACTTTGCATTTTAGTTCACAATAGTTTTGTATTATTATTGCTTACTGTAGTCGTGTCTTCTTTATGTAATTATGGAAATGTTAATATATTTATTCAATTTATCATCATTTTGTTTAGGTACCTCTTTTAGATTTTCTCAGACGCGGTATCGAATGAGATAATTTATATATAGGTAATGCATTTTCACAATCATAATTGTGTAACGCCTGTTTTGTGCTTGTAGGGTGACATAAACTATTACGGAGTGGTTAAATACGGACTTAGATCTACTATTTAAATATAGTTGAGAATCTATATCTCATTGACTATTGTATTAGGCACAGGCAATCATAGGTAATCGCTAGACAAAAAAAGAAAACGAATTCCGGGATTGTGGACGATTACAAGCAATCCTAAAAAAAACTGCTCCCACTAGTTCGTCAGAAGCCCATCAAAATCAATGATATAAGGCACACACGCGTACTACGCAGCCTATATGTACGACAGCCGATATTGACTTTGATAAACGAGCTAGTCAGTGTCACCCTACAAGGAACTACGTCACTTTGGTGCATTGCGGTTCCAACATCTCAGCCCACCCTTGTTTACACTCAATCCGCGTACTTTTTATGACTACTAACATGATATTACGTCCAACAAGAACGCTTATAGTAGTCCTTTATTTGTTTGATACAGTTTATTGCACATAAGTGGAATATTGTAAGTGGGCACAACCGCCGGTTTCGACTTTGAGGTATATTCTCTGTAGATTTATTCTGTTGTTTCTATTATGTTAGTGAGTCTTTGTTGGCGACTGTACTATACTGTTATTAGAGACATGTTTTACCTAGCTTGCTATGAGCAACGACCAGAGGAACTCCCTATCGTGGTTTTCCCAAGCGATTACAATATGAAGTTCTTCCATAAGTGTATTAGAGGTTCCTACAAGGTAGGATATACAAGTGTAACGGCCCTAGAGTTTCAAACGTCCATATGCCACGGTCACCACCTACCATCAGGTTGGCCGTGTGCTTGTCTGCAACCTAATTGGTGTAAAAAAAAACTAGGGCTGAATAGGAACACCATTTTCAGTCTTGCACTCGACTAAGAACAGCGCTAAGGTAATGACGAAGAGGCATTTACACTGTGCGTGAACCAAATCTTTGAATAAATGTTCAAAACTAAATATCTTTGTATCATGCATCTTGTGGTGAGGACCTTAGTTTTATACACTGTGGTGTGGGAAAATCAAGTATGTGTTTTACGCTCTAAGCGAAATGACGTTTTCCTGAACGTTACTCCCTTCGTACTACTGCCAGTCTTATTACGTAAACAAAGTAAATAGACCATGCTGGAACTAAATGATTTTTCCCTTTTTCAGGTTTAATATGGGTATTTACAAGCAAATATACCAAATGTTAACCTTATTTCTTACTATAACACAGAACCCTTATTTAGCGAGCTTCTTTTATCACTCACTTGAGGTTTACTATGTAATAGCAGAAGCAATGCACTCTTGCCAAAGCCCACATTTTTCTTTTTAAAAAAAATATTCTCAGGAAGTAACAATTTGTCTTAAAGCTATCATTTAACTGCAAAACAATCACTTCGTCATTGCCTCATCGAATTTTGGGTATCAAACGAAAATTGGTCTAGCGTATTCGATTATGCAAAGATTATAATTGGTGGGTAGGATTGTGCACTAGTAGTAGCATAGCTTGAAGGTAATGTAAGTAATGTAATTAATCTAGTACAAACATAATAAAGCATTGTGTATTCTCTACTTGATGGTGGAGACATTATATGAATTCAGTCTATTTGACTCCAATAGAATCAGTTTACATCAATGTAGCACAGGTGATTTCCATGTTGGTAATTAGACCAAAAAAAAAGCCCGCTGAGTTTCTTGCCGGAGTCTTCTCAGGCCATGAGCGCGTTTCGAACCGGTGGCGGTCCATTTGCTCGCAATAATATATTAATCATTTTGACGTTTTGCAAGCGGCGTTTAATGGTCTATATACAATAAATGATTTATATTTTCGTCTCAAAATTGAAACGTATTTAGGGTGAAACCGTGACAAATATCATTACAGCTTTAAACGATTTCTAGTATTTATAGATATAAATATGAAATTTTGACGACTATGGGCTTCTAACCCTTACACATATTCCATACAGAAAATATCTTTTATATTATAGAATATTTTCTAGAATTTAAGATATAGCTCTGTAAAAATTATGAAAATAAACAATTTCCGTATCAGAAACGCTTTCGTTATCGTTAACTAACGTTACGGAGACCAAAGGCTTTCAGCTAGCTGATAGCATTTGCATAATATTGAAACGGTTTCGATACACCTAGGGCTCATTAGCCATTGATCGGTTTACGATATAAAATACGATCGGTAATACACAGGTGAAGATTACACTTACCTCTTTGTTGCTTTTGGGTAATGAAAAATAACGCTCAGTAAAAAGGTATACGCCATACTTTGCGTCATTACACAACACGTACCTACTTAGAAATTCGTTTAAAAAGAAAACAGTTCTTTTATATTAACTCAATCAATCAAAGAATTAAAGAATTTATTTCATTTATTCAGTTTAGGCACATAAAGAGCACCTATGAATGTCAAAGTTTTACAATAATTATGTACCTACATTTGTCAAAAATGTTATAATTTATAATAAATAAAATACTTAGTAAATAAATCACTTGAAAATGATTCTTTCGCTGGTTCGGTAGTTAAATCTCCAGATAAGAGACCAGCAAGAAACTCAGGTAGATTATCGTTATTCTACATTTTCTTTTTAATATTTAGTTCTGTTTATTTATAATAACTGGGTGCAAGAGCAAGAGATATTATGACCACGCATTTTTATCATCCAGATATTCGTCTACTTTATAATAGCTTTTTTTCATTAAACATCTTTTCACTTCTATTTTAAACTTATTAAGTGGCAGGTTAGAGGAATTTTGAGGAATTTTAAACTAAACGGGCTTTCCTATATGACAGAGTAATTGAAAAGTACTGTAAAGTTAACGGAAATTAACGGCATAATGGTGAGGTTTTGCATACCATGGAATGCAAAAGTTTAAAAGTTAGTGAATAATACAAATCACATAGTTTTATTATCTTTGTTAAAAATATGATTACCAACATTCTAAAAAGGCCGCTGCTGTGTTAGTATCACCTGGAGAGTCTACAATGTCATACATAGGGATCTATCATATAAAACGTTACTCCTATATCACCTAAGAAGTTAACCTAAATATATTTGGACTAGGTTTATGATTTATTTTACTTAAGTCCATATCTAGTCCCTCATCCTGGTACTCTCGAACATTGTGGAGAAGGTTTAAAAGAAATTCGAGACTAAAGTAACAGGAATCCTTTTTATACCGTGAAAGTAGCACCTAACTTAAATTTACCAATTTCTACTTAATTTTATACTAATAAAAACTCATCACATCGCTAGAAACTTGTGATCCACGCTATAGTTTAACCCTAATTAGTTATTTTGATTAAGGTGTAAATAAAATGCACCAAATATGAAATTTTAAACTTAAAACATCAATAAATATGTTATACACGCTATAATTTCACCTTGCATAGTAATTTTGATTGAGGTACTAATAATCTGCTTCAATTTTTAAATTGCTTCCAACATCTTTTCGATTAAGGCAAACTGCATGTTGTGCGTAGTTAGTTATAAAATGTTTGCCTATAGGTTATTCCAAAATATAATCTATCATTGTTTCAAGTTTCAGTCAAATTGGTTCAACCTTTAAAACGTTATTGAATAATAAACATTCAAACATCTTACAAATTTTATAATATTAGCATGTAGTACGATATCTAACGTACCTATTGCAATGAAAATGGAACAACGTGGAGAAGCCGAATGGACTCCACTATATTGAGTATTGTTTGCTACTATCTATGATAGGCTAGTTGACTGAAACTAATCCGTTCTAAGTGCGTCTGCTACTATAGTAGCCTAGGGGAAACCAGTTAATCCGAAATGTGTTTCACATAGACGAATGATCAGATTAAAATGATCCTTTGCCATGGAATCATACGATATAACACAAGTTTATATGCACTTAAGATAAATTAAGAGAACTCAGATAGAGTAAAATTTATAATTAGTATTTAATTTAAAGAATTAATATATTCGATATTATTCACGCAAACGTAAAATTATAGTTTTGGGTTTGAAATATGTGTAGCAGTATTTTACTGACGCAAAACAAATCAATTTAAAACATAACATAACCTAAACTCACGCTTATATCCCCCAAGGGGTAAGCAGACTGGTGCTAGCACCTAAATTTCGCCAGTTTATGTTTTTGTTTTTTTTACACAATTTATCAGAAATACTCATTAATGTAAGATGCACTTTCATTAAAGGAAAAAAAATAAACAAACTTTGGGTATCAAATACCCTACTTGCGTCCTTAAGAGCTAAACCAACCTTCCCTGTAAGTTAATGCACTTTCCAAAATATGACGGTGATGATTAATATAGTAAGTAAGAGTTGTACCTATTTCTAATCGAAATTATAACTTTGAGATTCTGTAACATGTCACACAAAGACGAAACCAGTGCAGCAGAAACAGACGAGATTCATTATAACAGATTCCCCTTAAAATATTACAACCGACTGGATACAAAGTAATCGACAAATTGCGCGCGAATAACTTAAAGGTGCATATCGAGGGAATGCCTGTTGGTATTAGGATTACTACAAACGGAGCAATTTAATTCTCATTACTAACAACCCAGGAATTGTTGTTTTACCACTAATTGGTACAGTACCGGTATCCGGCTTTTGATGTGGTACTTCGGGAAGAAAAGCAGAAGATATTCTTCGGCTTACTTTGAATAAAACGAATACCAAATAAAAATATATATAGCCCAGACTCAGCTTCAGAAGGGTGGCTCGAATCAACAATAGAGCCCGGAATATGGCAATAGGCCGTATTTCGGGGTATTCGGTTCCACATAATAGTGGTTGCCCTGTTATGTGGAACTAAATACAATAGTCGGGAAAATGTGCATTAATTCTATTCTACTTATCCAGGTAGGGAATTGAGCCTGATATGTATGCACATACATGAATATCACGCCTATTGCCTGAATATATTTTCGAAGCTCTAAAAGGTACATGGCAACGGGCCTAACGGTGTTTTGACTATCATATTTGAAAAAAATCTAAAGGAGTCTAAATATGAGATCGTGGGAGTTTTTGTAGCAGTATCTAAACTAGTAGTAATAAGGGTATATGACCAGATTTTCTCGTCATTGGTTGTACAGTGACAATTTTAGGTTGCATTTGCTGATCGGATTGGCAACTGAACGTGTACAGTCAGCCTTACTCAGCAAATAAACGTAAGCATTTGCATAATATTGAAATGTCAGCGATATGGATCCAGGAGCTCATTAACGTAATTGATCGGCTTTCCGCTAGTCCGGAATCAATCGCACGTCCAACCAATGATTTGCATTAATTACCGTACTGAATGTCATATGTCGTTCTGGTACGCAAAATATATTGATGGATCTCATTTTAATTATTGATTTCAATGACGAAGTGTACCTAAGTGGTGGCCGCAACTGATGACCGCTAGAACTTCCAGTGCCTACCGAAAAAATTGTTCTTTTTACTGACTTCGAGCCAGTTGTTGTAAAATATTTTCTTTAATTTCTTTAATTTATGATAATTTCATTTTTTTATAAGATGATTGTAGTTTTTTATTTATAATTACAATTACAATTCATTACTATATAAATGAAAAAAAGGTAAAAAAACAAATACAAGAAGAACTACAAATTTTTGATCCGGTGGATCAAGTCTAATTTAGGTCCCCTCGTCCGAATGTGCCCTTTAGGCTGGCTTTTAAAATAGGTTTATATTAGACCAAACAATACCAAATGAACGTTTGATATTTCTCAAATGTTTTGAAATGTCTGTTGATGAGTAGGGGCATGTATAGAATCAGTGAGTAACGTGCTTACCTATCTAGTCTAGTGAGTGTTTAGCGGTAATTACGTAGTTATTACTAAGACTTATTAAAATTTAATAGTACATTTTATAATATTTTGGCTCATGGATACCGACATGTTTATTGTGGTCAGTAAGTCATGTAAATACACAGAAACGCACCCTAAGCTGAAGATCTAAGCCTAGTATTTTATAGTTTGCCTTAAAACAAATACAACTTGATACTTTTTTATGCCTTTAACTAGAGCTATTCATTTTCTATCGTGGTAGTAAACCTAAATGAAATAATTATTTAAAAAAATACCATCCAATTGCACCATGGATGCACTGATCGTTTCATTTATGTTTGCTGATACGATGGAAGGTAAATAATGCTCATTACACGGCTCATAAAAAACATTAAAAAAATTACCAAATCTAATTTTTTTATTCCAATATATAGTGTGCTACGAATACTACAATTGTATTAGGCTTCGGGAGTGTTTCCCGAACACTGATAAAATAATCTAATAGTGTTGTGAATTATCGCATTGGAACTTGAGTTCATATAGGTAAATAATACCTAATCTATCCCGAAACAAACATTGCAAACAACAGGGTGGTTCTGTTTCAAAACATACAACTTTGACATCTGCCAAACCAGAACAAACACAATCCAGCGGAAGGCGGTGGTACACACCCGACTTAAATCAAATAACTGTATTGCTTTTAGCTTTGTAAAGCTTCAAGTGCAATAGCGTCAGTGGCGGATGTTCCACCCCCGTCTCCAGTCTGTAGTCTATGATATTGCTCCACGCCCTTTACATGTTCGGTGGGGTCTGAAGGCGGGTAGCGCGCGGGCACGCACGCAGCGAGTCGCGCCGCGTCGCGCCGCACTCTCGCGACTTACCGCCACCTCTCCAGAGATATCGCAAGCGTGACGCCCGACCTAACTGCTCCAGTTTATCCCTTTAATTGCCTTTTTTCTAGAGAGTGGCTTTAAGCGCTCCCGCCATATCTCCTCACGTCGCAATTACGGAGACGTCTTATGATAAATCTGCTGTAATTTGCATGAGATAGCATACGCTCTCAACTTTCACGCGAAGCTTCCTACTCTTGTCGTTTATTACGTTAGGGAACGTTTCCAAGAATGAGAATGAGCTATTTAACTACTAACTAGATAACGTTAACTATCATTTGCAGCTGAAAAATTCGAGACATGAATTTTATTGTCCCCAAGCACATTTTCATTTTACGTGATTAGTGTTTATCTCTCGTGAAATTGAAGTTTTGCGTGAAGTACTTGTGTTTTTTTTTAAGAAAAAATTAGGAATTTTATAAAATGACAATTTAAGTCAGATGCACTTTCATACAATTTTTCCAGGCGGAAATAAGATGGTAAGAGGTAAACAAAACAGACGCTACAATCTTCGTGTTGCAACGTAGCGAATTGGCGGCCGACACCCCAAGGCTGCAGCGTTCTCCACGCCAATCTCGGCATTTTTTCGTACGAGTAGTTGCCGGTGCCTCTGCGAGCGGGTGGCAGATATTGTAGCGTCAGCAAACCGCCCTGCGGACTGCGACGCAGCGCGGCTATTTGTCGAACGATGCGCCAAAACATCGCATCGCAATCGCACGGAAAAATTATTCCTTGCTAGATTGCTACTCTTCGCTTTTTGAAGGTGCATTTACTTTGCAGGTTGAGAATTTTATATTGTTCGGAAGATGAGGTACAGATTGTATTATCTTGTTGGCAAGCTGCTCGATGCAATTTTTATTTCGATTTTATGCAAATGGGCAAAAATTTGTAGTGGTACTGTTTTGAAATCATGGATCGTTCATTCATCACCTAATAGAAATTACCAAGGTGTATAGCAAACTGCAGCAGATAAATAAATTTATTTTAATGGCATTCTATCTGTCCAAGAGGATATAATAAATTGATAAGCTTACTCCAGAAGTTTCGTGACCTTTGCGTCAGGAAAGTCGTGACCTCAGGCAAGTAGTAATAATCGTTAAAAGCTATATAGATTACTTGGATGTTTGTTAGAAGAACAGGTGTGGAATAATCTCAACTAATGTTGTGATGAGAAAGTTTGCTAGGCAGTTACTCAATCAGCTTTAATTTGATTTTCTTTATTATAGACGTAAAATTATCCTATATTTAGGTTATATTAAATCATTAAGGAAAAAATTTGAGCAAGAAGCATAAAGTAGGTACTGACTTAGTTTAGAGAATCCCGAGAGCACTAAATTAATTTTCATTGAATATTTTTTTAGGGACAAGTGCTATTTTTTACTCATTAAAAAACTTTTTGGACGGGCCCAAAAGTTTTTTAGTGGGTGCAAAATAGCATTTTTTTAATTCAGTACATATGCAAACAAATTCTATTAAAATAAATATATATGAAAAAGTCAACGCGCTAGAAACTATCTAAAACTAGTTTGAAACATTAATGCTACCCATCCGAGCGGTTAAAAAGATGAAATGAGCTCTAGCCTCGATGGTCGATAAACTTATTACCGGAGAAGTGTTCGGTGATCGTTGGAGCGTGTGGGTGGACTCGTGCGATGACGTGTCATTAGTCCTTTACAACACACTCGCGTGTTATAGGAGATGTCTTTGTAAAGTATTTTGTTATTAAAAGAGTTTTAGACTTGAAACTTTCTAAATATTGCGGTTAAGGGACGGATTGTTTAAGTATAGTTTTAGAATAATGTTAGTGTTTAGTGTTTAGTATTTGTTTTTATAGTACAAAACTTTTTTTTTTCAGATATAGTGATCGAGGAATAAATGTTTAAAAATAAAACTATAGATTTAAGTGACTTTGCTAAATATAAAAATGATTATTAAATTGTTAGCGTATGTAGTAAAATTCTACATGAAATTACACATTTCGTTTCTTATAATTAAAAATGCATAGTAGCAACAAGGAATAACAAAATAAACAACAACACCAACACCTCGATCCGATTTGCAGAGAGAAGTAGATGTGGTAGTACATTCAAGACAATAAGTAGCACTTCATCAAGGGCAACACGCGCGGTGTGTCCTGTAGAGAACGCCAGGCGCAAAGGCCGAAAGGTCATTTTGCTATCAAATGTTTGCCTACAACACCGGGCTCCGGAGGAGGAGAGTAAATTCAAAAAGTCTTTGTGTCGTAGAAGATTATTCATGTGCTAATAGTTGCACAATCATATTATAAGTACCTACATATTATACATGAACCAGATCCCCAAAATAATCCAAAGAGGACAAGTTAAGTCCAGACTTACAGAGTCTGGGTTTAACTCTTTTGGGAGAGTCCGACACGACCGGGACTCACGTGAACATCTATACTAATATTATAAATGCGAAAGTAACTCTATATATCTGTTTTGTTTGTCGGATGAAATTTGGTACAAGGATGGATTAGAAATTGGGAATGGATATAGGGAAGGTGATGAGAAGAGATCAGGTGGAGGGGAGGAGGGATAGGATTGGATAGGTAGGAGGCGGAAAGGGGATAGGGAGGGCAAGGGAAAGTGGAAGGGGCTTGTGGTGAAGACAAGGAGGAGAGAAGTAAAAGGGAGATAGGGAAAAGGGTAACAAGAGAATAGTGTAATTAAGAAAAATGGGGAAGCTAGAAAGTGGGTAAAAAAAGTAATAGTAAGTAATAGAAGTAGGATAAACAAGGAAAAAGTGTAAAGGTTAACCTTTGAGAATGCCGCGAGGCGAAACCGGTTAGGCACATTGATAAATACAGTGGAGAAGTACAAGTGTGTTATCAATTATGTATAAAAGTGAGCTCCACCAAGTGCCATCAATCAACAGTATAAATAATATTATGATATTTTTGATGTAACATTCTAAGTATGGAGCACCATACTTGGTATGTTACAAATTGATACTCTTTCATGTGAAATTTTTATATTCATTTCATACATATAGATGATTTCAATACCGCAGTATTTTGTAATATCTTCTTGCTACTTATTTAGATCCTCTTAGTGAATAAAAGCGGCAATTGAAGGAATACAAAGTAACGAAATAAATAATAAATTTACGCCAGGACTGTACGCATTTGCTCTGTAAAAAGATATTGTATTTAGTAACGAAAAATAATTTGTAATAAACCATACTTTGAGTGCAGAATTAACAATCTTTATCGCTGCTTGCACAATTTGACCTATCAAAAAATAACTTTATACTTAAGAAGATTATTTTTTTGTGGAAAATGTTGTATCGCGAAATACACGCATTCAGCACGCTGTGTTTTGATACAAAAAATGAAGTCTGCACCTATATTTTTTAATGAATTGTATTACAAAAAACACGATCTACTCTCATCGTTGGAGTTACATCAGTAGTTATCCTCAAATACGCCCAAGTATGTAAAAAGAGCTACATTCAGAATAAGTAGCGTATAATTTTTCGACCTCCATCATAAAGAACATCCGGAAAATGAGAATGAATAAATGAATATTTCAGTATCGCTTGAATCTACATTATTCTAGTGTTAGAATGTGGTACATATTGTAGGTCATTTACTTTTAAAATATAGGTGATAAATTACTGCAACCAACGTAGCTATAAGCTGCCCCTATTTTCTGGTTACCTCAGTTCATATTTCAGTGTAAAACTGAGTGTCAATAAAAGGGCGTCGCGTCGTCGGTGCGATCGTCGGTCTACTCCTGATGAGCTAGTAACTCGTAAGGCGGACCCACCCATCATGTGCTATGACACCCCATTAACCCAGGGCTGACTGCGCTTGCTAACTTACTTCGCTCATATTATGTTTTGAGACGTAGGTACCTATTTGTGTTGGTAAATACCGTTATTTTGACACACCGGACTTAATGCTGAGGCTTGTAAATGAAGCCACCTAGTATTATAGAGTAATTATTCTTTACCCACTCATCCAAACTAAAATACCTTATGTTTACCCTGTCAAATAGAGTTGTTCAGCTATAGTTACTTATAAAATTTTGGTAGCATATGGTGTTTTAATTCGTTCTGTAAAATCCTAATGTCCGGTAGTTCAGTCGGTCAGTGTTCTCGCTAGAATGAGGCTAGTAATGGGACCCACCTCGAATTTTGACTCTTTTTCGTCCAAATTTGTAGGTGCTTAGTTGTAACATTTTTTTTAAATAAACATACCTTTTTAAGTGGCCATTACTCTAAAACTAAGATACCGAGTAGTTGATTCGATACTCAAACTACTATTATTGTAAGTTATCTATTGTTGCGGACCCTGTTTCCAATTTTATACGTGAGTACAAGCTGCAACAAAAATATTAAAGTGTTGTATTAAGCTTTGTCCTCTACACATTTCGTCCGCGTCACGGGTGACCAATTTAAGTATTAATAAAATGACAAAACGTGACCCGGCTACAGACCGCCATCCATCACGACCGCACGTCAAGTGGTGGTCGAGCGATTAAAAAACTGTATCTAACCAATGTATGCCTCTCCCGCAGATAGGGAAAGTATTTCGGGACACACTCGGCCGGTAAATGTTCTAGACAAGGGTGAGATTAAATATTAAATTCGCGGTTAGGAATTTCGGGTTGAAAAGTAACGGTCGCGGGCATGCGCAAAGCTACACGTATGCCCTGTTTTTTTTCGAAATAAGTATGTATAGTTTACAACGTGTACCAAAAACCAAGGTGGGTAATTTTTTATTAGGTTGGGTATAACAATCTGCGCTATGGAAACGTAGTAGGTACATGCGCTTAAATTATTGAAATTAGGTCTTTCCTGAAATATACAACAAATAACACAAACATGAGATGACGAAGTTGGTTGAAGGCACGTCGTGTGCCGACGCGATAACGCAACTAATGATTGATATACTCGTGCGTCTCTGTTCAAACTAATGACAGGGTGAAGGGTGTTGACTTTCAAGTTATTAATTAATATTGCTATTATTTAGGCGCTGATGATTACATGGTTCCTGTCAAATAGTCATTTGAAACAATGTTAAACAAAAATTTAAGTTGCGTTAACTTTAGATAACAACAAAAAATATCGAATTAATTGTTAAGGATTTATCAGTAAACAGTTTGCCAGCACATTGGTCTGTAATTTACATGGCCCCACCTTGAATTTTGCATTTTCACCCGCACCCCCTAGCTCCAAGCCGATCAGTACTTTTGACATGAGTCACGACAGTACGATAGACGGAGATGGGATTTGGACGTACCACGATTTCTATACGCATTATTTTCAATATACGCATTGTTCCTACATGATATTGTTTTAGCTTTTTTTTAACGAAAATATAATAAAACATTGAGTTGAGTACGTCACAAATAACTTTTCTGAAAATCTGATTGTAAAAAGTACTAAATTTAGAAAACTTGCGGCGATTGCCAATAATTTACCTCATGTTAACTCAGTGTAAATTTCTTTTTATAGGTACTGATTAGAGACTATTTAATTTCTTAATTAGTATTTATAGTGTATTATTTTCTTCTAAAAATTTGTTATAATTACATAGCCGAGGCTGAAAATATGCACTTAAGTCTGTAATAGCTTGTTAAAATTAACAAAAAGTAACTAGATATAAAGTTTTTTGCCATTTTCATTTCAACTTCTCACTATGTTGTGGCAAAAACACTAGCCTTTACACAGAATTTGAGCTTTAAATATTGTAATGTAGTTGATATAATCAAACAAACTTCTTAACCAAGTTCTTATGAAAATTACTCCAATACTCCAACCACACAAGAAAGACTTCACCAACAAACGATCTGATCGAGTACTTTTCACAAACTTTTTAATTTCAGAAAATTATTTGTCATAAAAGCCTATAATAAGAAGTTTTTTTTGTTAAAGTAATTGTTGACGAGAAGTATGTTCGAAATTCATAAAATATACGAACTGGAAGCAAAGTTATGAGGTCTCAACATGATTAAATGCAATTTCTTTACGAAGTATGCTATCCACTTGTAGGTGAAACTTTTGCTTTAGATGACCGGATTCTTGCGACTCGCAGTTTCGGAGATAATATTTCTTAAAGTATTGCATACTTTTCCCTTCCCCTTATTACTTTCATAATTATTTGGTTATACAAAGTTAATATGACATATTGTTATCAATTGTCTTTACTACAAATTGATATTCAATGAATAGAGACTAAGTGAATCGAAAAACATGAAAAAAGGATAAACAAACGGATGAATTCGGAACGATTTTTAGAAAAATGTTTTCTTAGAGCTTGACAGCATGGCAAAAATTAGAATTGTTATAAATAAATTAAGATGTGATAAAATAAAATAAATTACAAAATTTGTTGTTGCCAAAAAAGTTGTTACTAAAAAAATGCTTGCTATTACCTAATTTAGGAAATAAACAAGTATCTACTATGGTAATTTTTTGTTGAACTTTATAATATATTCAAACTATTAATGTAGTTTACATTGTCTTGGCAACATATGATAAAGTTCACCATTTCATATTATGCTCTTCGTGTCAACCTCAGGTTTATGATACTAGCATTAACCGCAGTTTTCTCCATCACGCTACACTAGAAGTGTAGCGTGCAATCCGTTTTGTTTCGTTTACGAAAACGATGGATAAGAGGTGCTAAACAACCACTCATTTTAGTTTATTTATAAAGGTTAAAAATAAATGGAGTGCCAGATCAGTTTTGGGTAAAAGTTGGGATTTATGCCGAATGGTCGCGTGAATTATATACACATTTACGAGTTTGTTTTGACAGTGTGAACGTTTATGGGCATTAACTGCGCTACCCTTTCAATATTGTTTGGGTTACCCCTTTCCGGGAAATACCCCACTACGTGCACACTAATTAAAACTTGCTATTTTTTATCTCCTACTCAATTAGAGCCCGAAGCACCAAAATTATAATAATGCCTTCAGAATCAGTGTAAAAAGAATTGCAGAGCTGTAATGAAAAGATATATTTCTTCATGAAACTCGATTAAAAAATAAATATGATTTATTTCGAACTTTTATTTTATCATCATATTGATTTGAATTACAGAACAGGATTGTTATTGACAATAAATATTTAGGTATAGTTTAAATTATATAAATTCTAGAGTACAAGATTGCAATATGGTTAATTTTAATAACCGCAGAAACTACCTCCACATCTTCTGTGTGATGGGCAGATATAGGGGTAACTTATGGAGGGGCAGGCTCATAACTACTGTCCAGCAGCGCATAAGTCCCGAGACCGCAGCCTGCTGCGCTTACATCATTCACTGCCTTGCTTAACAACCATTGCTTGTTATACAGAAATTATTACCGTTTAGCTCGGAACTCGTAGGTAATTTACAATGAATTAAATATCTTGCATTGTGAACGATGAAAAAAAATAGCTTTTCAAATTACTCGGATTTTATCTTATTTTTAAATAATTGCACACACAGAATCCTCATTACATATATAGTATATTATCCTTATTTATATACCTTCATTACTCACAGTTGACTGTGTTAAGTTTAGAATAAAAATGGTTTATTCAGCATGTTACTCGAATCCATGTATTAAGTTATTTTCTCGTTATAGGTATATTCAATTGTTGATTTTGAAGAAGATAGTATATAGTCAGCTGGTGGTTTAAGCTGAAGCAGCGGTATCTTTGTATAACACACAGTTTCTTTTCTTGTGACATATAATTCTCATCTCTAGGATGATTCTGCACAACATTTATTAGATGCACGGTTCCATAGTGCAGCTTAAATAATGGAACCGCCAATGTATCTTTTCTATTTTTGTGGATTTCCCGAGCTGGAAGGATTCACCTTCATCGTCTCCAAACGGATATTTGTCGATTTTGCTCCACTATTATGCCGCACCTATAATAACATATATTAGAAGCTTATTCAAATCTTAATAGGAGGTCAGCCTTTTTTGAATAACGCTGCAGCTTTTTTTTAATTACTCTTGGACAAATGAAAACGCTGAAAAATTACTTCACGTGGCATAAACATATTGCTGCAACTACATTAGCCTTCTTATCGGGTGCCTAGGTCATATGTAACAGGTTATTCTACAGATATTATTCATAGATAACTCGATATAAATTGAATGTCTGTCGATTTCTGTGCTTATCTTTTTCTCTCTGACCATCACGAGGGATTATGCTATACAGGCCACCGTTACAATAAATAATAGAAAAACAAGGAATACATCTGTTTTCTATTATCTATTGTAACGGTGGCCACCATGTTTTGGACTGCACCTCTGCTTATCATCTGGCGACCTAAACATTAACTGGCGAAATCTCACCTCTGCCTACCCTTTCGGGGATAAAGGCGTGAGTTTATAAAAAAAAGAGTTTGCTTTAAAGTTAAAACTTTTATTACTAAAAACACCACTGACTGCTTACATATATGTGCATGTTGCCTATTTAATGAAGTGTTCTGTCATAAAAAGTTTACAATTTCATTAAATCCTCCTTAAATAGTTATAAAGAACTTCGTTATTTGGCTGTCAGTCAGCTTTTAAAAGCCCGACAACAAAGTTAAAACGAAGTAATTAAAAAAGAAAACACAAAATACTTGCAAAGTCGGAAGCTCGGCTCTCTTCACTTAAATTACTTGCGATTACACCGACAAAACGTTTTAATGAAACACGTTAAATCGCACCAAGTGGGCCCGCCAGTGCGCGCTACACCGCGCCGCGCCGCCCATACCCTCCACGTCTGCCATAGTTCGGTAACTTCACCACTTACTGCGGTAGGTGGTGGGTAGTTTTTCCTCAAATATCTTAGCCGTAAGTAGAGTTGAAACTACTTCTGCAAAGTCCATTAAAGAGTATAAACTCACGCCGCGGTGATTACAAATGCCACCGATTTCGGCGACCGTTTCTGGGTCGATTAAAGCTTTTAATTGAAATCACCTGTTATAAACTTCAGCCAAATGAACGGAACTCATGTTAAATATAGTTTCATAGAGATATATTGTTTGCCAATCGCTTGTACTTAGAAGTAGGTACGTACTTTCACTATTTTGTACCTTTTTAATTGTGGAATAAAAATGTTTCGACTACTTATCTAGTTTTGCATTGACTACATATCATACTTGTTTTACATCAGCATTAAAAAAAACTCGCTAAGTTGTAATTCATATATTTTACAATAAATTGAAAGAAATTTGATAAGTATTGGAAATGCAAGTGTCTATATAACTATTATTATTTGTTGGTGGGAGAGGGAGAACAGTATACTCGCTCCATATAAATATGTAAGCGGAGGAAACGCTGACGTCTGCGTTCCGCTGCGTCGCTGCGGAAACCGCGTCAATTAAGTTGGCCGCGATGACATATTAGCCTTTGTTCTCTTGCATCCCCATTCTACTACCCACCGGTATTCAGTCGCAAGAATCTTGTATATTGTATCTACTATAAAATAATAGATAGATTATGTTGGTAGCGGCTGTGCGTGATTTCCTATGCACTTGCAACGTTTCAGGTTCATACTCTATTCATTTTCATCTAACTTTAAACATTACACTGCAGCTGAGTTGCTTTATAAAATATTTTAGCAATTGCTGTGAATATATAATTTCCTTATTGAAAAACTTTTATAGAACGATGGCAAAATTGTGACAGATAGAAAAATTACGTCTTTAACACAAAGAAAGTTGGGAACCAATATTTTTTTTACAAATAATCCGGATTAGACAGGTATAAAAGCGAGAGATTCAAAAAATATAAAATTTAAATATCTGCCGTAGTCATCTGCCAGATGCTGACTGGACAATTAAATACCGCTGAATCAATTCTAAATTAAATAGATCCACTGTGAAAATACAAAGTTTAGTGACCGTCAATGTCAAACAAAGAAGATGAAAAAAGTTTTTTCTTCCAATTCCATTTTCTTTCACAATTCCTCTTTTGCAGTCTCTAAAACTTTTCAAAATAAGAGGTTTTCCAGAGAGTCTCAATTATCGATAAAGACGATATTAAAAATTCGTTTGTTTTGTTCTTAGCTTGCGCCTTGAAAGCGGTGTCCCCTTTTTTCCATTGTTTGCGTAAGAAGGGAAAACAGAAACGGCGGCAAACGATAATCAGAAATTTGAATTTCGCCCCCACAAGGCACTGACAAAATCATCCGATTTTGTGCGTCGTTTATCATAGCAATTAATTAGGCGAACAAAAAATATTATCATGGTCTTTCTGGAAATTGTTTATGTCAACAAACGTTTCTTTGAAAAAACTTTTGGAATTTACTTTATCTCACACTGCGCCAAGCCCCGTAGCCAAGCAATCGATTGAGAGTGAATAATAAGCGGAATCTATATCCATAATTTCCATATCTACATGATAGCCGTTCGGTGCTATGATGAAGGAACATGGTCTAAATTTATTCGTGAGCATTACAGAGTAACATGTACGAGGCAGTGCTCCCTTAATGTATTCATGTAATTCGCATAGCCGGCATCCCCTTTGACCGGCCACGCAACACCGCACTGGCTGCCCGGATAGAGTAATATAACGTGATGTTTTAAAACCATCCATCACATTTAATGTCCATATAAAAAGTAGGAAGTAGCGTGCCGACTCTAACCGCGGATTTTCGAATTTGCAGATGTTAGAAGTTTTTCTAATTTTTATTTATATTTTTGTTTGTTAAACATGACACGCTACAAAGCGCTCGCTTATCTGCAACATCTTCGAAGGAAATTCACTTGTTGCAAAAACCCCCAGCAACCACAAGTTTTATAAATGTTAATACAAAACAACACCGTCGACTTTCTCATTTTCACCTCACGAAACTCTCTTGCATCGGTTTAGAGCGGGTGGAAATTATCAATTGACTACACTCTAGTATTCAGTAGTGCAAATACAAAAGCAAGAGCTTAACGTCTACTCTGTGCGAGGTCAAATAAAGCCTCAAGTATCAGGCTACTTGAATGTAAAAACGTTGGGATGCGGCTAGGGCGAGCGGCGAGCCTGACGCCAATTTACATTAAATGCGGCTTGCACCCGCCAATGATAACTTACACTTGCCAAAGCCACGGAACTAGTGTTTACTACTGTGAGATTCATATTTTAGGTCAAATAAAATCTCTAACAATGAAACCAAAAATAAATTATAAGTCAAGTAAATAAGTGTTCAAGTTTACTAATCAAAATGGCTAATGTTAGGAGTGAATTCACATTAGTATATAACGTATTTAAAATTTAAATTCCTCAAATTGTTTATTATTAAAGGAATTTCAATATTTTTATCTGAACTAATTTAAAATTATAAGCAACCATAAAATGCGCCTCTCCATATCCGGGGGATTAGACGGGAACACATACCATCTAACCAATCCATCTAAGGTTCGAGTCCGACATAATCACCTCCACCGACTTTGGGAGATGCGGTATCCGTGGGGATTTTGCACACGGAAAAAAAGCAATGCACCTCATCATATCGTAGAGAGCACCAAAATTAAATATTCTATTAAAATAAATTACATAAACTATAATGTAATGTAAAATAATGTAAAGTATAATGTATTCACTAATATCGTTTTTTTTTTTACTAACAATAGATATAATAAGAATAACAAAATTGTGACTAACAACATTGGGCCTACATAGTTGCCTTGAATAAATAGAATTTGAATTTGAATTTGAATTTGAATAAACATATTTACGTAAATGGGGAGAAAAAGGTAATTGTACAAATAGATTGTAACGAGTGTGTGATTCAATCACAGGACTATCTATGTTATGGACGACCCAGAGATCACAACCCGCATACTAAATTATTAGCCCTTAGTTATTTATGCATCGTGGACCAACATCTTAATAGCGAGCGAGAATTATGTCCAGCCTAAAATAATATTTTGTGTAAATGTTTGAAAGTAAACAAGCGGCGTTGAACCAGTTGTTTTACAGTCACAATGTGTCGTAACTTTACTACGCTGCTTCACCGTTTTGTGGTAGTACAATGTCAGAATGACTTTATTATAAAGGTTTAAATTTCAATTTACGTCTAACCGCAACTTGATGAAATGTTATCAAAAGCTTACCTTTGGATGTGCTCTCCTGGGGAAGGCCACTTTGGGGTCAATCTGAAATTGAAAACAGAATATTTTAATGTAATTCAATTCAAATTAAGTACGAACATGTACTGATTTATTTTAATGTCTAAAGTGTGTGAGTTTCAAAATGTAAAAATTCAGTGAGACGCGTTGGACCCAACTAATCACGAACCGCACGTCCGCCGGAGAAACGGGCACGATAAATTCGCATCGTCTCTGTGGCTGCAATGTCCAGTCCTAAAATCCAGGCTGCAAAAAACCATCGGACTGAAAATCCTACGCCGTGGTCCTGTCACTCGATTTCGCCTCTCGTCTTTTTCATGTAACCGAGCTCTACTATTTCATACGTGGCACTGTTTAAGCCCACAGATTTTCTCCCGGCAGCGAGCGGTCGGTGCAGGTCTTTTTGCTCGTATCTCGACGCGCCGTTGACCGCTATAAACGCAAAATATAAACCCAAAGAAGCTACCTTTGACATTTTAGAGGTAAAACGTTTCATTTCCACTCGTGCTAACCGTTTTGTCGAACGTTTTCCACATTCAGCAGAAATGCTTCAGAATTTTTTAGTCCAAGTCTTACTTTTCAAATTACTGAATAGATAATTATGAAATGTATTTAAGTAAACACCCACGACAAGCACACTTCCAGCCACGGTTACCATTTTCGATTAGGTGACCCATATAAACAATTTATAAGTAGTAAAAATGTGTGAACCTTGTATAAGCTACACTTCGGGACAGTGTTAAACCAATAAGAAGTCTACTGTCATATCACAAACGAATGCATTTATTAGATTCCTTTTCCTAATCCAGCTAGTACATAACTACATATTACGGATAACAATCGTTACTTACATACTCATGACAATGAATCCTTATATATTATATTCAATCCTCTTATTATTATTATTACGGTAGTATATTTAATCATTTTATGTATTCATTTCAATTATATAATAATAATATTATATTTACTCAATACGAAGAAAAACAAAAGTGTGTGATCGTGTCAAATTGTGTGTTGTTTTGGCGCGTAAAATATATCATAGATAACAGATGTAAATAGAGAATATGAAGAAGTATTTATGTGGCCTAGTAATATTGCACATTGAGGCTCACCTACCCGATAGCAGTTAACATTTGCCACTTTAATAATTCCATTTTGAATACCTAGTAATAGTTGTATGAACACTATTTAATTTTAATCCTCAAACTTTCAAACGCTACGTATATTTTTAAGCTTCAAACCGCACAATAGACGAAGCCGGTAGGCGTCCACGTCCGCGTAATTACAAAGCAAAAGTGTGAGAGAATAATTTAAAAGATTTCGCCCAAGAGGACTGCATTATTACAATATCAGGGAAACCGCTTTACAGCGTCATTCATACATTCTTAATTATTTAATTATCTTCTGAGTGCGCTACGAAACACCTCGGCTGCAGAAAACCCTGTATAATTTGATGAAATTGGATTTCCACCAAGTTAATTCCTATTTTTGATGGAAATATAAATTACAATCATTATTACGAACGACACAACCCACGTAAATATGACACAAAAAATATCACTACACTTATGAAGGAGACGTAAAATGTTGTTCGAAAGCTTTTAACCGCCTCACGCAAGCAATTTTGTAAACGTTGTAAAATGACCACGAAAGTATACAGAGCAAGCAGAAAAATCATAAAATCGCAGATGGTGGCGCTAAAGCGATTAAGCGGGTCGATGATAAATTTTAACGAGTTATTTTAATGGAGGCGATCGCAGTCAGTGGCTAGCCGGCAGCCTGCGTCGATAGAAAAATAAAACCAAACTCGCCCAAAAAGACTGTTTAATACGTGACCCCGTGATTTTTTTATTGTTTCGTAAACGTTTAACGATAATTGCTTTTTGAAACGACGCCTTTTGTACATCCGAAATGTCATTTCATTTGTAATTGAATTTGTAAAATGTGGTGGCATCCTTATCTATAATAGCGTTTGATACTTGCACAGAAATGAAATGAAAGAGAATTTAACAATACTCGGAAGGGAGAAGGAAACGGTTGAGATAACAAAAAGATTTTTATTAACCCTTAGCAATTCACTACTCATTGTAATGCATATTCTGAATCTTAACAGAATATGACGTCATTGTCGTTACCAAATCTTATGGAATATTAGCATGCGTAAATCTCTATGAACTGATTATTAACAGTACATTAATTTTCCCTGCAACCCTCATAGAAACAACGAGATAATTTACTACTTAACGCGCGCTTATCTACTTTTCAGTTTAGGAACCTGCTGGGGCTATTTTTATATAACTTTTAAAAAATTTAGTACTCCTGCGCAAAATGACAGGAAAACATCGATACAAATGTGACATTTTGATATGGAGCCATTTGCGTGATTACAATCGACGCAGTGGCGCACCCTCAGCCGGCTTCGACCTCCCCCTTCCTACAACTTCCCTTACGATAAAGATTGACATCACCGACCTTAACTTTCAAATTGTCTTAACTGCGAAATCATAATACAAAGTAAATTGTACTTTACTGTATAGATTATAGAATACAAATTCATTTACACGAATAGTAACTTTTAGCGTGTCATCGCAAGAAAAGATTGTAGGCGAAAGCACATTAGTGGGATATCACTACTGGTAGCAAAAGAGCATGTTCACTTTATGTACTCGCTATGACGGCATCGACGTTAAGTCGATTACGTTAAATTTTATATCAAGCAAACATTTTTATCGATGTGATGTGTGTTTTCAAGTTATTGCCGTAACGTGTTGTAATAATAGGTTCACAGTGTTGGTCTATTGTTTAACCTACAAAATTTACAAGAATAATGAACATGCCATGTTTATTAATATCTATAGTTTTAGTAACGATGACACGTACATCAGATTATTATAAAGTCTATTCAAATAATACATGAATGGTATTACGCCAAATAAGTGTCATTTGTATTCCATATTAGATAAGCTAACATTCCAAGCATCAAACAGTACCAAAGTTAATAAGAGAACATTCCACGAACGCAATTCGATCAACATGTTAAATTCTGATAATTAACAAACGTCACACGTCGAGGTTGAGTTAAGGACAAGAAAGTTTAATGACGTGCACTCAGTGCAAGCGGTAACTGAATTTATTTACGTGCAGACGACATGTAAGTGTCGCCCCGGGCGGCAGCGTTAAGTGGGGACCGCATCATTTGCTGTTCAGTCAGCAACGCGTACTCTAACTCCTCCTAATTGGAACGAATTTGGCTGCAGGTGCAACACTTGACTTGGCTCAAGATTAGGGGCGAGCTATTGCGAGTATATTCCGTGCCATTTCTCCTTGAAATATTCGATGTGCAACGCGCGACTTGCGGCTCACAACTCGCTTGCTCGTGCGGCGCCATCATCCACGTGCACTTCCACTAACTTGAATTAAATTAAGAACAATATTTACCCTGGCAGCCGAGATAAATGATATTGCACACTTAAGCCAGAGTTAATGTTTAGTGACGACTTATGTACCCACATTCTTAGCATAAGCTTGTGAAAATGCCATTGCGAGAACGAGACACTCTCATAGACGTGCCTTGAATCTGAAAGAGAAAGTCACAATGAAACACCTCAACAAGAAAGACTTAACGAAGCCCCATCAAGGTAGATAAATGATAGCGCGTTAACAATGTTACGTAGCGTTATTTTAATTGATACAGGTTTTACCAATTCTGTGCAGAAAAATGGAAACAAGTTGCGACACGATCGGAAAATACTTGACACAGATTGTTTATAAAGTAGGGTTTTCTTTAACGCTCGGCGTTCGGTGAGACAAGCAGTAATGAAACCAGGCTAGGGCGGAGGCTCGACAAACGTCATTACTGGGGCACACATAAATATGCAAGGCAGGTAACGCACATTTTCATGCGACGTCGCAAGAATTTTATCGCTCGTTTAATTCTGTGAGAAAAAAATGGGATTCTTTTACGTGTAACAGGAGATAGGCGTCCGCGTGGGAACCGACACGCTGCCCTCCTCGGCCACATCTAAGTGCAGCCGAAATATATTTTATCCACTTTGTCAGATATTACTTTCTCTTAAACATCGTCGTCGAAAGCGTAAACGGCGGAAGAGGAGAGACGTAATCTTATCCATCAGAGGCACCTTATTTGTTAGGCGCTAATGTGGGCGCTTTGTGTTCTTAGACGTACACCTATTAACGTGTGTTTTATTCATCGCCCTTTTCCTTCACTGTGTTACTCGTCGGCTACAATTGCTAGGGACCTTAACGACATAGTTCTCTTTTCTTAATGCCCTTGTTAATTTCGTTTACATTTGTTTAAGTGTTGCCGTCGTTTATTTACTTTGTTTCACCAACCCACTATACGTGCAGGTATATTATTAAAACTTTATGATGTAATTGTGAGAAATAGGGTCTTTATAGATGTATACGCCTTGTTTACATTTTTGGTGCCCAAGTCAATTTCGACTTAATTTTGGAGGATCCGATGGTCCACGGAATACCCAAAATAAGCCAAAGTGTCTATAATGGTGATGGTAATTCCCTTTTATCCCACTAATGTGCTTTCGCCTTCACCTTACTATCAGGCGAGGTGAAGGCCTTACGTGCCTTACGTGCCTTATATATAATAAATTTTCTTTTTAAATAATTCAAACAACTTCTAGAACAATAATGCAGGGAAATGAAAAAAAAATACGTTTATTATAGATCTGCCTGAAAATAAAATGCGCGTAAAAGTTTTTTCAAATCCGTTCACAGGAGCTAGCCGCGTACAAACATAAAAATATATAAACTCTGGATTTCGAACTTCCTCCTTTTTGAGAGTAGGTTAAAATGTACAAATTTGAAAACTGATCCCGGGCTACGAGGTAAAAGTCTGGAATGCAACCGGAATTACTACTGAGATGATAAGTGAGAAATTTTGTAAAAGAACTTATTTTTACTTTTGGAAATTGGGCAAAGTTGATATCTAGTTGATTTTTTTTTCTTTTTCTGTATCGTTAATTTATTGGCATATAAATATTTTTGATATTGTATGTACACGATTAAGAAAAAAAAAATTATATCTAAACATACACTTCAAAATTCAAAATGTTTAGACTTTTATTACTGCATAGATACTCCTGTAATACCCAAATATTTAAACTTTACGTAAACAATAAGCCCAACTTAAAATTCATGACTCCCATTGACAGATTGCACAAAGTTGAAGCTTATCTAGCAACTCGGACAGTACAAAAGCCTGGGCATTAGCACAATGTGGCCGACGGTCTCGTGAGACAAAGATTACGCACTCGCCCCGTCCGCCATCGATATCGCCAGCCGCCACTGGATACGGTGCACCTTTTGTTAGAACGCTTTAAGCTTGTCATAATTTTCGTACATACCTACTTATAATCATGCCTTTATCCCCGGATAGTTGGGTGATTTAACATCCACATTTTTCATACTTGTTGATTTTGCAATATTTGCGGCAATAATTTAATTTAGAGAAGAGTCTTATTATTTCACCGTTCCAATTTTTTTAAAGAAGTAGCTTTGTGCATAATATCTCTGTCAATTATGATCGTTTAAGGTGCTATTTCATTTATATCTGATATTTCCTGAATGGATGAATTTTAATGTTGAAGCAAAACTCTACGCTATTGCTTAAATTATTTTTGAATTAAATACATTTTCACCACTGCATCCCCACTTAATATACCCAGCTCTCAATATAAAATCCTATCTCAACCATACAAACAACACAAAATATTCAGATACGATCAATCCACAATAATTTAATAGGTTAATGTTTTTTTATTTCGGTTTAATACATCTAACGTCTTCCAAGCACCTATACTGTGTCGTTAATGTTCAAAGTTCATGGTGAAATGTTAATATTCTACAGTACCTATACCATTATTGTCTTAGTCTTCCTTCTAACATTGCTTAAATTTTACTGTGTGTGAAACAAAATTCTAGTTAGTCCACACCTAATACACCTATGCATCTATTAAATGGAATTTACACGTGTCGCATACGTTATCCTGGTTCACAACTGCATAAATCCAAGAACTCGATCACGTCAAACGCAGAGGCCGGCAGTTCTCTAATCCTGTTTGTTTGATTGATCAATGACCTATCTAGTTTCCAAACAATCTACGTCGGTCGGTCCGGCAGACATCCGGCGCAGATATTTGCAGTCAAAACAGACTTAGGGCGCTTGCTACCCACTGCACTCTGCGCATGTCACTCTGGCTCTGTATTATTTATTAACTCCAACGAGCTTCCGATGTTACTTTATTCTATTGTGCAACTATCTACGGTTCCTGATGTCCGAGCTCGGGAAGTTCTGAACTGACATGACTGGGAGAAACTTTTCGTGCATAGAATGAATGGCTGTCAGCCGAAAGTAAACATGCAAGCAAAATACTTGGTATATTATTTAGTTTGTGGATTGCGGATAGCAGTTACCACGGGATTTGCCAAGCTTGTACCGTTACTTCATGAAAATTATACGTCAAAAAATTAGTGATAAAGAAAAGTTAATGTACCTATACAACTTACTTACTCGTAGCGAATGCATCGTGCCTTTCGGGCGTAAACAACGAACCGGTTTATTAACGCTTGAAAGATCTGTATGCCTACCTAGCTTTGCACTTAATATTTCTGAACTACTAGCTTTGCGCGAAATTTTCATGACTGTTTTTTTGCTTTCATTTAGTTCAATGTGTCTAGTAAACTAAAATAAAATAGGAATCCCAAAATCGGGAAATACCGATGTCCAGCAGTGAACTGCAATAGATACTTGTAGACTAGGACTTTACTAATTGATTGATTGTACATGGGTGTGACTGTACGAGATTTCACACAGCCACATACTCACACCCAAATTAAACCTATAAGGGTATAACATATTTTATGTACTACTTTAAGTTGTAGTAATTAAAGAAAAGAATACTTTTGACCTTCCCTTTTTTCAAAATTAGCTACCGTATCTCCATTTCACTTACATTCACTGTACTCTCATGCCCCCACTCTAAAGCCTTATAGAATGACTCCTGTGTCTGTGTATCTATCTGTCATACCATATCTGTAGGTTCTCAAATCTGAGAGAAAAGCCTGCGCCACAGTCTAGTCAGTTAATCAACAGGTGTACCGGCTTGTAGGTGAGTTTGGCGTAGACCTCGCAGAATTTTGGTGGAGCCCAATATTCACACGAAGCCAAAAATGTATATCCTAATAAATATTTTTTTTAAATTTGAGCATTTTTCTATTACAATTTAATATCTAATTATAATCTCTTAAAAAACGAAAGCAACGTAATCATGCGACGATTTTAAAATTAATGGAAGAAAATTCCTGTCAAAGGTACACTGATTTCAAAATGTGAGGTCGGGTCCTGAATAGGCGGCAAGTGATACGTTATTGACGTAGATAATGCGCATGACTAGTTTCTATGGTCATCTGAAATATTTACAATCTTTTTTGTGCTCTGTCTGTAGCAAAATTCTTATAACATTACGAAAATTGTAACAAAACTTAAGCTAATACATTTTTCATCAAATGAAACGAAGTGTCTACTACATTTTTCAATAAAATGTAGTTGTATTTACAGTAAAAGCCCTCTAAAATAATAAAGACAAAATTCAAGAAAATCAGTCACAAGGAGTGTACGTAGCATTTGTAGGTAATACTGGCGAAGTCGGCAATGTTATTTGGCGACCCGGTGCAAGTAAAGGACTCTATATTAAGCATTCCTGTCCCCCCAATCTCTTCAGGTGGGCGGGCGGTACGTGAACTCTACTCCAACTTATTATTTCGGGGCCGCATGCGAAGCGTTTGTTTTTCTCCAACCTACGCCTCTAATATACATTTACATATGTATCATAAACTTAATCCCTTTATTAAATTCTCTGGGCCCTTTTTTCCTTACCAAATATTTCTTTTTTATCTTGTTAAAATTTAAAAGCCAATTCTTTAAAAGCATTTCGAAGAGCACATCAGTTTACAGCCCACTGTTATCTTGCACTATATAACAGCTCAGTTTTAAAACCGCTTTTATATCGTCCATCATTAATGAACTCGTTATATCGCTAATTGTTGCCACAATGGGCCTGGACGTAACATTAAAGCGACATCAAAAATGTATGTACACTATTTAAAGATTGCCATTTCGCGGTGGTCGCGTGCAGCCGATTTACGAAAGCGACTGGCCCCTTGCCCATTAAAGCAGATTACGGACGAAAAAAATCAACAAGCACTTGGTGTTATGAGTTAATTTTGGAAGAATAACGCGAGCGTTGGTTAGTATCTCCCTTTATTTGGTGTTCCGACTGCCCTGTTTGTTTAAAAGGGTAATCCAGTTCAAAAACAAGTCGAGCCTAAAGGTATATACATAATAGTGGTGGCACACAAATGTGTGTTCTCAATGTTGTCGGAACGTAATCGTCGGACGATAAAAATCACTTAGCAAACCGAGTAGCCTCTAGACGTTACCGCTAACTACTAACTACGCTGAGTATAACTAGAGCGTTTACGTTAAACAAGACTTGTTATACTTATTTGAAAATTAACTTTCACTTCAGGAACTTTTACAGTGCTTTGTCGGAGTGAACTATTCTAAATACAGAGTAATGTTGAAAACTATAGGTAACATACAATTTGTATAGAACTGTTTTACATTATATCAGTTAAGGTACTATTACACTGAGATCTATGTATTATTCTGCTATTGTTTGCATGTATGATTTTTTTTCGTGTTTATTTCGAGTTTAATTATAGATATTACTCACATTTATTTACCCACAAAGGACGCCTTATAAAAATATGGCAAATATAGCTAAAGCAAAATAATACAAGAGATACACAACATCATAACGGCATTCACTCGCAAAATCTACTTATACCCTGAAACGCGTGCACTCCATATTTTAAAGGTGTCGATAAGAGAAAAAAGAAATGTCCCCGAGCTGCTAGCGCGCCTGGTCTAAACGTGTTTACAAGTTATGCAATAATTCAAATAGCGTAGTACAGCAAATTTATGCTGCTGCACCGTAACATACTTCAATGGCTGCATTGGAAAGCATTTTATTTCCATGGACGTCGGCGACTAGTATAGCCTCGACGTATTTTCGAATTCAGGCAGAGAGCGGTGAACGTGTTAGGTGAATATGAATTTATGATCATGGTGAATTAAATGCGTTTAAAGGCGAACGTGATTCGGCGGAATACGCATTGGAATTTAATTAAGGACTTTTCATACTTGACTGATTGCCGGTGCGACATATTACTTTAATTCAGCTTGATTTGTACTACAATATTGAATTGGTAACAAGTTTTGTTCGAGCAAAGTACAACAATATATTATATACGTTAAGTACTACCATACAGTAACCAAGAGATATAGTGACCAAATTTGAATTATGAGTACTACGCACACGCAGAGAAGACAGACGAAACAATATTGATGGAACCGCTTTATGAGGCCGTTCTTAATAAAAAATAACCATCTCATCAAATATGATATCATATATAGGATATTCATGAACATAATGTTATAATATTAAAAATTGAAGCAAAAAATGCAGTTTCTAAGTATGATGTTATTATGTGTCTCGATAAACTCCAAACAGTTTTTATTGTCTCATTTGATCCCACGAGATGAAATTTAAGAGTCATCTCAGTCGAGTAAAGGCTCCACGCAGATCCGGCCGCGACAAAAGGGAACCCTAGGGACCGCGTACACCGCCAAAAGGAATTTTTAATTGGCGTCCATATAACTTACAAAATAAAAGGTTTTGTACACGGCGCAATTCGTTACGGACCGCAGCTTTAACTATTTCGTAGCAAAATGTTTCAAAAAATAATATTCACATTTCAGTTGACTCTTACTTAAACTTTTTGTTATCGTATCGTATTCTCGCAAAGAAAGATGCCAGATAACGCGTCAAAGACACGCGGTGAAAAAAAAATACGGACCTCTTCCATAGTCATAATGGCTTGATAGGCCCTAACGGCCACTTAAAATGAAAAGTGTGTTCCATTTTAAACTTTATTCATTATACAAAAGTTCTTGTTAGTGTAACAGACATTTTACTTTCATATTTTGGAGGAAGTCTAAAACAATTAGGACGGTTTAATCGCTACCTCTTTAGGGCGGTCTGTTATTTTAATGAAACGGAGAACATTGTATTAGGTATAGTAACTTGTGTGCTTGGCTTTATAAATCCGGATTCCTGGATCGTCTGCGCTTTCATGAATGTTGAAATCAAAACATCTGTTCACAATGTCAGCTTTGTATAAGACTATATACCTATATAACGTGCAATTACTGGGTATATCAATTAATATAATTAGTAAGAACTCCTTTTACATTGCGAGTGTCGTAAATAACAGACCAATTACGGTAAAATATTATATAAATATTAAACCATATTATATGACGGGAATAAATGTTGGTACCACACACGTGTGTCATTGTGTTTCCGTCATTACCGCGTTACAAAGTGCTTCATATTTTTAAACAGGCGCCGATATGAAACCGCATAAAACATCGAACATTTCCTGTGGAAGTGAAAATTTTAATTTTCCGAAAAATTCTGCCGCTATAGTTTAAAATTCGTGATTTATTATTGCGGAATATAACGTAAACACCATTTATGCTATTTTGTCGAGATGGGAGCAGACATTTGTGTTATATTATATCAACGTCATGCCCATAATACATCGAATAATTAATTCATCACATTCACAATACATTGTTAGGTTTTTAGCTATTTATCTACTTGGTGTTGTAAACTATCCTAAAAACTTATACTCTATTACTTCATGTTACAGCTTACTTATGATGACTGACCGATCAGACATTACACTTAATGCTTTATAGCTGCTCAGTATCTTAGATAAGCTATTCATTAATTTGGTGACGATCAAGGGTTGTTTTAGTTAAGCTACAGAGCATTTGTTAAATAAAACATGTTGCTTTGTTGGATAAAAGCCGGTTACCGTTATATTCTGATAATGATGATGTCTTCAGAACTCACCCCCCAATACTAAGAATATACATCCAATGGTCCAAATAAATATACATCGTAATTTTTATTTCATCTTCTCCAAATTCGTTTAGAGTACGAAGTTGAGGGTAATTTTATTAATATTTTTCAAATTCTTTCGGTGGGTGTATACAGGTACATACAAGTTTATATATGTTTGTCAATTTTATCAACTCTTTTATATGAAATAAAATTTCACTTTTCGAAATCTGTGAACCTATTAGTATGATTAATCCAGGCTTCACGTTTTTCATATTCGTTTGTATTATCAGCGACCTTTTTGAATTGATGGCAGCACATGATATTTTTGAATGATATATTTATTTAACAAATATGAGAAAAAAATATGAGAAATGGGTGGATTTACGCCAAAATGTAGATAGAGACGTGGTGCAATGCGTTTTATATTGATTGTATAAAAGACGCAGTAGTTACTATTCAAAATAGACAAAAATACACTCTTGTCTATTTTTCCATGATTTACAGAACCAACAGCCCGTAAAATGCTAACATCTGTTGAATTTTTCAGCCTCAATAAATTTTATTATTGTATTATTAGTACGAGTACATGTCCCTTCAAACATTCTTAAGGTCCAAGCTAACCTCACTAGCTCTACTCTCAGAGTAGGAAGGTGAGACGGCAGTCACTACAAAAGCCGACATACTCTAAAGCACAAACTTTGTATGCTAATAGAAAGTCGTTATGAGACTGAGGACTTGGTGAAATGTGAGTGTTTATTCACGTCTATGTAACAGTTCTGGGATAAAGTACCTATTTCATTTCTACAAATAATAAACATCTGAACGCAATCACTGATAACTTCGAGCGAGTACAATTTCTTTACAACAATCTAGTTATTTTGAAACCGATGAGCCTTGGAACAAAGTTGGATGAGAAACTAAATAAGTTTCAATATTTCCTCTTTAATAAAATATAAATGAAGAAAGTTTAGTTGTACTTGAAGGATGTATTTTCCTGAATATAGTGTTAGATGGATGCATTTAATATCAAATTCAAAATTGAATTTATCAATACCGTTAGTGTGTAGTAGAGAGAGAGAGAGGGTGGTAGATTAAATTATCTATAGTGATGACGTTTCATTCCTATCCCATAAGGCATTCAAAAGAGGATTATATCTGTAACCCCGTATACACATTTACATATTTCGTTTGCCATTCGTAAATTGACTTTGGAAATGTTGAGACATTGTCAAGCCTGCAGAAGATACACACAGTCATTAACTATCACCATTGTCATTCTTGCGGTAACCCCAGTCGCATCCGAAGCTATCACCTCGGCCTCCAAGGTCCACTAATTTTGCCAGTCAATATTTTTCGTGAAGTGACTGCCATCAGGCCTCCACAACCTATAGATTAGCGATATCGAAGTACTGCAGTTAGACCAGTTGTTGAACTTTTTAGTGCCCGTAACGACTGCCATAGACGTTCACCTGACAACCGGTACCAAGGGTTCAACGTGCTCACCGAGTCACGACCAGACCAATGAATTGATATTTGATATTTGCACTGGGCGAGGATTGAACCCACGTCTCCAGCGTAGTAGTTGCGTGTACTACCACTACGCCACAGAGGCATTCACAATCTTTAACGATACATAAGTTAAAATAGTTTATTGAACTTAAAACATACAATTTCCATGAAAATTGTTAAGAAAACTACATATAGATAGAAGAAAAAATCGTGAGTGAATCATTCTACAAAATGCTTTAAGCTTACAAAAGAGCTATACGTTCTTCATAAAACATAATACATCAAACAATAAATAAATAAGAAACATGTACACACACACACACACACACATACACATACACACAAAATATATTATTTAGTAGTGGCATATCACATTATGACCTTTGATTCGGTACACAAAAGGAACCGGCACCATGTGCGCACTGTTTAGTGGTTCAATCGTAAAACTCACAATAAATATTGATGACTCAGAAAGCTATTATGTTCAGGCATACTCCCGAAAAATGTGCACAATTTACGATGTAAAGACATGCGATTAACTTTTCCGCTCAGAACAGAAACAGTACACATACATTAGAAAGCAATTTCATGTAAGAATAACGTCGGCAGATAGTTGTGTTTGTAACCAGTACTGTATTAGAGGTTATACGCATTTATTTGTACTCGGATTTATTTTCGCAATAAACATATTTCAGATTTATGTAGTTTTTCTGTTATTTATTTTGCTACTTGTATATACATGTAGGAAGCGATATTAACCAACCAATACCGCCGACACTACTCACAGGAAAATACTCTGATTCTGGTTATATAGCTCTGACCTCGCAAACTCCAACGGACGTAGGACATGATGGTATTCTTCGTCCTAATTAAGCAATAAGACTGGGGAAGTATCCTCCTCCCTATAGAGTATAAACACCTAGTGTTGTTTCTGGCTGTGAGTGGTTTAGAGATTTTGTGGATCATTTGGTGGATGTTTATTGGCAGACTTAAAAAGTGTAACTAGTATAAGACTAAATACAGAATTATTATCAAAGACTTACATTATATATTTTCAAATTTAATAGCTAACTATACGTCATATTACATTTCTTTACACATATATTTCCATGTTTCAATCGAATCTCATCAGCTAAGCTCACATGGACGTTAATTTGCAATATTTGCATTACTCACTTATGAGTGATAAGGAGAGCAGCTTATGAGTGCTTTATATCAATTGTATCAACATTGAATGATTGGATCCTTGGGAAGATCAAAAAACTTTTCTCAAACTTGTAAAGGCACGATACAATGGTATGTAGGCATCATTATTTGAATATCTAATGTCGGTTTTCTTCACTTGAACTTAAATTTGAAAAATGTGTGTTAATCTGAATACGTAAATAACCTAACAAAATGTTATCCTCTCAGATATTGCTACTTATAGATTCTTTACAATCTATATTGAATAAGCATTCAGATAATTATCTATAATACTTTAAGTGCTAAGGAGTAACGAAGATAGTCGCGTAAGTCGATACCTATATAACAAGTTACTTTCACAAAGAGTGGATAATGGTGCAGTTCATTTGTAACAACCTTTTCATGAATATTCCGTTTCTTTTATCTCTCACGCAGTCCCTTGCTGATGGCATTAGGCACCTTTTAACACTAATTTCTATTATATCCCTAGTCTGTTTCACCGTATTTTTGATAGGTATACCATTAATATCGATTGCATTCCCTTAACCAAAACTGCTTAAGACTTATTTTTACTAATAATATTGATATTATTCAACTTTTCTATATAATAATGAGATATTTTAACTAGACAATCAAACGTACAAAATGGTACTTAGACTAGTAACAGCCTAACGCTAGAGCAATATTTTGCCTACTAGATCTCTCTTGGTTCCTAATTTTCTTACGTATAGATACCTCAGGTGACATACACAACTGGAATATGAAACAAACAAGTTAATTGTAAAGGCTTAACTGGCGCTGATAGCCGCTTAATATATCTACCTAGTTACATAATACTTATAATCATCTGTGATATTAAGGGTTCACCATAACAGTATTATAATTAGACAAGCTATCAAATTAGTAAGTCTTCACAACCTGTCTACTAGTACCTAGATAGATTCGTACCTACTTTTAAAATAAAAAGGAAAACTTTACAAAGCTGTAAATGTTATTACTCTCAATATCATCCGCAAGATTCTATAAATCATAACTTTTTCAATATCAGGATAATAAAATTCCAAAGTAAACCTTACGATTTAAAAAATAACTGGATTATCCGAAGCTTTAAAAATCCTCTTAAAGGTTTTAATTTTCTGCCGAATCTTCAGCGAACGCTGTATTTTTTATTTTTTTTTCGATTAACATTTCCCCTTTCTTTTTGTACTACCATTTTCCTGAATGTTAGATTTAAATAACTTTTGGGAATGTATATTTTGTTCGCTTTATGCTATACAATATAAAAATACTCCATAAATTATTATTTGTATGAACAAAAAAGGTATTTTTCGCTTTTTGCTTTGCGATCCCTTCGTTTTAATGATCACATAGCAACATTTCAACAAAAAGCCCCAAGGGGTCCTCCGTCATCTAAAGTGTTAAAACAACACATAACAGGTGTTCTTTGGCATTATTTTCTCATTTATCTTAAAAGTTGAGTAATCTACCAATATTAAGCAAATTGTACTCAAGCAAAAAAATGGGTATGTATTTTAGTATCACTGTCGCATCGAATAAATATTCGAATTATTATGCCAAGTAAGATGTTTCTATTAATTGTATTTAAACTAAACCTTACTAAAAACAAAAACATATTATTATGAGAAACGGCATAAAATAACATTTTAACGTAAATATAAAGCTGTACACATATCAAATGAGACCGTATGATCAGTACTCACCAGTAAAATTAACTGTTAATAATAATTAATAACTGACCATCTCCCACAGAATCACAGGTCAATGCAGACACCTTATTAGACAAAATAATTATTATAAAGTGGATGAAGTCTTTTATGACTACAATCTCTGTTGATTTCACAAATTGTTAGACGTAATTACGCTCTTTTTAACATCACAAGTAGTGATTTGATTGCAATTAAACGAGCCATAATTAAGAGTTGGAAGAGATGAAAGTAGAAAGTATAGCTAAGACTTTGCTTGGATGCCCTATTAAAATTTAACGTAGCAGGCTGTAAAACGAGCATTTAGTTAATTATCTTTTTAATTCTGATTATAATATAGTGGAATGTTTTATGTAGACGGGAATTTCGACTATAGGTGTAGCAGAGAAGCCGCGACTCATCTGATGGGATATAAAGTGGTTATCGTGGACTATCGACGCGTGCAACACTAGTAGTGTCACATTCGTACAAACCTGATGTACTTCTTGAAGAATCCCATAATCCACCGAACAGCCTATAATAGAAGCTTGTACCTTAGTTGTATATACGATGGTGATGAACTCACTAGGCCTCGAAACTTTGTCCCCTTGATTAAAAGTTGTAGATAGATGAAATATTATTATATTAGCCAATGCCCAGGTTATCGCGACCTAAGCGCCATCTGTGTAACTCAAACTCTATATTACTAATTAGAACTCTGGTTCGACTTAACCGATTGCAATCAAACAAACGTAAGATTCTAAGTTGGACCCTTCAATCAAAAAAACCGCATCGAAATCCATTCAGTAATTTTTGCGTCCATCGCGGACAAACATAAACTTTTTACAATTATATAATAAGTAGTAATAGATAGATAGAAGATTGTGTTTTTACATCGCCTATTTGTCCCTGAGAATAAATGTTACAGATTCAGCACCCGTTCAGGTGCTCTTCAAAAAGGTGCCCTGGTTGAAAAGTGCGTGATGATTGTCATGGAAGAGCATGGTTGCCTGGAACAGCATGGTCGCCTGGAAGAGATTGTCTTGTGCCATTAGGCCGCTAATTGTATATACAGAAAAACTGTACTTATATACAATTGTAGAATGCAGGCACAATCTCGATTTTCCGCGTCCGTCCTATGTAAATTGAGAAAATGCTCTCTCTTCTCGCTCGATTTGCGAGGCTTCGGCTAATCTTTCGCCAGTCGACTACAATTTAATCAAAGTAAACAACGACGGGCAATGTAATTTATCTGGATTATTTCGTGGCGAGCGATAGTAATCGACTTTTTTCTCCATCTGTACACAGTGAATGCTTGGAATGAGAACTCATAATGTGTCTCGAATCCCAAGATACAAAGATGATTATTATCTACATAAATGGCAAGATGTTATATAAATAACAGTCTCTTATGTTTTTACTACGATAGTTGGCGGAAACTGTAAGCTTTATGATAATATTTCGTTATTCGTACAATAAAACATTAGCAACAGTTGACCCATTCGTCTATTCCTAAAGCACATTCGAAACCAGAATAAACGGGTAATGAACGTTATAAACTGACATAACTACAAACTCATTACCATATTATAAATTACGATTACCGCACTATACTAAATTTAAAATATTAACTTCAATATTGCAAAACGTTAATCTAGTCTAACTGGAGTTCGATTTTACTAGTCTAACTGCGTCACGGATGTACTTTGACATTTTCTGTGCAGCAACTGCCATCTGACTGAGACAACCTATTGGGAATATTGTTATTAGCGATAGGGGTCCAAGGACCCGTAAAGACTGCCATAGATGTTCATATGACAAACGATTATTTAGATTTTACACAGGGCTATTATGTAACAAAAAAACTGCTTATTTATATTCTGTCTATCAAGACCATTGTGCAAAGAATGCGTGTAGGTAAATTATCATCACATCACATTGAAGTTACTATCAAATACACAAGATTAAGACTTCTTATAGCTATGGTACAGTTAAACTATGTATACCTTTTAAGTACATAGCATAAATTCGTCTCTCAATTCAGTTTTGTACGGAACCTTCAGTACACGAGCCCGACTCACATTTGACCGAGTTTTTCTTATTTGATGGCAATCTAATCTTAACTAAACAACATTTCCTTGAAAGTTACCAACACTTAATAGCTTTGTACTAAAACTGTTTATCAACTTTAATGTGATTTTCGTTTTTAAGTTCTTACTGTACAAAATTGTGACTAAGTTTTTGAGTATTTTTAGGAAGTGTAAATGTTGTAAATCGCAATAATGTTAAAGCTTCAAATTAAGACTTCTTAATATATAGTTTTGCTTCTTCATAAAAAATCTTGAACCCTGGTTATCATTGTTATATATATTGAAACTCTGGTTATCATATAGTACCAAAAACTTTATCACGACCGATAAATGAGCCCAAACTTGAAGGTTTGATATGTATGAAAGTTTCTATGGCGATTATTTTATATCACTTTGATGGCAGACAAACACACGTCTCATTTAAGGGTAAGTGATTACTGTGGCCTATGGCCCTACCTTCTATTGCCTTTCTAAGAGAGCTTCTGTGAGGTATTCTGTAAGGCGGAGGTACTTCCCCACTGGGATTGCTCAGTTCAGACGGAAGATACCGTCGCGTCCTACCACCTCAATAAAACTGTCTGACCCCATCTTCCGACCCTAAATGTTTTGTATTAACAGACAGTTTGTTACTACAAAACAAATGCAACTAAACTCGATACGCTTATGACGCTTAGTTTAGGCGTTCATATGGCTACTTTTTGACTTTATCTTTATACCCTGAATAACATGTAATATCAGAGATTTAGTGGTGTGAAGGTTAAAAGAATTTCTGTCTTCTGCCAGAGCAGAAGATAAAACAAGGTTTCTCGGTCTTCTCACTGACAACATAAAACCCACTACATCCAGTAAATTCAGGCTACCCTACTTATCGCCGCAAACACACCACACGGTTAACAGTCAGTAGTAGGACAGAGAGACTTCCCCAGTCGATCTTGTAATAAAATATAAATAATCGTGCGCAAATTTCTTTGTATTGTTGTCAATCACAGTATTATAACTTCTTATATGGTTAACAGATCTCTAGCAGTTCGTTTTTAATCCATAGCTTTGCGTTTCTACATCATTTCTAAATAACTAACAAATGTAGTTTAAAAAAATAACTTACCTTTTTTCCATCTAATTCGTGTGTTGCTTGAGCTAATACTTTGTCTACACTAGCTGGCTCGCCGAATGTGATGAAACCAAAGCCCCTAGAACAAAAAGAAATTATTGTTGAATAATTAGAAATCCACAACCGTAAACCAATCATTGCTATTTCCAACAGCAAATGATCCATTAATCATCTTTACCTCGTCTTGCTTTAAATTTTCATGCAAGAAAAATTTACTCTCGTGTTTTACTCGTGTAAACTCTTTTCATTTTCAAATTCCAAGTGAAACATTTAGTACCGTCCAGTGCACAGAGTAGAACAGGCTACAGAGACAGAAACAAGTGTAGCACTCGATACGAACTGTCTCACTGATTGCGCGATGGACCTGCCTGCAAACTCTAATGATGCTTATATTTGTTTCACACAACCTTCAAGTTTGTTCAGGTACTTTTTAAAAGTAAAATACGCCCTATGAATTCTTTATAGTTGAGCTTACATTTTAGGTTGGAATGGTGAGAATTGAATGATATGGTTCCTCCGGACAATTTTAACAAATTCGTAATTTTTTTTTACACTGTAGTTACTGATTTTTTATCAGTATCATTTTACCTAATTTACAGAACACAGATTTATTTATATATTATTGTACAGTTTAGTATGAAAGCTATGTATGAACAAAACTCATTTGATATCACTCTTTATAGAATTGTATCATTCATTCATAACGGCTTCTAGCAAAAAGCGGCGTATTACTAGTAGGCTCGTATTTGCAGTATCTCTACGAGGGGAAAGATAGGGAAATGGGCGAAATGGCTCGCAAGTGTCGCGGGTGGATCATCCGTCCGGCATCCGGTGTCCCCTTTTTGAAATAATAATCTACCCCAAGGATAAGTATATTCGATGGTGAAACGAATCACAAACTTCGTTTCAAATGCAATCTAAATAAACTCTTAGCCCAGTCACAAATTTACTTATTCCGATCTTTTTTTAGATTAAAAACACCTTTTACCAAATAAAAAGAAACAAAAATCTAATTCACGAGACATGATTATACAAAGATTATTCACATTGAAGTTAATATTTCAAACAAGTAAATTGAATAATAACACAGCGATTTTCAGTAAGCGGGGTGCTGGCCACGACCGGGAGGCGATAAATAATAAAAAGCCTTCTCCACTTTAGGACTTGCAAAAATCACAATTTATAGAGCATTTTAATTTCACTTAGCCGATCCATATTTTACATGTGGCGGCGCGCCCGACCGTTCTCGGGACTCGAATTAATACTAAATTGAAATTGTAAAAATGGAAATACAATTTTCTCGTTGTACACGGACGGCCCGCTACCTACAGGTGTTGCCAGAAATGTGTTATAATAACAACGTTTCCTTAATATTTTTGAGTGGGTCTCTTTGTGGGAAAAAACTGTCAAGTACGGGACACTCGGTTTCTTTGTGAGGTGTTCCGTAATTCTTCGATTGTTCTCGAGTAGTTTGGCAGAGAAGGCCTTCTCTGTTATTTGAACTTAATAGTTACAAAAATAGATGGCAGTAACTTTTTTCGCATGTGTCAGGTTTATTGTTTGTGCTAATTACCTTAAACTTAAATTACATTTACACAATTTCGTGAAAGTTGATATAACCCACAAGTTATTTTTTTTAGAAAATCCTTCGTGATAATGACACACCTCATTTCAAATCCCACAAATGTTAAATTTAATCAGCTCCCTCCATATTAACTAATGCTTAAGTGCCTATCTTTTTTTATTATACTGTACAGTTATACACAAACGCTCATTTCATTTCGCTAAAAATTCACGTAAGCGGTTTCATAATGGAGTTTTCCTGTGATACTGTATGCCGGAACAACCTTTTTTTCAAGCTTATGATAATGTGAAGTATCTTAAATTAATTCGAATTCTGCCGCCATGTGGACCGACGCGTCTTATTTGAAGTTTTGATTGGTTTTGTTGAGGTAGATATATTTTGTCATATTGGGACACTTCAATGAGGAATTTAAATATGGAAAATCACACACAGAGCATAGTTTGAAAACTATCTCAAAACAGATTACATTAAATATAGTTTGTATTAAGCTTTATTTTATATAGAGATAATAAAACATTAATCCATTTTTTATTTGTACTTTATACATCGGAAAACAATCGTACTCCTCCCTCTGAAACGTATTAAATCAGCTCAGGTCTTTATAAGATTCATGGCTTAATACACTCGCATCTCATAGTCGTATACGAAAACGTATAGAGAGAAGGGCGTTCGTGTATGGAAATTGAAAATAACGAGGGCCTCCGTTCACACCGCGCATCAAGCCGACTATGTGCAACCCAACCACTTCTAATCGACCTCCAGTACACCTTCCGATAACCCGTATCTCGCCCGATCTTCACACCGATACAGGAGACGTGGGGGCTCTCTTAAACTTGGAGCCACTACGCGAGCTACGAGTGGAGAGGCCCTTTACCGAATGGAGTTACGTCGTACTTATCTTTAAGGGGACGTGCCTTATTTTCTTCCACTTGCAAAAGAGGAACAACTCAATTCTCTCGTACAAAACGATGGTAATAAGCTTATGAATGGTTTTTGTTATTCCAATCGGTGTAAAAACATTTTATGTGTGCCACAAAAATTTGTTTTACCGATTTTCTCCACATACACCCTTTTTTAAGACGAGCAATTTGCATCTCTGATATCAACTAAGTTGTACCATAAAATTAATATTTTATTATTCGATTTCTATGAAAATGGCACATGTTAATGACTTTTTGTCTTATCTCTTCATTTAAAATTTTGGTATGAAATACACCTACCTGCTAGACATTGCCAAGTTTTTCGTGAGTCAAAATAATACATGGTTATCTTTTACGTGACTTTAGTAGGAAGACAAATACATTATACAAATATAAGTTACAAGGGTTTTATCACGATTTATAGCAATTTTGTCCTGATATATGTAATATTCCATACACAATATGATTCTACAGTAAAAAATTTGACACATAATTATAATACATTATTAGTTACGAAATTTATACATGACAGGCAATAATACACCACTAGGATTAACGTGCTTATAATTTGAAGCGAGTATAATATTTTTTATTATATTTCCCTAATGTAGGTAGCTAATATTTCTTGTTCCACTTCAGTTATGCACAATAGAACTTAAATGGCTCAGGCGGTAGCAAGCGTAACCGCTTTCCTTTAATTTATGCATGAAGAGATTTTGATACTGTTGCCGTAACGGTTATCCTGTTACAACTTAAACGAATCGCTTGTCAGCCTGCTACTGGACAACAGTAGGAGCTAATATAGCATATAGTGCTTTTAAAGGAACTTAAAAAGATATTTTTCGAACCTTGGATACAAACGGGATCATCCCTAAATTGATGACGGTAAAAATATAAATCTCTACAAACTTTTGCAGTAAATATCTACACTAATCCTATGGCTGTACTAACTGAATGCGTATGAGGGCAGACAGGGCCAGACAGCAATCGATCACCGTGAATTTATCAACAGTGAAGCACAATAATTAGATGTATTGTGTGTGGGAGAGTGACGCGGTTCTGCTGCTGGTTCTGTTCCCTGAGTCGATGGTTTAAGTTTTTATGGAATTTAGAATTTTATGAGTTCTGCCCGTAATTAATAACCTAACCTCCTACAAAACATTACCAAATTCCTTTTTCATTTTCTATTTTAAATACACTTCGTTTAAAGCAGTCCCTTTTATAACTATTTATTACCAACATGTTAGGTATTTTATATAAGTCTATCTAACTTCGATCGTTATTATATTACGCAACTGGAATGAAACTGGAGTTTGAGCATTTAGAAGTTGAAGAATCTCTGGAAAATAATTTGCTGATATTTTTAAGTACTGAGATTTTGAGATTTTACTATACTTGATATTTTTTGAGTCTTGGTTGTTGAGACGTCAAACTCGAGTTGCAGAAATTCAAGTATCATTTTAGTTGCCTATTGTAAGATGGGGCTTAGTGCTAGGTTCAAACTAACGAACATGCCTGATAATCCATTAGGCTGTTGTGTTTGAACAAAACTCGAAGAAAATAAATACAGGATAGCGGAATCGAGGTAAAACCCTAAACCGCAATGTCAGGAACAAATAGCGGTAACTCCCGTATTCATGGTTCATGGCTGCAGCCCCGGGTGGAAACCGATAGCAATTACTGGCGAAATTAATATCACGCCCAAATGCTACTCGCTCATTTATACGTATCGACTGCAATATTGTCTCCTTTATTAGTTGCCGGGACAAATGCTAGCTCTGTCGTAATTCCGCCCTTATTCCACTCTTCGATTGGCGCATTTCTTATTTAATCTTGACGGCAATTAATGCTTTTTACCGGCCAAGATCTGTAGCTGACGTTGACAGTGGTTTGATATCGACCTTCGATAAGTGCGTGGTAAATTAATGAAATATTAAAACTTAATCTAACAATGCTGTACATTTTATTTTTTGGATTAAAATTTTAATAGAAAATGTGAATGGTGACGTTTTTCGTACTTTATTCCATATTGTATGGTATTGTAATTTCTAATATGTGATAACTGATAAGGCACTTGGCTCAGTATGTGCTTAGTCAAAGCTGTTTCATGCCAGTTTGGTCAAAATATCAATCAACCAATTAGCTCATCGCATTCCACTATGGACATAGGCCTCACCCAATGTTAGGTGGCTTTGGCCTACAGTGTCAGACTTTTCTCTTCTCGTACTCGTAGTGATATGTACCGTTTGTCGGGTCTTTCGATACCCTTCGGATGCGAGGGTGTGGTAATATTCTTTCTTCGTCATCACACCGATCAAAGATCATAATCAAATATGTAACGACATTATATTTGCGAAGTACCTAAATAATATCAAAGTAGTTTTGTCTTTATTATCAAAGTACAATACATAATAACAGTCCACCAGTATAACTAATTGTGTCCATGAATTCCGACAAACCCCCGACACAAAAAATACTTTATTTTTTACGTTTTCGAAGTATTTTTTGTGTCGGAGTTCTACATACACAAACTAACCTAACATTATTATAATAAGATTTATAATATTAAGTTAAAATAAAAAAATATATTTTCATAAATCACAGTAATTGTGTATAAGAATATAATAATATTGTTATTGATTACTACCACAAATATAAAACGTCGGTTACCTATCCTAAGGTTTCTTTTTCTGAAGCTTTCGGTTGCTTCGAGTACATTTTAAGCATGTTTATTATGTGTACTCACGAATAATATTAGTAATCAACTCAGCCAGATTTATAAAAGATAATCATAAATATTTTCACAATGCAATATGTCTAATTAACTTCAAAAACAAACAGTTCGTTTACCTAAATATTCCCAACACAACGAGTGAGGTATAAAATATACCGCAACGAAATTAAGTAATCCAATAATTAATCTAAATGGACCGTACAGCCGAATGGTTCAAAACAATCAGCTCCGCCGCAAAATACGCGCATTAAATGAAGTGAATGGCCGCCTCCAGGGGGATCCCTGATAAATTAAATTGATTAGAATCCTGTTCGATACCGGCCGTCGATGTAGCTCTGCGAAAAAATAAAGCCGAGTGAAAAATAACGAGTCTAGTATAAGTGATCACAATCACTAAACACGCCACTTAGAAGAATAATTTCTTTTGTATTATCTTAACTGTTCCTATCTCTAATGCTTGAATATTTACCTATTGAACAGCTCTCAGTGGAATTTGGCGAGTCTTAATACTATTACGCAGTTATAAGAAAATCGACAGCTGTCACTGAATAGATAAGAACCGGTAGCGGTTTTTGGGTTATTTTGACTTTTACATTGTTAAACTTTTAATACTTACCTATAGGGTACATAATATAAATAAAATGTATTTATTAGTAGTATATCCTTCAAATAAGTATAAAATTGTCTCGTTATGTTTTATGTGAACAAAATTTAATATGCAATATTTACAACCTTGTTATTCTAATGTCATAAAATAATTATCCCAGCATTAAAGAAAATTACGAAGAAATTTTCAACGTTGAACTGCGAAAGCTGCTACTTTAAATTTCAATTAAAATTTTAAACTTTAATTTAGATGGCTAATCTCATGGCTCCGTAACTATGGTGCCTATTTCGCCGGACATGACAGAAATAAAACAATAACTTACTGAAAATTGCAATCACCGTCGGTTTTAATTAATATGTTATGTCTAAATTAGCAACCACCCTTAGCTCAAAAATTTGCATAAATCAATGGTCAAATTATAATAAATTAAAATTCTAGAAAAATATTTTTTATTTTTTTTAATGTTCAAAAACGATTTTGGCTAGCGAAACACGGGTATTAACGCGATCATAAATTATGGTAAATACAATAATTTACGTTTAGATTGCTTAGCTTGACGTTCCGGCTTAGGTTGCACTAGCCGTGGTCATAAGCTGGCTTAAGTCATACGACGCAAATTTTAAAAGTAAGTTTATTATTTAAAAACAATTTTATTATTAATGTAAAGATTGTTCGAATTTTGTCAGGGTTCAGCAACTTATGAGAGCAACTGTACATTGCCTACTTTGACGTAGTGGTGTCTATACTCGTGCTAAGTGCATCGATGGCAGGGGGACTGTCACAGCCGCTGGTGTACGTCGGTGCGACTCAGCCTTATCGGTCTGAACACACGCCGTGTTTATTTATTACCAACCTACTAGCCTTGTAGACTGGTGGAGGTTTGCAACTATTACGAGTTTGGCTGTAATATGTCGTGAAATGTATTATTATAGTTAGTAGATTTGAAAAGAAATTATAGAACTATCATAAGGTTTTTTTTATTTAGGTCACGTTAATTTGACTTCACTCCGCCTGATGGTAAGCTGAACACAAAGTTTCAGGGGACAGGATCACAGTTGTACAATGTGTTCGATACTATTTGTTATTTGATCAATCTTTAGAATCATAACGGATCATTATGATTACTAAGAATTTTGGTAATGATTTACACATGAAAAGAGAATTTATAAAGAAAGTCAAGATAACTGTGATGAAACGATAAGTTAGGATAAGTTTCTACGCCATATTAGTAAAATTATAGTATTTTATGTAGCAAAATGGGCAGGTATCTATGAAGTTTATCTATTTGCTAATCTTTGTCTATTTCACACATCCTTGAAGCCTTGGTATAGGCAATAGTACACTGCAATCTGATTTGACTTGATAGTACCGCATATACTCGCCTTTGGTATTTTTCCCGTGCGAATAATCCCCATGGACACTCATACCGGTACCGGTGAAAGTGATTATATCGGACTCGAACCGGGTAAAATGCGCACACACTTTATTGGTCTTCGGTGAGATAGTAATTAACATATCCTTCTTACTTATAAAAGTAATGGATGGTAGGCGTACCAAAGCCCACGCTTCTCTCGGCGCTAGATATCCTTGGAGGAATAAAGTGTGTGAAATCATATTTTTTTGTTTGTTATTTATTAATTTTATTACAATCAACAGAATTCCGCGTGTAATCACCATATTATCGGCGTTTTGACTTCGCACTCGGTCTCACAGTGTTGTAACTGTATGGTCTTGAATGGTTTTCAGACATTTTCATCATGTTTACTGAACCGAATTAAAATATAGGAAACAGGCTGGTGATTAGAATAGTTTTAAAAATCATCATACGATTCTAAACTAATAATATATCATTCACAATTTCGATTGCTTGTTTTAAAATTTACATATTAAATAGAGATACATACTATTTAATATATAGATAAATAGCTATCGCACCATTGTTACAAACAATGTGTAATTAGCATCAAGTTTCCTGTCGTACAATTAGTACGACGTTACATTTCTACAGTGCGATTCTCTCGTGGCATTCTTGGCAGCAACTTGTTGTGATACACAGAAATACGATCAGCTTGAAATTTACATTCCTTGGAATATGGAACTGTTCATTAGGATCTGAGATTTATTATCATCCCTCTTTGACATCGCCTGCCTGTTCACTTGGAATGTGACTGTACAGCTTATACAACACTATGCAAGTACCGTCGAAGCATCTTATTATTGTTTAAGGTAGGGAAGGTATCCACTTACTGATAGAGGCACACCGAGATTAAAACTTATTATATTGATGAAGCTATTTAATGAGTATCATGACTTACGAGCCAAATATCAAAAAAGTATGCCCGATTCTGCAACCAATGTAAGCTACTTATTCCTAGTATAAAAATACTCTATGTGTTATTCATGACTATAATTATATCTATGTAACAAATTGCAATTAGATCCGTGTAGCCATTTGAGCATAATTGAGTAATAATTATCTTCACAACTTTTTAAATTTTGCAATAAAAAAATAGTACAGAGTTTAAAAGTATTTATATTGTATAAGTATTTAAACTGTCATAGTCATTCACATTATTGTTAGAAGTATCTGAATATGTAACATGGTGTATTGTTTGAAGTTTCCGATATTTCAGTGCTGTTACACCATGATCACGGAGGAACTGAAGTACTGGTGGTAAACAGTGAAAAGTCTTAAGAGTACATACAGTGATTTACCCTCTTTTGAGTTCTTTCGCTACGCATTATAGTAGGTACTACCACTGATTTCACAAAAAACCTCGAACTCGATTCGGATCATGTTACACACACATGATACTTAATGTATCTGCTCGTGATTTTGTTTTGGTTTGTTCCCGAATATTTTTGCATAGAAGGTTCCCCGTGATCATGGTGCTTGCAACAGCATCGAAACATCGGAACCTCCAAACAATGATAGACGTTTTGACTAGTGGACTAACTCATTTAAAAGACATTCAGCTTCGAGGACGTTCAAATCTTAAACGGTAAATATAACGATACATCTAATGATAATACTTCCATTGTAGACGCAAAAATAGAATCGCGCCTACAGTGATTTTATTTCAAACTGTACGTACTTATATAACTTATAGTAATCTTCGGTGATCATCAACGTCATAAAAGCAATAATTCATTGCATATTATTATTTGCTTACGTTATATGCGTTGGACATTGTTTGTCGAACGAGAACAAGGATATTGCGATAGAGGCTGCTGTGTACTTAGTTAATAATTACATAAGCTACGAGTACATTCGGTCTATTGATTAGGTCTCCAGTATTTGCAAACATATTGCAAGCGCCATAACGTTGGCCGTAATTATAATTGGTTATACTATAAACGGGAGCGGGTACAGTCCTTCACCCACCTAGTTCTATGATGGAGTGAACCTGCTCATAATAACCAAATTTAACTTAGTTGGTACACTGTAATTACTATTACTGTAACTATATCATGAACACGTGACGTTCAGACGGTTTACAATGCACCACGTGCAACTAGTAAGAGATCCTTGGCCCTTGTCAGAAACACGTGAAAATTAAGTAATTTCTTAGTAACAGACCGGATTTAGATTAAGTGCTCAGTGCAGAATAATTCCCGTTTCTTGGCAAATTTATATATTTAACACTTCTACTTGTAAATAAAGTACCTATAGGTACTCCATTTGTTTAGGTAAACAATCTTGTGGCAACTTTTTATAAAAACACGTGTTGAACAAAAAAAAAATAAACTAGCTAACTGACTAACTAGTGGTTGGATACAGGTTTTTAATCTTCGAAATGCGTTACTAAGCAAAATAAATATTTTTAAACTGAGTTTTTAAACAAAACATCAATATTAAAGAGACACACTAAGATTGTTTACATTTATTTGAGTACTAAAACTAATGGACTATAGTGAACATTAATGTATTGTATGTTTTTAATGAATAATGAATTGATTGGTGGTACATGGGTGTTTGCATAATGATGATGCATAACATTTATCATTAACAAACTCAAAACATTAATACTTGTGCAGCCGAAAATGTTAGTTAAATGAAATTGCAACACTTAATCATTTTATGTTTTACGCACGCAATAGAACTCAATTATTCAATGTTCACCGTAATGACATACGATTCTGTAACAAACTTAATTTTTAATTATGATTATCAGTTGTTGAAGACTTAATTTAAGTCATAACAGTGTTAAAATGACAATTTGTGATACGGTTATTGTTGTGTCGAAGACGTCAAGCGGATTTAGCCGACTAGTTTGACAACTGCTTCGCCAAGCTCACGGAGTAATGCAGGAGGGAGTAAGAAGCACATGATATTATTACAAAATGGTTGTCTCATCTGAACAGTTCGTACTTTATACTTTCTAAGAATCAACGGAATATTTACCATGTTTGTTTAGCTGTATGTTTATCTGCTATTTCGTCGTTGTATCAAGCACCATAATCACGTATGTACTAAAAATCACTGAGCTAGTTCTTGTTGGAGCCAACACTTTTCGTTCTACCCTCTTTCTTACTCGTTTTATACCCGCGTCGCCACTACCATTATCCGCATTATCACTTTGTACTCGATCGCTAGACACACACAGCACTCGCTGTTTCGACTGTTTTTTGGGTATACCATTTGTTTGGGTTTTGTGAATACATTAATGAAACGGTTAAAACCTGAATTTTTCCGGTTGAAATTCTTGTGTTTTTCTTTTTTAATAGCTTCTTTAGTCATTCTGGGTACATGTTCATGTAGTGGCGTTCTGTCATGAGGATCTGAACATTAATGCAACTCAATTCAGTGATTCATCAAATTCAGTGAGCAGATGTTAAGCGATAACCGATTTCTGTGGTTCGTTGGCCCTGACCGCTTTGATCTACACCTTGATCCGGCTTGAGACAGTACGTTTGGTCTGACCTATTGAAGAGCTCTCACAGCTGGGGAAAACCGTCTTTGGGTCTGTATAGGTATTGGGACAGCTTTTTAAAAGGAGTGGCGATAGCTTTAGTTATCTCCCACGAAATGATAACGCATGTATGATTTATTTTTTACCTTTGGAGGTAGTTTTGTGACGGTAGTTTTTTAAATTTTTAATTTATTCTTAGTTATATTTTCTATAAATCATAACAAAATCCTTCAAAAAGTTGAAACAACTCAAATGATTGTGCCCATTTATCATATGGTATGTTTGACACCGTAATGAATGACAAGCAACATTATTGGTTATACGAGTTGTTGCAATTAACTAGGAAACGATCAGTCACAACAAAATAATGCATTCGAAATAATTATTCAGACGCTCGTAATCTATGTACTGTTATGTAATTAATTTGTGGCCTGTAACGGAAAGCCCTCCTTGTATGGATTAATGGATGGCGATTATTGTAAGTACACACTTTATTATGCCACAACAATTGCGATGTCTGTGTTTTGTATATAAATAATATTAATTTATTTGCTTTTCATCATGGTCACAGTGATATTACAATTTAGGTATATGTATTTTATTGATATTATTTAAAGGAAATATAAACTTTTTAGGTCGCACTGCATACAGTTTATCATAATAAAGTAGTAAAAAAGAGGATGTTAATCAAAACAGTTATCAGGATAATGCATAACTGATGATAAAACTTAACCTTTGTAGCGTTATTACCCTATCTGTAATCTATCTGTATGAATCTTTTGAACAAAATATCTCTGAACATTTCAATATTGAATAGCAAGATAAAAAGATAGTTAAAGATTACATCCACTGCGTTGATATGGTCGGTTTGAAAATTCACATAACATATTGTGATTACTATCAGAAAGGAGGAGACATATGTGACATTTCCCACTCACTGCACATTCACAGTTTACCAACATTAGTCGTAAAACGTCAATATGTTTTTTGTGCTGCTACTGCCCTCTTTAAAAACTATTCTCCGAAAAAACAGAGGTACGTCACAAGCTTTAGTTTAGAAAATTGATGCTCTAGAGCTTTCGACGAAAAAATGTTTCTACCCTTCGCATCATCATCATAATAGGTCACATAATGGTCTCCAAATGTTGATAACTCCAGAAATGGTGATAGAGCCCACTACGCACTGAGTCCACCAGGATTCTCTACCTCTCGGTACTAAGATTTTAGATCTACCTCCTTCAACATCGTTCGCTGCATTTCACCCTCAATAGGATGACGTTCCAACCAATAAAAGCAAACAGTTTTGTAATATTAACCATGATATATTGTTTCCAACTCAGTAAATGAGGAAAACCATTGTTAACGTTCCAATCACTTTATCGCGTATATATAATGATCACGATGAAATTTCTAATTACCAGCAAAAATGTTTAAACCAATAACATTTTTCACTTAGGCAGTACAAACTGACAAACTCTGTAGTATAATTATTCAAATGACCAATTAAATGTCAGTAGTCCTTGCGTGTTAAAGTTATTGCCATTAATTACATTTTACTGACCACATTTTTGAACTGAATTATAGCTTTATTCACACTTAACCTCGGTATTTTAATTTATGATTTGGAGACATGATATTATTTTTTAAATTAATATAAAATATTTGTGTCTTTGTTATGTAATAAGTATTTAGTTAAAACAATTAGTAGAGGTACCGGGGGGGCTACCATGAATCATTTGAATTGTACGAAGCACGAATGGCAGACAGTACGTCTGCCATACCCTATAGGTACCATGCAGTCGTAAAATTATATTCAAAATTGTTATATATGATAAGTAAGTAAATTGTCCCAAATGAAAGGCTATTGCCGTATATATAAATATGTACTCGCAACTCGAAGTATAAAACATCATAAAAATATTTAATAATATTTTTCATTGCATTCCAAAATATCCCGTACTATAAAATTCAACGGCTAATAAATAAAAATATCTAAATTAAATTTTTTAAAAATGAGTTTATAATAGAATTAAACGCAAACCAATTCCAGTCACTGTCTTATTCCATACAATCTTACTTATAACAGTTATAACCAAATAATAGTGTATTTTAATAAACCGAAATTGAATAGCCGGCACAGTAGTTCCGGCACGGTTTGGACTGCACTAAGCACTATCTAAATCGCAACCTCCGGTTCGGACGGGCGAAGCTCCTCCAACATTATTTCCACTTCACCAAAATACATTAGGCAATAGTTAGCCATTAGGACGGTATTATTTGACCAGGCAGAGGTGGCGTGCTGGCGGGTCGTTTTACTTCTATGAAATTTACACTGGCAGATACGTACCACGCTAGCAGACGACGGTCTGATATTAAAACGTCTGCAGCTTTTGTGCAGGAAACTAACTGGAACCGTTTAGACCGAGAGCTTCACCCGCGCTGAAGATAAAAGTTTATGGGTTATACATAAAACGATTTTCAAATCATATTTATGAGTTCGTCCGAACATCTGCAATAGCTGGTTCGCGAGAAAATTGATACCGTTGAGTACGTAATGCTTTCACGAACAATTTAAGTTTGGTATTGTGCTCAAGACACCACAGAATGAGTTTTTTTTGCAATGATCAGCAAACACGAACAGACTTTATTTTTCTGTTTTGTATGCATCGGCTTTTCAGTATCTGGTGTGAAAATGTTCGAGTTTTAATCCACATAAAAATAAAAACAAATGGAAGTATGAAGTAAGTGGGGTAAGCATGTCATTCTTATGATTGTTAACGCAATAGTACATAGGTACGTTCTGGAAAATAAGTACTGAAGGCAGACAGCCGCGTGGCTGCCATCAGAGTAGAAATTGGGCCAGTCCATTTCTTCCCATGCGGTGTCATACAAAGTTACTAAAGGACAAGGCTGTTAAACATCAAACAGATATATACAGGCCATACACAGCCTCAGACATGGCTCGAGTCACCAATAGTGCTCAGAATGCGCCAATAGGCTCACCCCCTTCTACGTGGGGCCGAATACAATGGATGGTGAAATGTGGGTGTTAATTCACCTCTGCCTACTTCAACCCGGAGGGAAATAGGGGTGAGCATTATGTATGTATATCTGGAAGTATTAAATAACTTTCTTATAATAATACACTGACATCATCTGAACTTTTACGAACATATTTTAGCTTGTTCGATTCAAGGTATGTAACGTCGTCACATAGCAAAGAAATATCTAATTTGAACGAATATGGTGTGTTTTCAATTACCTTACGCATAGTTTAAGCTAAAAGGCTAGAGGTTAAAGGTATTCTACGACGGTTGGTATAGGCTAATTTTATAATAAAGGTATTAAACGACTAATGAAAACAAATGTTTACTTGTAATACAATGTATTATTAACGGTTGTGTACCTATTTTGTTGGCGACATTCGATCTGCTACAGAATCTGTCGTATCACATTTCTACTAGATTTTTCAGTGTCCTTGGCACGAAAAAACACTCTAATGCTTAATGTAAAGGTAACGAGAGAACGGAGCTTTGTGATTAGCTGTCTGTCTTTTGGAACTTGTGTGCGCGTGTAGCCCGCCAATCGCAATACTCCATTGTGTCAATAGTTTTACGTTACGAATTCGATGGTATTTCGTGCTAAGGGCACAGTTCTGTGTTTTATAGCCTATCTTACTAATAGAAGAATTAAAGATATTTCGATGTTTTGAGGTTTGTGACTTAATCGGACTCAAACGGCTAAGCGCAACTGGCTGATATATATAAATTGTTTATTTAATTTTATTGATTTATTTTGTTTTTTATCTAGGTACAACCATTATGACAGGTCTGAAATACACAATGCAATAGGAGTAGCATAATTTATAAAAAACATAAAATTATCTACACAAATGACTATGAATGGCCTCTGTGAATTCACTCCGCGGACACGAAAATATGTCTAACATATCAAATATATCTATTACTGGAATATATTGAGGTTTGGAATAACACATATTATTCTTTATAACTGTGTGGTGAAGTCAGCAACATTTGAGTGTAATTTAATTTGCATTGCGGTCTCAAAATAAAGGCGTCAGCGACAACAGGGCGGGTGCAAGTATAATGACGCGGGCGGCTTGCATAAATCAGAGTAGCCGGGGTCCGGAATAACTTTCGACTGAATCTGCTAATGAATTATTATTATTGTTGCGAAATATTTCGCATAGCAATGTTTGTATTTACCGTGTATTGAATTTGTCGATAAAGGAGATACGTTTGTACTTTTACATACAACTTTCTATGAAAAAGTATAGGTTAAGTTAATCTATTTCGGATAATTTTGTAATACATACATACTAATTAAGTATATTTTTTCATATAAAGTTGTATAACATGTATGGTACAGGTGCCATCGTATTTCCCTTGTCAACTATAGGGACGTTTGTTGTGAAAAAATTCTGATTGAATAGCGTACACACATTTTTTGTTAACCAAACATATCCCATTGTAACACTATTATTGTTTTTTGGATATTTTCAATATAGAATTATTGAAGTAAATATTTGTGATGAGGGAAACGCCTACGCAATTATGCTTAGAGATGTGAATGAAGCTAAAAAGGAAAGTAATATTCAAAACAAAAGAGGAGAGTGTAAAACTGACCAATCGGAATTTAGGGTTCCGATTGGTCGTGAATGCAACTGGTAATTCATCGGTATATTAAATATACTGTTTGCCAATGTAATTGACTAGTCTTTTGTTTTTGATTCAGCTAAAATAATATCTGGTTAAATCTGCAACAAAGTTGACTTTACAAAGATTAAAGTCGGTTCATAAAATAATCCTCGCAGCATCGCACTGCTCCGCCACGCTTGGTGAGTCAAAGTTTTCTGTTGCAACTAAAACGTTTCTTAAAATGCATTAATCATAGTATTCTGAATCACTTTGATATGAAAGTTTCAATCCTATTACCGTTAAATAAAGTTAATAATGGCGCACCACTCAATCTTGCATGAACATGGGTGTATCGCATGCGATATCTTACTTCACATTCAGTCTTACCGCATGTTTTGCATTTACTTTGAGGGTTCAAGTGGCTGTATGTCTGAAAGGGTTTCTCTTTAAAAAAGGGGTCATATATAATAGATACTTAAAAATACATTCATGGTCTCACCTTGATAAGCATTTCGCCTAATTAAAATAAAGGTTGAAGACAAAATAAGTGGATCCTCAAGTTCATAGCAAGAGGAGCAACCACAATCATACTAATATTAACCGTAAAAAGTCATCGCTGAAAATGAAACGCTCCTTTAATTTTCTCGAAATCACCCAAGCTCGATCTCGGTTTTAATTCGACAAGGAGAAGCTAGCAATCAAAAGAACTAACGGCGGCTTCAACGAGGCATTTCCATACGCGAGGGGGGCTTTGCAAACGACACGGTATTAGTTCGCAACTGATTACATTCCTCGCCGCCTCCGCTGCAAACGACTCACAATGAAGTAGCGACGAATAAACTTCATTACGCCGAGTTAAGCATGGGAAATTATAAGGAGGAATTATCTTCGAATAGCGGCGGTGGCACGTACGCTAACACTTCGGGATTATGGCCTAAGGCACTCGTAGGACACGTCGCCTGCCCCGCTCATTGTCGCGCCGTTCACATTATACGGCTTCAAAGTTAATAACTAGTACCTGAAATGTTCATCGTATTTGATTTTAGGAGGAGTGTCGACGCTATTAAGCGTTACTTTTTCTTTGTAAAATTGAATTCGGACGCCATTGCCTGACGAAGAACGTCGTCCCTTGAGGAAAGTAAATAGTGGCCCAGAGAAAGGCTTCGACAGAGGAGATCTAAATCGGCCTTTGTCTCGTGCTAAACGCTATTCTTTGAGAGATTTCACATATTTGCCAACTTTTCATGGATTATATTGGATATAGAAAGTCTGCGAATACAGAAAAGCTGCGGTCTTTTAAACGATGCTTAATATTAGAAATTAAACTTTCACCTTATATTCTGTTGTACCTATTGCTAAATTTAAAAAAAAAATTAAAAATTTTCAAGGAGAATTAAATTCAAAAGCAGCGTCTAATTTACGCTAAAAGCCCAGTTTAATCAATACTACTTAATCACACTAATCTATTAGCTAAATGTGCTCCATAATTGTAAGTTGAAGTTAGTAACTAGGTACGCGGAGCGGCTGTTTGTCGACGTACAGTGATCGTGTTTACCGCTACAAAATAAGTTTTAATTAATGGATTGGCACTTGGAGACACGCGTAACGGCCGGGGACAGCGTTCAGTTACAAACCCTCAACCGGACACTGCTGACCTCATACACGTTACTGGAAAGTATGACCACATAAATCGTCCCGAGCGGCAAAAGCCGCACGTCCTATGATTAATAAAAATGAATTTCATAATTACCTCGATGAGGGTAAACAAAAAGTTACAACGACACTTTGTCATCGTCTGACATGAGTATTACAGAAGTTTTTATATAAATTCGATACTTAACTAAGGTGTAAGTATAAAAGCGTAAGAAAAACAATTTGCCAACATAACTAATAACAGGAAGTCACCTCGTTACTCACAAGTGAATGGTAGGTCGCCAATCTCGCGAGCGCGCCCTCCACTTCTCGACTTAATGAATGAGAATAATTTTGCCAAAATACTTCGGAGAGACGGGACACACGCCCCGGGAATTTTTCAATTTGCAACTGACATAATGTAATAAGAGTTACACCGTGAGGATGCCGGCGTAACGTAATTAATAACCTGTAAAATATTACCTGTTACAATGAATTTAGAGGATAAAAGTTGAGTGATAAATTTAAATAACAAGGAGGGCGGCGTGTGTTCGGAACGACTACCCGAAATACTTATGAATAGTTTGTCCGGGTGATAAGTGGGTGTGTCTAGAAGCTTTACGGGAATCGCAAGTTTGTATTCGCCAGCCTAATGAACGCGTGAACGCGGAATAACTTCGCAAAAGCTTGAATAATGTATGCTTTAACGAGATGTTTTTCTTGAGGGAATCTCATTAACCCACTTTCTGATTGTGTGAATGTAAACTTTAGGAAGTTCTTATTCTTTAGTGAGAGGAATCTTTTATGAGTTCGGTAAATCAAATCATCCCCCAAATTAAACCAGCCGTTTTTTGTCTGTTTAAATATATACCGAAACAGTGCCATTGTTTTCCGAACATTCTCCGTATATTGCGTGAATTTCTAAAATTTTAACAACAATGCCCTTTGTATCATAATATTGGGTCTTACATAATCACATACAGATGACTGGCTAAAATCGAATTCCCTTTATTACGATCATAAAATTTACCGATATTATCTCAAGCGAGCCAACCGGGCCATAAAAGTAATCCTTCTATTTTAATGGTCCTCCAACCTGCGGGATGCAACAATGTGTCCTATTTGCCTCGCAGTTATCCGTTCCTGACACCTTCACCAATTTTATTGAGTACACAATTCGAATTTAACATTATACTTTTCACCTCTACGTATCTAGTACGTACAACTAGTTTTACCAAAAAATTATCAACCTTTTTCTACTCCCGCTTTAAAGCTATGTTGTTGGTAAATATCTATAAATTAACGTTATATGATGTTACATGAACAATGGACTTATTTTTCTGCTGAACTAAAACCAATATAGCATTTTAAATATTTACATAAAATCCTTCGCCCAGCGTTGTTTAATCGGCGCGTTAAATTCGAGAAAAGTCGAGAACACATCAAATATTAACTCAGCTCGAGCGTTGTTTCGACAAATGGGATAATATTGCGCTCATGCATCTAAATCTAAACACGTTTATTTTCAGATGAAAATTAACCGACCTCATGAAAATAATCCGGTAATTCGTTCTGTATAGAAAATCGAATGGACTGAAATCGTTTCTTTTTCTCGGAGCCCCTTGAATCACCATTAATCAAGTGGAACTCTGAAGTTTCACGCTACCTTCCGAATCTAATTTCGCAAACAAAGAAAACGAAAACCTGTCTACCTTTATCAATCAAAACTGTTTGAAAATTCTATTCCGTTAGTTCGCACTGCGGAGTCGTGCAATGGAGACAATTGGAAAAATGTATCACGAATAAAAAGTCGTATCGGAATGTAATATCGAGAGGACGCGGCTCGGAATATTCTTGTCAAGTGAAAATAAAGGGTCAGGGAAATACAGTGACAGGTTGTGAGTGGACGGTGGTCATCCGAAACGGGCACAAGTTTCGAATAAATAAACCCGGGAGCAAATAACAACGTCACCTTCACGTGTGCTGTCGACCGTCATTGAAAAGAGCACCTGGTATATGACATATTTCTGACAGGAAAGTCAATCCATTGTTAAATCTACTTCACTTATGAAGCAGATTTTGTATAAAAACCTAGGTTGGACAACGGTTTTGGCTGTTAATTCGATTCGAACGTAATACGTTTGTACTTTTTTTGTTATCAAGAGGTTACGTATGGTATAGATTTATTTTAAGATATTATTTACATACGGTAGGTGTTATTGGTGATCTCTTTCTATAGCAATTTTCAGGCGTATTTAAACCTACTTTACACTAGTAAATAATTTTGTCTGAGATATTACAGATATCTCTATTACGTCAATGTAGATTATTCCCGGGATCGAGGTCCCGGGGTCGAATTACAAATAAAACCTAAAATATAAAGTCACAAAATACCCATTCTCAAGACATTACAGTTCTACAAGGAGTATTCTCCGCGTTCTATTTTTGAAATTTATTTCAATTGATATGTTACTAAAGCTTTCCAAATCCTCATCATAACTGAGTTTACTGGAGGATATTAATACCCATTCAAACAGTTAGTCTTGACAAGTTTATTCAGATAATATAATATAGATTATTTGGTAGCATGTAAAGTTTTAACAACTCAGTTTATTGATTATAACATACTTATTGCATGACGGAAGCTACAAAGATATGATTTATAATCTCCGCTATGACTTAGAAAGGTTTATGTCTTTTGAATGCTGCAATAAAAAAATGTAATACTTAAGTTGGCCAGATTTTTAGGTTACGGGCACGACGAATGTCAATGTGAACGGTGGAAACTTTAAAGGTTTACATCGAGGATGACAGGTGTTCCTACTATCATCGTTTACGATTGTGACTTTCAACAAACGTTGTTTTTATAGTTATTCTTTCCAAATGCTAATGACAAACTAAAGAAGTATAAAATCTTGCTCCTGAACTGTTTGCGTGCATGTACTTTGCCGCTAGCAAGTATATGAACTCAAGATATCTTTTATCTCGGGGCGTTAATTGTCAAACAACTTGTACTTTTCAGTACTTAATTTTTTTAAATATAATGCTGAAAATTACTCATTTTAACTATGTATTTAAAATAACAGTTATAATTTATAGTAGATACGTAATCATTTAAATAGTAAACTAATTTAAAAATATACACTGTGGTAGAGTCAACAAACAATGTATGAACTTTTTTACATTCCTTATTCTTTTTCACTGATTGTACTATCTAGTCTATCTGCCGTCATACCGACTATATTTCCTATCACATTGTCAGGATTCAAGTGTCATAAAGTTTATTGTCAAACAAAGTAAATGTGTTGATCCACGAACAGCTGTCCGATTTCTGCTACTAAACAGAGGCCACAATGGTCTCATCGCCTGTACCTGTAGCGAGTACCGTGTACACGTAATTACCAGACATTGGTTTAAGTCGGATAGTATTTGTGTCCCGAAACGAGTTTAGTGGCCAGCTCCCGCGACAGAGGGATAATTTTCATAGCTCATGTAGTATTTCTTCAAAGTCTATTAATTTGAGTGGGTGAACATTATTACTTTATATATCATTTGTAATATCGTTATGTATTGTAACATTTTATTATAACATATGTCTTATTATAATACCCTTTTTTCCCCGTTCGGAAATCCCCACGCATACCCCACGCCAAAGTAAGCGAGGCTGGTTATGTCAGACTGGAATCATTTCCAGTCTGACCAGTTGCCGAGGGTAAGGTAGCCTCCGGCATTCATCTTGCCAGTGAAGCCCCTCTCAGGTGTGGGACTACGATGTCCACATCTTTCCCTGGATAGGGAGCGAGCCTGAAGTCTCCTCCGGAGCCACTCCGACTATAATGCCCTGACTTTGTGGACCACACCTGTTATGTAACTCAATTCTTGTAAACAACTCAATCCTTAATAGCTTATCGTTTTAGCTTTGATCTCTAATCACAAGACCATATTATTGTTATATCAAAATAAAAACACAGTTCTTGTGATTACTTAGTGAAGTTAACATAATACAGTACAAATTGTTAACAGCTATGAGGTTTTCAGCGTCCTATCTACATAATATTGCTTCCTTAATATGCTAGCAGACAAACGACTGACGCGAAATTGCTTTTTTCACTGTGAGAAGTCAATGAAGACAGTGCGATAGTGGGGGCGCTTCTGATATGTTTGCCTAGTCAAATGCGATGGAAATACGGATCAGATTCTTAGAAACTTTTTAAAGTGTTAACGGTTCGAATGCTGAAAGCGTGTAATTATATTTAAATCAAAAGTATTATGTATTCCGAGGAATATTTTTGAGATATTGTAGATGAGATCTTTTGTACGGAGATGTGACATTTTATTTTGTTTATTTTGCTTTCTATATCTCTATGCGCTAACATCTTTTATTAGATCATAACCGTGTTTTGTTTGTATTTCACTATTAACGTCACACATACATACATTATGGTAGTCTGGAGTAATAATACGTTCTATAAATCACTATAGAATCTATTAAAAAGTGGGTTTCCTTCAAATGTAATCATCTAATTGCTATTACATATTTAAGCTTCCCGTCGATACTTCACTCAATAGAATATTCTTCACAAAACTGGCCTAACAAAATATATAAAGCGTTTATAATATATCAATGCCATTTTATTGCTAACTTTCAGCTTCTTGTCTAACGGTATCTGTGAAACACGCGTGTGACAGACCGATTTCGATTCCATTAGTTCGTCTATATTTCGTACAAAAGGAATCAAATAAATGGAATCAGAAGATAATATCATTGTACACCCGCAAGCAGACAGACATGGAAAAAAACGTTAAGTTTTATAAGATTTCAGGATTTGAAAGCGTTGGTTGCTCAATACACATTGATATGCTGTGTTTCCAATTATAGTGTCTAGACAGACGAGTTCAAGTGTAAAGGCGTAGTTTGTTATTTAAAGGCAACTTTAATGGCACGCTGAGATTGTATGAATGTGTCCTGTGATGTGAGTTCGATGCCGCAAGTCCCCACGAATAACATTTTTATTGCTTTAGGTTCAACAGTGTAGATAACTTTTCATGGTATTCGCGCCAGCTCCAAGCATGGATATCTATGCAATAAAATGATCTAAGATCACTCATTAAGACTCCCTAAAAGAGATGTCAGCTTAGTGGCTGCATAGCTAGACTTAAATTTGAGAGTTTCCGGTTTTAATTCCTAGCTATTGACTTACTACTGATTTAAATCCACTCCTAAAACTAGCGATTTAACTTAGCTAGAAAGGTTAACGGGAATGTTAGCAATTCACATACTAGTACCTTCACTCTTACATAAAAATACTGAATTTAATTTGTATACGCCTGTATTGTCCGATAGGATAGACAGGGGAAAAAATGAAAATGTCTTAACATTTATTGACAATTACGTTTAGTGACAAGTAAGCTAGCGTTACTGCGCTAGCTTACTTGTCACTTAACGTTCACTTAGCTTTCCCGAAGAGCAAAACCTATGCTCGGGCTCTCTCCGTGTGTAGCGGCGCTGCCGTGAAACAAATTACTACACCACGATGGCAACTCAAAAATGCCATCGATTCGACAGAAGAATCATCATTCTCAGAACCTTTTCCCAACTCAGTTGGGGTCGGCTTTCCAATGTAGCTGTGATGCGGCTGAATTTAGATATTTTGCGTGAAGCGATTGCAATCTGACCTTCACAACCAATGGTCCAATGACCAATGACGATATCGCAGTTCCAAGTTAGACTGGTCGGACTTTTGAAGGCTCCTACTACCCGTAACGACTGCCATAGGTGTTTGTATGGCAACCGGGACCGACAGCTTAACGTGCTCTCCGAGGCACTTTTTTGCACTGAGCGATGATAGAACCCGCTCCCCGTGCGTAGCAGTCGCGTGCACTACCACCACGCCACGGAGGCTGTTGCTGCAGCACGATTCGATAGAAGAATATAACTAAAAAAAGTTCATAACATATTTAAAGTGCTAATTACCTCTTCTTCTTAAGACAATAGTCCTATACTTAAACAAACCTCTAAATTACTTCTTCCATTTTCGTTAAATTCGATGAAGTCGGGACTGCGGTCTCCACAGTTATTCATTCCACCACATCTGTAAATCTCCTCAAACCCTAGATATGTTCCGTTTTGTTTCATAGTCCTACACAGAAATGTTAAGGAAGCAATATTATGCAAATCCAAGCGTGGATGCCGCAAATATAAAAAGCTCTCGTTCGCCTCACACTTTGCATCTCAAGGCTATGCATCCGACTGATACCGAGATGCCCCAAGAGAAAAAATGGAAACGCTATTTGAAATTCTATGCGTTTTAGAAGCACCTGCGTAAACTTTGTTAGTGTGTGAGGAAATAAGAATTTGCTAGGAATATTTTTTGTGCAATTTAAAAGTCAATTTATTTCGAAATAAAAGTAATTCTATTTAACACCAAAGGTAATGAGAATGCCATAGACATTTGTTTGATTGTACCCGTATAGTCGACCCTAAAAGTAGCTACTCACAACACATTGCAAGTAACCGATCGCTTTAATTAAATACTTTATTTCTAAACCCTTTCATAAAATATTAAATATTGAAATGTAATGAACAACAAATTTGAAGATTAGAAAAGACATACATTATTAACTGATTTATTTTAATGTAATGATCATTACTCATTCGCATTATCGTTTTGCTAAAGTTTCTTTGTCCTTACAGAGTATCTGAAGAAGATGCGTTGTAACAAAAATTGTACTATCTCGGTAACTCTAAGTATATGTGCATAAATTCTGCTTTTATATTTGCGAGGGAAAGAAGTCCGACATAGTAGGAGGAGGGTTAATCTGTAATCACTATCGGAGCCCTCTCCGTCATATTCCCTCTAGCTATCAACATGTAGGGTGCCCGAATGGTTATAGCCGAACCACGGTTACCAAAAACGCAGGGTATTGTGCATTATTCTGAGTTTTAATCTTATATGTAAAAAAAAAACTAAAGATCAAAAAATCGAGAACGCTGGAAATCGTTCGAAATGTCTATGTCATCAACAAACCATATTTCTTAATTTGAGCAAATATGAAAGGCCAACCTTTTCATATTAGCTTAAATTCTGCAATGTCTGCAAAATGACGAAATAATCGTCTGGTGATATAAAAAGTGTAAATTAGGTACACACAATTAAGTTTATGATAGTTTTATGTATTATATCAAATGATAAATATTCTTAGCTATTCTATGTTTCAAAATCTTCAGTCGGCAGGTCAAAACAAAACAAAATGAATTGGTGCTATTAAAGTTTTCATTGGTAAATATCTATCAAATACCTACAGGATCGTATATTGAGTGGTTACAGTTCATTAAAAATTACCAAAGTGACTACAAGTAGATCTAACATTAATTATAATTCTATCCTCTCAGCAACATGCTTTGTAATTCCGTCCGAATATTGACGGCCACGATACATTTCGACACGTCCCAAAATCACGTCTTTGGCGCCTGGCAACCCTATAACAAGGCGAGGGCCAGTCGAGTGGATCCATACGATGTGGAGCTGATAGCAACAGCCGATGTCGGTCGTCAACGTCGCTTTGTCTTGTATACTGACGCTAGCAAACCGAACCACCAGTATTTACATAACAATGCTTCGAATTTGATGCGTACCTATGAAGGTACCTACGTAATATGGGTGTGGTGAAGGGCAATTTTCCTACGATCTTTGTTGAGCATTTAATTATTAAAGTTTGAAGAGTAATAACAGGTGAATTTCATAAATTTAATCTTAGCGTGTTTTCATTTAAAATTTATATTACCAAAGTGGCGTACAGTCCGTCTAGTGGTAAAGCGGTTACCGCAGTCTATTGAGGGCTGCTCATAATTAACAGTAACCACACATGCTTTGTTCGTATTATTCTCTGCTTCACTGAAATTTACGTCCGTCTAACAGAGGTCCACTATTTTATTTGACCATTGAACATTGTTTCCATCAATAATGGCGGTTTTCATTCTTTTTGACTTCAATTCAGTCTCTACGTGACAGATTGTTCTGCTATATCATTGATTGAAGAAAAACTAGAGATAAAACACTTCCGAAGTAAACCTTGTAAAGGTTGTTTTTGTACGGAGTGAAATAAGGCGGCATTATTTTCTATTAGTAAAGCTTTATGAATAGTTCTCATAACAGTCCCCTCTTTTTACCAAAAACTCATTATCAAAAATTTTATCGCAAAATTTTACGATTGCTTGAATTCTTATTAGGTACTTCTAAAACTTTCGAATTTGATGGAAAAGTTTTTGGAATCTATTGTTCAGTAGACAAAGTGCAAGCTCTTTCAATAGATAATACCCAGACGTCTCGATCCAAATCAAACCTGGTATAACATTTCAATGCAAGTTGGGCTTCCGGCACCATAGCTTGATCGTATTAAATCAGTTAGTTCTCATTGGATATGAATAGAGCTATGTAATAGGCATAAACGGACAATAGTGGTGATGATATCTCTATACTATTTTAAAATTATAAATTAGCTGTTACATCTGCACATTGTAGACATTCAAAAAAATACTTGATTATGACACTGTCGAAAGTTTATGCGAACACACATTGTCACCATTTCGACAAGGTGGCTAATTTTGATATTTTCCGTAGACATAGTCTGTGGGTATGTTCCGGTATAGATATAGAGAAAATCGGTTGGAAAAAGCGGTCTAAACTTTGTACGCACTCTCAAGCAAAGCATAATTATCCATCCTCGTGAGCTCTACTGTTGACATTAGTATTACTACTTTAATACCTTTAATAGCTTTAAATTTCAAAAATAGTACATTGATATTCGTACCAATAGAAAACCCGTTTTCCAGTAATTAATAGTGAGTGAATCATTGTAAACCTAATTAGTATTATTACAAAGCTGGGACAGAGTATAGTTTTTTTTAATATTTATCATATTTTATGTCATAGAATACATACACACCAGAAATCATGAAGGGTTTATGTGAAGTTTAAATCATATACCTACCTAATTTTGTGAAGTAACATACGTAGGTATGTACGCAGATGTATCAGACATTCAAAACATTTAGTTTATTTAGGTACTTGTAATAGTCGCATCGGTGCAACTTGATTTGATGCCATGCTATGTACTCGTAGTAATTTACCAGCTGTAAACTTTTTAAATGGCGTACAAAAAGTTAAGCCACAAAAATGAATTTCATCTGAGAGTTACATTTTCCTCGGAGATACCGCTAGTAATCTGCTGAGCAGCAGGAAATCTTCAGCCTCCACTCCTTCCTTAATTAGCAGAATATTTCAGAGAAAAAAAGAAGCAACAGGAAACATTGCAGAGAGTAATAAAAGGAAGCGGCTCGTGACCGTTATGGCTGCCTAATGGAGTCACGTTATCTGGAAGAGACGAATAAACAAGTTTAGAAAGATAATTTAGTTAAAATCAAAATTGATCGCGTAATTTATATTAAATTTAACGAATTTAACGATGCTGCCTTTACTTCTGATTTTATTTGTATTGCCAGCGTTCTGCTGAAGTTCGCTTCGAATTTAAATATGAAATTTTACGATTGAATAATATAGATTATTTAATGCAATTAGATTCTGGTATCTTCTTTGCATTTTATTTTCAGTGCGGAGGGGAATCTGATCAGTTCGGCAAAACATTTTGAAGAAGATATAGTAAAATACTGTAACAAAATAAGAGCGTAACGGAGTCCCGTCAATTTTCAAGTGCAGCTCACCTGCTAGCTGTTATAACAGTTATTCGATAGGCTTGCCTGTTATCTGGTTTGTTGGTAAGTGATGATGTGGCTGTAGGTGGAGCGCGCTTGCCTAGAAGTAACCTATTTACTCTGGTCTTGAATATTTCGTTCCACTCTTTGACTGTACGCATGAATACGGGTCTGGTGTACCTAACCTAGTCTCTGGATGCCTTTATTTCTGAGAAATAGTGCGATAACATGCAGTAGAGTTAGTGTGTCCATGTATTACCGAGACTAAGAAGGGCTGGCTTGTTACCTATCGCGCATAGTGGAGGAGTAATAGCCGAAAAGCGGATCCCAGGTTCTAAGGTGATAGTCTAAAATAGTAATAGCATTGAAATAAAAGATCAAAATAATGAAAATACATAAAGAGATAAACTGAAAAGTGTTATTATAAAGAAATGTATGAACATCATAGGTATTATTCGCACAAATTACAATGAATAAAAATTTTATCCTTCAGCTTCTAAAGTAAAGAAATTAAGTGTTTTCTCGCAATATTTATGAACTACATATTTGGTTACCAATGAAGTGGATATAATTACATAATGTACAATGTTCTACATACGTAAGGTATGGCGATATCATACTGAATTAGTACACCAACGAAAACTACCAACTTTAGTGAATCCCAAATGTGTTCAATACAATTACGTCACCTAAGTTCCGTTCAAAATAACTTTTTACAAATCCGACGTAAAGAGACCAAAAAAAGAACTTGATTTGCGACTTAACTTTCATGCTTTGGCATTTAAGTCAACCGTAAAAGCATCGAATAAATTGTAGGTCAGAAGGGAGAGATAAAGCGTAGAATGTATCTACCGTTTTTTTAACTTATTTGGAAGAATATTGACTTGCTTACTTATTGCTCTTCATTTTATGTTCTTTTCGGCTGGATTATTTTAGGAATTTAAATGTCAAGTGTTGACGTTGTTGATTTAGCACCGAAGGTCTTGGTAGGACTCATGCACTCTTTTGTATGTTAGTATAGTATACAAAGTAGATACTAATACAGGAGTTTAACGATGTAATTAATTTAGTTCAAATGTGTGTATGTTTAAATATGTCTATTTGCACGTACTAGTCGTACCTCTGAGAGCACGTTAAGCCGTCAATCCCGACTGTCATACAAACATCTATCTAACGTTACTGGTAGTTGGAGCCCTAAAAATTCAACAATCGGTCCAACTGCAGCACTTCGATATTGCCTTCACTATCGCTACACTATAGAGGCTGCCATGGCATGGAACTGATGCAATATTATAATGTAATTAAAGTACACGTATTAATAATTACGTTGTATTGTTGTAGATATACATTGATATTAAATCAAATCAATCAATCATTGTTATTGGTCACTATAGTGATGTTAAACATCCTGAGCCTTGCGTACGTGATCTTATGGAACAAGGAAAACTCTTTACTGAAAGAGTTAGAGTAAGTTTAACGTTCCTTTATCGGCTGACCGCTAGATTTGTAAATCAAAAACATACGTATACAAATGACATTTCCCATTTATACAGTCAGTGATTTCGTATTCAGTAGGGGTACATAAAATTGGACACGGAAATATAAAAACGGATAGTGGATAAGTAAGAATATTTGGATCGTGTTTAAGGTAGTCGGCAACAGGCAATAGTCAAAATAAGAACACTTAAGTAAGTAAAGCTTTTAGAAATATTACTCTTTGAATTTTCTATGAATAAGTACCTATATACAATTTTTTTATGAATCAAACCAGTGATGAATTCATTGATGTGAACACGATTATCAATGATTCAAGATTTGAATACAATTGCTGAATGTACAGTAATGAAATACGTTAGTATAATTTGGTACATTAGGGAATTAGATATACTTAGCAAGTATACCTTTTTTATTTTATCTCGTCAAAATAAAAAAATGCACAAGTTAGCTCTAATAACTTAGTTCATTTCATTCTCGAAGATTATTTGCCAATAAACGATATCAATATTGCAAAATTAGCCATGATTTGATTTAGAACTGAGATAGGTGAAACGAGCGTTTAAAATACACGAGAGGTCTTGTTAAAGTATCGACATTTCACACTTTCATAGCGCACTTAGTTTGAAGCACCACGACTAAGACATCTGAACTTCATCCTCGAAATGAGTATCGGAAATTTACATCAGCTCGTAATACCGTACCGGCTGAGCCTTTATTGTAAACGCCGTAATTTGAATTTCGTCTTTGATATTCAAATGAACCTCTACTTAAGACACTGCCTTAGTTATTTGAGTTTTTGTAAAGCAATCAAGTTTGTTTATAGGAGGCCGTGTAATTGTAAATCTCGGTTTGTGGTCTTAATTAATGCATAAAATCACTTGCGATTCCTTTGACAAGATTCTCCTTCATAAACTGAAATAAACAAATGGAAAATCTTTTCTATTCTATTGTAACTTGTGTTTTACAGTATGTTGTTTCAATGAATAACGCTTGTGAATCTCACACGTACATAATATATGAATCAATTGTCTTCCAAAATAGTTATATTGCAGTAGACAGCTTCACATACAACACGATATGTCTTACGAATCCCCTACACGTTTTTGCAATTGATGGATAAATGATTTATGTTGGGGTAACATGACTTCAACCCTTTACGACAGAAAGCGGAAATCGTCATAATGCCTAAGATTTATTGATAAACACATTTACTATCGTGTACCACCCCGTCATGTATGTACGTCTAGCATTTACAACAATATTTAGGGTTCCTAATTTCCATGCGGATAACGGTTTGCGTGCGTTCGATCACTTTCCGTGTTGTAAACTTTTCATTCCGGCCGTCTGTCTTGAGATCGAATCGATATTGATGCGGTTTCCACGAGTCACGAATTTCACTATAACATGAATTGCCACAAACGTGGAAGCGTCCGATGACGTACCAAGGTACGCGATTCAAGCGTGACTATGTTAGCGAATTTTACCATACTATCAATCGATTTAAACAACGACTCAAAAAGAGTGATACCAGTTGCCGCATTCCTTCTAACGTCATTTCCAAGTTCAACCATCGAATGGTGTAACTATTATTGTCAACTAGTGTCGGCACGCGCTATTACAAGAGTGTTCATTAGCAAAATTATAACTATGTTTTTAAAATTCAAAACATGGTGGCGTAATTACAGAGGAAGTGAAGCGAAAATATTGCAAGCTCGACAACGTGTCGACAAGGCATCGCGTTAGCACGTTAGCGTGCATTCTTTACTTGCGTTCATTAGCATAACAAGTAGTTTCGTTAATCAAATGTACGAAATTAATAGCACAGTTTAGAGTCGACGTTCCGCCTGGCAATCACACGCCCATTACAAATTGCCAGCAATTACCGCGACACCACCCTCCCCTCACCTTTTGCGTTCGTGACGATATTTTTTTGCGCTCATACGGCAAATATTTCGTAATAGTTGGTTTAAGTACGTCATTAATGAATAAGGGAATGCCGATGTGATTTATTTATTAAAAATGAATATTTCTATGACAAGTGCAATCATTCTGAATATATTATTGCATATGCAATGCATCTTACATCATTGAAGGCTCTCAACAATTACAGGTGTGCTAGTATCTGCGAATTTACAGTTGGAGAGCTTGTTCAACTATAACCATTCGACAGGAAAGAACACCAGTGTCGTGATAATATTGAGACAATATTTGGTATATGCGACAACCTCTGTGGCATGGTGGTCGTGAACGCGGCAGCTACGCAGGACGGGTCAGTTCCCGCTCAGTGTAAATACTCGTATTTGTAATTCATGAATATGACTATTTGCATTGATCTGGTCGTGCTTCGGAGAACATATGCCAGTCCCAAGTATCAGACAATTTTCTATAGCAGTCGTTACAGGTAGTTGGAGTCCTAAAAAGTCTAAAAAGTAATTGCAATGCTTCGGTGTCACCAATGGGTTGTGGAATTCGATGGCACTCGCACATTCACTGAAAATAACGAAGTTCATTCAAACTCGCAGTTAGACTGGAAAGCAGATCCCATACTCCTTATTTAGAGCCTTGCATGTGACTGGGTTTGACACTAGGGTAAAATGTTTAGTATTAATGATATTTAACTGAACTTTACCTAAAATCAGCTTCGCAAGGAGCAACTGTCAGTTCCAAAATTCCAAATAATATTCTTAGTTGATTTGTGTAGACTTCGAATTGTAGCGTGTTGCTCAAAACTAGTTCACACTAGCTACTTAAACGCCATGCCAAAGGAAACCCAAGACGACGATCCGAGTTCGTAGATCCAAAGATATTTATTTTTACTCACTCAAAGGTGTATAAAGCTCGCCATTCCTCATCCTTTGAATGATGTTATCGCGATTTCCCAAATGTTTCGCTCTTTTTGATCTAAATTCTTTATATTTGGCTTTGCGTTTCGCCTTTTCCTACCACACATCACGATTCTTTTGTAGTGCGATAAGATTTAGTAAAAAAACGAATATTTATTTCCGCCACTGCACTGTAAATAGTGCGAATGCTTTTGTGAAGGCTTTCTTTTGTTTTATTATCACGTCAAAATGGAGGTTGCATTGCTGCTTTTTAAATTTTATTGATAAAAAGCACGAATGGAACATAAATGTAACCGATTGTATCGAATAATATTGACAAAACCGAGGTATTGCTTTTTTGTATTGTTTACAGTGATAAATTCATAAACGAATCGCTAAGTCTCAAATGCAGTTCGGCTAGTATTGTAATTAGTTCTAAACTCAAACACAAAATAAGTAGAAGTAATTCTTTTACGACGTTGCTTTGCCTAAAATTTATTCACGGTCCAAGTTTCAAAGAAGCCGCTTATTTCGAGATAAAAAATAATAAAGATATTCATGCGATCAAAAGTGACGAAATCCTGAAAAAGAAAACTTTAATTAAACTTTCCAAAATCATGATCAGATAATATTATTCATTAATTTTAAATGGTCCCAGCCGAGCCGATGCCTGATAATTTTTGCCGCCAAGAAGACAGGAAATGACATAAAATTTATCTTCGAACCGGAGGAATTACTTTGTACCAACTCTGTGAAGAAATGGAAATCTGTAGGTTTATAACTTCGAGAGAAAATTGTTTTTTTTTTTTCGAATTGGAATAATATTAGCTTTTGGTGATGCGGCAACTTTTATTTACAAACGTTATTAAATCTCTTTTAAGGGTGACATCGTAAAATGAATCATTTCTACAGAATCTTTCTTGAAGTTTTCATTAATAAGGACTTACAGAGAGTCAACAAATTTTTCGTGGCGCCTGACTATTTATTGGAAGGACGGTCGGCCATAACCCAAAAGGAATATAACGCATTCAAATATCAACGAAATTTATCAACCTTCTACCATCGGATCCAATACGTTTGGGTCGTTTATGGCATATTACAGTCGAAGACTCGTCAGCTCTCTGCCGGAAAAGTCAATTTGACGCAGATTACGGAACTGAACAGAATCTTACTAAAACGTGCATGTTTATAGACGTGCTATTTGAAATTAATAATGAATAAAATGTTTTGACTTTTGAAATCAAGTATTTACAGAATACTCTTACATCAATTCTCACAGTATCTACTACATTAAAATAATGACAATTCTCTAAATCAATTAGTATAGCCGAAGTCATCAAAAAACGTCATTCATTATGACCGATAGTTCGTATGATTGTCGGTAGATGGCTCCCACCATATAATTGAATTTCGAATACTTCAGACGTGGCTTCGTGGCGATAAGAGCATTCCCCCTGTAAGGAAAAGATCGCGGGTTTGATTCTTGCGGTTATGGTTTCGCGTGGAAACATTCACTTATACTCATCTACATTGGATACTGCATTAATGCACGATGCCATTAAAAAAGCAATGCATGCAATGCAATCGTTATGAGTCTTGCTGCTGAAACTTTCATAAGTCTCATTCACAAGAGTTTAAGAAAATTAAAAAGAAAATGCGTAGGTAATGACTACATTTTGAACCGAGTGTACCCTAACTTTTGTATTAATATATCTTTGCTTAAATACCGTAAAATACACAGGAAACCAAATAACTTACATTTAAAAACACGATTTGTTATTTGGATTGCGTGTCGTGAGCCCGTTCGACAATCTGCTGGAATGTTGTACATGACGTACAATAAATAATGCCGAGGTTGTATAATGTGGACGATGCCTAAGCGTCCACTGAGTGGGTAGTGTAACTCCATGGGCGCGTTTCGCGACGATGTTCTATTACAAAAGGGAATTGGATCTTGATTCATTGGTTCGGAAAATCGGCAGCGTACCTTGATAATTTCATTTCTGTACAATTTGACCGCGTCCGTGTTCAGACGATTCTTGGGGGCCTCAGCGGACCCGAACACAATACAGAGACTCCCCTACGGTTCTCAGACACAATACTAAGCTTTTATTGCCTCCTTTTACAATCTCCCATTACCTACAAGGCTTCATCGCTACTGGGAATCAGTTTTGTTACAGTTTTTCCTTTTGAGCAATTTTCGTATCCATCAAGTTTCGACGCTGATCAATGTTATTCTACTCTGTCGTAATCCTCTTTCACGCTATTAGTTAAGAGGATTTTAGAGGAAGGATTTTTCAAAAAATCTCCGTGGAAATTGGAAATATTTACACGCTACAATCGTAAGGATAAAGTGTAAAAACATAGCGAATCACAACAAAAGGTACAATTCTACAGTGACACCACTATTGATGGTGGCAATAGCATCAAAAATATCACATTAGAGGCTAGCTTTATCGCTGGTTTGTGCCGCGGCACGGACCGGTGAGTCCCCTTTCAGCTTTTACACAGATTGTATTGGCGCAAATACGATACGGTAGTACTGTAAATACACTTGCTGGCGGCACAAATTGAAAAATTTGTGAAATTCATGAATATGAATAAGTGCTCTGTACCCGTGAATGGGGCATCAATTATGCAAAATGTGCTCGTATTGTATTGGTCATTCGTAGGACTGCGCCACGTACTGGCCCAAGTTCGATTCACTACGATTGTAACAAATTGACATTTTGTATTTATCCACTGTCAAGCTATATCGATACTCATTTAAATGTCCTCCCTTATCACATATTGGCAATGTTCATCCAACAATGCTTACGTAATAAACGTAACAATGAATGTGACGGTCCAATGTGATCGCTAAAGTACCCACGCTTAACTGTCAAAATTTCAACTAGGATTTTCAACTTTATTCTTCAAGTAATAAGAATGTTTGCACTTTGTATAATTCCAAATTTTTGGATGGATCAATTTAGACCGTTTTATTGAGATAATCAACACCAAACAAGTATGGATTGTGTTAAATTAGAAGCGACCATTGGAACTTTCAATATTTTCGAGAAAGTCTTCTTCGATTTAATTTTATTGGAAATAAAACATCAGTACCAACAGAGTAAAGTAAACTATTCAAGAAAAAAATCCTCTCAAAGAACGATGTCAACTTCAAATTACAGAGTGCAGCATCAGTGTGTGCCAGTGGTTGGTAGCCTCCTTCCACTCAAAGCTTTGTGGTGCGGGCTGTTTTCAGCTTAACTTGCACTCTTTATTCCTCAAATAGACCAAATGGGATAACAACAATTGCACACGTTCGCTTAACGTTTTGAAATCGTTTGATAGCCCTTCTATACGAGTGCATTTATTCAATCAGACATTTTTTGTGTAAAGATTTGATTTCGAATTTAAATTCAAACAGTCTTTATGATCGAGTTGGTTATATTCTCAGTTTGATTTCGCTATCTATAAAAATAATTTATGCATTGTAAGAACAATCATACGTTAATTTTAAAAACAATACCCTACACTATATATATCTGCAAGATAACAGTGTGTCAGTATTTCTGAAAGTTATTATCTTACAAAAGTATAATATGTAATCTAACGCGTGCATTCCCCTAATGAAAGGTTCCCTTGCATTATTTTGCTAGCAAACAAACGTTGAAAATAATTTACGTTAAAATATCGCCTGCATTTACATAATTAAGGAAAACATAAACTTTATACACGATAAAGTCAAATTTATTTACAGTTAAAGCCAGCGCATGGATTCATAGAAAAAACTTTTATTAATATAAAAATATGTGAGACCATTTATATGTGTCATGATTTTAAATAATTTATAAATATTTCCCTTGAGGTATTACAAGAAAAAAGTTGTAAAAAAAGTTCATACAGTACATGCGAGTTTAATGTCGAGGAATTATTTTAATTAATTTAAAAGAAGTCAGTTTTGGACAAAATGTTGCTGTGAAACATAAAAGCTAATACGTTTATTTGCCAGAGCTCATTTTCTTGCTGGAATTTTAATTCTTTTAGCACTTTACGTGAATTAAAGTTACGACGGACAATATAATTTTATGGCCCTTAAAAGTGCTCGCTTAAAAAAGAGATATATAATATAACTAGAAAGAAATTGCAAACCAAATATTCGTGTGATATTAAAAGAAATCGTTCCACAAAAATGGGGTGAAAGACTTGAGCTGTCTTATATACCTCCATCGAGTCGAAGCCGTGTCTATCCCAGCACGTTCCATCAATAATTTTCTTGAACATCACAGATCTCGCTCGAGAACAAATCGAGATGCAGTAAACATCAAATAAGCGACTTGTCTATAAAATATCATTTCTAGCTCTTTTGTTTTTCCATCGAATCCCGTTCCACAAGTGGGCAATAATTGAAAACGAAACTGTTATGCACGGGGGCGGGATCGCGAGACACAGCATAAAGGCGCTCAGAATAGATTGAACGTATAAAATTTTCAGTTGAAATTCGCAGGAACCGCCGCCGCGGGAGGTGCTCTGTATCTTTTTACTTTGTAACCTTACTTTTTATTCCATTAGCGCGCGTGTGAGGCCCCTCTAGCCAAATATCGTGGAATAATAAAAGCTGTTTAGTAATGATAATGCGGAAAGCAGCTCTTGTTATACTAGTCTAACTGAATTAAACTTGTGGGATATGAATTTCGGGTTTTTTAGTTATTGTTTCAGTGACTTTGTTTATCATCTAAGTAATAATTAACTTCTAAAACTAAAATTTGTCTTACAAGTGCGATGGCACTAAGCATAATAATAAATTCTTATTATAGCTGTCTGGTGAAACTTAGTTAAATTTTAAGTACCGAGAAATCTAGCAGGGTTTAAATTGTGATCTCCTTGGGAGTTTTTACTTTGTTTTATATGCGCATTGTACAACGCTATTGCTCTAACACAGAACTTTTTATTTCCGTTTATAGCGAGTCAATCGTCCGCGAACATTTTTCAGGCAAACTTTAACAGTGGAGGCAATCGCTCCTGAAATTCGAAAATGAAATCGTTCCGAGCGTCGCCAAGATTTATCGCTAGATGTTCGAATTTACTTTGAAACTTTCGGGGCATAAAACTTATGACACGTAATCGTATATTCCAGTCAAGATAACTGCGAAAGGGAATCTTCTAGAAAATTAATCGCTTTTCATGTATTGTTTACTCTGTTTGAGAAGTGCGCACAGTTTACCTCCCTGCCATACAAAATGTACGAACGTGACATAACAAAATAAAACATTTAAATGGGAATGCGAGAATTATATAATATTGAGGCAGGAAGGCGAACCTAAATATTTAATGTGTATCTCTCAGTCTGAACATTACACTTGTGCCTTACGATTAACACGCGAGAGAAAATAAATATATCTACATATTATTAATATTTAACTGCACGAGGTATTTACACTCTACTAATGAAGTCACCTTGTAATGCAAACAAAAAATATTCACCCTGTAAATAAACATTCAACAGTTCTTGGTTACACTAGAATTCATAGTAGGTAAGTAAATTCTGAAAAGAAGGGGGATATTTTATATCCTTAACTAATGCAACGGGCAAGTGACACAATTTGATGATGCGAGTTTTAGCACATCATGTTAAGTATAATCACTGTTATATATTCTATAGCATCGTCGATGGAACTAAGAAAGTTTACTAAACTATGTCCAGAAGCGTCAATTTATTCAAAGTACAACCTTATTATTATCACCAACCTTCGTGTCAAATGTGAGGATTATGGCAATGCTGACCCGCACCTTTAGTGCTGCGATTGTAACAATGATGCTCATGAATCTATTGCGTATTGTACATTATCTCTTTATATACTAAAGCACGCATTGGGCTTATAAATAGTCAATAATTATTATGTACATAATTCTTTATTTGTATAAACATGTGTACAATAGATGTTACAATATGTCATGTGTTTTTTTGTATCAAATAGCAGCTGTTAGGCTATATTATCAAAAGCACCATAATAATATAAATACTACTCTACAAGTTTCTTAAGTTTGAAATGTAGTTAACTTAAACTTTTACTACAATATAATTTACGAGAGTTACCACACACGTGTCTCAAATAAAGACGAAGAGAGAAAGAGAAAGAAAGAGAGAGAGAGAGAGAGAGAGAGAAGGAATAAAAAGAGATTCATAGAAAAGTAGATTAGGTATAGTACATATATGCATTTTTTGAATAACGTTGAATTAAACGAGCAAATTGGTGGGTACGAATAATTAACAATAATTTTGTGTAATAACATGAATATGGCTATTTGCAATGATCTGGTCGTGCTTTGTAGAGCACGTTAAGCCGTCGGTCCTGGTTGCCATACGAACATTTATGGCAGTCCTTATGGGTAGTTGGATTCCACAAAAGTCCGACTAGCCTAACTACAGAACTTCGATATCACCAATTTGGTTGTGGAGTAATGGTAGTAACTTGACGCAAATATCTAAGTTCAGCCGCATCTTAATTAGACTATAAAGCCGACCCCAACAAAGTTGGAACAGGCTCAAAGAATGATGATGATGATAAATTGTTGTATTAATTTAATTTTAAAGTAAATTGATCTAACTTACGGACCAAAATGTTCTGTAAATATCTATGTATACCTCTAGTTTTAAATCATAAGTTCAAATATCATATCTAAAGACTGAGACAATAGTAACGGGCAAGATCACCTCCAGAGAGCCAATAAACTTGAATAGTTTGTAACGATTCGATATATATTTTATTAATACATCTCATTCACACCGCGTCTATGTCTAGACTTCCAATGGTAGGATTGCTTATCTCTCGATATAAATAAAACATGAGTTAGAAAATATGAGACCAGAGTCCACCAGCTTTCATTTTGTGCAAACCAGTGGTAAAATTAAGAATTTTTATTGGCATTCTTCCCATCGACATTATCAACTGAAATAACATGAACAGGATTAAATTGAAAGTAATCAATAAAATGCTTAATTATTGTCAGTAGAGTAAATTTTTTGACCAGTATATTTTGGCCCATGTACGCGAACTGCAGAATGATATATTATATTTACAAAAGGATTTGCGAAATTAACTCAGGTTGTATGTACTGACGTCATATCACTGCCTTATTACAGAGCAAAATGTTATGCTATGAATTCACCCAGTTTTATTACTGTACATTTCTGTCTAATGTATTTAAAGCTTACTCATTGGAAAAGCAGTTTGTTGCAAGGCATAAATGTGATGTGGTCTAATAAAAAATAAAATAATATGAGCCTAGAATAAAGGTAGGTATCACATACTTAATTATATTATGTTATATTATTTTGCGGATTTTCCGAAGTCATTAATTGATTGTATCATCACTGTCATCATCATCATCATCACAGCGTTATAATTAAAGTTACATTAAAAAAATGTAAAAGATGCTCGGGAAAAATCACTTGATCCGCAAAGCCTGTCCTAGAGCTGTGTCCGTCCATCAGCAGTTATACTGACTAGCGCTCTCATGAACTTCTTGAGGTCTCATACATACATTCCAACCATTTTTCAACCTTTAAGCGGCTGACGAAAAAGGTACTGATTTTTTTCCTTGATATTCCACAATATATTATAATATTACTAAGTGGTAAAGACACGAAATAATCTTATGGACTCGAGCTAATATTAATATCTGAATTGCTTTTAAAAACAAGATTATATCATACAAGTCATCCATTACATTTTTAATCCTGTTGAAAAGTTATCTGAATACTGCAGAGTGAGAAATGTGCATTGAGGATAAAAATAAAATGTTAATTCGAAAGAAAAACTGTGTGAAGCTACGCAAGGTTAATTAAAAAAGTCAAAATCTCATACACTTTTAGCTTTTAAAGCGATAAAGCATTCACTGAGCTTCATCTCGTGTATATAAAATTTAATAAAATAGAAAAAACAGTTTAGAACATTTTTCTTTTATCTGTGTGATAACATACAGATCGCATTCTTTTTCGTTATTTAACATTTTATGTTCAGCGATTTAACAATTACATGACATATATGATTATGCATAACATGCGTTTCAAAATACGTATTGAAAAGTATATGCGTATGTTTAGGTATATGCGGTAGTAATTTGTTGGCTTTGTAACATTAACTCATGACTAAAACAATCGCTTTGGCGTTTCTCAGCTTTAATACAAAATCGATTTCTAGTTGAAAAAAATTCTTCGCAACTTACCTGAGATTCTTTTAATCAAGGTCTAATTTATTTTCATAAAATAGGTTTGGCGAATCGTATTACTAACTTAAATATTTCGAAGTTTGAAATAACAAGAGTTATCACATATAGGAAACGCAAATAATACTAAAGAATCAATCACCACGTGTATGTAATGGTGTCTATTTATTCGTGTCTCACATTGCAACGCTTAATCCTTGGCACACTGCTAAAGGCATGTTCGCATAAAAATATCAATCTCTATAGAAATCCTCTACCGAACAACACAAACTCGCAACTCTAGACAGTAACACTATAAACAATAAGAACTATTCTACTCTGAGAACCACAAAATAGACAAATTGTATAACTAATTGCGTTGGCGACTATATCCGATTGGGACATCTTTTTAAGCTTGAGATAAGAATATCAAATTTCGTTACTAAAATACGATAAAATTTGTGGTCATATTTCAAAAGAAGCGGTTTATATCGCTTAGTGCTATTTTTGAGTAACCATTATTATGTTACTTATCTAAATTAAAAATAAACATTAAGCAAAGATTTAACATTGTATAAATTAAGGTAAGGAGTACCCATTTGATTCTGTTGGAGCAATTTCGACATTTTAAAAGTAATTACGTCTGATTTAATTTTACGATTTCATATTCTAAATGTTAACTTCTTCGACATATCTTGTGATATAATAAAACAGAATCCCATCCCAATTTATTTTATCATTGTGATTCTAATATTTCGAAATTTAGTTAACTGTAATTTTTCATAAAAATTATTATAATCGAAATAGAAAAATGTAGAGCATTATTTTTAGTAACTATCAAACAAGTATTTAGGATCTCTGTTCAGATTTTAAATTAATAATTTATTTCAATAATATATTCAATAATTCTAATAAAACAATAGATTTGAATAAAGATGACAGTAATTGTTCAATGACTGTCGTCTAAAAAAGTGTTGCTTTTAAAATGAAAGAATACATATTGTGCCAAATTTGCTAAAAATATTGAGTAAGGCCTCCATACCGAAACTGACATATACAAGCATAGATGCGAGCAAAAGTGAAAATCAGTTACCTTGTTGAAACTAAGACTCTCTGTCGCTTCGCTCGCTCTATGCATGAACAATATGCATACTTATTTTTCAAATATGCAACAGTCCTTATTTCGCAAATATTATAATATTTGACTGTAACATTTGAACAGGAATGGCAAAAGACGTTAATTAAAATTCCTATACCACTTTACGTCACCGAGTTCCAAGTATGTTTAACCACTAAAACAATAGAGTTATGTTGCTGTACTCAGCACAACTGCATCTATTCATTCCTATTGTCTCAATGATACTGTAACTGCTGCAATAAATATTGTACACTGAGTGAAAATATTGTACATCAAGCAATTATAACATTATTCTAATTATCACTGTGCAATTGAGAGTTCTGAGGACTGCATCTGACGTAACGTGTTGATAAAACAAGTGTAAAATAGTTGAATAATGGACAGTAGAAATCGAAAGAGAGAAAAAGATGCTACGGATACGTAACTGTAATGATTGATAATAAAACAGGCTTATAAGATGGAGGGTAAATTATTATAAAAACATTTTAAAGACAGGACAGGTTAAAACCTACACAAAACTATGAAGGTAGAAGGAGCAAAAGTGAATATCATTATTGTAACGAGTTGAAACATGTAGTCTCTACCTACCCTGTTAGAAACAGTTAGTGTCAGAATTATATTTACATATTTATGTCAGATAAAAGATGAACATGGAAAGTAAAGGAATATCTTGCTTGATAGGAAGTTGTGCTGACCACAAAACAGATTTCGTTCAATAGAGATTTTGACACATGAAATCGTAACTTTATAAGAACCGAATTAAATTGATTCCATTCAATTTAACGTTTTCTGCTTTACCTTCCTCGAATAGATGAAAATGTAAGTAAAACCGTTCAAGAAACCACATTTGGAGTCCACTGTGTGCACCTGACCGATACGGAAGTCGAAGTCGTTAAGCAAAATCGTTATACCCACTTACGTTTCTGGGCTCCTGGTAAATTTAACCAAATAGCCAATAGAAGTGAGTGGCGGGGTGCAGCTAGCGTATGCAACAGTACACGAGCGGTCTTGTTAGACCGACCCAATCTGGTGCGGCCCGACGCGACCGTTAGGTTCCGTACACATGGTATGCTTGGAATTGTTTATTTATTAAGTACATATGAATTGAATATCGAAAGTTGTTATTTATTTTAGCATTATACTGAATACTATTGTTAGTTGGATCTAAACTACACACCACTACACCAGAAAGCCTACTTTTTCTCTCTTAGTAGAAAATAATTCAATCATCTGTGACAACTCAATTCAAGTGCTTATCGAACTAAACTGGCATTGAAGTCAATTAAAATGTTGTGTACAGCTGTAATTAGATTCAAAACTGTTGTATAGTTTTTAGAATCTTAGTCATAGTAATCTGATATCTCTTCCTGTATCGTTTATATAAAAATAAATAAAAATAGCGCTTTGTTACAACTACCAGTATATCAAAGTTTTGAACTGGAAATAAATATTATAAACTGTTCACAAAGTACTCGAAGGTTGGCTTGCATGAACGAATCAAATAGCTTTATTCATTTGGTAATACTGCCACATTTATACGTACTACTAGACTGAAAAAGCAATGGACAATCCCTAAAAAGAATAGAATAATATATAATAATAATAAAAACTCAGCTATCGAATTGTGAACTATTTTTTTTAGTCCATTTCCAATTTTCAGAAATCCTTCCTCATCAACTTATAGGACATCAAGGACCTAACTAAGAAATTATGAAGAAGAAGAGTTACTACCCAAATTGTATATATTTTATCTATACTTACACTATATCTAGATATGTTACGAAAGCCGTATATATAACAATAAAGGCATATGCAGGTGGTATTATTTATTTATTTTATCTTCTCCGTCGCTGTTTCTCTACTTCCAATATACTAGACTCAAAATCTGAGACAATGCAGTAATCGAATCAGTGTGCAACTGTCTCAATTCGATCGAGTGTAATGACGCACCAGAACAGTATTGTTAGCTCGCCGTCAGCCGTGATCGCTCCAGCGACTTACCACTTCCAAAGATTGCACTCCCGTCGACATAAAGTGACCTGATGCTTGGCCCACTGTTAGTTGCACGTATATCGACGGCTATGTTGTGCTTAGAAGTTACAGGTCTAAATTTATAACAACCTTTTCCGGGACTCTGCATCTATGAAGTATTAATATCCAAACTTTATCACATTATATTTGCATCAAACTATAATATTAACAAGTTTACACTGTGCAAACATAGAGGCGTATTATAAAAATGTATCTAACAAAATTTAATACGGCTAATACTTTTCGAAACTAGCATAATCATTTTGTTGAAGTAACTCCAAAATCCGTAGCGGGCGTAGCCCGTAGACACCTCGTAGCGATATGTCGACCTACGTCATATCATAACGCTAGTTGATAGCTTCATACGATGGCCGATTAATGAAGCCGGCGTAGTGCGCCGCAGAACGTTGCCGTAATAGTTTTACGACTAACCCCTCCCCTCCCGACCTACCTCTAATCCCCCCATAGACCCAGACTAGACTACTTGATTATGCATCCACTGTACTTCGGACCGATTATCTAAGTAGTAATGAAGGTTGCACGGTAAAATTTTGTAACCATTGTTTTTGAGGTTTATTAGTTGTTCAAGTAGAATATATTGAATTAGCAGAAAGTTTCAATGAAATTTTGCAATTCTAATTCTACCTGAGTTAGAAGAGATAATTTTATGAAACACATTTTAAAAAGGAAAAGCTTCATTTATACTAGGTGCGTAGTGAGTATTTTATTTGTGAGTGACAGTCATTTAGGATGAGGCTAACTTGTATCACATACACTCTATAACACCAAGAATTATGGCAATATTCCATTTCGTAAAACTTAAAAAATTATCTTGGCAATGTCGTTTATTAACAACATTTGCCAATAATACCCAAGCGTTTCCTGGAACTCATACCTAATGATAATGTTAGCTACACTACATCTTAATAGATGCCCTTTCATTATATCAATTTAGTATAAATTCACAGCCGTAGCATACGCTGCAGCCTATCAATAGAGAAATACAGATGTGCAATCGGTCAGAATAATGCGACGTTGATATTAGATTCGATCTCGTATCGCTATAGGAAAACAATATCTATGGTCATGATAGCATGTTATCGGATAAAGCATGTTATGCGATAAAATTGTAATTTTAAAGTTACATTTATGAAAAAATCACAATCGTAGGGTTCAAATGTGCACCGTATACATTTGAACCCTACGATTATGATAACGGAACGATAAAATTTCAATAATTATGTATTCATAAAAATAAATATTCATAAAAATTCATAAAAATCAACGGAGGTAGGACACAACGGTATCTCCCGTCCGAAATGAGCTGTCCAACTGGGGAAGTACCTCCGCCCTACAGAAGACCGCGGTCATAATAACCATCGTGTTGTGTTCCCGCCGGTAAGTAGGGTAGCCAGAGCTCACTATACCCCTCCTTCCCCTCCCCTTCCTATTCTCCCTACCCCTTCCCAGCTCTCCCCCTTTTCCTTCAGGGTGGGCAGCGCGTGTGTGACACCCTTAGTGTTGCAAAAGTTCATAGGCCACGGTGGCCGCTTTTCATCAGGTGGGCCGTGTGCTTGTCTGCCACCTACGTAGTATAAAAAAAAAAAAAAGATAATACAAAAGGCAAAAAAACCATACACAATACTAAGTAAGTTTCAGTACAGTACATAGGTATGTTATATTGATAGTCGATGACGGTTTATGACCACTGTTTATTTTTTCATTACAGTTTATATTTTTATATACTAGCTCGTAGTAAATTTGAATAAATCTTTGATCAGGTTTTTATTATTAAAATTACATTTTAGAGTTTACTAGACAACAATCTCTGTAAAATTTATGGGGCAGTAAAGTACTACAAGTTAACAGCTTTAGGACTCGTAAAATCCAACACGTCATAATATAATAAACAAATACCGAACCGATGGGACCAATAAAACAGTTGGAAATACTTCAACTATTGCTTAATGATTCGTTAAAATATGAAAAAGTATTCTACCCAGTTGCGAGGCAGCTACTAATACGACGTCGTCTTAAGTGGCGACGAGGGCGGGGGAAGGAGGGGGGGGCGCAATCCCTCTCATTTAACACCGCTCTATTCCTCTGTAGGTGTTTGCCGAAGCGATTTCAGTGAAGGATCCTCCTTTTATGGTGCTACTTACAGTCTCATAGTGATTCGCGGTTTTATTTCGGACGGCTCATGTAAAGGCGCGTACATTTTTCACGCTATGAGCGAAACGTACAGTAATCTTTGCATTTATACCATGATCCTTTATTGATTTTAGATTTTTAGTGGAAAGCGAAATGTATGAAACGAGCGTGAATGGAGACGCGCTTGTTCAAAGCCAGTGTAAGCCCTAGCGATGATATAAAATGCTATTCAGTCGGGCACATATCAGCAACTCCGAAGTTATTCGCATATTTGTACGTGGAAGTTGGGTTCTTTAATTAGTGGCCGATGTTTTTGAAATAACAACAAACACATAAAAGAATAACTGAAAATATAAATAGTAATAAAAAACTAGAAGAATGTATTTAAAAAAGCAGTGTGCACTTTAAACTGATATGATTTTTCATTATTGGTTATTAATTTACCGATAATTATATTAATTTTGTATAATTTTCTTTAATTTTGTTTTTTTTTTAAGAATATAAGCAACTATAATTTAATTATTTATTATTTGTGTAAATTCTGTCACCGATTAAAATTAATTATTTAATATCCGGTCCGCAGCGACTACCTCGTGGGTAACAAATGTCTGACTATGCCGCCTCCGCGGGTTCCGTTAGGAGGGATAGATCCAAGAATTGCTGGCTTGGCATCGTGGATAATGAGATACGTGCCAATGGGCTTACTATCATGGATGCGCAAGACCGTGCGAAGTTCAGCGGACCCCGGACTCCAAAATGAAGGTTTCGGATGCGACCAGGACTGACGCAAGGATGATTACGAAGATTTAATAGCTGGTTTATTCAAGGGGGCCCAGAAAATATCTTGACTTTTATTAAGTTGCTTTACCGGTCAAAGATAGTATCACACTCTTACAAACCTGATCATTCGATCTCACTGGCCTCTAATGTGCCTTCTGTATTTGGCCATTGGAAGTAGTCTTATGATTGATCTTTTCATATACGTACTATCAGATACGTTGAGAATTAATGCAATAGATATTTTTAACTACTAAATGGATTATTTCCCTCATTAGAGTTCATCATTTCATCTCATAATAATCCTTACCTGGCATTTTGACATATATCTATTCAAATCTATTGTTAATAATACTAACTAGCCCATGCGCTCTGACTTGATATCTCAGAAAAAAAACTGTGACATCCTGTAAGAAAAGACTCCTGTACTGTTGTGCTCATTAGTTAATTCTACCTAATAATTTTTTTTACTATATTTTTCTTTATCTCACGGTTGCCTATAAGTAATTGCCTGAAGTGCGATAAGGCCGCTAATTGTATATTGACGCCATATTAACCAGTATTTTGGAACCATTTGCGATCGAAGTCTTTTGCAGACCACCATTATAACACCGGACTAAATTATATTGTACACTAACTGGCACGACTTTGTCCGTGACATACTTTTTACCATCGTTTCACTTCAACAGCCCTAAATTTGGTCTCTCTTTATAATATTAATATGGATCAGTATATTGGTATGGTATGGTTTGATTTGCTATAGTTACGCATTTGAAACAATCAAAGAATCAATCAATCATCAATTCAGTTTAGGCACAAAAAGAGCACTTATGAGTGTCAATGAATTATAAGGTTGCTATAAATAAAATTAAAAAAAAGCTAGCACTTGTCTGTTAAATTTGGACAATAATAGAAACCATAGGATGAAATCTAGTTAATTACTAAATCAAATGTTATGGAACCCTAAAAATGAAATTGGTGGCCACTTTAAGAAGCCTCGAATCGTAAAATTATGATAAAAGGTTTTGTTTTTACGACTTGAATGAAACCATGGTTTGTGGTTAAATACATAACGCCTTCAAATAATAAACTTGGCAAGTATTATCAACACAATACTTCGAGGAAAAGAATTTAATTATGTAGGGAAAAAAAATGGTGAGTTAAGTATAGTTTTAGATTTCTGCAAAACATTGATCATTTTAAGATAAGATCTAACAATTTTTAAAAAGTATTTTGACAATGTCAATTCACGTGTTTACAATGTTTTGCAAGGTTTTAAGTCGCATTATAAAAAAATAACGCACAATTTTTTTCTTATTACCAGTTTTGAAAATATCTTCATCAACGTTAACGTTTTAAAAAAGTGACTCGTGCTGCTATGGATAATATTCAGATAAAATTATTTATTAGTGATCGCGAAAATCCCTTACAAAAATATACCATGATTATTATCATTTCAGCCACAAGACGTCCACTGCTGAACATAGGCCTCCCTTATGATTATATTATCATGATTTTTAATAGAGTAATTATAGGAAAGAAGCAAGATACCCAAATTAATCTCTTGTTTGTAAATTCAACAAAACCTCTCAGATATTCCGTACAAATGCCATAATAACATAACAACGATTTGTCCAGACAGATTCCTCCACAAAAACCTTCATCCGTTTATAAGAAATCTAATACAAAGATCCATTTTCCTTCTTCTCCACAGTACTCTAATACCATAATTAATTTTCTTTTTTTACAATCATAACTAAACCAATTTCTTTCACACCTCGGTATAAATTCCGATATTTATAACGATAGGTACACAAAGTTAACACATTTTTTTTCTTCACGAAAACCCTCATTTCCCTAAGCCTTAAAGAAAAAACAATGAAAGGAGACCTACCATTAAAATAAATAAAAGGAAATAAAGCACCGACCGCAAATTATTTCACTTACCTACTTCTTTTTATAAAAATGCGAACGACGCATTAAATTTTGGGGAGAAAGGAAACTCCCTTGTAAGCAATATCGAGCAGGCAAATTTTTCAGATATTGCCTTCAGGTAGCGCACATTTATTATGTACCCGTATATATTACTCCTGATTCATTGACTTTCAATATTGATTTACTTTGCTTGCATAAGCTGTAGTTAGGGCAAGACCGCGCGGCTAAACTAAACGGTCTTTGATCTGAAGGATTAAAGGCGAAGTTATCGTGGACATGGACATTTGAAAGCTTCAGACTTTGAGCATTATTATGTATTGTGATTGGAACCTAACACTTTCCAGACTCCGAAAGAATACCGACTCTTGAAATGATTATTATTATTCATATTTTTTCTCTACGAAAGTTCCATAACAAGTTTATGTACTCCATCCGTATTTCCCGGTATCATCAACTTTTACCAAAACTTTTATGCTGATGGTAAATATCTGTATCTGTAACTATGCAAGGTACGGGCTCCTAATATCGTTGTTTACGGCAGTAACTTCTAAACTGTTATCACTTTTAGGACACCAGGAAAGTACATCTCGCCTACGCCGATGCTCACTTGATTTACGTTTACGATAAGGTGTTGGCCTAAAAACTTTTGTGTTTATCTGTGCTGTTATTTAAAACCGAAAAAAATGTTAAAGATAATTAAATAACTTCATGCGACTCAACTGCAATACTGGGTTAGATACGTATACCTTAAGGCGTTGTTTGGTCAGCAAAATGTGAATTATTATTTAATTAATTAAACAAGGTTAGTACAAAACTAATACAAGGTAACATTAAGCATAAACAATAGACGTTTACATTACATTTGGCTGTTAAATCGAGCGGGTAATGGTGGCAGGCTGCATTCAGATTTTCAGCTGAGCCGCTCCAATATCGGTTCTTGGTATATTATTTCAGGGCGGAGGGACGCGGGGCAATATTGAGTTGTGAAACCGACGATTTACCTAACAGGAGACTCTGCTAACGGAGCAACTTGAACACGACACTTTGACAACTTATTTCTTGCCTCTAGAGTTGCTAAGCCACTCAGTTTGTGTACATAACGGGTTGATTGTTTTATATGTCTAGATAGTAATGACTTGGATTGAGACTATTCAAAGATGCAATTAAAAAAACCAATTACAGAAAATGAACGCATGAAACCTTTGAATAAAATAATTAATATTTAGACATATTTTATACTATGACCAAAGCGTCCTAGGAAGTATTTTACAGTCTCTACCATGATGAATGTTCTGATGAGCTCGTCCAATTACGCTTAGATGTCATATAGTGAAGGATATTCCCTTAAGAACCAAGCGGTTCAGTGAGTATTATCTTTGACGATAAGTCCTGGAATTCCGTACCAGCTCACGTGGTTCCTTTTTTCTACAGTTTTTTAACTTACTTATCCTGGGACTTAAAAAGCATCTGATGAGGCCGTCAAGCTGAGCGCCACCATTGTAATAACGTACGTGTTTGTAATGGTTACCCTTTTTCCTGAGACTTTGCTTTCAGCTTACACTCAGGCGAGGTGGAGTCAAATTGACGTGTCAAAAATAGGAAAAAGGTATATAGCTATTAATTTCAGCAACCTATAAAGTGTATACCGAAATCCTCATTCAACTCGTCCAAATGCTTAATTCAGTTGAAATAATTCGAGTTCTATTGTTAAGTTTCTAAATTTGAAGTCCAACATTTAACTGCTTACAATTCAAAGGTAACCGCAAATTTCGAAACGAGTGTGCCTCTCTATAGAATGAAACTTATTTGCAAACCGATAACTTTTGGTGTGAGTCGAGTTGGTCAGTTTATGCCGCCGTCCTACCATGCCGACCACCACTCGCTAACTAACAAAGCATTCCTTTACTTTTGATATCGTAATAATAATTTAAAAGTACCAATTATTTCCATCTGTTACCGCGGGTGTAAATACTAAACAAGGTGAAATATTTGGACATTGTTATAATTTCTGTGAAAATCTGTTATTTTATGACGGCTCAGATGTTGTCATTGCGAGTGATGCGTGTATGCAATAGAACTTGGTGACCCATAAAGACACCGGTGGTAAAAGTTAGACAAGAGAATTATAAGTACATACCTCGACCGCCTCGTCGTTGGATCTTTCATAACCATAACTTCTGTGATTTCGCCGAATTTGCTAAAGTAGTCTCGGAGGCTTTCTGCAAAGGAAAGAAAATTACGGTTAAATACAATGAATACGTAATGACTTTGCAAACATACGCATATTAAGTAACTGGTTCAAATATTGGTTTCATGATTTGTTTATTACCTTATTCCATTTAGATTTTATGTTCTTTTTAAGCATACGTATGAAGCTATATCTTTTTCTGATTTAAAGAAAACGATAAAAGTTGGTCGTTACAGAATTTGTAATATACATATGTGTGGATGATATGTATTGAAGAGTCAATGGCTTAAATGCTTCGACTCATGACACACTATTGACTTAAACTCACTACAAACACCACAAATTTAACTCAGCTGGAGGGTTTACGGGGCAAAAACTAGTTGTTTCAATTACTATACTTCAATCATTTTTTTTTTCATTCAATTTTATGTAAATGTAGAAAAATTGTTGGATACCACCGATGTCCTCACAAACTAGCCAATTATATAACAATAAATATGTGAGAGTGTGCAGCCATTTATTAATAGGCAAAAACTGCCCCCTTACTCGTTTTTAAACACATTGCCACATTATATTAAATTCTACTTTATTTTTAATAGAGAGACCCCGGGCATTTTTCAGAGAACATATCGGTACAATGACAAAGAACTTTCATGGCACATTCGCTCAACACTTCTACACAATAGAAGGGTCTCGTTTTGTAACGTTGAAGCCTTTTCGATTCGCACTCCATAAAAGTAAAACGATAAGAGTCATTCCCTTCAAATGACTGCAGGAATCGTCAAGCAAATGTTTGTGAGCGCACGCTCCACACACACATTCTGGCTGTTTATCGTGTCACAAGAGATTTGCTTCGACAAGGAGCTGGAGTATTTAGTATCATGTTTCTCTATTTATGTTGGCTTGTTAAAACGTCTCGAACGTCTGCCTTAAATACATGCAAGAAGCATCTACGACGAGATTTGTTTGCGACTGCTGTATGACTCACTAATGGATAGGGCGGGTGAGTTCCCTCTAAAATGAATATGCTGATTTCCCACGTCCGTGTTTTAGGTGTATTTTACATAATTTCCGGTCAGCGACCGACACGTTACACTGTTTAATCACCTTCGGATCTGAATAGACGCACTTTACTTTATACACAAAATATATTTCGAATTACTACAGTTAAGTAAATATTTAATAAAGTATCTATTTGTTGAGATTGATTGTACCAATGCTTTTCGATGTTCAAAATCGTGATGAATGGTAGTTCGAAAGTACAAAAATGTGACTCAAGGTAGTGCGTAAGTACGGCACATCGATTCATATATTGTCAAATGTTTGTGACTACGGTGCACGTTACTGCCAAAGTAGGTACGTAAGATTAATACCACACTATGTCGAATATTTGCCTCTCGGTAACGTGCACCGTGGTAACAAATATTCGACCAAGTGCGTATCGTTGTGGAGCACTATCACGATAACGTGTATCGCTGTCACTAATATTCGACAATGTGTGTATCGATGTGGCGCACTTTCGCACTAATGTGAGTCATATTTCAGTACTTTTGATCTATCACTAATCGCGATTTCGGAAAGTGAAATTCCGTGGGACAGTCGTCAACAATCTATCTTCCCCGCGCGTTTGCTACGGTATGCCTATAACAACGGTTCAATTCAAATTCGTTCTAAACAAAAATTGAACACTAACTTGCTAGGAACCTGTGAAGTTTCCGATTAATACTAATTAGGAACAAACAGGCCAATCACGAGAAGCTTATTGCGGATACATTCCAATTTAAACTTGCCTTCAATTCGATAACGGCGGTGCTTCTAAAACCAAATGTTGCTCTATATTTTTAAAGTCTATTTTCGACTTGTTTCGAGTTGAACTTTTCTAATTTGACCGCTACCCCAACCTTTGGTTCTGCACTTCCAAACGGTAATGAAAAGTAACGATTGCATGCTGACTGTACCATTAATCACAAGCAACATGTACAAGGGTAGGTTTTTAGAACCGTGAAGAATGACCTGGTTCTCACAATACGAACACTTTTTTGACCACAGCGGTTCCGAGGCTACGGTAATTATACCAATGTATCGTTTCATTTATCTTCATAAACTATTTTTTACTCAAATAACAAAGCATTACTGTTTAAGAATAGCTGAACGGGAAAATATAAATCCTCTTTCTTTGAGTTCTTTTGTTTCAGGCATAGGGTAACGTTGACAGATTACGTTTAAGAGAATTGAAATAATAACAGTTTATTTTTAGTAGAATTTCGGGATTCAGAATTCTAATTGGCACATTTTTTGCAAATATATATTGAACTTTGTAATGTAAGTATGTCTCAAATTGAATGTAACTGTAGTAAAATACAACAAGACCATAACATTTATTGACATTTTGAAATGAGTGACTCTAATCCTTTATTCTTTATCGCCCACAAAATAAACTTAAAAATACATTTCAGAGTATTATAAACTAAATTCATGTAGGTACAAAGGCGAGCTTCACTCTGCAGAAATTCTCTGCCACCAAACCTTTGTGAGTGAGAAAGAGAGAGAGAGAGAAGAAGTGGTACAGAAGGGACCAATGTGCACATTATAGATGGAATGTATTGGATTTGAAAAGATTCATCTTCAGTAATGTGTGATTTTTTATCTATTCAATGAAATAAGCTAGGGCCATGTATGTATGATAATATTGTATGAAAATTTATGTATAGATACTGGGTTGTATGGTCGTAGGACAACTCCATACATAAAAAAGGAAGTTAATTAATTATTTTGAATTAAACACAGAGACTTTAGGATCTGTAGCCAGTTACCAGAGATTGCCAATTGTAAACTAGATGTTCACTTCTTCAATCCTTCAGTGAAATACTTCAAGCAGAGAGAAATCAATAATAAAACATTTTATTTAAGTACCCAATGGTACGTTAAAAAAATGCAATATTCTCTGCGTGGAAGGTTAAAAATGTAACATAATAAGTGATAAGTTATTTTTTTAATATTACATACTTTTGTTTTACGTACATTCCATACAACACCACACGCATGAGTTATACGTTACAATTTTAATACTTCAGAGCATAATATATGATTTTAGATTGACATAGTCATTTATTAAATCGATTACGCCAAGAAACCAACAAACATGGTAAATATCCCGTTAAATGTAATAGTGAATTTCAGAGCGTAATTGAACTTCCTATAAGCATTGTATTAAATAGCAATATTCAAGTTACTCTAACATTTTCTCAAATAATAAAAACATATACTTGTAGCAGGGTTTGTTGAGATGCGAAAGGCAGAGAGAAATTGGAGAAAGGCCTATGTCCAACAGAGAACTGCGGTAGACTGATTGATTGATTGTTTGATACTCATATAAGGTTCAATACGAAACTATTACTTACAGATTCTATTCGACAAAGGAATGGGTTTCCTTTGTGAATTCGAATCTATATCTGTATTGAATCGATTTTTTCCTCTAATATCAGTACAAGAACTAATTTGAATCGTTTTCAAACCTATTCATTATTGTATCAAAAATGTTTTAGGAGCAATTTATAGGCATAATAATCCATATTGATTTCGAAAACCATCTACGGTAATTTAGATATGGAATATAATTATTCTCCCGTTCTCTTTCTACTTCTCATCTTCTTTCCAGATTCACATAACAATGACTGTTAGGGAGTTTAGTTGTTGCCACTCCACTAGAATGTAGAGCGAAACGTACGACACTGGTATTACCAAAAGCCACCGATGTTGATTCCTATCTATACAGCCAATCTCAACGTGTCAATGTTTCTTGCCATCGCAATTCTAGTATATGCAAAGCTTAGTGGTGCGAATTGTTATCTACTATTGTTGTTCAGTAAGGAAGATGTTTTAAGCAGCATGAGAACTGTTATTGGGCCATTTAGAATTAGGATTTCGATAAAAGTTCAATTAGATTACGAGAAATGTTGCTGAATAGTTGTGTGTGGTGTCGTGCTCCTTGTGCAATAGTATTAACGACGCAAGGGTCCTCGGTATCAAGTCCCATAACAAAGTTTTAACTAGGAGACTTACTACATCAAACTAATAAGTAAGTTATGCTCATTGTATTACTCCGTAGTAGGTAATTTTAAACTCTCACGTCTAAATGTATTACGTTCAAACCAAATTCCATTATGATAGTATTTTGTAAGCTATGACCACTTGCTCATCATATTTGAATTGAAAAGCAGTCACATCGTTGGGTCGACAAGAGGTTAGCAAGCAAGCAAGCAAGTTTTATTTGCACATACATATTTCATGTATTTCTTTTATAGATTCCAATGACAAAACTTAGATCTAAAACCTTAAACCTTCAAAATAATTAGCTGATGATTTGATCACAGGATCGGCCCGTAACCTTGGGAACCTATTCCCGGTATAAATGTACTGAATATATTATTCCAGGCTTCAATCTATCAGACAAATTCGTGCAGTCAATAGAACATCTTCACAAACTTTCTCATTCGTGATCGCCTCTTTCTTTAACTTCTTTCTATTACAGCATAAAATATATATTTATTCTACAAGGGTTACAAAATCAATAATTATTTTGTATTGATTACTTTGTCGTCCTATGCTACTTTTTAATGACTTGATGATGATGAATCAAGTTAGTGTTAGCCCGTCGAAAAATGATTTATAAAACTGAAGCTCAGGGAATCTATCATAAAAACCCTTTACACACAAAATATAAATTAATTAGAGGACATCAACACTCACACGCAACGCTAAGCTATTCGAAAACCCTTGTTATCTTTACCTTTCAGATTTATATTTTATTTAGATGACGCCTACATATACGAAGGACAGTGTGGGGTAGATCGGCACAGTTGTTCAACCACCATAAAATTAGCATTTGGCTAGTAGCATTTTCATCCCAACACAAGCTGCGGATGTACCTGAATTATTCGGCCGCTACTTCTTAAGACACCGGGCTGTGAGTATTTTTTCTCTCTTTTTTTGCAAAGAGCCGACTATTACAGGTTGTGAATTTTTGGAAGCTAATTTGAATAGTTAAGGTTAAAGATGTCCTGAGATGTACATTATTTTGTAGATATGGTGCATTATGGGGTTTTATAAGTTATAAACGACTATAACGTATAAGATACTAAATCAGTTCAGACTTTACTGTAGCTGATGCCCGCGACTCCGTCTGCGCCGTATTTTGATCCCGTTCCCGCAGCCTATGGGAACCTATTTTCGGGTTAAGATGTCTAGTTAATACCTATGTTATTGCAAGTTTTAAGGTATCTCTTACCAAATTTCAACCAGATCCGTTCATAAATAAACATCCAAACACCTTCACAAAGTTTCACATAGGTGATCGTGATTAGTAGGATAATCGGATTTAAAAGAATCACTTACACTTAATAAATTATTCTAACGATACGGAGAATATCCAATATGCAAATTTAGATTTCAATATTTAATTTGGAAGCTTGTAATTTTTTTTAATTAACTTATGTCAAAATGTAAACCCGAAACCGTATGGAACACATCTGTCGAATCAAAACGCATGAATTGGCATTTCTTAAGAAAGTTTCCTTACAAATTATGCTACTAGCACAGAAAGTTTCAACATTATGCAAATACATTTATTTCGAAAGAAGCTGTAGTTTTCAAGATATTATTTCGACTAAACTTAGTAAGTGAACAATCTAAACCGAGATCCTCAACTAAAAACGCAGCAAGAAACAGTTACTAATTTAAAACACAATAAGGAACACAGACTTACTCTGTTTTGCATTGGAAATTGTTACTGGTTAAGTTTTTTCAATTGGCAACTGTAAATTATAGTTCCAGTATCTGCTTAATAAGATTTTATACTTACCATGTTGAGTTTTGGTTTTAAGCTAAGTTAAATCTGAGTGTGAGTCACCGGGTGGCCAGGATTACAAATAATTACTACAAATGAAAAAGGTAATTGAAATGATTATTTTATGCAACTGGGTATGTATTAATACTTGTAATAAGTATTATGGACATTTTTGTTATACGTTAAATCTACCTCATTAGGTAATAGATTTATCAGATTGTTTAATTAATAGGGACAGAGACAGGTTTGCAAAGCACTCGATCCATATTCGTCAATACTCAATTCATAGAAATTTCATTGAAAACTCTCTATAATACTTATTGATGACATACACATTGAAAACTAACTCACGTACTAAATAAAATACCTATGAAACACTTATCGTTTTATAGCACACCCGTAGGCTATATTTAATTTATAATAAACGTTATTATGACCACAGAAATGTTACGTTTTATTTCTTTCTTATACAACATTTACAGTTTAATGACGTATTACGTCTAGCTTGCAATAAAATTATTAATATTGTCAGTGGCACTGGAGAGGGGGGCGAGGGTGGCACCGACGCAGCAGTTGTTCAGCCACCATTAAATTGGAACTTGCCACACTTCCTGAACTACCCACCTTGCTACTGAATTACACCGTCATTATACCACCAGCTTCATTTTGATGAGTACAGCAAAGTTACTTATAATTTGTGATAGGTACTGCTAGCAGTTGAAATATTCATATTTATTAATAACTACTAGTAATGCGGCACATAAAAATAACTAAAGAGAGCCCATTCAATTTATTGCAAACTTCAAGTTTTTTATCAATATTGAAAACTCAAGAGACTACTACACAACATGATCAAAGAAATATTTGGTCAATTATTATCCAATAAATAACGGGTATAATACAGTTGCCAAAATAAAATATTATCAAATATCCATTTTGGTCCTTTCTATAATTGTTCATCCAACAATAATTACGCGAATTCTAAAACAACTTGGAATTCAAATGCTCCCTAATTGGCAGTTTTAATCTACTAACTTTTGTACAGAATTCAGTAAAAGTAGGGAGCAACTTGTCGTGGTCACAGCGGAACGAATCAAAACCTTCTAACTGAAATTTATAAATTTATTTTGGCAAATTATAATGACTGGAGAGGATAATTTGCTTGATTTAAATTCGGATCGCTTTTATGGTGCTTTGGACTGTACTGTATTGCTTATTAAAATTGGCAGGGAAACTTGGTGGCTACTTTTATTTGTGTTGTCAATTTACTAGTTCGTGTGATTATTTTTGAATGTGGTACCTATATCAGTATTAAATTTAGATTCTAATAAAACTAAGATCATTTCAAGATTACTATTATTTATTATGTTTCCTTTAAATTAACAACCTTCCCAACATTAAGAGAGGCCTATATCCAACAATATGTTAGGCGAATCAATTGATTGATTGAAAGTGCTATTTAAGTATGCTATTTAAGTAATGGCAAAATTCTATCTTGTCCTACTCACATAGGTAACTTTGTCAGATTTATGCAAATATCAGCGAAAAATCGTCATAGCTAATAAGATACTTAATTTTTTTTGTTGTTGTTGGAAATAAATTTCATGGCAATTTTATAAAATTAAATTTACTCACGTTACCCTGCATGTATATACGAGGTACACAAGACAACAACGATAGCCTGTCTAGTGATATAAGTATTATACAGATCTTTATATTGCTTTTGGCAAGCAGAAAAGGTCACCAGTGTTCGACATGTATGTGTGTGTAACAATAACTCGTTTCCTCACTCACACACACCTACACACTTGCAAATTACAATTGATTCAAAACCATTCGTATTTATTTATCTTCAATCATCAGTTTACATTTTCTTCAATAATAGTACTCATAAAATTCTTATTACTACTATATGAACGTGGTTTTTGATATCATGTTAGTAAGCCTTTGTGACCCCGGGGTTTACAGATACGCTTTTGTAAAGTTTAAACATCGTAAGGTTTTGAGTTCGATTCCCAGTCGAATTTTACTTTTTGAACTTTTAATATTTGTTTTTGTATATCTTTATGTTAATTATTTACCTATTAAGGGAATGTTTAGGTAACATCACAAAAGTATCTTGATATTTTAGTTATAATTTTATAGCAACTTAAATCAGTAGTATTTTTATTATTACTGAGCGAGTATTGTTGCACACACATGATTGCATGAATGTTTCTCGTATGTATTGGAATTTATGCTACCCTCATTCTCATGATTAAAATAACATGATAATTTTAATTTTATCTGTCAACAATTGGATTCGTTGTGCTTTCCACACGGTTAATAACAACTTTTTTATTTATAAAAATGAATCAACAACTTACAACTATTATGAGAGCGCATATTATTACTTTGCATGAGTAAAATATTTCAATACATGAAATATCTCGAAAATTGAACATATCGGTAAGTAGTATTTTCTGCAATTTATTATTATGAAAGTTATTTGATTTTATAATCCTGGATAATCTATTATTTCTTCCAATATTAATAATGAACAAAAATATATAAGTAGATAAATTTTACAGAATTTTAACAAGGAATTTTATTACTTTATTTTCATTACAGATGGAAGCTGTGCAGCAGTGGGTGCGCCGATATGGCGATTCAGGCACCATAGACCGTCTTCAGCCTGGCCCCAAAGCCTTTGCCTACACCGATGCGTGTTCTTTGCATAAAGAGGTGGTGGAAAAACATATAGGTAGAAAACCCCTTTATGTCCACCCGTGTTATGACCACCAAACACCATGTTACATTGCAAACCGTAAGGAACCATCTTCGGGCGGCTGGGATCAAATGTCGCAGACCGGCAAGAAAAATTTTGATGTCGGATCTTCATCGTCGAAGTAGGTTAAGTTTTGTCAGTGACTATTTAAATTTTGACTGGTGCAACAATATAGTAATATTTAGTGACGAAAAATGTTTTAAATCAGACAAGGATAGACGCAAAATTTTATGGAGAAAAGCAGGTGAGCGATATTGCCAAAAAATATTCTACCGTGCAGGTCTAGTGGTCATATTACTTTAGGGTACTGGAGTTGGATGTCCTCTTATTATTATTATCTCTGTTTAATTACATTGTAAGTCTGTATTTTAGTGGTTTCAATTATACTTAGGTATATATACTCCGGTATAGATAACTTGGAATAATTAAAACCTATATACTTATACCTATATACCTATTATATACTATATACTTATACCTATATACTTACTATCTAATATATAGGCAAATTTAAGCAAATAAATGACTATTATTACTATTTATAATAAAAGTTGGAATATGTTGCGCCATTTCTTCGCACTAGTGCCTAGGAACTAAAAGATGTAGGTAATTATGTGGCATCATTTTGACAAATAAAGAAATTGAACTGTAAATAAGTGAGTGATGTTATTGTTAACGAAATGAGAAGTTATTATATTTGCATATAGTATAATTTCTAAACGTTAACATGGTGATTCACTACACTTTAGTTACTGAAAGTTAATTAGTTTACCTGCGTCCATACTTGTCTGATTTAAACATCCAGAAGGATAATATTGAATAACCTATTCATTATATAAAGAATGTTTAATGTATAAACCTAAACGTATTGCACTCGGCTACGCCCGCTTGGATTTCAATTATCCCGCACAATAGTATATGACTATTCTTAGGTCTACTAAATAAATAAATAACTAAATAAATAAATAAATAAATGATGTTGTTTTATTTTCCATATTATTATTATTTTTGAGATTACGGAACACTTAGTATAAAAGTCGACTGTATGGTTCTTTAATATCACAAACAAAATAAAGAACTAAAATTAAACTATTAATTAATCAGACCGCCTATGTCAATATAGCTGAGGTTCGAACTCGCAACCTTCGCATTGCCATTACGCCTATAATACCACTCAACTACGTGAGCCTGTGCTGTATTGGTGAAATTTACCTTCTCATTCGATGGCAGGCAAATCACTCACTAACACATATTCAATCGTTCACAATTCACTGGCACACATAAACACAAAAACGCACACATATGTGACTTCAAAGAAATGAGTTATTGTTATTGATATTGACTGTTCTCACACATATGTAAAACATACGGGTGCTTCTTCCACTTGACTCAAATCATAAATAGATTGTATTAGATGGTTAGGCTATCATTTTTGCTTTGTGTACCTAGCAGTTTTTGTGAAAAGCAACTTAAATAGTTACGCGACCCTTAAATCAAAATGACACTCTAATATTATTTGTATACTGAGACACAAAACTGCATTGTGTGCTAAGAGTATTATTAATATGGGTCCTAAGATACATAATGATATAACGAGGTCTATAAGGAGTGATGAGCAAACCAGTACATTTAAAATGCCTTTTTAATTGTTTAGTTCAAATATGTTAATTCTACGTCATGGGGTCTCTTAACGACATTCAAAATAACTAGAGATCACTTCTCAATATGAATCATTTTAGACACGTTTTGAAGTTCTATCGTATAACTTTGGCAGTAATTAATTTCAATCAAAATGACTAGAAACCGCTTCTCAATATAAATTATTTTTAGAAACGTTTTGATCTTCAATCGTATAACTTTGACGGTAATTAATTTTAATCTAATTTTCAAGCGCATTGAATGTTATATAACTTGTTGACATTGGTTATATTATTATTCCTTATTATGTTTGTTCAATTTTTTGACCTAAATAGTAATTGAGGTCAATAAAAAAATAAATAAATCCTAGGTATACCAATTTTCTTCTACTGAAATACTAGTATATTTGAATTATTATTAGAAAATTGGTTCCTCTTTCAATATATTAGATAGGACTGGATAGGAATTTAATGTTTTAATTTCTCAATTTGTACCTATGTGCATGCCGCTTTAACGGTTAAGTATGGTGATTCAATAATTTCATACTACTCGCGTCATCATGTAAACCTGTATTTCGTAAAATAAACCATTTGATTTGAGTCTCTGGATAGTTAGGCGAATCCTTAACCATTAAAAAATGTATGGTAGAATGTGAGATAAATACTTACTTTCGAACTTTATACTGAAATAGATAATAAACTACAAGTATAAACTTTATATACATTTACCGATTTTGTACCTTACACGGGGTTTGCCAAATTACTCGTCCCATGTGCACACAGGCCTACTCCACTTGTGCAACCACCATAAAATTGGAAACTAGCCGGCGAGTTCAGTCAAAATGAACGAATACTTTACATAAAAACAATATTAAGGTCTAAGTTTTAAAATATTGGTGGCCAGCATTTTAGTCTAGAATTTAATACTCCTATGTGTAAGTTAAAATTAATTATCCCAGTCAAGTACACTAAAAGTGATTTTAGGGTATTTGACTAATATTTCATTTTGACTTTTATGATGTGCGTTAAGGAACTAATTTCTAACAGCTTGTAACGTCCACTGTGGAATAACAACATCTGAAGCAGTCATAAACTACTAAGATAGTCATAGTAAATGTCGGCCCTCACATTCAAGTCTCTATATTACTTACAGCATAGTAACAAACGACTTTGTAATAAGGGTAATCTGAAAGGTTGGGCACAAATTGACTTATAACTACTCCTGTATATTCCTGGGTAAACAGAGGTGTAATTTTGCTGAGACAATTCAACAAATATTATAGTTCTTGGTAATGTTGACTCGAATATCAGATTGCATAACTAATTGACAAAAAGTTATCTCTACTACCATGGTTCAAAAACCAGGAATATATTCGTACTAGTACTTTGAGAATAGTAGACTTCGCGAGTCCCTATTTTTTAGACAACGAACTGTGAGAAATATGCTTAATGTTTCTGACAAAAACCATCAAGATACTTTTATATGGACTGCCGCCTCCTACTGCGAGCAAGGTTCGGAGAAGACTCCTAGAAATATATCTATGAAACTCTAGAAATGGCTTAGTAAGGTGCTATTTTAAATCAATTATGTTTTACAAATTTATTAGTACATAGTAAGTAATGCTTTCCGTTTTATTACAAGATTTTCTTTGATGTTCAATGTCTTCTCTCTCCTGCGGACATTATGTTTTTAATATCATCAAAGAACGCGCAATTTCCATTTCATTAATTCATTTTATTCCCAATTTCCATTTCATTCCCTTATTTCAATTAGAAGTTTCGACAATTGCTACCCAACTGAAATTGCTAAGATTATATGTGATATTTTTAAACAATTCTTTTGTGTCGTTCAAATATTATAAAGAAGGTGGATACACAATACATACTATCATATCTTGATTATCTATGACACAATACGTGACACTGTGTCAATAGGTGAAATCACTGCGAATCCAATACCATGTTTCTTCTTTTGTCCCAATTTTCATTGATATTGCATCAAAATACTTGTATTTTTCCTTTTATGCTACCTGAACCACTGACCAATTGCCGTGAAATAACACTGTGTGGTTTTAGTCGATTTGATACCAACATAACCTAATCTCTATAACAAAATTTAAACTGCAAAATTCAGTGCACATGCGATATTGCACAGAAGCCGCAATATCCATGTTCGTTAGGCATTTGTGCAAAGATATTAACGTAGCGTATGTGTTGAGATTACTACTCTCAGTTATGGATGTTGTACTAATACGCATACAAAAATATACACTAAATTCAGCAGTATATCATATTCTATGTCAAATTTTAGAGTATATATATGCGTTTCAACTCAACACAAAAATTATTACCTAGGGAAGCAGTAGCTCAAGAAGCCGACGAAGAAATATATGGACGCCTTTAGATCCCTTTCTGCCTATTCCATAGAAAATGCCCTTCCAGCGTATTCCATAAATTTAAACGGTATAGTGTATTGTTTAAGTTAAAATACTTTCTAAAAATAAATTTTCTTAGGAAACCACGAATAAACGATAGTACTACTTTCTAGAAATTATAAAAGTTACTTGAATTTCCTTTGTATTACGTCATTAAAGTTTTTTTACAAACAGGAACTACTCCAAACTTTCTCCTGCTTAAGAACTTCTTGATTTGCATTTACTTTATAATCACTTTCATAATGTCATAAAAGTTTAGAAAAGAGTTGATTTACTTTAGTTCATGTCTGCACAATTTTTGTCGAATTTTAGAAGCATTGCGTAATTTGAGTAACAGGCTTTTATACAAATGCAATTCCATCTTCCCGATAGCTTCTCTGTGGTGTAGCGGTAGTAACGTGACTGCAAGGCAGTGGTTCGATTTCTGCTCAGTGCAAATGTTTAAGTACTACTAATAATGCTAAGAAATACTAATATTTGTGTACGATTAAATCAATGTATGTTATCATGTTGTGCAGACATAATAACTTGCATTGATTTTGTCGTGCCTAGAAGAGCACGTTGGCCATCGATTCCGGTTTACCTACATAAATCTATATCAGTCATAACGGGTAGTAGAAGCTCTCAAAAGTTCGACTAATCTAACTACAGAAGTTCGATATTACCAATTTTTCGTTGAGTTCAGATGGCAGTCACTTTCCCAAAAAAAAGGCATTCAGCCGCATCTTAGGCTAGAAAACTGACCCCAACCGAGTTGGAAAAGAATGATGATACATTCATTATTTGTACAAAACAATATTTAAGATGAATTACAAATACCCAAAACTTTGTTCAGATTATAAAAAAAAATATTTAACCCTTCCTGTACGTTTCATTCGGGAAAAGTCAATATACAGAACGGGACTCGTCCTAAATCCATGTTCTTTTCCGTAGGTAGTCTTTTTCCAATTGAAATATACCTACATTTTTGTTATAGGCGTAATAAATATACAAATCTCACATGTACTTATGAATATTGAGTATAATGTTTATGACAGACAAACATTACGCAGATGGTTATTAAAATTAAAATAAAAGCATTAAACTATTTGCCAGAGAAAAGCAGTAAATTATATGGCAAAATAACGAGCCATCTATGAAGTATGGAATACTTGGAGTACAGTTCCAACATTTACTACTACATTTCTAACATTTTCTAACATCTATCGTACGTATTTACTTTTTACAAGAAATTTTTCTATAGTTTATACGCATTGAATTATATATAAATATATACATTTATTATTTAAGGCAAAATTATACCACATCACGGATCTTATTTTGGATATAGAATATAGGAATTATTTTTACGTTCTTGGTATTCAGTGATAAATTTGCAGCTCACTGATCGTGATGAAATTGATACATCTGCATAAAACCATCCAGTAGATCTGACAAGCTTTTTTAACACACGTAAATCAACATTCGTCATACTATTATTAAAAACCAATAGTAATGATGAAATCAATCAATATGTAAACGAAAACATTCCGCATTGCATATTTTATCTTTAACAATCCTTGCCCAACCGAACCAATTAGTGTGAAAACCTTCGCTAGTATGGTTCAATGTTATAAATTTGGCACTTAGCCTGACGCAAATTTTCACTGCTGTCAGCAAATAAAGTGGTGCAGTAATAGTTTTGCGACGGCCCGACCTAAATTGACACTGTATAGGTACATACATTTTTTTCAGTACATTTTTCAATTAAGCTATCCTGTGTTTTGAAGTCTACAGATGTTAAAGGACGGTGGTATTTAATTTACATAGGATATAAAATATAAAGAAAGTTATTATTCTGTTATCCTTAAAATCAACCTTAGCATTCACACCAAAGCGATATCCTCTATATGTCTTGCAATATTTATGAACATCTTCACATAACTTACGTCTAAGTTACGTCGCTGCATTAACAAAAAAACTGTTTCTGTTACAAATAGATATTTCAATTTTATTTCTTGATAAAGATTTACCAGCCTTGGTTTTTGTCTTTTTATAACGTGCTTTATAATTTACTAAGATTGCAAAAGTAAATTAATAAGAAAGATCAACATAGAATAAGTGGCTTATTAATATAACGGCTTCCAGACTCCAAAATCGTCTACTATACAGCAACATTGAAGTTTATTCAACATTCTAAATGTGTAAAGTGTGCATCTCGGTGCATAGGATGCGATGATATCTCTCTATTTGCATTTATATCTTTCAACAACAAAACATTAACGATAATTTGAAAAGAAAATGGAAAAACAAAGCACTGAAGTTACTTAATGTTACTTTTAACGTTTATAGACTACTTTAAATTGTGTCCTGCGTATAAAATCACCCAGTTAAATGTGTATTGCGGTTGGCTACCTGCCAGACACGTAGAACCACACGTCCAAATCTGAGAATCTCTCACTCGCCCCGCTGCATTCGACTGTGATGATTCAACAATCGACACATAAATATTGAATAATCAAACATTGCGATTTGAATAACGACAGGAGTGTAGAAAATCGATTCTTTTGACGTGACAACGTCTTATAAATTGGCTTGCCGGGTGACACTTCAAGAAACTGCGTTACGCTCCGCTCACGTTATGCGCTCACAATGAGAGCGAGTGAGAGGCACGCGTCCCTTCCACTCGGGCATGGTTAGCCCGCCTAAGAGCGAGAGAGACAGACATAAAAAGTGAAAGGCACGCGTCCTTACCACTCAAAGTCGTTGTCACGTAAAACTTTCGCCCGTATACCGACTTTACAGGCAACCAATTTTTTAATTTTATGTTTAAGCAGCATAATACATTACATGTGATTGGTGTTCATTGTTCTGATTTATGCAGCGTTTATAAAACATTAAGAGAAGTCTATGTATAGCAGTGGACTGCGTTAGACTTACTGATTGATTGATCGATATAATTCTGAATAGGTACATTACAAAGTGCTATCTTTAGATAAATATAAATTATAGTACTACATGTAATATAACGCAGAGAAACATTAATAAGTAGGTAAGTACTTTGTTACAGTTTTTGTACGTTCATATAATTACATATATTCATGCCCAATAGTCAATGGCAGTGGCTTCGCTCGATGATGTCGATTATCACAACTTTTGGTTCTACTCAACCGATTGAAAAAAGAAACAAGAAATATAAAAATAATTAACATTTTATTCAAATATGAGGTTTCGGAATAAAAAGAAATATTTCAATTTCAAGTACGTCTCTGCATCTTTGAGTCGAACAAACACCAAAGGACCTGCGTACATCAAAGTGATTACGCGCAAAAAACGCCACACAGACGAGTGGGAGCGTTGTAAAAATCACTACGACGTGTGAAGTGCCATCGGGGGCGTCTCGGTGGAGTGGCGATCGCTTGTTTTTCCCACTTTCGATGAACGCCGCGGGCCGAGCTCGTTCGAGTGCCCTCTGATTTCGTCCCTGCACCCGGCTCTGTATTTTATGAGGTCAAGTGAACCTCCACAAAAAACACGTACCGCGATAAATTACGCACTGACACATTCAGATTCGCCCATAATATACACGATCGTAATATATTGTTTTTTTTTCTCGTTTTCGGCGGACTGTGTTCGTGTTTTTGTGGCAGGTGCACTTCATTCTCAATACGCACTTATTGTGTATGGTAGTAAATTTATATACTGTACAAATATGCAAATATATAATATGTATATCTTATAAATAGGTATTTTCATCATATTGTTGCTTGCAGTCTTCTAATCGATGCATACAAAATCTGTTTCTAAACACTATGGAATTATATACCCTTCATGTAAGATTATTCGAGTAGTCAAATCGGCTATATATCTCGGGGCGATTTGACTACGGCTTCACAGAATTGTGGACATTGAAAGTTCTGAAACGATTGGCCTGTGCTAAGAACAGATTTTACTAATAAAATGGGTACTAAATTTAAAAAAATGAAATTTTATTACTGTTATTTTAATAAATAAGTAAAAAACAAACTATTCTTACCACCTCACAATAAAATAAATGTAAATAGTAAAAATACTACTTCTTACTACATTAGAAAAAATAATTCATAAGTAGTAAAGTTAAAGATGCTATAGATTCGGATTGAACGTGTTGTCATATTAAAACTACAGTTTAGCTTGACAACATAACAACCAGAAGCTCTAATTAAAAGGGGTTGAAGATAGCACTAGTAATTTATTCCCAATAACTATCAGAGCAAGTGCAGATGTTGTACTGTTTCAATTTAAGGGCATACAGCGACGAAGTTCTCAGATGAACTTTGGCGGAACTTTCGCATGACAATGTCAACTAATCTTGGCTGAACATACAGTCACGATAGTGATGTACGTACACTTTACATTAAATTCAATAGTACCTATTATATTATAACGCAATCTGTAACTTGTTTTGACAAGCAACTAATAAACTAAATCCAATGCTGGACATAGGTATCTCGTAATGTTGGGACGGCTTGGCCTACTATTTCCATACTGGAAAAACGCGTTAGAACAGGGTTTTATTTCGAGTGCTCCTTCTCGCGCTGTGATATCATCTGTGGCACTTCTTACGATATCTTTTGAATGAGATCTTAATCTTTGTCCGTCTCCACACGGAACAAAATAAAACTTAAAAATATATTTATAATTTACCTGATTTCGGTGCAACGCTTTTGCTGCCAAAACCCTGGAAAGATACGTTTCGGACCCACCGTATCACCATACATACTACTGGTGCTTTGATGGGTCCAATACCATACTGCCAAGTGGTGTTTGGGCTAATACGTAATAAGTATTTAGGTAGACAGCTCAGTTTAAACAATGATCTTACTTTCTTAATCTTTCAACGATCCCATAAAAACAACACGCCTTTAATTTTTTTCCTAGCAATAGTTTTTACATGGTCTCGTTTTTTCATCTTTTAATTGCACAATCTCTAGTTAACAGTAACAAGTGTATCAAATGGAAAGCAAGCTAACTAACTAAATATGCCTCCCTTTTGGTATCTATTTAGTAGGATGTTATAAACGGAACGACTACCATCTAATCGTTCCAACCCCAATGAATGTACCTACAAATTACAAGCAAAGTTACGAGCAAAATTAATAGTTATAATTGAGGCTTTCAGATAATAGCCGTCTATTATAAGTAATTCTCAATTATAACTATTCGATTATTCTATAACTTAGCGACAAACTCATTTAAAACCTCTGACGATCTAGGTCTTAAGAATTCCGAAGAGTCTCTTTGAAATATTTTAAATTGAAATCGTCTAACATGTACTAATGTCCTAAAGCCTAATATAGGTCTTTGAGATAGGCTCTCGATCATAACAGTTAATTATTACTATTAAGCCTTGATTATAGTTGGGAAATTTATAGCCCACAATCAAAATACAATTGTTTAAGAACGCAGCCCAGACTCAGCCTCAGATGCATGGCTCCACGATGGCCGTAGACTCACCCACTATTACGTGGGACCGAATACAATGATTGGTGAAATGTTGGTACCTGCCTCAGCGGCAAATCGACACCGTGAGCATATGTATGTATATATTATATTAGAATTTTGTATATGACATGGAATATTACTTAATTAAAGATTACTACGTATAAGCGTTATTAAGTAGTTTTCATGACGTAAACATAATCTAACTCTGCTATAACTTATATTAAATTTAAAACAAAATTAGAAACCATGTACATTATTATAAACACTGTTTTAAATGTAACTTACATCAAGTTACTCACTAATAAAACATAATTAAAATTACACAGTTGGTGTTTGTTGAAACTTTGTGATGATATGGTGAAGTAATCTCGCATCTGCCACACGCGATGTACTTGCCTACATAGAATAAATAACATACGCGAAAAACAGATGGCACACAGTTGTCTTGTAACAATGTTTTTACCTACTAGCTACTGCACGACATTATGAAGTGAGCTTATCATAATTTATTATATTGGCACATATTTAATCAGAACTATCTAGACTTGAAATAAAATTGTAACGGTTACGTGGAACATTTCAATAGGTACTTATTTTGAGAACATGTAATATATATTCTTAAACGCGAAGCTTAAGTTTGTGCGGTACCTTCATAGTGTCAATACCATTACCTAGAATTTTGCAAGAAACAAAATCGTATGCTATTAGTCAGCAGGTTAAAACAATAATACAATAACATTATGTAGTTGTAGAATTACTTTGTTTAAATAGGCCTAAACTTACGTCTCTTTGATTATTTTATTTTGACGAAGTTAATATGAGTACAGTGGGTCTCAAAAGTTTCTGGACACTTCAAGATCTATAATCCTTTGACAGCTTAAGTCAATTTAACTAAAGGTAACTTAAATAGAGTTAATAAAATAAAGTAGATCGATTTCTTGTTTCTTTATAAGGAAATAAGTAAGCTCTTGCAAGAAATATCCTGAACTTATTTTTATTTAAATTATCCAGGAACTTTTGAGGCCCCTGTTTAAAATATATTTTTAGGTATTTGTTGATGAATAAAGAATTAAAATATACTATGTTATATTTAATAAAAACTCTCAAGGTACTAATTCCAACTGTGTTGTGTGTTTTTCTTACTCTGACTGATAGCAACAACCTCACATTTTTATATTATTACTTCTCTACATAAAAGTACAAAGAGTAAACTTTTTGCTTACTCACTACGGATTCCCCCCGGCATCGTAACCCTTGTTCTCATGGGATGCGATTACACAGTATTACAATTTTACATATAAATTATAATTCATACTGAAATAGTCGTGGCAAGTAAAAATCTTATGTTAAAAGTACTAGTTGAGGAATCATGATAGGAAATAGGATAATTATCGTTAATATTAAGAGCTGCCTAAGTGAGGACGTATAATGTTATAACTGCTGAATAAATATGAAATTCTTAAATATGAAATTGTCGAAATTTTCTTACAGATTCATGAATTCGTTATTCCTGTAATTTAATAGCTATTTCCATTATTTACATTTGGTTTGAAAGTTGATTTCACGGTTTTAAAACTTTGTATTAAATTTAGTTTTTATTTAGTATATCTCAAATAAGTGGGGCATGTACTTCTGTATTTATCATATAGATATATTATTATGTATAGCTATAATTTTTCACTTGCTTATGCTTTTTCAGTAAATACGTATATGGAACTCTTTTAAACATAATGACCACAAATTTTTAAAACAAATCGTCAACTACGGTCACTGATTTTCCATCGTTTCACTTACTTATTTTTCCTTGCCTGATTTTAATTTCTTTTGACGTTAACAATTTATTAGATGAAAGTATCTATATCTATATGTGTGATCTAGTATCTTGCTTACTACAGTTTCGCCTGCAGTTGTTATGAAGTCTACAAGTAATACTGTCCTGTAAAATAAAACCAATTCTATTTCAAATAAACTAGAAACAACTAGTTCCAAAACTAAAATGTATTTTGATTAAAGCATTTATTTCTTATATTTTTGTATAGTAGTTAGTGCAAGCAAGCATAGCTAAATGTATATCACTTGACGTTATGTCTCTTGAAATGATGTAGTGGGCGATAGTTGCATAACATACCAACAATATATTATCAGGTAATATCGTATAATTGTCATGATCGCTGAGAACAACCGTTGCTGTCTTCTCTGTGAGATATGAGCTGGCACAGGATACGTTTCTAATTTCGTGACATCCATTCATTTACCGATTGCAAACGTGAATGGGATCAGACAACACTTGCAGGAAACATATTCTATACACGCTTCGCTGCATTTACTTCAGATAAATGTCATTATTCCACAAGCAGTTATAAACTTTATTCATTAGTAATAACGACGATAATACTAAGCAAATTTTTGATCAAACAGCAAAACTGTACCAACTGTCTGTACATACGACGTTAATTTATTATTGTACCTATAATTTACATTTGGAAATAGAATCAGCAATTAAATACATGACAATTAATAACAGTCCTATTATGTGTGTCTGCTATTTATTGTTTCAAATTCATAATAAGGCAACAGAAATTTAAATTCAGAACGAATTAACGAACTTTATTACTATTTCATATTATGGGTACATAATTGTATAAGTGGATATTTGTTTGTATGTATGAATTTGTTTAGTTGTAAAATAGCTTATCGAAACACCCAGAGAATTGACAGGTTTAAGTTTTTCGTAGAGCAGAAAAATATGTATTTTTTCTAAATAATAAAAGGAAGGTAAAACTCACCAGATGAAACTATGTAAATAGACTAAAACCTGACAAAAAAGTGGTATTCTTTTTCAGAAGTGATGAAAATACTGATAAAATGATCATTTTGAAATCTACCAACATGCAGCTGGTGGCTAAGCTTCTATTATTTAGATATCCTAAAGTGAATAACTGACGCCACGTCGTGGCAGGATCAACGCCACAACCATTTCTACTGTCGAATACGTGATATTAATACTCTGTGTGAACGTAAAATACGTCATGATATGGATTTTAAAAGATGTTTAAAGATTCATAAACGTAAGCTTTCTACCTCAGTCGGAGTCGTAAACTTGAGTGTAATGTGTCTGAATATCGTATTACGTATAATATGACGGTAACTTGGAGCGTTAGGCCGTCTTTCTACACCTGGTGACATGAATAAACTGTGGCGTTGTGGTCTAATATTAAGTTCGGCTTGTTTATAATGTTGCTTCCCCACAACGTTAGAATTATGTAGACGTGTCGTATTTGTCTTAAGTTGAGATCTCTTGTTTGTGCGTAGACATGCGCTTATGGGCGCGTGTGATATTGTTACTGATATTATTATCATGATATTGTTATGAAAATTCTTGTCGCTTGTTTGATATGGCAGTCGACGAGTTCTATCAAATACGTGTTTCTTATTGTTGTTACAACGTACACTGATATTATCTAAATCATGAACCAAACTCTTTATGTCGAGTAACGAATAAAATAATAAGTTTACGTATAATATTGTTGTACTAATATTTACTTATATTTCATACAAAAATTAAAATAAATGGTGTATGTATCACCATCGCAAAACTGCGGTAGCCTAGTGGTATGGGTAATGGACTGCTGAGACGAGGTCTCGAGTTCGATCCCAGCTTACCATGGCACACACCAATGACTTTTCGATACTTTTCGAAGTTATGTGTGTATTTATCGCAGGTTTATAAGTGCCCGGTTAATGGCAATAGGCTCGCCACCGATTACATTGGGACCTAAACATATACTGGCGATATGTGGGTGTTAGCACCTCTGCCTAACCCTTCGGGGATAAAGGCGTGAGTTTATGTTATGTATCACCATTTCCTAAACCATCCTACAGCGGTCAAAACTAATAGTTTATCGTTCCGTATTAGAAAAAAAAACTTTATTAGCCTGCAACACGAAAATGTGTGCACTACGGATCCCTAAAAAAGTGAATTGGAGTGAAATAACGTAATATAAATTCAAGGCAACATCCAAAATTCACATAAATAGATATTACATCTCAATATGACTACAATCACTAACAGCACTTGACTTAAAAGCACTTGATGAGGTGACCATTTAAGCCACAACATTATCCGTGAAATTAATTCAATTAAGATAACTCAGTAAGTACCTAATAGAACTCTGACTCGTAATAAGAGAATGGAGTGGCTCTGGTGGTGAAATTACTTCAAAATAGAACCTAACATTACAACATTTTGTGGTAGTAGTAGCTTGAACCGAGTTTTACCTAAGAAGAGAGGCCCTAGAAACCCATCCAAGCTTGGGGCACCAGGAAACTTCGCGGCCCGGCTTGTGAGCGATGGGCAACCTCATCTTTTGCCTCTTGACCCACATTTAAACTCATTTCCAACCTCTCTGAATATTCATAGAGGTCGAAGACTTCCTGGTATCTGGTGCGTCTTCTACGAGATAGGAGAGTATGTCTGTCACATCAAGTGATACTCTCCAAGTAAATTGGTAGTTCTTGTGCGGTGAAGCACGTAATTAGTTTCCTTACGATTTACACGGCACAGCAAGGAATCGGGTTAATTATTTTTCCAAATTTATTTAGCTGCAAAATTTTTGGTTAGGAATTTATTTTCGGAATACCCATTTGTTTACAAAGTGCCCGAGTGGTAGCAATAGGCTCGCCCCCTCTTACGTGGGGCCGAAAATCATAGTTGGTGAAATATGGGTATTTAATTACACCTCTGCCTACCTCTTCGGATATTACGGGCGTGTGCATATGTATGTATGTATGTATGTAGAGGTATACCTTTTTGGAACATGACATAGAACAGGAATAATTTATACAAACTAGTGGAACATAAACTTCCAAGAGGAATCAGTCTTATAAGTTCATACGACATCCATCATAGTGAAAGCACTCTGGTATTTACATGACATTCATAACTAAGGCTCCATACCTTGGGCATTTTGATATATGTCATAAAAATCAGCCTCCCAGAACCTTTCCACTAGTTATGTAGATCACTGATTACATCAATAGTTCTTGATTAACCAGTTAATCAGCTTTAGCCCCTAACCTATAACTCCCCTCATTACGCTAAGTGGAATCAGCAAAATGTAGATTTATTTTTTTACTGCCAAGACGAAGGTTTCTCTGAAATATTACATTCGAATAATTAACTGTTTAATAAGTTTCGACTCCTCTCCACTGTCTCCATATTCAGATACTTGCTTACAATATTGAAATATGAACTCGCATGTTTGACAAGCTCTTAAACTTACAGGCAGATTTCCCTTCAAATTCGAAACACTTCAAATATCACCGCTGACAATTAATTACAATATCTAAGGTTATAGCTATATACACAGTAGGTATCTAGCAGTTCTCAAGTCAACTAGTCTGAGTGACTTTAATTCATCGGCGAGTACGCCATCTGGGATTACTTGAAGCTGTCACGCTGAGCACCGGTCGAGACGTTCTGATCTTCGATCGGAACTTGTACGTAGTTCAAAGATCACAATTTAGAAGGAGATTGTGTTATGTTTACTAACGTGATGTATTTATTGTTGAATAAGTTGTAAAAGAAATAAAATATAAGGCTCATTTTTAATGAACAATTAATTCTTTTCAATAAAATCAGCTATCTCATACTAGTATTTGTGCGTTTCTTCAAGGTAGGGCCCAAAAAATCCAGCCTGTATGTTTGATCTAAAGGTTTCATTAATAAGAATGATAATAATACTACATAAAGGTTATGAACTCATCAGAAATAAAAATAAATAAATAAAGGATAGTATGATAGTGTCTAGTCTACAGTAGTTTAGAACTGAGTCACAGACACTTAAGTCACCTCCAGGCCAAACCGGGTACCAGAGTTTTTCTCAAACATGATGCAGTAAGTATAGATAAAAAGAGAGACAAAAAAGTACAATATTGAAATAGCTAAAAACAAACATTAAACGTTAAACGTTAAACAAATAATAAGTTATTATAACAATATAACGGCATTCTTTATTATGTTAGTGTGTACCTATATGTATGCGAGGGTGTGTTCTGTGTGAAGGTTAAGTATGTAAATGTGAGGTGAAATGAAACAGTAGGTTTGGATATATGTGAGGTTATGTATATTGTGTAAAGTAGTGAACATTAAAGGAAGGGTTAAAGCGATTCATATAAAAATGGTTGAGGCATTTCTTTCAGCTCATCATAGTCAAGGGCTTGCTGCCATTTGTCAGTTACTTGTTTTAACACCCTCAATGTAAAAGGAAAAATAAAATTCTGTTGATTTTGTTCTACAAAATTGGGATAACATTTTAGAACTACGAGTCTAGTCTATTTGATATGAAAGACCCTGTTGCTGTGCCATTCACTAGGGCACTGAGCTTTTCGTATCTAGGTTTTTATTTACAATAACCAAACTCGGTCATCATTCTTTGACGTCATCAATCGTTAATATTTGACTCCATCTTCCATCTCCTAATCTAGCTACATAATGAAATATAATTTATAGGAAAAAAAAATATTATAAAAGTTTCATCTCCGTTAAGATGTCTCCGTTACAATATCGACCTGAATCTCCCCCTAATTGATGTCTTTCGAGTTCATATTATTCAGTAATTGGTCTGGCGGTTTTTGCTACTTACTACTATAAAATCTTGTTAATCCTGTTATACTTAGTACTATTATGACTAACTTCCAACATTGTCACTGTATGTATGCCTAACATAGTAATAAAATGTAATCACTAAAGATAATTATACTTTGAATTTTGTGCAAAATAAAATTATAAAACCCGATGCGAGTTCATCTCCGGTAATGTCATTAACAACTGTCCTTTTTACCGTAATGTAATTCTGAGCAAAATATTTAACTGCAATATTGAATTAAAGTAATTAAGTTTACTATAAGTTTACTATACAATCGTGATTTATAATGGGTACTTAATAATGCATTTCGATTGTTTAACATTTTAATTCTTTATTGGAACATTCTGAACTATTGTGATTTATTTAGAATTAATGTTTAATATGTACTATTTCAATTATTAAACAATAATAAAGTAAATCACTTTGAAACCTATTTTATTTGCACAATATACGAATAGAATATTAATTTCAATTCAAAGTTACTCACCCCAAGTCAAACGATTAAAACATTGTATAGAGTATGAAAACATCTCGATGGCTAGAAGTGTATCTTGTAGATTTAATAGACAATACCACTGAGGAGCGAGTTTCTTGTAAACTTTAGTTGGAACTTGGATAAGTTTCTGTGCAAGCGCTGTCCTTAAATTGAAATGGGTACCAAAATAGCTCTAGTTGCTTCATTATTAACTATTGAACTAAACTATTCGGATATCTTTGGGTTTCATTGGAAGGTTAGCTCTGTATACTGAATATATTTAGCTAAGCATTGTAATGTATTCCTTTATAAAAGAAGGTAAGGATTTGAATAAATATTGATTTGAAATAATAAGTTATAATAACAATATAACAAATACATATCACGATTCGTCTGCATATTTTGGACTTTACAGGGTATACGATCAATTTACTATACTGTCCACTGCTGGACATCATTAGGCCAACTTTGGCTTACTATTTCCACATCGGGGGGTAGGTACAGGGTTTATTTTAAGCATTCCTTCTCTCGCAATAATATCGTCTGCGTATTTTTCCGTTTGTCGCCTCTTATAACACTTTTCGGATGAGATAGCATGGTGAAATTCTTTCTCCGTCACCACACAGATAATTAATCATCTATGCACTAACTATTAGATTGTCATTGATTAAAACAGTAGCGCAATTGTTGACTAAATTACTGCAGTAAGTGCAGTGTCCCACTCCCATATACTGAAGTTTGTAACTGTGACTCTGCGGGGATGTTCTCGCCACTAATGTCTGCAATAATTGGCAGTCGAACTTCCAATGTACCCAATCACGTAGTCAATTTGATGAAAACCTAGAACAGATGACTAAGTACCCTTTTGTACTTATTAGCAACATTTCTGACCGCTTCTAATTTATCTTGATGATTTTTAACTTGGACGCTGTATATGTTGGTAGGTAGGTAGGTATAAGAGAATATGTGACCCTATTTATATTCTTTGTAACGAACGTATCAATATAGATATTATAAACTTTATCAACTTTATTACAGTTCACTCTACTAATATGCTCTGTCTTTTGTTGGTATTATACAATTAACTACAATAGTTTTCAACACTTTTCCATAACATAGCTAGTAGTTCAATTTTAATAATCTTATCTATAAATAGTAAATAGTAAGCTTCTGCCTCCTTTTTTAAGTAGTCAAAAGTTGTTGAAGGTAATTTTTAAGAATTATGTGACTACTAAAATATAAATTACTTCGTTACTTTTGAACGAAAGCAAAATTTTAGCATCTGACACATTTTAGACAGTATTTCGTGTTACTAAAAAGGGGCTAAACCATTTTCATATTATCAACAGTATAAAATTCAAGTACCTAATTCAGTTTTCACACCCAAACGTGCATTGTTTGCTAGCAAACGATAGACCACTAGGTCGGGCCCACAAAGGCCTTTGCGAAGGTATATTTCCAAATATTTTACACAATGAAAGCAAGATTAACAAACATTGTGGCTACTCTTTTTGGTCGGGTTGAAGTATGGCGAGTTGTCACGCGATAGCCGTTTATACGAAGAAAAAAGAAAAAATGAGAATAGATATTTGGACGATTTAATACAATGTAAGTGCTCGTACTCTGTAGGCATTTAGATATAATTTTTATAAATGAGATTAGTTACACAACAACAAAGTTCATAAGATTGTCAGTAGATGTCTCTTGCCATCGCCCCAAAGATATAGGAAGATTTTCACTAAGCAGTCAGGGCATTCCTCTTGTAAGGGAAAGATCGCGGGTGCGAATCCCGTTAAAGCATTAACTTTTTCCGATTTAAATTTGATTTGAAACAGTTAGCAATCAAATTGGTTGAAAAAAATTAATTACAATAACGATATTAATTCATACGATATGTATTTGAACTTCATAAGTTAGCAAAAAGTTCATGCGAAAATGGGGTGAAAATGTCTTCCATTTAAAAACATCAGACTGGAAAATTCAGCGTAGAACATCATTGCACTAGGTCGCATAGGTTCGGTAAAATTAAAATATTTTTCCCAGACATGACTGCAATAAACTTATAACTATCGTACTTTATCATCATTATGGAATATTTCTTTAGCGCCACTCTCACACCTTAACATTTCTCCATTAACAAGATATAAAACTTAGACCACCAAAATATGAGTGCCTGAAAAATGGATGATTTTTTTCTGTAATAGGTAACCATATTTTAAGTACATTTGCATGAAAATATTTTTCTATTTTCTTTGCATGCTTATAGCCCGAACATTTCAAAGAAATAGCATGAACAGTAACACGGGCTAATTCCATTCGAAATTGATGTTATTTAATGTCCACACGTTCCATATCCAAAGGCCTAGTTTCAAAACTGTTGTCAAACGAATTACTAGAATAAATTTATATTATATTACATGTTCTGGGAATGGCAATCTTGTCCAGCGAGCTTTGAATGCGCCCGTGAAATATAATTTCGATCGGACGGCAATCAGAGCCCGTTGAAGACGGCGCGTGAGGCGACTCTGTAAAATATTAAACTTACTGCTTGTGAGCAAGCCACAGCGATGTGCATTGGACAAGTGGGCTATAAAATATTTATTATGGCTATTGTTACTAGACAAATAGACATTAGAATTGAGTATGAACTTTTGAACTTTCAAGAAGTATTATATATTATTTGTTTTAATTTGTCATCATCATCATCATCATTATTATTGCGCCGAACTCGGTCGCATCCGAGGCCCTCACCTCGGTCTTGGACATTCCTGTTAGTGAGACCATTTGCACATTCCGCTTCTTGTGGCATTTTTTTTTTATTCGTGCGGGTTGAAAATACCTTAAGAAGTTTTCACTGTTCAACACGTCTAAAGAAGATATCATTGCTTCAAACCCTTTTATGATCCTTTGAGTTGTTTTGGAGGAGATCCGATTTTGACATTCATTTAGCAATCAAATCATGACACCAACTCATACAATCTTTTTAGCCTTATAGGCATTGCCTACAGTAATATAAGACAGTTCACTTTTTCATTTTCTCTTAGGTGATTGTTTCATTTTCCATTTAAAATCTAAGTTTACGCAGCGGGTTAGATGGGTTGAAATAGAATTGAATAATTTTTATTTTTTCTCAATATTTCGTCGAACATCACCAAAATGCCTGAAGTAAACTCGCTGTTTATCATTATCTTTACCTATGTTCAACACCCTCAGTATAGGTGATTTATATAGAATATCGAATATCTCTTCGTCCAATGAAATCGCTGAGTAAAGGTGTCACGTGACCAATACCCTGCAGATAACGAAACTGAACAAAATGTCTGAATTCAACTTATGGGTGATTAATTGGTAATTAGGTACGTTATTGGTGAAGCAAAAATTATTTTTTTTTAAATATCTCCACACTGAATATTTTTATATTGTTGATCCCTGGGACTTAGTAGATATGTTGCTATACATATTGAAAACACTTGTACTTCTCTACGATATTTATTATTGAACCTGACCAGTTTCGCTCTGCGGCATTCTCATACGTTTACATTGAACATAATATATAACAAAGATTATATTTGATCTGCAGACTGTAGAGTACTCAAGCTTACCATCACAAGGGTGCGCTCATTTGAAGATCCAGATATAAAAAAGATATATTTCGAGCATTAATCATTTATGCAGGAGGAATATCGGAACGATAACCCTGTTTAAATTTGGAATCACCCCTTAGAAATATAGTAATCCTGCAGAATATCTCAGCTGTTGGATTAGTATTTTATACCTGTCGATAAATGAGATCGGTAAAACCTTTGGTGTTGCATGCGTTAATAGGGCTATTCACCATATTGGTAATGACGATAATGATAATGCAGTAATTTGTTATACCTGCAATTATTACAATTCAAATATGCATAACAGGCTTTATTCTGTTCTATCGCCACTTTTAAATATTAAAGACTCTGTAGTCTTCTAAATCTTTCATACTTCCTTATTCCTAAAATCTCATACTACCCTATTATTTGATTTTATTATGACCGTATCAGAAGTTTAGTAGTGAAAAGTAACAAACAGATAGAAACAGAAAACTGAACTCTTACTGAAGTCAGTGAGACTTTACTACTGACAGTCTCATTGTTAACCTGTAGGTAATACATACTTACTGTATTTATAAGTAATCAAACCTTAAACTCTCCAAACACCGATCATTTACCTGCAACAAGCAAACAGTCTACATTATTATTTATTACATGCTTAAAAAACATTACGTAGTCGTAATATAAAAACCGGTGGATTATATTTTATTATATATAAGCCCCTGACGTCTTTACCGCACAGTTATAGATCAACATCTCGCTAATATTTATTCGGGCCACGAAAAAATCATACTTTATATATTCCGTAGTACAGTTTATTTGCCTACTAAAACGTACGCATGTATTTTCAATACACTCGTTTTGTTTGAAATAGTAAATCTTGTAACATAGATTTTAGTTTTGTTATTTGTATGATACTGATAATCTTTACGTTTCTTTTTTTGGTGTTATTATTTGATGGTGTATGCATAATTATTACTTTGTTTTTTTTTCATATAATAATGGTTTTGGGATTTAACCATTGTCTTATTAACTCTGTATTGTACATTTTATATTTCTACACGACCATAATTCGAAGAAAAATCTTCAATCATATTTCTGCGGTATGAATAGACACTTACAAGTACATTTCGAACTTGTAAAAGATTTTATCAGGGGACACAAAAGACTCATTAAAAGACTTTTAGTCTTTTAATATAAAGTCGCTCCAAGTGAAAGCTGAAAAATATCCTCTTTTTCTAACGTTGTCAATGTAAGTACAGAGTAGTGAATTTTAACGTCGAAACTTGTCTGTAGCAGAAAAATCCTTGCAAGTGAAGCTGTATCATGGTGGGGGCAGAATAGATCACTCCCTGTAGGAAGGCGTCAATCGCCGGCTGATTTATAGAGGGCGCGCGGCTACGGCGCCAACTAAACTGTCCGGAGTTTTGCTCGTGTTGGCGAACGCGGCCCACCGGCAAACAACTCACTCACCTGCCGCCTCTCCCTCATCGAAAATGCGAACCCTAGTAAATGCCTTTATAAACGAATCCATTTTAAATTTCGAATAGTCTACCGACAACACGAACGGAACTTCCAGACATGACATGCGTGTTAACGAAATGTTGGCGCTTGGTCAATTTTAACGGAAAATTTTTGCACAATAATTTACTTCATTGAATTTCCTTTACTGTAAATGCAATTGTTCTAATCAATTCATCTCGTAGCAGAAGCTAGTCTGTTTCATATTTAAACTGAAAAAAAACTTGAAAGAAAAATGTCAACTAGCGTCATTTTAACGAGTCTTTTATGCAAACTTTGACTGCAAACTTGACCTAAGATTTCAATCAGGATTCCGGTTGACAATAATTGCACGATCGGATCGTGCACTATTGCTAAACTTTTCGTCGTGTTGTTAGCGTTCTATTGAAATCATCTTAATGCAATCTGTACTTTTGCACGCTGATCTAATAAATTACCTTTGAGTAAACTACTTACAACAGGGTCCAAGCTTAAATTCAATCTCAAACGCAAGCAGAAATTTAAAATTACGATATGATTTAAACAGATTGTCGAACGACCGTTTAAAACGTTGTCAACTGCTCGGAAATTTTAGTATCGGAAGATACGGAAGATTAATGTTTAAAATATAAGATCAACATTTGCATTCAGGAAAATATAGATATAATTGAAACGTTTTAGGGGCATTGAAGAAGTTTTTAGTTCAATTTAGCGGCAATCAGGACGGCCGTTGAAGATGGAGCGTGAGCTGAATGCTTAAAATATTAAACGCGGCGAAATGACGACCGCGACGGGACACCGGCCCGCCAATTTGATATCTGTGTCAAATCAAATGAACGCCGACGTACCCTAAATATATGATACTGTACAAACGTTTTGAGGAAACAATCATACTATTATTGTATTTGTGCGAATGTTAGGTCTTTGGGAACGTTGCTCTATTATCTACGTATGTTCTAAATGTTATTTTGGCTAACCAGATTATATTCATACACGAGTATTTACATTATGACTGTGAAAAAAATCTCTGTCTGTTAATACTTTCATGCGTGTAATACAAAACCGGTTTAGACGAAAATTTATGCAGAGATGTATCTACTAAACTTTGTTGAAGTTTGTGATAATCTAATGCAGGCGGAGCAGCGGACAACAGCAAGTGATCTATTTTTTTTCCTAAATAAAAAAATAGACAAAGATAGGAGTTTGTGTGATATTCTCTGAACCTTTTTCCCAACTCAGTTGGGGTCGGCTTTCCAGTCTAACTATGATGCAGCTGAACTTTGATATTTTCCGTGAAGCGACTGCCATCTGACCTCCAAAACCAATGATCCAATGACCAATGGCGATATCGAAGTTCCAAGTTGAGCTGGTTGGACTTTTGAGGGCTCCAACTACCCGTAACGACATGATTAACACATCAAAATAAAAATTACTATATATTTTTATTTACTGCAATTATGTTAGAGTGGAATTATAGTAGAACAGAAAGTCAAATTAACGTCAACAAAATGTTACCAAAGGGAAAAATGTAAAGCAGTAATAACTAAAAATAAGTAAAGATAAAATTGTGACAGCTAGAAGGAAACGCGCCCAGCCGAGCGTATCTCACGAACGCAACGGCGCTCGTTTTGATTTTAATTCAAGAAAATATAGTATTTTTAATACTGTATTTGTTTTAGCTATTTGTTACATTTTTGTAGAACTCCTAGACAAGTGGTAATTCGTTGATCGTCTTCCTGTAGAATGGAATAGAAGACAACTAACAGATTGCCATTTGTCTAAGAGGGCACAGCTCTTTGTAGGTTGGGAATAAAGATGGCACTCACTCCTAAAAATCTTACGTGTGTGATAAATACGAATTTCGTGCTCCAGAACGCAAACTTCATTTTACAAATGACTTGCCTGTAAGAATTGCCTGTAAGAGATTGCCGCAGAGCGATTGCCCAATTGTATTTACCACGTGCAAACATCTCTATGTGCTGTATAATTTCATCATTGGTGTACAATAAAGACATATACTTATATTATTATAAAACAGTGCCAACTTTGAGCACAATTGGAAAATTGTTATGAGGATGAAAATACAATTTTAGGGCCCATACCACAAAAAGTGGTACCTTTATCGTACCCTCACTTCATAGTTCATCTACACGTCCGCCAGGACCTTTTTCTCAGAAACGCGTGAACGTATCAGCTTGAAATTAAAATCAAAAATTCAAGTCTGCACACTCCGCTGCATAGTTGGTAAACACTATAGAGGCTAATATCACTTGAGCCGCTGCAAGGGAATCAGAACCAATAGAATAATTCACATTGAGCTAGAATCATGAAGTATATGAAGCTGCAAGACCTTAAAGCACAAGTGCAATTACCCATATCACAAAAAAAAATTATTAAAAACTAACATCAATTAATAAATTGAAAGTATATTCTACAGTACAGGTTAGTGAGTTTTCGTAAAAGAAGTATTCTGTTTTCAAATAATATAGTTGATTCAGTACGCGTATTGTTCGAAATGGAAAATCATTGGTTCCATAGATTGGAACCAACCAATCGTTGTAGCGTGCATTGTTTGGTTTGAACATGGCAACATCATCAATACGTGAATATCTCATTTCGACATGCTATCGTGAAAAAAATATTATATTAAAGAAACATGAATCAATTGATATTGAATGTCAAATTTTTTTCAGGTATTTACATTATTTATTTTACTATTATCACTATACTAGGTGATGCCCATGGCTCTGACTGTATGGGTGTAGGATATCACGGCGTTAGTTAATATCTTGGCTCTACTAATACAATTGATTGCTTCAAACAAAACATGGTGAATTTTGAATTTATCCAAGATTCATCGAATCAAAAAACATGAATGAAAATCCTGAATATTGATGGAATCTGTTTATCATTCACAGCTTTGTAGGCCACCACTGCTGCATTAGGTATCTTCCAATGTGTGCCACACTTATTATGTATACAATGCTCCATAATCGAAATACCTACATTTCCCTCTTAAAATTATTTATAATTCATAATACTGAGAGTACTATTCCATATTTTGCTGTAAAGAAATTTGAATTTTTTATATTTATTTTATAAATGTTACAGGATGCTAGGCCGATGCAATCGCAGCCCTCAACGAATTCCTACTTTATTTGCTTCATTTTCTACGAGATTCAGATTGCGAAGAATGCAAACCGCGTTCAATTTATATAAATTTATCTTATTTCTTGATTTGCACTGTGTTTTGTGCCACTTTTCAATGCGCTCATTTTACAGTACCTATTTTATCAGGTGCCGTGCCCTTCGTACTCTCAAAATTTGCTGTATATTTATTTTCGAACCTATGTAGTTATGTATGTGTTAAAGATTCCTAAATAAATATTGAGAGAGAATCTTAATTCATTAATGGTCTATACGATAAATAGACACGAAGATAACTCTTTATTATATGCAATAAGATAAAAATTAATAATATGGACATAAACAAATAGCAAAATGTACAATGGACAGGAGAGTACAGAAAAGACAAAAGTTTGTTAGGCAGGTGGTCGATTTCAATACTAGATAAATTAGATATAGGTATAATAAGTTATATAAATTTGAGGTGTACATTCTTAAAAGAACATAAATCATAAATATATACAAGGGCTGTAGATACGTAGATAAATTGAATATTTGTAAGCACATAATGATGAGATAAAACCAGACAGAGCATTTACTATGCGCAGAGTAGAGTTGTGAACTACTGTCAAACTGAGGGTCATCATTAGAACATTTTCATGAAACTTAACCTTCAGTTTTCTATCAGACGAAATGAAATATAATTACGATACATTCCGGTAAAAATAAATAAATTCAACAGTTAGATAACATTGAGTTCTGTTTTATAAGAATCATGTATCTCATATGTTAATGACGCTAAAAAATTATTTGCAAACATTTTCAATTTTCATAACTAACTCGTAATAAAATTATGTTCGCCTATTTTTCCATTTTAAAACTTTAATATAACGCTCTCTGACACGGTTCTGGTATGTAAAAAATACAATGTCTGGGCCACGAGCAAAAGCTAGAAGAACATAAATTAAAATTATTTTTCCTTGTAAGCAAGTGTGACTTACAGCCACAAACCGAGTAATTTAAAAAAGAAACACTTTTCCTCATTCTTTTAGCTTGGTTAAAAATATTCACAGCAATCACAAGCCGTTTTATTTATAGATAGTTTATTTCATTAAAATGTAACGTTATAAAATATAAGCATGTCTTTCCACCGTGGAAAACAAAAAACAGGTAGAAGTGTAAAGTAGGTGGGGTATGCGTGTCGTTCTTATACGTGTTTACACAAAAGTGAAAAAAAAACTTTTTATATGCCGTTTGGCTATTTGCACTGATACTGTCGTGTATCAGAGAGCCGTCGCGTCGGTCTCGGTTGCCATACGTAAAACTATGGCAGTCGTTACGGTAATTGGAGCCCTCAAAAGTCCGACTAGCCTAACTACAGAACTTTGATATCGTCAAGTTGGTTGTGGAGGTCCGATGGCAGTCGAAATTATCGAGGCTTAGCCCCATCTTAGTAAAACAAGAAAGCTGACCTCAACTGAGTTGGGATTAGGCTCAGAGAATAGAGACGCGAGTAACTGTTGATGCTCTCTCACTGTTATAGTGCTACAGGAAAATATACCTCTAATAACAATAAAGGATATAATAATAATAATAATTTATTTACATTTAAACATGGTAACAAGAATCTTATAATATGTACAGCACAACATGTCTAGCTGCATGCATGTGCAGCATGCAAATTTTCAGTTTAATATAACATTGTGTCATTTACAATAAAAAAATATTGTAGACCATAGAAAAAAATATTTATTACCCATTGCCTTAATTTCAACATAAACCGAGTTCTAAACAGTTCTCTGATTGCCTTTGGGAGGTGATTGTAAATTTTTATGGTCATTATTAGGCAGTATTTCTGGGGAAAGCTAATTATATTTGAAATGTGCAGAACTAGCTTGCTTTAACCAACTAGTCACTACGGTGAACTACGCAATTCAATTGCAAATAACCTTTATTGCAATAACTTGCCATAAGTGTCTTGGTACTACGCAATACGCACGCAACCCAACACTGGGACTTCTGTTAAAGCACGCGACTCGAGACTATGATACCCGTCCATACAGCGAGATGGCCAAAATCGATGAACTATAAATCCATTGTCTAAGTTTGCACAGACAGAGCTCCTCTCTGGACTCAGAAGATTAATTTTCTTAGTTTAGATTGTTTCGTGACCCATTGTGCAAGCGATAATTGGATTTTCTCGACTATCTGTGATTTAGTTACCTCTGGTTCTTGGCTCCCTTGTAAAATTTATCAAAGTTTATATAGCAAATGGGTATTAAACGCAAATTGGCGAAATGATATCGATGGTTGTAAATCACAACTTATTTAATGTCATTGACGGTTCTAAGGCTACAGATATACAGACAGGGTTATCGTCATTATAGTAACTTTAATTTCAATAATGTTTTTATAACAATATAACACGATTTGTAACCTTACACATCTTGTAACGCAAAATTGTTAGTGGCGTTAAAATTTGATTTCGGTAAACAATACGTTGTACCTAAGACGACATCTGTGGGGTTTGGGGGGAACTTTTCATCGATCACCAATTCGGTATTGATGAATGGTTTCCCAATCTGACAACAGATGTCGCTAGTATGTTTACCTATTTCAAATAGAATAATAATATCGTGATAGGTTAAATTGTTTGTGATATTTTATTCAATCATATAACTTAATGTCTTTAATTTCAAATTGTCATAATCTAAATTCCTAGTTGCCCAAATTAATTAATCACGGCAAGAATGTCGATAGTTTATGCTTGTAGTTCTGTATGATCTGTGGTATATTTTTTTATTTGTTCCGCGATTCGATCAGGTGAACGAATAATTCGTGATATCAGATTAATTTACTAGAATATTCCATGAAAAAGGATATAAATACACCCCTCCCGGTGGATGCGAACACCTCTGATAATTACTCTGAAGATTAAGCACGAAACTCTGTTCGTATTTCATTGATTTTTCTGATAAGTTGGAACTCTGAATTATATGTACCTACCTACATATAAATTAAATATCTTAGACTCTGTGCATCTTTCCCGGACTTCTCTGGTAAGATTTCTTAATTTATCTCTCTGTTCTTAGTCTTTATATCTGTGTCTTTCGTTTGCGTCAATGATATACTTAGGTCTTTTTGGTATTCTTGATGCAGGGTCCCAAGGTTTAGCGGACAATATTAGTGACCTATCTACAGCGAGTTGAGATTCCGTTGTTTGAGTCCCTGTTCGGAACAGCTGTCCCTTCGTTTGGCTCGCGGCAGTGCGGGTGGTTGCAAGCAGCAGGCAGGTGCCTACGCAAGCCGACAACCGACGCCAGGGGTTTCCGAAGAGGAGTTCCGAAAAGGTCACGTAATCTTAACTTGTACAATAACTGTAACCTCATATACCCGCTACCTTGAATTGTAATTACGAGATCAGCTGTGTGCTACGAGGGAGGCGCACAAGCATCTCATCCTGTATTTATATTTCTATATCTCTGTGCCTGTGATAATTCTACTGTATGTATAACTGTGTACCCTATTGAATATATGCATGTATAAAATCTTAGTGTTGTTTCATTAAGGGTATCTGGAGCACGCACCCACTATCTCCACTCTGAGATAAAAAGGCGCCCAAGAGTCTCTGTCGTAAGCTCTTGCCTGGGTTAGCCGGTGGAGTAGCTGGGGAATTTCCCAGGTTACACAAGTGGCGCCCAACGTGGGGCAGTTCAAGAATTCCAGTACCCACTGGATTTCTCTTGGTTCTGTGTGTGTGTGTGAAAGACGCCTTTAATGAATTCAAACCTACTATCCGTCTGATACTCTCCAAGACGTTAATTGGTTGTGCTTGTGCGGCTAAGCACGTAATTAATTTCCTTGCAATTTACACCGAATAGCAAGGAAACGGGTCAAAATTTTTTTTTTAAATTATAAATAGCTGCTACATTTTCGGTAAAATTCATATTTCGGCATACCTTCGTATTTTTTTCTTTTTTCTTTTTTTTACTGGTTGCTGGTTGGGTTGGATATATATCATCTCAGTAGTTTGTCCCGAATTTTAAATAAAATTAATATACATGCATATGTTTAACTTTGTGTTTTTTCTGAATTTAACTTTTAATTGTTATCGACATTTTCTATAAGTGCCGATATATGTAACTCTGTGTAAGGTGGTTTCCATTCGGAATTACCATTTTTTCTTCTTTTTAACCTTGGATCAGTATAGTAGCCGGTACTTATACTTGCTACCGTACATTTTGCTCTTAGCCTTTTAACTGTTTTTTAATTTTTTGTAATTTCATTTGTACCTATACGTACGGTACAATTTTTTTTGTGTATATTTTTTCAATATTTTAGTAATTGTCTGCAGGGCGGTACATCTCGGGTACCTACCCGCTATTGGAGAATTATTCTCAATTGGAAATTTTTAAATAATTATATTATTAGGAATTGTCTGCAGGGCGGTACATTTTAGTTACCTACCCGCTAATGAAAATTGTTTTATGCTGAATTTTTTTATACCTATATTATTAACATAGAAGGGTACATTTACATACTGTCCGTTCAATTGAATACCCTCTTGGATTTATATCCATTTAAACTTTCGTTAAATAACGGAATTGTTAGTTAAATTTTATTTTTATATTCTATTCACTTAAAGTTCATTTCTTATAAGATGGCAAAAATGCACCAGTATGTAAACTATTTAAGAAAAGATGAGCTGTCTAATGAGTTGTCTTACATGGGCATTTCAGCGGATCCTGAGGCTACGGTTGTCAGCTTGCGTAACGAATTGAGGACGGCATATCGGCTAGTTCGCCGTGGAAGTCTGAAGCCTAACACCACGAAGTCCACTGATGCTGCAACTGAACGCACTGTCTGCGAGCCTAAAGTGAAGGAACTCGAGGATTTGCTATCGTCAGGTGACTTTGATGCCGATAAAAATAGTCGCACTAGGGCTGCTGTTAGGGCTAATTATCTTTTGACTAGGCTAGCTCGTTGTGGGTTAGATTGTTCTGAACTTGTTAATATTCGTAACAGATTAGTTAAGATTGTGTCAGTAGCTGAATCGAATAGTGACTCAGAATCTGAGGTGTCAGATAATGATGATCGCGCTTCTCGTGTCCGAGTTGAATATACTTCACCTGCGATGAGAAATGAACGCTCGATGCGGGGTAGCTCGCAAAACATTAACTTAAATAATGATAATTTTATTTATAGGGAACGCCCTATTAATTTGAATAGTTTTAATTTAAAATATGATGGATCTGCTTGTGTGCGTGTCTTCATTGAGAGACTGGAGGAACTCCGGTGTGCTAGGGAAGTCTCCAAATCAAAAGTTCTCCTGGCTTTCTCTGACCTATTGGACGGACCAGCTTTGTCTTGGTTCCGCACCAATAAAGCCAACTTTATGTCTTATGAAGACTTACTAAATGAATTAAGAGACACCTTTGATATTCCCGATTACGATTATCGTTTACGGAATGAGATTAGGCAACGTACCCAAGCCCGTACCGAGTCCTTGGTGAACTACATCTCCACAATGCAGGCCATGTTCTCTAGACTAACTTGTAAAATGCCCAGTGAAGAACAACTGGACATTCTTATGCATAACATTAGACCTGACTACATGAAGGAACTAGCCCTTCATGAAGTCAACACTATTGATGATCTAAGAAGGTTAGGAAAGCGTTTGGAACTTGCGCGTGCTAGGGCTGAGGCGTTCCACGAGCCAGTCTTGGACAAATTTGAGATCTCCTCTGACTTACATTCACAGAAAGCAAAGTGCACACCAAAAGCTACCAAGCAGGTCTCTGCGGTGGACAGCTCGGCAGCCTCGCACGAACGCAAATGCTTTCGTTGCGGCGGCAGCGATCACACTGCTAATAACTGCTCACAATCAAGGGAGTTGGTGTGTTTCCGATGTGGTCTCAAAGGAGTCAAGTCACCTGACTGCCCCAAATGTACGTCGAAGTCAAAAAACGCGTAGGCCAGGGCCTTATTAAGACAATCTCAAGCTCTGTGTCTGAGTCTTCTTCTGATAAGGTCCTGTTTACTAAACGGGATGACGATGTTAGACCGTACTTAGTTGTTAGGGTTTTAAATTTAAATGTTCTTGGTCTTCTTGATTCCGGTGCCTCCTGCTCTGTGCTAGGAAAAGGTGCGCACCGTAGCTTCTTAGATTTAGGGTTTGAACTAGAAAGTGTCAACCCAAATTTTAAAATTACAACTGCAGACAGTTCACATTTGAAATGTCTGGGTTCTATGTCCTTACCCTTAGAATACAACTCTGTTATCAGGGTACTTAAGTTTTATGTTGTACCAGAAATAACTACCTCAATGATATTTGGAGTAGACTTCTGGCAACAATTTCAATTAGGTGATAGATTAATTTCTCAAAAAATTAATATGAATAATTTTAGTGATAGCTGTCCTATTGAATCTTTGTCTCTTCACAGTGGTCTCGAGGATTACAACAACCTGACCGAGGATCAGCGGTGTGTAATGAACGGGATCATTGAAAAATTTGAGTCAATTAATACGGATAAAGTGGGCTTAGGTCGAACTACGCTTGTGCATCACGTCATAGACACGGGTGACAGCAAGCCGATCAAGCAGCGGTATTACCCTCTCTCACCTCTCAAACAGAAGGCTCTGGAGACGGAGTTGGACCGGATGTTGGAGATGGGAGTGGTGTCACCATCACAATCCGCGTGGAACTCACCCGTGGTTATGGTGGAAAAGGCGAACGGTGATCTAAGGCTGTGCTTAGATTCACGTAAGCTTAATGCTGTTTCCAAAAGTGATGCTTATCCCTTACCGTACATCAATCAAATTTTAGACCATCTTAATAATGCTAAATATTTGTCCTCTATTGATTTAAGTGCAGCGTATTGGCAAATCCCGTTCGACTCTGCCCAGTCTGCTGAGAAGACTGCGTTCACGGTGCCGAGGCGGGGTTTGTTCCAGTATAATGTAATGTGTTTTGGTCTTGTCGGAGCTTCAAGTACGATGCAACGACTGATGGACCGCTTATTCGGCCCGGAATTCGACAACAGAGTGTTTTGCTTCCAAGATGACATAATCTGTGTGGCCAACACCTTCGAGGAGCATGTGGATCTCTTAAATAGAATCTATCAGCGACTCAAGGATGCGGGCCTAACGATTAATATGAAGAAATCACACTTTTGTCGAAGTGAATTAAAGTACCTTGGTTACTATGTGGATAGGCATGGACTACGTACTGACCCCGGTAAAGTCGAGGTCATCCTCAACTGGGTCCATATTGACTCACCTAAAGTTCTTTATCCGAAATTGTTCTTCCTAACGATTTGTAATCCGAATGATCACTCCTCCTAAAATTTTTCATCCTAAAGTTTTTATTCATACTATTTGTAGTGCTACCGTCGATGTTCATAACACTCATGTTTCCGAAAATTGTTATCAATAATATCGTTAACATACAATATTAAAGCACCTACTGTTTTTTATCCTAACATTTTTATCCCTAAACATATTACCAAAATATTGTCACTCATACTAAGAAAGAAACATTTATCTACCAAATGTGATAAAAATATATGTCGGTAGAATTATATTTTATTTATAGTTTTAATTTTTTTTTGGTTATTTGTTGTTACATACTTATTATTACTACAGACTTATTAAAACTGTTTAGAATTACTAAAGGTTGTTTCACTGATTTTTTGGCTTAAATGAATGAAAATCATAAAATACGACTGATTTACGGTTATGTTTATGACCTTTTTCGTTGTCGATTCGTTTCTGGCACTTCGCCGGCCGCTACCGCGGCACGCTCGCTTCGCTCGCTCGGCTCGTGCGTTGTGTGGTCACAATTCTAACCTAACCTAAACCAAGAACTATAAATATGACCGATTCGTTTCTGGAACTTGGCTGAATGACTGCAGCGAGATTGTACGTGTAAATAACTAAAACTGTAAAAGTTACGCAAAATTAATGTAAATAATACATTAATTTTGCGTAACTTTTCATGATCATTATTAATAAAAATAAATCTAAACAAAAAAGGTATGACTTTCAATAATAGTGTAAAAGATGGTTATGTTGACAAAATATAGGAAAAGAAATAATAGTATAATAGATGTTTATTGCTACCGACATTATGAAGTTGAATGATTCGGAATTAAAACATTAGAGACAGAGTAGTTAGGAATTGTGATTGTTAGGATGAAAAATGTTAGGAAGAACATTTTCGGAGTTCCAATTTTCGGAATTGAAAATTTAGGTGAACTTTGGCGCACCCTCCTCAACTATCCCACACCTTCTAACTCGAAGGATGTCAAACGTTTCCTAGGTATGGCCGGCTGGTATCGTCGTTTCATTAATAACTTTTCTAAAATTAGTAAACCTCTTTGTAAACTCACCTCTAAAAATGTAAATTTTATTTGGACATCTGAAGCTGAGGAGGCTTTTAACCTTCTCAAGTCAGCTTTGGTCTCTGCTCCTATATTGAAAATGCCTAACTACTCTTTACCGTTCCGTATACTAAGTGACGCGTCAGCTTACTCAGTTGCTGCTGTTCTGACCCAAACACACGATGGTGTGGAACACCCCATCGCCTATTGCAGTCGTTCTCTTAATAAGAACGAGGTGAACTACAGCACAACCGAGCGAGAGCTTCTGGCCGTGATTTTTGCGCTGGAACAGTTCAGACAGTATGTGGAGGGACAGAAGTGCACTGTTGTCACTGATCATGCCTCACTACTGTGGTTTCACAAGCTCAAAAATCCTACAGGTCGTTTAGCACGTTGGAGTATGCGACTCAGTCAGTTTGACTTCGACATAGAGCACCGTAAGGGAAAAGATCATGTAGTACCTGACGCTCTATCTCGCATAAAGATTGACTCCATCGATGCGAGCTCCACCAATGACCCGTGGTATCTTCACACCATGGAGTGCGTGCGTAGGAACCCAAGGCATTACCCTAACTTTAATATTCGTGAAAATTTGTTATATCGATTTTCTAAAAATAAATATTCTTTGACTTCAGATTTTGATTGGAAGTTAGTAGTACCTCAAGAGGACAGGCTAGCACTCCTCACCAAATACCACGATGACACGCTTAGTGCCCATGGTGGTGTTTGGAAAACACATAAGAGATTGTCTTTGAATTACTACTGGCCAAAGATGTACAATAGTGTCAAAGACTACGTGGGAAATTGTGAGGTTTGTAAGATGTATAAACCCGTAAACACTTCGCGTCCTGGTCTAATGGGAAGTGCGAAGCGTGTATCTAAACCTTTTGAAGCTATTTCGTGTGATTTACTTGGACCTTTTCCAGTGTCAAGCAACAGAAATATTCATCTGATCGTTGTTTCGGACTACTTTAGCAAGTATGTCATGCTGTGTCCTATAAGGATTGCAACAGGCGCTGCAGTAGCGAGATTCATCGAGAAGAATGTGTTTCTAGTTCATGGAGTTTGCAAGACTATCTATATTGATAACGGTCCTCAGTATGTGAGCAAGCAATTTAAAGATATGTTAGCTAAATATAATGTTCCAAACGTATACTATAGCCCGCGTTACCACGCTCAAACTAATCAAGCTGAACGAGCGATTCGAAATGTTGTTCAAGCCATCTCATGTTATGTGAAGACTCAGCACAAAAAGTGGGATGAACATCTTGTTGAGCTGCAGTGCGCTCTAAACACTGCAGTAAACGAGGCCACTCGATTCTCTCCCTATTTCTTAGTACACGGTAGGGAATTTATAGGTGATGGAGTTCTATATAGACAGTCTGACATAACCTGTCATCCGGACTTAGTCTCCATTGATGAGCCCTCAGCCTTCGGTGCCAAACTGAAAGAAATGCAACACATTTACGATCAGGTGAGGAAACATTTGATTTCGGCTCACCAGCGTAATGAGAAGTATTATAATTTCAGGAAAAGGCATGTCGAGCTGAAAGTTGGTCAAATTGTTTATAAACGGACTCATTATTTATCTAATAAAGCTAAACATTTTACCTCTAAACTCGCTCCTAAGTTTACTAAGTGTGTAGTGTCTGCTAAACGTTCCTCTTTAGTGTATAGGTTAGCAGATTTGGATGGTAAGGACTTAGGCGAGTATCACATCAAGGACATTTTAAAATACACTGATGAGAATCAATCTGCGGTACCTTCTCTGCCTAGCGTCAGCGCTATTTCAGTTCCGTAGCACTGTCGATTTATACTTACTTTACCGCGACTCGATGAAGTATGACCTTGTTGCTGTAGCTTGGGTGTCCTCGTATGGGACATATTATTTGTTAGGTACACCTCATCGAGTTTTCGTTTCTCATCCTCCTCTTCTCTGTAGTTGTGTTGCATATGCGACCATCTGACTATAGCAGTTAAGGAGAGTTTTCTTTCTAGTGGTTTAGGGCATTTAGACTTAAAGTAAAAGAGTCTGTGTCAATATTTGCCTCTAGTTAGTTCTTAGTAGTTCTGTTTTGTACTTTGATCTGTTTTTTTATTCGTTCTATTTTTAACTTGTTAGACTTTTGACTTGTTTTATTCTGTTGTGTATTCCTTGCGTTACTTGTCTGTCCACACAAGTAATACTTTCAAGGGGGGGGATTGTGTAACGCAAAATTGTTAGTGGCGTTAAAATTTGATTTCGGTAAACAATACGTTGTACCTAAGACGACATCTGTGGGGTTTGGGGGGAACTTTTCATCGATCACCAATTCGGTATTGATGAATGGTTTCCCAATCTGACAACAGATGTCGCTAGTATGTTTACCTATTTCAAATAGAATAATAATATCGTGATAGGTTAAATTGTTTGTGATATTTTATTCAATCATATAACTTAATGTCTTTAATTTCAAATTGTCATAATCTAAATTCCTAGTTGCCCAAATTAATTAATCACGGCAAGAATGTCGATAGTTTATGCTTGTAGTTCTGTATGATCTGTGGTATATTTTTTTATTTGTTCCGCGATTCGATCAGGTGAACGAATAATTCGTGATATCAGATTAATTTACTAGAATATTCCATGAAAAAGGATATAAATACACCCCTCCCGGTGGATGCGAACACCTCTGATAATTACTCTGAAGATTAAGCACGAAACTCTGTTCGTATTTCATTGATTTTTCTGATAAGTTGGAACTCTGAATTATATGTACCTACCTACATATAAATTAAATATCTTAGACTCTGTGCATCTTTCCCGGACTTCTCTGGTAAGATTTCTTAATTTATCTCTCTGTTCTTAGTCTTTATATCTGTGTCTTTCGTTTGCGTCAATGATATACTTAGGTCTTTTTGGTATTCTTGATGCAGGGTCCCAAGGTTTAGCGGACAATATTAGTGACCTATCTACAGCGAGTTGAGATTCCGTTGTTTGAGTCCCTGTTCGGAACAGCTGTCCCTTCGTTTGGCTCGCGGCAGTGCGGGTGGTTGCAAGCAGCAGGCAGGTGCCTACGCAAGCCGACAACCGACGCCAGGGGTTTCCGAAGAGGAGTTCCGAAAAGGTCACGTAATCTTAACTTGTACAATAACTGTAACCTCATATACCCGCTACCTTGAATTGTAATTACGAGATCAGCTGTGTGCTACGAGGGAGGCGCACAAGCATCTCATCCTGTATTTATATTTCTATATCTCTGTGCCTGTGATAATTCTACTGTATGTATAACTGTGTACCCTATTGAATATATGCATGTATAAAATCTTAGTGTTGTTTCATTAAGGGTATCTGGAGCACGCACCCACTATCTCCACTCTGAGATAAAAAGGCGCCCAAGAGTCTCTGTCGTAAGCTCTTGCCTGGGTTAGCCGGTGGAGTAGCTGGGGAATTTCCCAGGTTACAATCTATGTATCTATTCTAAGTTGTTAACTGTTGTATACAAAAATAAATATAGTCTATTTGTTTAGACACTTAGGAATCGTAAACAATTTTGGTGCGGCTTTAAAATGTTTAATTAAAAAAATCAATATAAAAATATGTTTCTGCTTTCAAACCGGTATCGAACCAATAGTTAATTAGCTAAACAAATGGAGTATAGCTATGTTTATAATTATCTCTTTTTTATCAAAGTAGTTTAAATATCATCAGATTTGTTGCTTACTCCGCAAAGAAAACCATAATACTGTTGTGTTTAAAATAATAATTATTGTAAGAATATGCTGTGAGATTCGCTCGCTCACAATAACTAAGTACTTATTTATAACAGCTGTTCTGTCAAGAATTTTATTTGTGTGTCCTTTCAGATAAGTTTTATGAAATCAAACTCTTATTTTATTTAAGTTGAGATTTGTAATTTCTTAGTAAATATAAGAAAATAATATAAAATAGAAAGGGACCCCGACACGTTTTTGTATGGAAATATTCTGTAATCTGTAATATATGCAAGATAATGGTTTTATCACAATCTATAATCATCATCATTCTCTGAACCTTTTCTGAAGAAGCGTGAAGCGACCTCCACAACCAATGCATGGTCCAATAACCAAAGGCGATATCGGAGATCCAAGTTAGACTGTGCAACTGGGACCAACCGTTGCAACGGCTTAACGTGCTCTCCGAGGCACGACCAGACCAGTGCAAACAGCCATATTCTTGCACACAACTTTTTGCACTGAGAGGGGATCGAACCCGCTCCCCGTGCGTAGCAGTCGCGGGCACTACCACCTCAAACAAAAAATGACTTTATAATTATTAGATGTCAGTTACACTTCTTAATTATTTTTATTAATCAACTGCCCTAAAAATTACGAAGCAAGGCAAAATTACGACGAATTTAACCAACAACTTTATTAGCTAACAGCGTGATATATTCTGAACAATCATTTAAGTCGTGATTCTGTCAGAATGGTTGTGAATTTACATTGTTAGTGTGATAGCCAAGCGGTGTCTTTTTCTTAGCGGTTAGCAACTGCAGTAAAATTGTACCGTTTTATGATGATCGTTAAACTACGCTTGGTGTGTGGTTCCATTGCATGTCCTAAGGCAGTTCTTTACTGGAAGCTAAGCGAGGAACAAACAAGACAGCGATGTGAACGATATACTGTAATCTTATAAAAAAGGTTGAAGCGCCGTATATTGTATGTATTTTATTACATCCGCATTTTTCGGTGAAAACAAATGTTTTCTGGTGGTATTCTTACGAATGGAGACTAATTTATGTTACAATGTGTAACCGCTTCATTTATTAATTTAGTACTTATTATTAATATAAACTAATAAATCGATTTATACGAAATTATCAGATAGATTCTTTTAAAAATTAATTTAATTATAATACTCAAACCTCAATTTAGATTGGCTTGTGCTTTGCCATTTTATCAATATTTTCAAATGATAAAAATAATTAATTAAATGAAATTCAGACCAATACTTAGACTTAATCATGCAAATAAATATTTGTAGAATTTCTGCACTCTATCACCGCATTCTTAGATGATTTAATTTATTTTAATGCATATTTCCAGAAAATATCTATTTACACCTCTCTATAGCTCATCTTGTGATTATTATTATGTAGGACCGACTATGTTAAATTTTTTACTTCTTCATTTTCCATTTTGATTTAGAATTCACATTACACTCACTTTCCTGCACTTATTTTCCGCACATTTACTATGCGGAACATCATAACAGGATATGATGGAGCCACAGAATACATATTTACTACGTAATGGATTGGATTGTAATTCTATGATCTTAATAAACTTTGATTCATTTTATACACATATCATATCATCAGTTGTCCTAAAATCTTATATTCAAATAAAATAACTAAAATAGGGATTTGTAATATATCTATTTGTGTTATATTATGTGAGAATTAATAAAGGTAAAGTTTAACCAAATTTTTTAGTCATCGGTCGTCTGTAAAGACCCAGACAATGTCTGGGTCTTTGCTCAACTCGGTTGAGGACGGCTTCCTAGTCTAACTAATTTGCGGCTGAATATTGATATTTTCCATCAAGCGACTGCCATCAGACCTCCACAACCAAATTGGCGATGGTGAAATCTTGTAGTTAGTCTAGTCAATTTTTCAGGGCTCCAGCTACCAGTAACAACTGCCATAGATAATATGACATGCCGTGGTAAAAATGCACCGGGTCGCGTTCACTTTCACCACGGCACGGGGGCTGTTATTGAATCATCAGTGTGTTTGATGAAGCATTTGTAATCAAATCTTCACACTTATTTCTCATAGTTCATAAAAACTAAACCATAATGCCATCAAAATTTATTTTTTACGTCAGACTACATTTCATGCACCATAACTGCCAACCAAAGCTATAAATATCAGCACACTCGACAATGGAAAACCAGGAGAGAGGCACACACACATCGCTTTTTTAATTTTATTGATGCGTAAATCGTCAGGACTATTATGAAAAGTGCACACTAGGAGCTAACAAATAAACAATTCTATTGACATAGGTATGTGACAAAAGGTTGCATGTGTCGATTGTTTTTATCAGATTATTGTTTCCATTTGTAAACATTATGGATACTAGTTATTTTTATCTAGCATCCATTTAATTGGGTGTATCTATTAGTTTAGTTCGGAACTTTTGCATATTTGTTATTGCTGTTGTTCCGTTTTATCAGTTTTATGCTTGAAGACAACACAATTACACAGAGGTGTTGCAATTAATGCGATATCTAAAATAAATCTTATTTTATAGGTTAATATTCTGACTTCAATGACAGAAGGATGATACACCATAGACAGTTTTTATGACTCTTGTAAGTACTATAGTATATTATATTATTAATTACTAAGTCTGGCAGTTCAATGAGAATTATAATTATTGTCATGTCAAATAAGTATTGAGCATAAACTTCATTGGGGTATAACCATATTATCAACAATAATGTTTTGCATGAATAGGTTAAACGGAAATATATGTAACATGTATAGCTATCACTGTATCAGTTAACTTCATGTAACAGATTTACAGCTAGATCTTAGTGTTGTGAGTGACAGTTAGTTTCCGTCAGTCAACAGGAAACAGACAGCCGTCGTAAAATTATCACAGTGACACTACAATGTTGATCAGCCAAATCTCACACCAGCTTGACTCAATTAGCGAGTGTCGCCCTAGTTAACGTGCTCCAGAATGCTTGCGATTAGCGTGGTGCGAGCCAGAGGGTCAATCATTAGCGGCCGCCCACAAATCAGCCCAGGCTCACGTTTTTGCCATGGTTTCGTCACTACGTTAACCAACTAATATCTTTAGCGCCAATTCACTTTTTCAACTACGTGCTTCGTTACTTTCAACTTACTCGTATACAATATTCTAAGCCACATTGTAGCATCAGGGCTTAGATTATTTCAACATCCAAGAATGATAAACTGTGATTTCAAGATGAAGAGTCGCAACGACCATTAAAGTTTCAAAAGGCTGGCTCTTTAGAACAATACAGTGAAAATAAAATAATTTATACAGGAAAGCTTAACTTCAAAAGAGTCTTTCACTCAAAAATAAAGCGTGTTGTAGTACCTAAACAAGGTGGAACAATGTTTTGCATAACAAAGGAAAAAAAACACCTAAAGGAAAACATAAAGCCACACTTTATTCGCAGAATACTTATTCAAATGAGGCTGTCCCTTCTAAGTTTGTTTTCAATCAAAAACTCGCGCAGCTTTGTCCCGCTAAACTTTATAAATGAGGCGATTATCCGCGCCGCGGCGTCGCAGGTCCCTCCACGATGGGTGTGTAGTGTCCGGCCGCAGGTTCGGCGTCGCCCCGCACCCGCTCCGTGTCGTCGTCGTCGCCTGCGTCGTGTCACATCGGCTGCAAAGCGCTGATAAACCGCTGGTCACCTGCGCTGCATGAATTGCAGCGCTTTTTAACTTTTATCCCGCTAAGTCCTTTAAACTTCATCCGCTTTAAACGTCAGCGTTTTATTTATGATTTAGACGCTGACAAGTAAACCTATAAGTGTGCAAAGTTCTTCCAATAGCTGACGTACTTTTAAGTTACACCTTCATTATATAAAGTTGTAATTTATTGTATAATTAAGTAAATATCGTACGAAGTTTTGGGACTTTATAATCTGAATACTCCCAAGTACGCAAGCCAGGTTGTTAATAATAGGAACGTGAAAAGAGTACAATAACACGAATATTCTCGAGCCTAGGAATAGTACATCAAGATTAGCTCGAGGCTGCAGTCTGATTACGTCGCTATGTAAGAAGAGAGCCCGTTGCATTCTACTCGGATTCTAAGATGAGGATTTGTAAACACCTTTTCTGAAAAAAATACCTGGTATTCTCGTTGAAAAGTAGCTTATCTCGTGAAGTCAATAATATGTAAATTAAATCCTCCACAGTCACACATCAGAAGTGTTAATAAGTCGTGTTCGCCGCACCGGAAGTAATAAGATTTCGTAAAATTCTTAATAAAATGTATAAAAAGTTTTTGTTTTCGTTTTCAGCGGCAAATAAAGGAAAGTGTTATTATTGACACGAGGCGCGACGCACAAAGAAGTCGGCGCAACAAGGTGCTTTCGCATTTGTTCTATCTCAAGTATTATATTGTGCCCTGGGCACTTCCCCACTCACGCCTTCCGCAACTTTCTTTACAATTTCCTCCTCGAGATTTTCCGTTCAATTAAATTATATGAATTCAATTCCATAGTTCTTCACTTTCCTATTATACGATTTGTGTTCCATATTAAGTTAGTATTGGAATCAAAAATAAATGAAATAAAAATGGGCAATCGCCTGTTCAAAATGAATTGCAAACAATATTACATTTTGGAAGCAATCTACGTTAACCCAAAAGGGAATGATGTGGCAGCTCTTTATATTGCAATTTTTGTGTCCAAACAAAACGAATTTGCCGCGCAATCAAAGCGGGAATCCGATTGATGACATGGCGGAATAATTGTTTCGTGAAATTGAAAATATCGCGGCTTGTATTCTGTGTAACACCTTATAAAACACACGTTTACCCGCAATTTGGGAACGCATTCAACTCCAATATAAACATAATAGGGCAAAAGAGTATCAAAATGAATACATTCATCATTCTCCGAGCCTATTCCCCACTCTGTAGGGTTCGGCTTTCTAGTCTAACTAAGATGCGGCTGAACTATAATTTTTGTCCGTGAAGCGATTGCTATCGGACCTCTACAACCAAATTGGCAATACTGAAGTTCTGTTGTTAGGTCATTCGAACTTTTGAGGTCTCCAACTACCCGTAACGACCGCTTACCGTGCTAGGCACGACCAGATTAATGTAAATAGCCATATTCATGCATACAAATATTTACACTGAGCGGGGATCGAACCCGCGGCTCACCTCAGACTGTCAAAATGAATATATTGCCAGCCACTAATTTACAAACGATGATTGTTATTTATTTCTATTTCGTATAATATATAATATCTAAGACTAGCGTTATTCAGCAACCTTGAACCCAGTTGCTGCGAGCCACGATATACAATCATACTGCTACTTAGATCTTTACCTCAAGTATGTGTATGTACGTGGGTAAAAATCTACAAGAAGGCAAAAAACTTTGGAGTAGGTACTCTACGTAACTCGAAACTCAATCGATAAAAAGCGTAACGGTAAAACTAAAGTAAAACATTCGAACATCGCACCTGTGACAAGTACAATAAAACTTTACCAATAAGCTATATTTCACAGTCGACTTCAATCTCAAATACCAATATATTATAAGGCGATTCACTATATAGTGAATATAGGTAGGTATATAATTCAAAGATTCAGAGATAAGTTATCGAACTTCCGCATATTCATAGTCGGGCGCGATTCGATGTCGCTTTGGATTTCGCAAACTGTGGATACTCCCGATGTGTTTGTGCCCATCTAAGTGGACCAAAACCCGCAAAAAGCACTTTAGAACAGAGAACATTCGGAGAATGTTTTCTTTTTCCTATCTACGATGTTTGAGTGGGACGACGAGTGTACCAGAGCTTTAGTCACCTCACATGCGTAGATATTACAACAGCAAAATGTATGTGAATAGATAGGTATTCATTAAAAGTTATGCAAATTACTGCTTTAAGTAAACTCTTAAACATTTAGGTAATGACAAGACGAATTTAGGATCATCTAATTTCACAGCTAAATTTTGAATCATAAATTTCCTATGTTTGGTAAAAATCTGTTCATAACAGCGTGTGAAGCTTAGGTACGAGTAGCTACGAACACCAGCTAGTCCATAATAAATACTATATCTGTATACATATTTTTAGTTTAGTTGCAATTGAATCAGTAGATATAATAATGAATGTGAACCACCATTATATTAAAATGCTTTGCTATATATCTGTTCAGGGTTATTACACAAAGTTAATCTACGTTTGGTTTACAGAATGGTTGTATTACTATTCTCGCGGATGACTGACTTATGTCGATCAAATGTTCAATATGTAGAACGATAAAATATTGTGATGGAGAGACGCGATCGATTCAGTTGAACTGGCAATTTGTCAGACAAATAATTTAGTAGTCTTTACTTCACTGTCGATTTGTCGTATACGTGCGGTGGAATAAATAATAAATTTGAAATGAATAATATCTATCAGCCAGCAAGTAGATGGCAGCTGGTATTTACAATGACTAATAAGTACAATTTTTTTACTGTCACATTGTGTACTAGATCAACCTATTATTCGTAACCCAGTCTACAAATACTAAACATGAGAAACATCTGTTACCAATAAATCCCCTTGTCGATAACAAACACAGTATAAGGGTAAGCAAATAAAAATCTCACACTTAGAGCACGTAAATCTCAATAATGCTTATTTCTACAGCCACAACTTCCAGTAGATATTTGTCGCGAGTTCCTCTTTCGAGATGGATTACTATGCGCCGGCACGAGCTTGGCACACCTCAAAACTGAGGATCAAAGCCTGAGAGTAAGTTCCGCTTTCGAACACTTGCATGAAACATGTCATATGTTCCCATAACGGAGTTAATTAAAAGAGCTATTCAGCTAGTGGGTGGTGTAAAAACAGATGCGATGTTATATTAATATTCTAAAGGAGAATTCAGTGGGGGGAGGGGTTAAAACAGCTAATTTTGTGGCATTGAAGTGTTCCGGGGGATATTTACGTGAAGGAAAATTGCAGTTGTATAGTTTGAATTTGTATTAACAGGATTTAATTAGTAGATAGACAAATTTGTTACAAATTAATCGATTAATTACATTATTAGATAACACAAGTGCAGCTATCATCATACAAAATTATTTCATTAATGTAATTGGGTATAAGCTTTCATTTTGTTAATTGCATTTGGTGATAGTAAAGTTAGTATACCTGCATAGTATTTTAAAGCAAATATTATTTACATGGATGATTCTCACTTGTTCCAGCATCAATTGGTTCTTGTTTTTTTTCAGTAATTTCGCAATGGAACTAGTGTTAATAGTTTTTTCACTAGTTCCATGGAACAAAGTTCATTCTTATAGTTAAAAAATTATCACATTTGTTCCATGGGGCTTGGCAATGGAACTAGTGAGAAAAGACCTTCTCTCTAGTTCTATCGTAACTCAACACTGGGGTCAATAAACACTTCAGCAAGTCCTAGTCAAGCACTTGGTGCTTGACTGAGTGAAGGACGAGACTCAGACGCAGACTTTTCTCACAGGGTTGGAGGGTCACATATCAATTCCATAAAAATGTATAGACAGTAACAACGCACGTAATGTAATAACTGACAATAACCGTTGCAAGAAGGAGAAGAAGTAATCAGACCCCGGAATCTGAGGTGAAAGCATCGAATCTTGGCGAAGAAGTACTTACCACGTTATAGTGAAAATGACTTCATTTCTATCTTCGTACATGAAACAGGAACATCGTATATCTAAATTTTACTGTTTTAGTAATAGTAATGAAACCATTAAGATGCGCAAATGTTCTCTATAAAATAAAATCAGTAGCCAAAACGCATTCGTATTGTTCTAATTCCAAACTGAATTTCACAGATACGTCGCTATAGAATACTCATCCAAATGGATAAGCTGTAATGTACGTCTGTGCATCATAGATAACAAACTGCATCCAGAATGTCACCGATTGTTACGAGTACCTATATTGCTCTTACAAGACAATTCCGACCAGATACTTACTACTGTATCTAGAGCAGCAGGAGGTACCTTGGTCACAAATTAATATATTATTACTATTATACTAGCTACTTCGTACTTCGTCTAAATCCCTAGAACTGATCCCTTGACGTCATCAACTGTGTAATAAACGGTATCAAAAAGTCAATATGATCAGATACTAATTAACCTTATTAGCACTAGATTTGGTCTCAGATGCAACCAGGATCAACACTGAAATTAATGATGAAGATAGGAAACTTATTAATATTAATGTACTCACAAATAGCATTATAACATACCAAAAAACTTATCAGAATTACACAAGAGCCAACGATTAATATCATTTAAATACATACATGACTTTTATTACATAATTACTCAAACCACCGATTGTATCCGAATCATTATTCATGTTCATGTAAATAACTTTGAGCTACTGAACACGACAAAATAAAAAGCTAAAATCACAAACTAATACTAATTCCATCTAGATGGTTATTCATCTCATCATTGTGAATGCCTAATGAAATCGTCAAATTTGAATATTGATGGACAAAATGCACTAAAATACGAATATATTGGATAGATGCCTACGGTCGTTCGAGCGCGGTGCATACCGATAATTGAATGATGAAATATTAACATACGTAATAGATACGCAGTCGATTATATCAACGTTCAATGTAAAGCATTATTGGGACATTTTCTATTTAAATGTTAACAGAATCGATATATGTTTTCTGATCAGTTGACATTTTGCATTTCGTTTTTGATGCAGTGTACTCAGTGTTATACACCCAATTGGAAAGGTACGAGACTTGGCTGGTGAAGCGTTGGCAATAACATTCTTGCTTCCAGCGGGCTTGAATCAGTGCAAATGACAGCAGAGGAACACAAGTGCGCCAGGATAAAAATTGCTAGCGAGCTGTTATTTCTGTCTACCCGAGTGGCAAAAAGCGTATGTACCTATGTATTGAAGAGGATGCTAATGGATACGAATAAGGAGGATGGTATACCACTGTCCTTATATACACTAATAACTGTTTATTAACAAGAAAAGGTGTGTTGGTGTTTGATATTGTTTCTAGCTTTAGAGATAACACGCTTAGAGAGTGAGTGAGATCAACGTTGATCAGGTTCCAAGGTGCGTCGCGACGACTACGGCGCAAAATACGCCACCCTATATCCGGAGGCTAGATGAGGTCACCATGGTTTCTACATTAGTGGAAAGGGGTCATCTCGAAGAGATGTCCCCGGGTCTGCCGGGGAGCGGGAGATATATCTTGTATAATCTCACCTCCGGCAATCAAATACCCATAGACGGCGTGCGTTTTAGTCGGATCGAGTCCGACATAATCACCTCCACCGACTTTAGTGGGGGCCGGTATCAGTGGGGATTTTGCGCACGAAGAAATAATAGGTTCAAACATGTAAAATTTCGATGTAAATATTAACTTTGATGATGATGATGACTAAGTTAAGTCTTTTCAATCTACTCAAGAAGAATACTGAAAAAACATCCTTCAAATAAAACTCGTTAGTAGTATTCAAACGGATCGTAAATATATGTAAACTAGCGACAATAATATCATAAGCCTCGCGGTATTAAAATAATGAGTGTTAGACTTGTAAGGTCACGAATGGCAAACAGTTGAATCCTTGTGTAATCCCCACTTTGCAACAGTTCCAAGTGTCTCGATTCCCGTCATTATTATTTCCCGAGTTAGTATAAACATTATGTTCAATAAATTGATTCTAAATATTGTAATTAAGAGCTATAAATTTGTTACCCTGAAAATGACACATCTCAGATATGACATATTAATTAATTACTGGGAAAAAACAATTCTGCTTAAATTTTTCGTCCAATCAAACTATTGCGACTTCTAGATAGAACTAAAATATTAACTAGATTACCAGAGTTATATTCATTTATCACACAGCTTTCGAATAGGGAATCATGTAGGCAGAAACATTCACAATAACTATCCCTCAACATGAGCTGATCCAATACATCCATAAATTGCAGCTAAGAATAATCTCAATTTTGTACAAAGCAAACGCGTAAACTTTTCAAAAACTTACCCCTCCCTTTACACAGTGGGTATTCCTCCGGGGGCATAAAGAATCAAACAGTATCTTAATTTTCATCAATTATAAAGTATAAATCAATTTGCAAGACTGATGACTCAGTTCGAACATACGTGTTAGCAACTGAAAACTGCAAAAATAGTTTTTAAAGAAATTGCATAATTACATTGTGGTCTGACTTTAACACATGACATGCATAGTAAGAAAAATATATATGTTATACTAACTTTTACTATAAAAGACGACGATCTGACATACTACTACTCATTCTTTTTTATCACAATGTTAATCTCCTCCATCAACATTCTTATTAAATCACTTGATCCTACAGTGTAATTGGCATACCTAAGATATTAGCATACTTCATTATTCCATAACTAACAGTTTAAGGAGATTTACATTGTTTTATTTAGAGCGAAAATAATACCGCACGATAAAAAGGACTTATTTTTTCCCGAGCAGAATAAATGGCTTTTTATTTAAATTTAATCACATGAAATCAGCAATCTACTTATTTATTCTCCACCTTTAAGTAAGGTTAAAGCTGCCGCATTCTCACAGTAAAAATATAACTTTTTGCGACTCATATTTTGTAAGGATCTGTGTACGTTTTGTGGAATTAAAAAGTAAATTTAGTAGTATTGTATTTTTACTGTCACTTATACCAAATTTAATCAATTTCGTGTTTTATCAAGCAATGTATTTTAACAGGCTAATGGATGAACTTACACAAATAACTGAATCTTATTCATTCATTATGAATAGAATGATAGTATGTAGGTACACACTAGTAATGTTATGCAGAGCTAAACGTTTAGAAAATTATCATACTATAAAAACAACTCTTCCATCTTATAATATTTAAGAGTAAATAATTCAACAATACAAACTTGAAAATGCTAGAAAACCCACCCTACATAAAACTTATTACTACGCTTTTCTCCAAGAAAATATGATAAAATAACTAGAAAATATTACGAATACACTTGCTCATGATTAAATCGCACTCGGCTGCTTTTTCTATGCCACAGTCCTGAGTGTATAATAATGAAACGAACATTCTGTAAGACCAGACGATGCGATATCTGTCACTGTTCATTGCACTTTGGTGACATCTATAACACTGCAGTTGTAGTTTCATTCATCATTAAAATAGACTGGTATGCAAAAACGTAAATCCAATATAACTTTTTCATGAATAAATTTGCTTGAATCTTGGAGAGGTTAACGATTTCCGTTAATTGTTTAGATTGGAGTGGATTTTCGAATTCGATACATTTTGAAATATAATTATGACCAAAATTATTTGAACACCACTTCATTAGTCAACAAAATATATATATAGCTATGACGTATACCTTTCACGAATGCACAACGAATACGATAAAAGCAAACAATCATTTTCCTGCTAATAGTTCGCGATGAAGTAATTTTGTAGAAGTTCTTAATGAGCTAAATATTAAACTTTAACTTAATAAAATCATTAATCATTATTTTCATTCAGATATTGGAAAAATGCAAAAATGAAACTCTGAAGACTGGCGATAACGGCAGATGGCGGGGTGTTTTATTTCTGCCTACACCAGAGGAAAAAAGGTGTGAGTGTGTGTATGAACATTTTTTTTATGCTGACTATAAGTACCTACACCTATCCATCGCAAGCTGTCAGTGCCAGTTCTCATGCAAATCTAGTCAGTTATGCTAGCCGTCATGGACTGTCGGAAGTTTGATAAATTGTAACAAATGATCTTTGAGTTGTTGAGAGCCGCAATTGCTCTCTTAATGCCGTAATTTACGCTAGGATTAGGTAATGCAGGCACTAAATAGCTTTTAAAATATTTGATCACCTATAATAGCAACAGTTCTACTTCTTTGTAAACTAAAATGAGTGAAGATGGATTCCAACTGAGATAGCTTTTGTTATAATCAACATTAGTTCTCGTAGATAGTTGAGATACAGGATCAATTCGTTCTGTAAAAGTTCAGCATAACTTGACTAGAGGGCGCTGGATATAATATGTAGTTGGAATTGTTCCTCAAAAATATCAAATGAATTATTTCATTACGCCTTATTTGATATAGCTATTTTATTCCTAACGTATGTGGCTCTTTCATATTGAAAGTATATGAATTAAATACGGTAAATGGTCCAACAATTCGCAATACACCTGAACAGAAATTTCAGTGAATTTAGCACCCATGACGGACAGGATAATCTGACAAGGAAATCTAGTTTACTCGCTAATCGGCCGGGAGATGGCTATTATTAAACCAGTCAGTATACGAGTATATGCAGTCGAAAATTTGTCGAATTAAACTAGAATCTGTATCACTTTAATTTCTATGGGAATGGTAAACATGCTGTATGTTTATTATTGGTATACAATTTTTTATATAAAAGTAAAACATAATTTGATACAGTAGAGTGATAAAATAAATGTGGCTTTGTGACTGTGTCAACCTGAATTAGGTACTATTAAAATGTGATTGTAATGAAGAAATTACCGACCACTGCCTTATTAATATTTTTACTATGCGTGAAACGAAACTGCAGACATGTTATGATAAGGGCTGTGGTTAGACGACCATTCAACTATTTATTGCTTGCCATCAGACGAGGCGCAGTCATTTTGACGAACTAAATATAAAAGAAATGTTATCAAACCACCCACTTCCAGGTTGTGTTAGAACCCCCGAGAGGGCTTTCGCTGGCCCTGGGATAGCCGGGGCTTGAGGGATATGCCAGAGGCTACCTCAACCTCGACAACTGGTGGCCACGACGGCCGAGCGGTTTTGGTCGGTTCGACTCCGAAGGGTGGCTAACCCTTGCTGAGTTCGGCGGGGGGTACTCGTAGGAAATCCCGCATGGGAAAAAGAGGGTTATGTTAGAACTCTACCACTAGATAATTATCTACATGTGACAAATACTTTACAAATATTATAGGGCACAAAGTACCTCATCCCTTGAAGCACCGCACTTAAAACACTCGATGGTTACCAAGATGACCACTAAAACCACCTAGCGTCAGAAGATTGTGAGGTTATTTCAAACAGTTCCACAGTCTGTGTATTTCATGAACATACAATTAACGGACACGTGTCATTAGTTGCAAGTCCATAAAGTACACGCAATGGAAAATTATAACTTCTAGTCAGTAACTATTATTCATTTTATACATTTATATTTATTGACTTTAAAATCTATATCGACAATAAATGCACAGTACCTACTTTAGAAAATTTTCGTATTATTAAAATTAATTATGTCCTTTAGCGAATTTCACTATGATTAAAGATGAATGTCAAACTAGCCATTCGCTGATTTAATATCAATTTTTATTTACTTTTGCTGCATAACGAAGCTCGTTGACTTAACAATATACAATTTATAACTTATCGAGTTGCAATCGAGAATCGTTGGTTGTATCATCCCGCGCGTACGAGCGGCAGCATCGTCAATAATTCATGCGGTAGGCACGTCGTGGCCGCACAGCCGTTCCTAATTGATTCCTGATGCGGTGAGCTGATCGCATCACTGACTCCTTGTACTGCCCTCCGAGGACCCATCCGCTTCATTACGCACTTACAGACTCGTGCGATCAGGAAAATTATAAGAAGTAATTTTGTTACAAAATTTCATACGTTTACGTACCTTTATATAGCTATCGGTTGTTACATTATAGAATGCTATCAAATATATCTATACCATCATAATACATCATTTATCCCTTATTAAATGTTATCTGACCTCTTAAATATTTTAAAGTATATTAAGTACAGTTATGTAATAAAGTTCAAAATTTATAAGAGCGCATAAATATATTGTCAAAGTAATAAATAAAATATATAAATTTCATAATTATGTTGACCTTACCTCATACTACCTAAAAAGACGTGCGTATGACGTACAAACTCATTGGGGAATGAATGTCGTTCAAAACAATCTGCAATTTCAATTTGAAGCACAGTTAAAAGTTCCATTTGTTCCAAGTTATACGGTGCAGCTGATTGTCATTCGTGGCACATACATAATCCCGCCGGAGAGGCCGTGATCTTGAACACGCAGTGACAGCCGACCGCGGACTTATTCTGAAACTCGTGCGCTTCAATAATCAAATTTGAATCCACATGCGATAACCGAACTTTTCGCCGTTCATTCGTACTCAGAATTCATAACATAACATAACATAAACTCACGCCTTAATCATCGAAGGGGTAGGCAGAGGTGCTAGCCACCCACATTTAGCCAGTTTATGTTTAGGTACCAATGTAATGGATGGCGAACCTATAGGCAACAACCACTTATAAACCTGCGATAAATACACACATAACTTCGAAAAGCATCGAAAAGTCATTGGTGTGTGCCATTATGGTAAAACCTGGGATCGAACCCGAGACCTCGTCTCAGCAGTCCATTACCCATACTACTAGGCTACCGCGGTCAGTCTCAGATTTCATACTTTTAAAAATATCAGAATTGTGTTTATATAAGCGTCTATTTACAAATCATCTCCAATGGTCATTGATTCAGGTCACAGAGTTGATCTGTGATTTAGATCAGTAATACTTTGTGACAATGTATTTATTTTTTGGTTATAAATAGTGCGCTTAAGGGAAGTGTTCTACAAGAAACAAATCTCAAAATACTACTGTCGGTTGCCCTTCATAGCTCGTTATGATGGTACTACGTGACTTATGGAAATAACGACTTGTGTACAGGCAAGATCACCAACCATTATTGATGTCGACTTACAGTTCTAATTGTGCTGCAGTCCTTATTGTGTGAACGATCCATAAAATTATATGCGTTTCAAAGTAAAATAACATAATATATCCTGTCATGGCTGTTTTTTAACTACTTGGTATTTACTTAAATACTAGTTCATTATTAATGAGGAAACAATACCTACATATAGGGATACGCCCTGAAGTGAAATCATTCAATTACCTAGGCTTATATATCCAATTGCTTACAATCAAAAATATTTAATTTAACTCTTAAAGCACTTCCTTAGTCTGCTATCAGCTACATGAAATTATTGACAACACACAAAATATAGGTAGGTTTAATTTACCGTTGTATAGTCTACCTATTTTTTTCTCTAAAATCGTCTAAATTTAAAATCAGAATAATCAGAATTGATTTATTCATTTGTGATTTTAGTTCTTAAACTTATATAGCCTGCGTCCACAACTCAAATTGGATAAATTTCCATTCCCTATACAAAACTATACAGGTATTACCATAACTTGTAGAATAGGCTGCCATATATTATGTTTCTAAGGAAGTGCATTTACAAATTGGTGCACATCTCATTAACGTCACTCATAGCCGCGACTCATGTTTTTGTCCCGCCTTAGCATGTTGTCACCGGTGTTATCTTTCACCTCCTGTATTAAATAACTACGTAGCATTATATTCGATTACATTTTCTGTCACTTAGCTGAACGCTTGTTATTCGAAAGTTGCTACACTAGTACTAGGTTTCTTCACGGATACGGTTCAGCGAAAATGGTACACATTTCCTATGGAAATTCATTTCGATTTCTTAGTGGTGGAAATTTACATGTATCTAGTTATTGCCTATAAGTAAGTATTGACAGTAAGAGTGTATTTACGATGTAAAGTTTTGTTGTAAATATAAAATTGACATTACAGCTTAGACCCAAACCTAACAGCTTGAAATATCAACAAACTGGAAATCTGAATGCATTGAAAGAAGGAGAATGGATTATATTATTGAAGGTTCAACTCCCCGAAACTTGACATTTCATGATAAATTAATTATACTTATATTATGATTCATCGAGAATTTTTTATTGATTTAGTATTATTCATTTTATCTCTACCTGCTCTACAAATATAGTTATGAGAAAATAGTATTGCCAGCGTCCTAAACGCTTTCTCTAATACGACTCATTTAAGTACCTATGTTTGTATATCGTTTCTCGCTAAACAATGGAAACAAAAACTTCTTGAACATTTCTATTAAAACTACTGAATAAACTTCATTGACGCAAAGGATTTTGGATGTGAAAGCACGCCAAGTAAGATTTCATTGAATTTGTTTGTTCTTTTTCTTTTTAAATTCTCTCGAGCTAGATTACTGATAAAGTCAACTGCTTTTATGTCGCAAAGTTATTTGGAGTGGTATCACTACCATCATTATTTAAAGTCAAATGAAGTACATCAAGCTGCTTTGATAAACATTTCTTGGAATAAAGTTTTCCTTTTTCATCGACTGCTATCACCTTATAAGTTTAAAAAGGAGGATTTTCACGTCTGGGTGATATTTTCTATATTCATTTGGGTATGAGTGCTCTACTTTATTGATTTTGCGCCATTTTTATTAATGCGCGATGTAACAGAAAATTACCTCCTAATTATTTTATTTTGCTTTTTTTCAGTTCAAGTTTAACATTAGTATTGGGTGTCACAGAGGGTCATTCGACACACGTATTTAAATCCACTAGAATAATGGTTTTAAATAAGTTCCAACACGTCCCTACTGTTTATCCCTCGAACGATGCCATCATCTAACTTTAAAACGATCACGAACGAATACCAAATGGATTTTATTGTTTCTCACAAAACGCTCAATCACAATAACAAGCTGAGAAGCACAAAAGTTTTGCCTCACTACTTTATTATTATTTGAAGAAATTTTGAAGCATTTGGTATGCTAACTATTCAAATTGATTTGAATGGACGTAGGTCAGTACCACCTCAATCCCCCTGTAAGGGACGCAGAGATTAAGTCCCGCCTAGGCATTCACTTATATATCACTAGCTGTTGCCGGCGGCTCCGCCCGCGTGGACTTCTGATCCCGTTCCCGCTGCTTCATTTAGGGGTATGAAAAATAGATGTTGGCCGATTCTCAGACCTACTCAATATGCTCACAAAATTTCATGAGAATCGGACAAGCCGTTTCGAAGGAGTATGGCAACGAAAACTGTGACACGAGAATTTTATATAGGTATTAGATTGTACAAGTTTTTAAATAAAATTTACTCCAAATACGGCCTTACATACACACAGTCACGCTTCTTTCCCATTTAGATACCTACTCAAAGATGAGCACTTTTCACTAACTGCGATGCAGGCACGCAATTTTCTTGTTGATGTTTATCTTTATATTACAGTGGTTTTCATTTTGCAAATGATTTATTTATAGTGATTTCGAAATAACCGTTATAGATATAGGTGTATCACAATGCGTTTCATCTTACTTGCACTACACTGTCTGAACAAGTTCATAACTACATTTTACGACAAAGCCCGCTCTGCTATCACAAGTTTCACAATCGCCTCAACTGAACTAAAACAAATAACATAATATGTAACTTTATTTTCTCTTTAGGCATTAACGGAAATCTATACGATAATCATGTAAGGTTATTTTATTTAAACAGTTGTTTTTTATAAATAAATCATTAAATCAATAAAAAAAAGACACTATGAAGTACTAATACCGATGTCAAATAAGCCCTACTATGGACAGATCTCCGGTTTCAATCTTGGCCATTAGACTACCAACGACGTGAACCCATTTCTAACACAAATAATTATCTTAGCTGATGGGGTTAGCAGAAATACTTGTTAAAAACTTCAGAGGAAAGGAGGTAGGCAGTCCTCGGACTCCAAGGTGAAAGCCTCGAAGCGGGGACAATGGAAACAACAGGAACCACTTAGGTCAGGCAACACTAAACATACATCTGGAACTTAACATGTTATCTAAGTATACTAATATTATAAAGAGGAAAGATTTGTACCTATTTTTGTATGTTTGTATGTTTGTAATGAATAGGCTCAAAAAGTACTGGGCCGATTTAAACAATTCTTTCACCTCTAAAAGGCTACAATATCTAGGAGTAACATAGGCTATAATATCATCACGCTACCATACAAGGGAGCGGAGTAATAATCATAAATCTCAATTGATCCGGTAAATTTCTATACATTGGTGCTAATATCGCTAACAATTTCCGTTGTCATGACAGCAAGGAAAAGTAGTATAGAGAGGCGAGGAACAATGGTGAATAGTCCAGTAGTGAATCGAGTAGAGTCGTACAACGCGATAATCGACATCCACGCGGGCGGAGCCGCGGGCAACAGCTAGTGTTATATAAAGTTATAACAAAGATATGCAGGAAATGTTATATAAAATTATGTTTTCAAAATATAAGCTGGACCATGTGTCGAGGAATTTGTATATTCTTTTATTGCTATACTTACTTCAAAAAGAAAACTATGTTTGTAAAATTTTGTAGCATCTCATTTTATGCTTAGCCTAAAGTAAAGTAGTTGAACAACTAACACATGTCGAGCACATGTTCCTCAGCTTTACGCCTCAGTTACTAGGTGTACGTGAAGAGAGATTATATTATAGACGATATTTTAGCTTTACTGTTAACTAATATGTTACGCTGTAAAATCAAATAACCAAGCTTATGTGTAGGTATGTTTTGTTATAAGTACTTATTCATCTAGTATAACTCGTTCAAGCCTCCGTGGCGTGGCGGTAATGCACGCGACTGTTACGCACAGGGCGCGTGTTCGATTCCCGCTCAGTGCAAAAAGTTGTTTGCATGAATATGGCTGTTTGCACTGGTGTCTGGTCATACATGGTTGCCATACAAACATCTATGGCAGTCGTTACGGGTAGTTGGAGCCCTCAAAAGTCCAACCAGTCTTAACGTGGAGGTCAGATGCCAGTCGCTTCACGGCAAAATCAAAATTCAGCCGCATCACAGTTAGACTGGAAAACCGACCCCTACTGAGTTGGGAAAAGGTTCAGAAAATGATGATGATCTAGTATAACTTATTCTAAATCATAAATGCTTCATACTTATCGGATATAATGATCAAAATGGACTTTAACAACTCAGTAAACCACCTGGTTTTATTATATGTAGCACTAAGCAGTCATTGTACTCATGGATCTTAGAGAAAAGGGAAGGATATCCGTTGCCTTAGTAAAAGCAGACCCGAGACTTCGCGACGCAGCAGCTCGTCGGGTTTCATTCACAACGGAGGAAAATAAGGCTCAATGCAGCGGGCGAGTCTGCCTGTTGAATGGCAGCCATGATTCCTGACGAATTTTTGCCGATTTATAACCTGAGTTTCCTTCAATTGGCTTCCACAATAGAACACCATGATATAAGGTATCATCACTTACTCGCGAGCACCGACGATGTGGTACCCGTGGGAAAAATAGGAAAAAAAGACAGTCCATTTGCTTGTCTGACAAATATAGAAAGAAAAATAAAACAAAGACATATTCTAAACTAACGATGACTATCTAGTTCCGCTCAGTAATGTTCAGCCAAGTCAAAGGGAGTCTATGCACTTGCACTGATTGCCAATAGTCGACGGGGCACTGCATCCGAGTCCTTTATTTCATACTTATCAACGTCGCAGTATAAAAGTCGCAATGTCTTATGTGTCTCACACAATAAATGCCCGTCACAAAATCTAGTTACGTGGACCGAGCCTCGACAATTGATAGAGAAACTGTGTGCAACGATGAAATTTAAAAAGTCATTTATTTCGAAATGCTTTTTCTCGGAGCGCCCGCGGCCGGAGCGATATCAATTTTATTTTCCGTTGTGGCTTCCACCGAGTAAGAACAACGGTGCGACAACTCCAAATGTGACCTGCGGCTCCACGAATATACAAAGTTAAAGATTTTATGTTACAAGTTAGTCGTTATTTTTATATCGACAACAATGAATGTCATTCCAACTTGTATCGAGATACGTTTTCTGTGTCAACTTTTGTTTCAAGATTGTTCTGTTGTATTGTTGAGCATGGGCTATCGCATCATCTTCAATTTATTAACTTTAGCTCTTTATGAATCTGATTTATTAGTTTTACTTACTAATTTGAAATTCCTAACGAGTAGTTTGGAGTTTCAAAATCTACAAAAAATAATCAATACAATCGTTTAATTCTTGAAACATTTTATGCTCGAAACATAGCCTTATCGCACTAATCTATTATGCATTTATTAATAATATATTGAATACATTTACTTGACTGTTAAGCATCCTTAAATAGAAATAGCACTATTACTAACCATTTTAATAAGATAATAGTGTCGTTCAAATACAATAAAACATTATTTACAGCATTTTATTTATCCTCCCAACTTTAAACCATCCACTTACCAACTAGCAATACAATTTTAAAATAAAAAGAGAACAGACAAGCCCAACTAAACCGAAAGTCGATTTAAGGTAGCCACTAGCGACTATTTTTATTTTAATCCATTTTCTTCGTTGTCCGGAGATCACCGGACGTCCGGCTGCGCGGTCAATGCAATTAAGCTTTGATCGTATAACGACACATTTTGTAGACGTTGTTCGTTCTACAATTATGAAATACCATCGCCTTTTTCTTGTTTATGTAATATTTTATAAAATATATTGAGACGTTCTTTACAGTATAGTGACGTTTTTATTTTGACAGCTCTCTTTCAAATGATGATTGAGTTTACAACCGGTCTCTTTTAATCATACCTATTCGCAAACTTTTATAGCAGATAACTTAGAATTATAATGCAAACAAACGCACGTCATGATAGCTAAAATTTTATTCTCAATAATGTAGTTGGAAAATCGTAATGACAGCGAGACAGATCGATGTAATGCAGGGCGTGTTACGAGGGAAGTTTTGTGTCGGTGTGTGTGCACATCTGAGTGAATTATTGATAGATGTTATTCTATCACAACAACCTATATGTTGTTATACTAAATCAATATCTTAAGATATAAAATATCTTAGTTTTATGAAATATCTTGATTGTACCACACGTACTGGTATTCAAACAATGCCTTAACAAATACTATTTGCCTTAAATCAACCACTTATTACTATTACTATATAATGGGCATGACTTGTAAAAAAAAAAGATAATTAACCGTACCATACCAAAATAGATGCTGTATCGTATTTGTACTTAGGCCAAATTTTATGAACTGTCGACTTTGATATGTCCTAACTGACACAGATATAAAAAGTATATCAATCAATTAAGCGATCGAGGTACTATAGTTTTATTATAAGTAGAGTATAAAGCTAAGCGCAGTTCCAGAAATCAACTCATGTAATTCTGATGGAACTAACAAAGGTCTTCAAACACAGACACGCACAGCCTAAGCACCGCTTAAACCACAAGTGCCTATAAACTGTAGGATTTAAACATCACTTCGCTTAGAAGCGTCACTAAATGATACGTTACCTCTAACCGTCTTCAAACCAAGGTCCTGTGTTGATATCTCTTTTATGTAAGCTAAGCGGCGACAATTTAGTAAAGAACTGCTATTATCGAATATTATATTAAATATTCATAAGGTTTCTAAAAATATATACTGAATACCAAAAACTTTTGGCCACCTGATGCTTAGTGGGTACTGTAACTAATGAATGATCTCAAAACGAGGATAACGAAAACAGAAATAGAAAAGGTGAATAGGAAAAGAGTTTCCGTTTGGAGGATTGGCATGCGTTGGCACCAAACGGAAACTTCTGAACGGATTGGAATGAAATTTAGTATGGAGAGTATAGTTTGAAATAGCATATATATATACTGTTTTTATCCCTAGTCTATGAGTTGCGAGGACAAAATCAGTACTTTTTAACCCACGGGCCATATAATGCCAAGTATCATACTGCTACTTAACATATAAATATGGACAGTATCTCTATCTATATTGCTGAATAAATAACTGATGCCATTGTCAAAGTTTGGTACTTGAGGTGCTTATTTAATTAATTCTGTTCACTTATCTTAGTGATTTTAGAGTCATTAACATATTTCCAATATTGTGGCATATACTTCACCTTAAATATTTGGAGTATCACTACACTAGTACTTATGATATGTGTATACAAAATTCATAAAGATTTTTTTGTACTGTGACACAATAAATAAAGCAATAAAGAGGTAGATGATGAAACGCTTATCGTTAACTAAGAAACAATATTGTGATATACTTCAAATACACACAATATTGTGATACAATACACTAGATGAGGCTGTCGTTGTTAAAATTAGGCTATAGACACTTATTACCCTTTAGCAACCTTTACCCCTTTAGTAACTAACTACGAGTATAAATGATAAATTCGTGTTGTGACCTAATATCTACAGCATAACATGATAGACGACATTCTACAAAGTTATATATGAAATACATTATGTACATAATTACAGCTTTAGAAGCTGTCACTTTTTACGTTCCATTTTCTTTAAGTCGTTCGATATCAACTAAGCAAGCGCTCAAGTATGTACTACTCGTATAATCGAGTAGAACCTACGATTTTGTTGCTATCCTATCATTTACTAAAAATTTTGGTAGGTGCTCTAATTGGACCAGGCTAGGTGCTAGTTGGTTGGATCCTCTAACTGGACTACACCATTATGTTACACAATAAATGTACATTTCTTAGGACTTATCCAAAAATAGTCCTATCTAAATAAATGTGCAATAAGTTTGATCTTGTTTAAATAAATTGCAAAAAGAAAAGTCTTCAGATGAGGCCGTTAACCTGAGCGCCATCATTGTAACACTGTACGTGTTTGTAATGGAGACCTTCTTTTCTGATACCATCGCCTTCAGCTTATCATCAGGCGGGACGAAGTCCATTGACGTGTCCCAAATAAAAAAAACTTATTTGTATTCAGAATAAACTTACATATAGGTCGTGGTAATTCGCTATCAACATTTCAGGGTGATATCAATGTCAACATGTTTACTTCATTTCCAATCTAACTGTCATTTTGACTTTTAAAACTATGATAATTGTATCCAGCTGTCCATCAGAACGGTTCTTACGTAGATGTTGAATTCTCTTGGAATAATTACTTGGATTTTACTGTACAGTAACTGTACTGTACTAACATCATTACGTGAAAATTTATCTCCTGTCATTTTATATATTAGGTACTTAAACTTTTCTTAAGTTATAGCCTCAATAAGTTTAAAATTCATACTTTATATTAGAAGATTGAACTTGTCTATTGCTCACTTAGAAATGTAATTACGATGTTCTTTTCGTATAATTTATATTCTTATTATAAATCATTGCTGTCAGGATTACTTTGTAAAACTTTTCTTTAACAAATGTCGGACAAGTCTCGTATATTTTTGCACACTGTTTTTAAGATACAGCCCGTACTTCTGAATTCTCGTGTCACAGAAATTTTTCAAACATACGTATGATTAACGAACATAAAATGAATACGTACTTGTATTGAGGTCAATATTAGTGAGAACTAAACCACCTAAATAATAAAAAGCAGTGGTTCTATTTTAATTGTATCAAACGGCATATCCAATAATGAAAAAAATAATGTAGATATGACCTACTAATTAAAATTTTAGTATGTAAATATTAATACTAGTATTTAATTTTGATGCAGGGAATCCTTGTATAACATTTTCAAATAAGGTTGTAAAATACCTAACCAAAAGCTAAATACTTAAACTTTCGTTTTACTGCCAAGAAAGAAAAATATTTTCAATGTAGGTACCTACTAATTAATATCATCATAAGTTACATTAAGTACCTACAATGTCTCTTCGAATTTTTCGCAATCTCTTAACTTATTAACTTTATTTTTATTTCAAAACTTTCACGAAACGGCACACAGCAACTAGATATATAAAAGTTCAACTTAACCGGATGAACAATGCGCTAGTATAGTTTATAGAAGATACAGATCTTATTTTGTTACATAATATAACACGCATTGTTATTAACATAATATAATAATGCTCAGGAGGATTTTAATGAAAAAACAACATAACCTTAATATAAGTTAGTACGATATACCAAAATACGCTCTTCATCAGTTTAGAATAAATATGTACCAGACTATGTATTTATTGGATTTTCACTACAACGGGATCTATATTCTTTCAATATTCTCAACAATGGACTTACTGAGTACCTATTATTTCTCTGCACCACCTTTGGTTGTCTGGTAGAGAATAACTGTGGCATATATCCCGTCTAAGTACTTGTGCATAAAGCCTCATGAAATAAATAAATAAAAACTTACTTTTGTTTCACCAATGTTCCACAGATAGTTTTTAAACACATTGCCTGTTTCTTACTTATATTCAACCAAGACATACACATTTTGACGTAATTTCCCAGAACTATAAGTTTTATATACAACGATATAGACCTTAATTCGTTTAAAACGAGCACTACAAGATGTAAAGAGCTCACGGATCACAATGAACATTAAAAGATTACGCCACCTCTCAATAGGATGAAAATATTTTTCATTCTCAATCTCACCGCACCACCTTGTTTACTATGATAACCTCATCTACAATACGGTATCATTTTCAAGAAACAATTTCCTTTGAGTCGGGCTCAAATAAAAATTAATTTATATCGTTCCCGGCTCAAAATGAAATCATCACGAAGCTTTAAGAGCGCTGAGAGGTTCAACGGCTATGACATATTACCGAAATTTACGTAATACTAACACCATTCTGGCCTAAGGCGTCTATTACGAGATATGTAAAGTAAAACGTTTATAATACGAGCGGGAATGAAGTATGGCCAGTGGAGTTAGAAAGAGAAAAGATAAGAAAATAATGCGCCCTCATATATCATCACAATCGCTAGAATTCTCGAGTCGGCTGGGATGGCCGGCCACCGACCCTCCTCACTTGCGTGCGAATCCCTCTGAAAATATTTAACTAAGTAAAAACCGCCTTCATTCGAACCCTGCTTAGTCTTATTGCGATAATAAGGGATTATTATTTTTAGTCCGCTTTTTAAACGCTTGTCATAATTACATATTACTAGTATACCCGTTAACCTTTTCATCTAGTTGATTGGGTTTGTAGATAGTTAATTACTTTACTAGATGAGATTGGACTTCGCAACCTCTCAATCATACCCTTAAAACATCTTGTTGCTACTATCGTAAGTTTCTTGATGTGGTATTTTCGGTTTCGATTCATACAAAAAGGATGAAGCAAAATCGATAATGACCCTTTTCACACATACCAAGAATATATCGGATGAAATATTGGTATACAGTATTTTACTCATCTATCAAGCCCTTCGATGAGGTATAGTAACTAATAGGCAGTTTTATATACTTTTTATCCTAGAAAATTAACCATACAAATTGTGCTGGTATGTTGTTTAACCTCTAGTAAATTGTTCAATAATATTAGGGTATGTAATTTCAAAATCGTTAGCACATCGTGTAAAACGACGCGTATATAATCGCTTCAAAAAGCCGTCATCGACAACCTAAATTAACTCAGCACCGAGTCTTGGCGTCAGAAACATGAGTTGGTTAACGAGTTCCAACTGAATGTTTAGACCATTTCATTTGCGTGCGCGTAGAACAAACTAAACAAATTATTTCTGAGAAGTATTCCGTCACGCATACTTGGAATTTGCTCGACCCAAAACCCGGTGACTTCGGGCATCATTCATTCAGAAATTGACTGGACAACCCAATTCTAGTTAATGGCGAAAGGGTTGTCAATTATATTTGGAGTGCGGTACGAACGAAAAGCCGCAAATAACATCTGTAGTATACTAGTTCGGAACTGTAATACGTTATTGCTTTACTTAGGAAGTTGCTTAAAGACTTGAAATATGTTTGTTTATTACATTACAAAAGAAATAATTTATATATTTATGTACACAATTAATGGTTCATGAAATTTGTTATTCGAAAACACTAATAAACATGACAAAGTTTCCAACAATGGGAAAATATTTCTAATATTTTCAAGCTATCACTAAATAGGAATGTAATTATTATCAATTGATATTTATAGAATGAAGAATTATTATGGAAAGTCTGTCATTTTGAGCTAAAATAGCGATGAGTCGCGAAAAATTATTAAGAAATAAAGAGGCCACTAAGTGAAATTACATAGGCCGATGACAGGGCGATTTCAGAATGAGGGTAGATAAATAACGCAATTAGTAAGGTGATTGATAGTTCCTTCAGGAACCGAAGTTGGGATAGTTATCTAATACCTTTTTTGGTATAGATAGGTGCGATCCCTTTTCGCTATATTGCCGTAAGCGTGTTTACACAGTCATCGTGATTTCATTGTTTGCCCCTAGAATATTAGCCATTTTATATAAGCATTCTAAACGCATTAGGCTAAGACACTATTTTATAGATGAGCTCAAAATGTAACATCATCTCTATTAAATTTAGTAATGCTACTAACATCATTATCTTTAGTATTCTAATAATACTTTTCGAAAAGATAAACCGTGAGAAAGGGTCAATTTACATAAGTATATTTTCATAGAATAGAATAAATTTTACTGTACATCATCATCATCATCATCATTTCAGCCACAAGACGTCCACTGCTGAACATAGGCCTCCCCCATCGACCTCCAATCCGACCGGTTGGAGGCGGTCTGCATCCAATGGGTACCCGCGACTTTGACTATGTCGTCCGCCCATCTCGCAGGAGGCCGTCCCACGCTTCGTCTACCGGTACGCGGTCTCCATTCAAGAACCTTTTGGCTCCAACGGCCATCTGTTCTTCTTGCTACGTGCCCCGCCCACTGCCACTTCAGCTTGCTAACCCTGTAGGCTATGTCGACCACTTTCGTTCGTCTGCGGATCTCCTCATTTCTGATTCGATCTAGCAGAGAGATTCCGAGCATAGCCCTTTCCATAGCTCGCTGTACGATCTTGAGCTTTCTTATGAGGCCCATAGTGAGGGTCCACGTCTCGGCGCCATAGGTCATCACTGGCAACACGCACTGATTAAAGACTTTTGTCTTTAAGCACTGAGGTATTTTGGACGAGAAGACGCTGTGTAACTTCCCGAACGCTGCCCAGCCGAGTTGGATTCGACGATTGACCTCCGCCTCGAAGTTTGATCCGTCTAATCGGACCATCTGTCCAAGGTAGACGTACTTGTCTACAACTTCGAGGGTCGAGCCTTCAACTGACACTGGGGAGGGCCTTAGAATATGAGCATTCGCCATAACCTGGGTCTTGTCCATATTCATCTTGAGGCCCACCTGTTGAGAGACTCGGTTGAGGTCGTCGAGCATTGTGTTTAGATCCTCCAGCGATTCTGCCATGAGCACGATATCGTCGGCAAAACGAAGGTGAGTGATGTATTCGCCATTAACATTAATGCCGAGACCTTTCCATTCCAGTAGCTTAAAGGCATCCTCCATTGCATTGGTGAAGAGCTTCGGAGATATTACATCTCCTTGTCTCACTCCCCTCTGCAACAGTATCGCCGCTGTGCTCTGATCTTGTACTCGGACTGACATGGTGGCGTTTTTATACAAACACTTCAGCACTTCGATGTACCGGTAGTCTATATGACACCGCTGGAGAGATTGTAGCACTGCCCATGTCTCGATCGAATCAAAGGCTTTCTCGTAGTCCACAAACGCTAAACATAGTGGCAAGTTATACTCCTGAGTCTTCTGTATGACTTGCCGCAGCGTATGAATGTGGTCTACGGTACTATAACCTTTTCGGAAACCGGCTTGTTCGGGCGGCTGGAAGTCATCAAACCTGCGTTCGAGACGATTCGTGATAACCCTCGAAAACAGCTTATAAACATGGCTCAGAAGCGAGATGGGTCTGTAGTTCTTAAGAGAGGCTTTGTCACCTTTCTTGAAGAACAAGACCACCACGCTTCTGTTCCATGCTTCCGGCGTAGTACCTTCGAATAAGACGGAGTTGAAGAGCTTCTGAAGGACTTTAAGTATCGGTGTTCCACCCGCTTTCAGAAGTTCCGAAGTGATTCCGTCTTCTCCTGGTGCCTTGTTATTTTTAAGCTGCTTGAGAGCCACCCTAATCTCGTACAGGCTGATGTCCGGGATATCCTCGGTGTAGTGTCGGGTTAGCTTGGCTCTTGGATCTTTAACCGTATCAGTAGCAGGCTTAGTGACTGAGGTATAAAGCTGTCCATAAAACCCCTCGATCTCCCCCAAAACATCTGCCTTAGTCGACGCGACGCTGCCGTCCTTCCTCTTCAGCTTTGTCAACTGGCTCTGCCCAATAGACAAGTCTCTTGCGAACACTTTGGAGCCTTTATTTCGCTCAATCGTTTCTTTAATACATTGAGTATTAAAGGCACGGATGTCGTGTCGCAAAGACTGCTGGATACGTCTATTGAGCTGCCGATGTGCTTCAGCGTCATTGGTAGACTGCAGCCTCATAGAGCGTCGTTCGGCCATGAGTTTGAGGGTCTGATCGGTGAGCTTCTGTGGTCTATCTCTTCGACGGGGCCTGAAGAATTTGGAACCCACTGAATGAACAGCTTCAACCAACCTGTTATTTATCTCGTCCACTGTACTGCATTCTTCTAGGCAAGAGAAGCGATTCGAAAGTTCGAGTTGAAAGCTCTCGGGGTACTGTATATCGGAAGCTCTAGGTCGGAGCGTAGACCTCATCAGACGGGATCTCTCCAGCTTAACATTAATATTCAATGTGCCTCTAACCATTCGGTGATCACTTCCGGTTTTCACCCTATGGATCACTGAGACATCATTGAATATCCGTCTATGCGTCGTCATGATGAAGTCGATCTCATTTTTGGTACGACCACCGGGGCCCATCCAGGTCCATTTCCTGTGGGGCGGCTTCTTGAAGAAAGAGTTCATCATAAAGAGTCGCTCTTTCTCAAGAAAGTCGGCCAGCCTCCAACCCCTTTGGTTACGCCTCCCATACCCATATTGCCCCACTCTCAACTCGTTATCACCTCTCGTACCCAGTTTTGCGTTGAAGTCCCCCATAACAATAGTGAAGTGTGATTTAGAGGCATGTATGGCTCTACTAATGTCCTCATACATAGCCTCCACTTCATCATCTGGTCGTGTCGAGGTCGGTGCGTAAACCTGTATGACCTTCAGCAAGTATCTCTTGGACACTCTGAGTACCAGGTACGCGACCCTGTTCGACACACTCGTGATGGATATGATGTTGTTTATGAGGGACCTATGGACGATGAACCCGCACCACCTTGCGACTTCTCGTCGCCCTCCCGGTAGTAGAGCAGGTTGCCAGACTTCAGGGTTATTGTGTCCTCTCCCTCTCTTCGGACTTCGGATAACCCAATGATGTCCCAGCGCAACCTGCTCAATTCTTCTTCCAGCTCTGCTAGCTTCTCGTCTGTCCTCATTGTGCAGATGTTGTGTGTCACCAGTGACAACCTACGTTTGCATCGGTTGTCCATTGTGCATGCTTTGGTCGTCTGACGGAGGGATCCCGCCCGGTGATTCTTAGCACCCCTGGCCCCAGCGCTCGACTGACGCCCGTCAGGCGCGTCAGTGTTGCGACTGGAGCCCCCGGGCACTTGGGGCCGTTTGGTGCACACCAACATCTTGGGGGGTTTTCGGACCGTATACCCGCCACGCTGGTCCAGTGCGGGTTGGCGGGTAGCCAGAGCCTCGTTCGTTGGTCGGCAGAGGGCACCACGGGCAGGTGAGGTTGGCTTGGGTCCCCAAGGTGGTGGAAGGGACCCCTTACCCTCCTTTAAAATTTTACTGTACACAAATTGTAATAGGTATGCACTGACTGTCAAAAACGTTTTCTTTCAGGTAACTTCTGAATCATAGATGATGAACAGATGACGGGCTGTTGTAAAGAGTAATGATACTTACAGGTACATTTAGATAGAGATAAGACAGTAGAGTGTTTGGAATTGTAATATTTATATCCTTAATTATGTAAGTCGAATTGGTAGTCGAATATGGTGATACAATCTATAACCACGAACTTTGGCTAAGTTACGCACCAGAAGAAACACAACACAAAGTTATTCTTCCTCTAGTAACATTAAAACTTTCTTATAATCTACTAAACAGACCGTAAAAAGATAACACTGATGAAATATTTAATAAAATACTAACACTATCTGTTAATTCTACAAATTTGTACAAATAAAATTGAATTAAAAATCCTGTAGAAATGTAATAAAAATACGTTTGTCTATTGAGTTGGAACGCAGTGCGGTGTCGTAGGACCTTCATTCATTGCGGTCAATTTGGTGTAATGTAATCAATTGCCAAACCAATAAAATAAATCAGACGCGACAGTTTTAATTGATACCGCTCTTTATTAACTGTGAACTGTAGAACTGCGATGACCTAAAACCAACATTTTTGGTAAGTCTTGGATGGCGTGTGTAATTTGAAAGAATGATGAGGTAATCATTTGCTCTGAATAAGGTATCGAGTTCGATTCGATTTGATTCGATTGAGTTTTTCAAGTACAGAACACCTATGTATTTGCATGGAGTTTGTTAAAAACGGTTTTCGAAAAGCGATCATGACTGTTTTCGATTTGATAAGCTACACAGTGCTATCTAGATAACATTAAGCATCTTGCAATATGGGTTGGGAATGCCCGTAAGTGTCAATAATCCTTTTAATTTTATTTCCTTAATAGTCGGATAAATAATACTAGGTAGACCTGAATTTGTGCAAAATACTTTCTAAAACGAAATTTCATCGGTGTGGAACGAACGAGACGGAGTAATTTCACTTGTAATCAAAACTGTATAATTATTAACTAAAAGATAGAAAATGTGAATCAAGTCTTTGTTATTAATTAAAACATTTATTTGACTTCACAAAAATTAATAAAAAATGTTATCGATCCTATTCAGGCATTTCAAAGAAAAAATACAACAATGAAAGTATTTAAAAAGCGTGAAACTAATTTCTTTGGTACAGTCTATTCTTGTAGCAAAATAATTAGACATAGTAATATGAAGATTCAGCAACTTAAAGTGATACCCTTAACTTTGAAGATTCTATCGATATCGGTAATTGTTTGCTATCAGGTTAATCTAATAGTGCCATGGCATTTTGCCAACTTAACAAAAAATTATGAGTCAAACTTCTCTTTTTTGTTTTTATTTCTTAATAGCATAGACGGTTTGATTTATATCAACAATAAATTTCAAGCTTATATTGTATTAATAAAATTGTATTTTTGAAATGAATTAATATGATAAGTACGAGTCTTTTTAGTCCTGAAATAAACTTTTATATACAACTAAAGCAGCAAACAAGGATAGTGTATGGATTAGCGAATAGATTACCGCATTGTATAGCGCAGTGTGCATTGTAAGTTAGCGGAAACGAGATCAATTCCCCTATAGTGTCAAAACTCTATAAGTAACTATCTATAACAATATATGTAATATACCTATAATACATTTTTATATAATTGATATTTCAAAACTATTAAAATATCATAATTACCAGTATGTCACCAATGAATTCAGTTTCGAATGAGTAAATAGATAATCAATTAATTATTGAAATGTATAGGCCACAAATTGAAACGTGATGCCAATGAATAGTTAAGTGATATGTCATTTGTACTAAATAAAATTCATATTACCAACAGACAATTTTGCATTTCGTTTGTTTTTGCAAATTAAAATTTATTTTAGTACATATTATGAAACAACTGTAAACACAGTGCAGTATCAATGATCATTATTATTATTTATATGCATTTTTAATACAGTTTACGCATTTATTATGTATGTCACTATAAATAAGAAGTGGGTTTTAAAATATACCATAGTTATAAATTATGAAAAACGGTGTTCGAAAATTAAATTATAAATTTAAATATTTTACCCGGATAGAAAGGAAAAGTGGGGTCATAAAACGTAGGTAAAATATTATTCGTATCCAAGGCATTTCTACAACTTTCTACTTATGAATAAAGTTTTCAAATTTCAAAGTGATGAATTGAATTTTTTTTTTAAATAGAAGTCGCAGGGAAGCCTCTAATACATTATAAAATGATCATAGCAATTTTGTATGATTTTTTAAAATATCTGATATAGAATTTGGGACACATTCAGTTTCAAACAATACATTAATATATATTATTTATTAGAGTATAAATTTAAATATCTCTACTACAGCTTCCCTTTGCAGAGAAAGCCGGCAGGAATCGAGTTACAAGGACCACTTAGCATACCTACCACTCATCTGAGATTATAGTTTCAAGTTAAACAGACAAAATACATTTAAGTACGTCTTACAATGCTTTAGTAAATATTTACAGTCTTCCCTCTAGTAGGTCTAGTGGAATTTTTAATAAATAAAATTAGCTTGAAAAAATCGATTAGCAGATTAACCTAGAGACAAAAAAATATATACAATCACTAATTCGGTCAATCATATATCTCAAATATCCCGCCAAGTATTGTTCCCGGCGTAAAGGTGGCAATGACGCTGGCAGCTTTACCTTGTTGAATCGCAATGGCATCCTTTGCCATAGAAACGAGCCCGAGCGAGAGTTACCGCTTTGTTCATGGATATGGCGATCAATTTCATTAATTAAGAAAAGTATTTCAATTTATTATTTGTCATTCTTTTCTCTACATGGAGTTAACATGAGGGCAGCTATGATCTCGGGCAGACTGAGTTTGGCACTAAATCGCGATACCGTATGATACATTTTAACCATACTTTAGCCTTGAAAATTTTAAGTCAATATAGCATAATAAGGGGTAAATAAAAGCAGTCGTAGTGCAATGTAAATATTTGGTGCGTTTGTTCATCGCAAATATACCTATACCTACATTAACAAACTAGAGCGTAAAGTTTGCCAACAATCAGAGCACTGGCTACAATAAAATAGCACTACCCTTTGAGTCTAGTCATGATTGAGTGAGGCTCGCGGCCTGTTTATTTACATATCGACTCAATTAACGAATACACCGGAGCTCATTATCCATTCAAATCGCAATCGCAGCTTTCCCACGTTAGCCGATTTACCAGTGAAAACTCAATGAAAACTTCATAACAGTGTTGACTTTACGCTCGGAAACGGATCGCGTAATGGCCTTTGTCGTGCACAAAAAGCGACTGATCCGGCCCAGATCCGCTTTGTATAGTCCCGTTTGCTTTAGTGAGTTGACAACATAATTATCGACTGTTGCGAAATGGGCCGGTCAATGCACCGAACACGTCAAAATAGACGATGTCGAAGCTGTGGTTACGCTCTAGTAATTTATAGACTTTCTTAGCATTACAAGATATCCTTTTCGAACAAGAATCATGGTACAATCGAAGTTACTGTAATTTATTAACACAAAAAATGGTCACTCATTCTTATTAACCCTAGTATTATTATTATTTTCTTGCAAATGATTTGACCACTCTGGTGTCTAATAAGCTCCTATACAATCTATTGATCTATAATGAAGTTTGTGACTGAGGACATTTCAAAGGCATCAATTTAAGCTAGGCGTAAAAAAAGCATCTAGTGAGACCACTGAAAACCACAAGCAGCATTCCTACATTCGTTGCTGTGGTGACCTTCTTTCTTTGCTTACCATTCGATGTGGGTTGAAATATAGATGAAGTAGACTATTGAATAAAAATTTTAATGGCATCTTTTCTATTGATGCCAAGTGTTCAACTTTTATAAAAATACGCCTGTGCCATGCTAATACAAAACATAATTAACTGTGAGCTAGTAGATATAACTTAAATGGTTTTGGTATATTTCAACATCATTCTAAGGGTACCTACTGTATCAATAATCATTCATGTCTACCGTAAACAGTAAATTGAATTGAATGTCAATATTTGTGAACCATTTTGTAAAGTTGATTGCAGGACTATTTTAATATGGTTTCATGGTAAATTAATTACTCTGCTTACTTTTTTATTAATATCTAGTAAACATATACTCACTCACCCGATATTATCTCTGTCTGTGTTAAAAGATCTTATTTTTTAGCCAATGTTGAAATAAATATGTACTGTTTTTGTTTCTAAAACTAAAATATTATAGCAGTTTAATACAGTGAACAGCGCAGATACAAGCAAAACGTTGTTATTGAAACCACTTCGAAATACAATTTTAATGTTGCTCGTGCTCGTCATTACAATAAAATATAACACAATGAGTTTGACTTTATTCTCTAGATAGCAGAAGCAGGCCGCGGTGGCGGCGCAGAAATGCGCCTCCCCACATTTGGGGGCTAGACTGGAACACCGTGGCCCCTACACCTGAAGTGGGTTATCTCGAAAGAGATGGCCGTGGTCTGCCGGACTGCTAGGGATATTCTTACTATCTCACCTCCGGTAACTATGGACCCAAAGACGGCATGCGTTTTAGTCGGATCGAGTCCGACATAACCTCCCCAACCGTCTCTGGCGTTGGGTATTCGTAGTGATATGTCGCACTATTAAAAAAGTGTACTAATCACTTTATTCGTGATACATACTACAGACCCATTATACATATACCTTACTTTTATACATTAAAACAGGATTACATTGAGTCAATGTTTGTAGATACGCAGGGCCTAAAACATTTTACAGGAATTAATACCAGCCCTTATACAAATTGTAGGTATGTGTATCTACTCAAAAATATATCTACCCACTCATGAACTTCCCTAAAATATAAACGAAAAGGCCAATAAAGGGCACGCACACTGTAATCCCTTCCGGGTTGGTAAGTCCCAAAGAGCAAACAACCTTTTTGAAAACCACACCTATTAAACAAGCACATCTATATTTAATTTGAAGACTATTCGCAGACTACAACAATTCATAAATGAGCAAGGACCCTTTAAACCCTACAGTTAGGTACATCATTATTATGCGTAAGTACCTACGTGTTAGTAAAACAAACTTTAACGTTATTTCACATAAATCTAGAGTAGTGATTTTTGCAATGTAGATTGTATTAAGTATGATTCTAGTTCGTAAATTGTAGTTCAACATTATTTAATTGACGTCATCATCACCATCATCATCATCTCCATCACCATCATCATCACCATAATCATCATAATCACCATCATCATATGATTCCAGTAGTTACTTTTGTTATTTGGATTGCTAGAGCAATTACAACTAGAACGTAGTTCAGTAAATTACTTACAGAATCTAAAGGTGTAAATTTATAAATAACAATGAAATCAATCAGTAGGACCGATATTGTTACTTTACTGCCTAATTCTAAGACGGCGAACAAAAATAATGATTCTACATTGCCGATGCCCACGTGCTTCTGACCCTACCATACTCTTCAAAGATATTTCACAGTACTTACCATCAGAAATAAAATACTAAGGACGTAGTTTAGTATTATTAACTGGAGTCTCCACGCGGTTAATAAATGAAATTTATCATATAAAACGGCAGAACACAATTTAGATACTTCATAAATAACCAACCATAATCAAATACATATTATATCTATCGGCACATTGCTATTATTAGACAGAAAATTAAGAAGTAATATGTCACCTTAAAAGTGTCACGTGCATCCCATATGTTGGTTATTTTTTATTAGTCAAGGATCAAAAATAGATGTCGACTTCTTCATTTAGTCGTTTAAAAAGGTATGTCACTCGTCTACTCGACGACGGAATCCTCAACACCGTTGATGACTGTATCGAGTACAGTTGACAAAAAACAATTCAAGTTTAAAATAGAAAATAATTGATATAACTAGTGTATTTTTATAAGTCTTGCTTTACAATTTTGCGATGACTATTTGTATAAGAATACATACATATAATCACGCCCCAGGGTTAGGCATATAATATGAACATATTTATATTAGTTGTAACAATTAAAAACCATGTGTAGTTTGTGTAGACAAATTGATACCTACGGGTAATCACTCTCCAAGGTATTGTTTTTGCGTGGTTTTCCGATTTAACTCGCTTACTTTAACTTGAGATGCACATAACCCAATATAATTTATTATTAAACGTCGATATTTACCATCTATATATCATTTATTACTTCAAAATAATAGATATATCATTAAACCTGAGATTTGATTGACTTTGATTAATGTAACATTAACGCTTACCTTATTACATTGATCGACACTTTTGATATAAGCTGTCATTTTGACATGACAATCTTAATAGATTACCTTAAGGAAAAATAACTAGACTAACTGGAAGATTACAGATAGTATTACAAGTTACTCTCATGTGACGTAAAATATCTCATAGGACAATAAATTAATGTTTGTCTATCTTTTAGCGCGACTGGGGCGTGAGGGATATGTCAGAAGCTACCTCACCTTCAGCATCTGATGGGCCAAGACAGCCGTTTGTTTTAGTCGGTTCGAGTCCAATATACCTAACCAACTTCGGTTGCTCCGGCGGCTACTGTGTGGGTTCGTTTACAAACACAGAATTCTGTAATAATACGAGTGTAGGTATGTCATATATCACAAAAGGCCATATATTATTGACTTGAAGAAGAAAGAAGAAGAGTTTCTCAAGTTGTTTAACTATTATCGTATATTTTTGTATATTTTTTACATCTTGATTTCTTGCTATCTGTACAGTACATTGACGACATTTGTCAATCTCTAAAGAATCGATTATAATTAGACATGCGTCCGGACATGTCTTACATACATAATACCGTTTAGAATATATTACAACCACAATATTCACTTCAGCAATATGCTATTCATTTAAACTGGTAAACGAATCACAAAACTAATTCATCATAAAATAGAACTTTTAATAATAGTAATAAGTATATGCGACTGAATGAATAAAGGTGGTGCCTGACCCCTACATTGCCTCATTGATGCTAAGGTGTCCTAAAGTTGATCTGATAACCAGGCTCCCAGGAGACAAAATTCGTGACTAGATAGGAATTAGGACACGAAAACCACCTGTTACACTCTATAACGTTCTAAAATCTTATTTGACGTATATTATCCGCAGTAATAGGCACCTGGGGAGCCAAATTATAAACCGTCCATAAATATTAGAAGCAAAGCAGTATGCTCTTCTCTAACCAATTTAAAAATGGAAACAAAGCAAACAAAATGCAAGATCATTAACAATTTTTATCTTACAAAACCATCCTTTTTGTTTCGTGAAAAAAATTAACATTTGCAACGTGCCTAAGTATTGTCGTAATTTTCAACTAATTTCGACGGTTAATTCTATAATTTAATTATCGTTAAACGAAATAAGAAAGTTTCGTTGAGGGCAAAGAATCTTCAGACTCTGAATAAATGAACAACAAGACCCTTTTGTTTCAGTGGGCATCTCCCTAGCAATGATTAAAAAGTTCATAAAAAATTAAAACAACCGGAATTATTTCTTTTTATTTACGATGAGATGGAACGTGAAATTTGAATTGATTTGGACTCTATGTTTGCTTATGAATATATTCCACATTTACTTAGGTATGTTGTTTTTTGAGCGCGTATAAATGGTATGAATTTGAAAAAGGGAAAACGTAATGAATTGTAACTAATTGTGATTCCAGTTTCAAATGTTTTTACACCAGTTATATTTAAACGATTTCAGAATTAAATGCACTTTGGCTTCTTTGGTCTAACATTCGAGTGACTATCTGCTGATCATTTTTCCCTAACAGTTTTGAAGGTGGACTGCTCTTCATTAGTAAATATTATGCTAAGTAAATTATTGAATAAAGTCTAGGTAAACTATAAATTTCAAAAACACGGGTATATTAATTTAATGTGCAACTAGTTCGTAATTCAAGAAGCAGTTGTTTGCGACAACGCACGTACCTCTAGGAAAATTATGAGCGGACGTTCTGTGCACTCGCTGCGTATTTGCTAAGGATAACGAGTTTGCTTGTATCTTATGATTTACACGAAGTACAATTTGAAATTATCGGATTGCTACAAGACTTCGTTAAAGACATCAAATTATTTTACCTATGTAATGTACGTTAATTGTTATACGTCTGTTATACCTACGCGCTACTGTATACTCCAGGGCAGGCAGAGGTGTAAAACACTTAAATGTATTATTATCAACATAAATGCCTTGCCTTAATCATAGCGTTAATCGTTGCCTTAGTCATTCTCCGTGGCTTAGCGGTACTGAACGCAACTACTACGCAAAAGGCCCGGGTTCGATTCCCGCTCAGTGTAAATATTTAGATACATGAATAGGGTTATTTGCATTAATCTGGTCGTGCTCGGAGAGTACGTTGAGCTATCGGTCCTGGTTATCACCTGAACAACTATGTGTAGGGGAGATGGGTGAAATGGTCCACACAAAAGGGCTGCACCCCAATTCTACTAACTGTAAACCAGCCTCAAACCACTGAGATTACAAAAAATATAAAAAATTTAATTGCATCGTACTCTACTCGATAAAACAAATGAAACGATGAAGTGAACTTGTATATTGAATTTCGGAGAAATATATTTTGTACAAAATCGAGAATTTAATAGCAGTTTTTGATTTCTCAGTGGTTTTACAATGATTATCAATTAGTAGATTCGGAGCCCTGATCACTCGTCTGGTCAACGACGTCCCCTACCTACTGGTAGTAGTAGTAGCAGTAAACATCGCTTTGTTATTCCTGTCATCTTTTATAAGGTTAACAGTATATAAATGACTAGCTGTTGCCCGCAGCTCCGCCCGCGTGGATGTCGATTATCGCGTTGTACGACTCTACTCGATTCACTACTTGCCTCTCTATACTACTTTTCCTTGCTGTCATGACAACGGAAATTGTTAGCGATATTAGCGCCAATGTATAGAAATTTACCGGATCAATTGAGATTTATGATTATTACTCCGCTCCCCTGTATGGTAGCGTGATGATATATAGCCTATGTTACTTCTAGATATTGTAGCCTTTTAGAGGTGAAAGAATTGTTTAAATCGGCCCAGTACTTTTTGAGCCTATTCATTACAAACATACAAACATACAAAAATAGGTACAAATCTTTCCTCTTTATAATATTAGTATAGATATATCTGAATTTGCAGGTGTACTCTGATTGAAGTACCCACTTCATTCCTGAATATGAATAAACCACGACACCGCTGCTAATGAATCCTCAATTGTCAGTCGTCACTTTTCAATTCTTTTTATTATATCAACAAATTTTCTCTTCGCGTTTTCTCTCTTATTTTAATTGGAAATTCAATCATTTATTCACCAGCTACGGTGTCGTTAAGAGTCTTTAATGGGTCGCGTGTCGGTTTTACTTCATTTTTACTTGAAATTGTAATGGTCGGCTAATTTTTCTTTACTTATAAAGAAAAATAGCTAGCCATTACAATTGGATCGAAGGTTTTCTGTATAATATTGGTTTTATTGAATAATATCTATTAAGGTACCACGGTGTTTACACGGGTAACAAAAGATAGGTTACCTTTAAAGGACAATAGGTTTGTTTACATAGAAGTGTACTTAGGAAATAAAGAGTAGCTTATTGTTTACATACTTACATTGTTTACATCGCCTTTATAATATTTAGTTGTGGTCTTTGTTCGACACTGTTATTTACCGGTTAAATTGGATTTCGGATTGTGCCAAGGATTACAGCTATTGTTTGTACCTATTGTTATTTCAAAATACAAAACGTTTTGTATATAACATAACAGTAGAAGTTTAATAGGATTAACCACATGGCTAACGACGGTAGAAGAACCTAGCATGTCAATGAAAAACGAATTTTCTATAAGTAGGGCTTTAAACTGAAGACTGACTAGGAGTCTCATACATAGAGTTAAATACAAAGATAATGTTGTCCCTTAAAACGCCACGAAAAAAGAAAATAGTACAAAACCAAAAAAGGAATAAGGTTTCAACCTTTATCAGGAGGAAGATTAACGAAATAATCAAAATTATTTAACTGAAAAGTATCATGTTTTAAATACACTGGTATTCAGAAAACCCTATCAATATTAATGATTCCACGTACCAAACTCAATTATTTTATATACAGAGCTAATGTGCTTAGCACATTACAGGATCATCAGATTAATCCTAAACCACAACGTTATTAAACATCTGACCACTGAAAGCATTAGGAGGAAAAACATCTTAATATTTCTTAGTAACCGTTCACTGCACTTTCACTTAAATAAGACGGACTTGGATAACTCATCTATTTTGTATGATATCACCTGTCATATGTATTACATTTTAGCGTAATTAACTCAGTTGTACACGTTTAATCCATTACTAGAACTAGCATTATGTCCACCTTTCAGTTCAATGATACTTTTGAAGAGGACCTCTATCAAATTGTGAAATTGTGAAATTTTATATAATAATTGCAATAATTCTTGAAAGCCACTTTGGCATCGTAAACCTGATCTCCAATACTCTAATCTCATTAAACGGACACGTAGATTTATTTGATAAGATTGACTATCAAAGTGCCTGCCTATGGATTAATTTCTTCGAATTAGTTATAAAATATGTGTCTTCTTGAATAATGTTGGCATTTTTAATTATTGTGGTCCCACAAGCTCTATGGGTTACCTGACGGCTGTGACTATAGCCTGAGTTACAATCTGCTCGATTAGATTGATGTAATAAAGAATATGCAACTATATAAAACATTATTGCGTTCATTCCCAGTAAAATTATCAGATTTACTTCCAATTTACTTCCATCGATATTATTGTTAAAAGATAAAGTATAACACAAATGCCACCTCAGCCATCACTTCTTTTGTGTATTCATCGGGACGAAGGGATAGTTCTATTCCCAATTCGACAGTAAAACTCACATCAGAAAGTAACACCACTCACCACTGGGAGACCGAAACACTTCTCACTCACTATTTCGGGAGTATGTAACATGTATTGATATTTTCCATTAAAAAACGAAATGCAATTTTGTAACTGAATGTACCAGTGAGCGAAACTTCATTTAATATTCATAACGCTAGATGTGTTACCGATTGTCGATATTTATTTATAAAACTAGTGCTATTCTGGCTACTTTCTAATGGCTGTAGGAATGTATTTCGGGTTTCTAACTGAAATACTAGCGTATTCAGAATAATACGAGTACGTTCTGCAGTTTTGAATTACTTTTCTTTCTATATACCAACGTGGGCACATAAGGCGTTAGTCTAATAAAAATATTTATGATAATTAGAATTTTAGATAGATACCTTGTTTTTGATATTATAACACCCGATTAATTTTTCAAGAATTTTTCAGAAAACGATAAGGATGTAAAGAGTGTGACTTAAGGTAAGATTCCGTAGTCATTAATATCACATTATAATATAATTATTATTTTATATCACATTAAATGCTGCTGCGGTCTGTGGACGACTACAGAGTCATACTTTTAGGTGTAAACGAGTACTTCAGGTGTCAAACTTTACTAATGTCATCATTCTCTGAACCTTTTCCCAACTCAGTTGGGACTCAAACTTTACTAATGTATTAGAAATATTTAACACGAACCACGAGGATCCTCCTCTGTCAGTCAGATTTATAGTGTACCAAAATTTACTGAAAATCTTAAATTGAAATATAAGCAAAGTGTTTGAAACTATAGTTATTTCTTACATGTCTGAAAATGTACCAATTAATGAATTATTATTTAAGCAACGATCAGTAGAAAAATGTTGAAGGATTTTACTGCTACCGAATAGGAAAAGTCCACTTGTAGAACCGTACATCAAATACCCAAACTTGTATGTGATGTGATACACACCAAGACATCATAAAAAAAAGTTATACACGAACTCCGCCTACTAAATTAGGTTCTACTTACAGAAATTGCCAGTAACTTAAGGCATCAACTTAAGCGACTGTTACCGATAAACACGTCGTACATTCGAGAACATTCATCAAGAGATTTACGTGTGCCGCTCACGTCCATCGAATCGGCCGCACTTTTCATTTCGTCATCGCTCATGCCTAGACCAGTCGAGCTTGACTTTCATTTTCAGCCTATCAATAATAGACTTTGAAAAATAGAACCATTTTTTCAACAGTTTTGCAGAGAATAAATATAAATACATTATATAGTATCATATTATTTATACTGTTGATTGATGGCACTTGGTGGAACTTATTGTTATACATGATTGATATTGATAACAATTCTCAAAGGTACTCGAACCTTTAAGAAATCCGTAAGGCGAAACCGGTTAGGTGCAAAAATAAATACAGTGGAGAAGTACAAGTGTGTTATCAATAGCAATCATGTATATATAGTATCATACTAGGTGCTGCGATCTATGGCTTCGTCTAGGTTAATTTGAAAGCTCAGTCAGCATCGTCTCTAATAACTATTATTTCTTCTTCTTTAAGTTTCTAAAAATTAATAACTTTTTATTGTATTTTCTATAAAGTGTTCTTAATTAAAACATAGAAATAAGAATGAACTCCAATTTTAAGCAGATCTCTATCACCTGTCTTTGATGATTGTTGAGCGAATGTAATTATGTAATTTGTTTTCTTTGGCAAATAAAAGATTATTATTATTATTATTTCCTTTATTTATTTTTAATACATATTGATTACATTTTTAAATACATTTATAAAAAAAAAAAAATCTAAATATATTTAAAAATATAAAAAATAGTAGCCCACCGGCATCGGGTACAGGGACCAAGCTACCGGTGGTTAGGGCTCCAGAGAAAGGAACTTCCTCACAATGCGTGCCGTGTCGAGGAGTACCGCCTTTTGCATCAGGCCCTTGACCCAGCTGCCTAACGAGAGCCTCTTAAGGTGTTGGTCGAGGCTCTTGGCTATCAGCCCATGGGCTGATACGACTATCGGGATAATGATTGCCGAATCAACATTCCACATGTCAACAACCTCATGAGCCAGATCCAAATATTTTATTTGTTTATCTTTTTCGGCTTTCATGAGGTTTTCGTCATGAGGAATGGTGACATCAACAATCATTGCAAGGCGCTCGAATCGATCTATTACCACTATATCGGGCTTATTGGCGACTATAGTCCTGTCAGTGATAATAGATCGATCCCAGTATAAAGTGGCACGACCATTTTCGAGAACTGGGTCGGGCACATACCTGTAGTATGGCACCTCTGAAGTCACAAGATTGTATTTGAGGGCGAGTTGCTGATGTACTATCTTGGCCACTTGGTTATGTCTGTGCAAATACTCGCCGTTGGCAAGACGAGAACAACCGGAAATAATGTGCCTGAGTGATTCTCCGGGGCGGTGGCATGCCCGACAGATGTCCACCGTACCGTCCTTCAGGATATACTTTCGGTAATTGTTCGTCATAACAACTTCGTCTGTAATTGCAAAGACAAAACCCTCGGTTTCTCCGAAAAGATCACCAAACCGTAGCCAAGATACGGACGCTTTTAAGTCTATATCGGGCCCATATAAGGCCCGATAAAACCGTCCGTGTAGCTCTTTGCCCATCCATACCTCCCTGCGATCTGCAGTACTAAGTACTACAGGTTTGCGCCAGTTCTCTTTAGCCAACGCAAGAGGGGTTAAACCATTGTCCACTGCAACCACATCACGGTGCATATCCGTGTTGGTATGTAAAAAATATTCTCTGAGGTTGTATATCTCACGGTTATGGAGGGTCTTGACATTCAAAAAACCACGTCCCCCCAATTTCCGTGGGATATACAATCTCATCACGGAAGATCTGGGGTGATGCATCCGAAATGTGGTTAACAGTAAACGAACTCTTCTATCCAGGGCATCAAGTTCCGTCTGAGTCCATCTGAGTATGCCGAAGGAATACGTTAGAACTGGCATGACCCATCCATTATAGGCGCGCACCTTATTACCGCCCGAAAGAAAGCTTTTTAGGACTTTCTTCAGGCGGCCAAAGAAACGCTCCCGCAATGCCTGTTTCATGCCAGTCTCAGGTATCCCTAAAGCCTGCGACATACCCAAATATTTATAGGTTTCGGTTGAAGAAAGAGATTTAAGCTTAATGGAATCCGAAAGAATCAGGCTCTCGGATTCCACTATTCCACCTTTTTCTACATGCATGACCGCACACTTGTCCAAGCCAAATTCCATCTTGATAGAATTACTAAAGCTTTCAGTCATCTTTAGTAGTTTTATCAATTGCGTATTGTTTGCAGCAAGTAATTTGAGGTCATCCATGTAAAGGAGGTGGGATATAACTCGACCCTCTTTCTGCAATCGATAGCCTAGCCCTGAATTCTCCAGTATTGTACTTAAAGGATTCAGTGCTAGACAAAACCATAGGGGACTCAGACTGTCACCCTGGAATATACCCCTCTCAATTTTTATGGGTGCATCGTTTGTCTGGCAACATCCTGGATAGCGAAGTACCGTCTTCCATTGCCCCATACATGACCCTAAGAAGTTCGCTAGAGTTGTATCAATTTTATACAACTCTAGGACTCTCAGTAGCCACGTATGCGGCACAGAATCATAGGCCTTCTTATAGTCTATCCAGGATGTTGCCAAATTCTTGCGTTTACGACGCACCTGTTGACTAATGGTCATGTCAACTAAAAGGAGCTCTTTAGTACCACGGCTCCCCTTCCTACATCCATTCTGAGAGATAGAGATTATTGAATTTTGTTCTAAATGAGAATTAATTTTGACTCTCAGAATGGATGTTAGAAGTTTATAGACCGTCGGTAAGCAAGTAATTGGTCTATAATTTTTGGGGTCCGCAGCACTGCCGGATTTATAGAGTAAGTGGGTTATACCAGTTGTTAAGAAGTTAGGTAGTGAACCCGAATCGAGAGCTGACTGGAATTGAGATGCCAAACAAGCATGTGAGCTACGGAGCCACTTCAGCCAAAAGTTTTGCAGTCCGTCCGGACCTGCCGACTTCCAATTCGGTAGCGAACGGACTGCACTAGCAACATCATCAGATGTTATAATTATTGGCTCCATAGTCTGTATATTCTCACACGCTTGCTTAACCTCTCTCATCCAGCCATCTTCTGTGTGGATGACAGGTGTCGACCAGATGCTACGCCAGAATGTATTCGTAGCGTCAGCATCCGGTCGAGCAGTGTCATCCACATTCAACTCCGGTTGTTCCCATTTTCGGTACACCCACTTCTCATCCTTTTGGAAGATGCGATTCTGACAATATCTATCAACGCGTTTTTTATAGCGACGGATTCGATTTGCCCATGCATAAACTTTCTGTTTCAGAAAGTCGATGCGCTCTGTGACACATGCCGCATATTGTTGAGGATTGACATTGGTTCCTAAAAATGCCTGTGTCACAAAGCGCATCACCCTCGGGCGCGTGTTGCCCGATCTGAAACAGATTAGCTTACCAATAAGTGTCCTAGCCTTGGCAATACGACATTCTATCCTATACTGCCAGGCCGGTACTACAGGTCTAGGACGGGTAACAGATCTGTCAGTAACAAATTTGACACCCGCCACTCGACATGCTGCAACGACCGCACAATACAAAACCAAATGCGTATTACCAAGGTCTTCGCTATTTTCTAAATAATTAGATAATAGCGAATCTAAGGCACATACCAGCGCAATATTGCGTTTATGCATAGGCAAACGGGGTAAGCGAGGTCGATTGCTTGGAATCATAGATCGATATTCCAGCATCGCATCTTCCAAAGCGCTCCTTAATAGTTCATTATACTGGGTACTTACTGATATAGTCTCACGTTCCTCCACATCATCAGCAAGAACGAGCTGTGGTGTGCCTACACTCATAGCCACACCGTTTTCTATTGGAGTAACAGCTTGCGATGAAGTAGGTAGAGCAAGACTATTCTGTATGTCAGAGCGCAGCCTCTCAAGTACGGAGTCATCCAACAAATGACATCGCTGGATGGCCCGCACCTGATCCGATAACCGTTGCGTCGATACATTGACAGCCGGTTCAAGTTCCTGGAACAAAGGCAGCATGCGATCACGGTATGCAGTGAGGTTGGTTCCTCCCTCTGTAGCCGCAAAATATGCCCGCATGACATTTTCATTCATGGATGAAGTCCATCGCATGCGGCGCACATTACCACCGGTAGCGGGGGCCCTATTTGAGGCAGGTGGGCCTCGGGACCCCAAGCTGGACGGCGGTCGGCCTCTCCCCGGCCGACGCACAGGTGTTGGCGACGTCGGTGGGGAGAAATACTCGTCGGAGCTCGACGCTTCAGCAGCAGATGGTCTTGTAGTGACGTTCTCTAGTGGTTGCGAAGCGGAGCTGCACGACGAGTCCGTGGTGGTTGTTTGTGCTATGTCTTGAGCTTGCTTTTTTGATCGAGTCAACATTATTAGATCTTGTATTTATTGTTTGACATTTTTGTTATGTCATGTCATTCTCTTTTTTGTGGTTTTTCCTTATGAAGTATTTTATAGAATTCATGTTTTATCTTTTATTGTATAATTTCAATGATTTAAACGTTATTATAATTTGTATGTTACACTGCTTTTTTGTTATATTTAAATTATGTAAAATATGATGCGAGATAATGCGTGACTCTTTGAGTTCAGTGTTGCAAGTTATGAGTTATTATTATTATTATTATGTCTTTGCACTATGAATACTCACTAAAGTATATAAAAGCAGTAACTCAAAAAGTTTCACAACAATGCTGTGCCTACCCTAAACTTGTTTAACTAGTTTTGTTGAAACCATCCGCGCCAACACAACAAAATCACCATAATATAAACTAGTGTGATATCCTTTAAAAAAAACTAAGTTATAAATATTCCTTTTTTTCTGAATTAACTTAACAGTCAGTGAAAGAATTAATACTGTGGGTATCTAATTGTATCCTATGATAGGATCTGTATAAAATATAACCTTAATTATATCTTGACAGGTTGAATAGTGATCATAATGAGTTAATATTAGTGGTAATGATTAAGCCTCAATCACCTAATGATACCCATGAAAAGATATACGGAAAACCATCCTCTATCTATAATAAATAGCATATAAATAGATATTAGATTTTTGTCTTCATTTTTATTTTTCCTACAAAATATCATTTAGATAAATCCGCTCTAAACCAAATTGGAAACTAAATAGCTATTTGTGGTATTGTACAAAGCAACAGGAGACTGATGGACCGTTTTGGTCTGTGGCTACTACCAAATGCTTTAGAGACGTCACTTAGGTATCTACGGACCGTTCATTTAACCGAACATTTCGTTCCTAATAAAAGGACACATTTAGCTTTAAACGTTCTGCAAGATCATACTAGTAGCGCCATCTCTGTACCGTAGTCGGAATTACATTTTTTAATTCTATCATTGAATTTTTTTTTGCACCGGATCTTTTGATTTTAAATATGCCTATGTATTCATTTTATAGACTTGACTAATCCTTATACCTATTGAACTATCTGACCGCATGCGACTATTATTTTGTTAATATTTTTCTGTCAATGATAGGTAAGTATTACAGTAGGTAGGTACATGGTACTTGATATATATATAAATTTACTTAGGAATTTCGGTAAAACACTTGACATACGCTTCTCACGTTACATAAATTTCGCGAGCTCTTAAAAAAATTGCAATAATCGACGCATGCAAAACACGTCTAAGAAAACATTTCACAAATGTGAAACAATAAGTGCTATCGCAGCTTTCAAGCCAAGCCAAGAACTCAAACTTTGCGAGAATTTATTTCATTCTTATGGTACTATTATGCCGTTCTCAGCTACACAACATAAATAATAATGCGAACCGTTATAGGGTCATTACAGTGGGAACGGGCCGAGTGACGTAGTCACGCCCACTCACGTACATACTCAAGTCATCGCTTGTTTTGACTGTACTCAAGAAAAATGTGTCTGTGTGCGTCTAACTTGAACTATCTTTCAAATCGCTTCTTCAAATGACCTTTGTAATAGACCTTTTAGTGTTTAGCTGTATCGTGCCCAGATACTTGATAGCACACTTATATTACATATGAAACAATCCAGAACAAATAGAAACTGTTTTCTTTCTTTTAAAGTTAGAATTCGTTCCATATTTAAAAGTTTAAGCACATACATCAATAAAGAATAAATGCAAATGTATTTTATAACAGCCTGAGTATTAAAAGCGTATCAAATAGGTATATAACGCCATGTTAAATTAGTTAATTTAGTTTTATTTAATTCTTTTCTAGATTTTGTTTACGGTTTTTTTTATCATCATTAATTTTTTTTCATTACTTTACTATATAATTTTTTATAACTTTGAATAATTTATTTATGAAGCGATACAGGAATCTTCATTTTTTATATAGGTAGGTATGTTAATATGAATCTATAAAAAATGCGGTGTTGGTTAATACCCTTATATTCCTTAGAATTATTAAGATTAAAACAATTTTATTGGGAACTTAAAAAAGATCTCCATTACTTAGTGCAAGGCAGAGCCACGACAAGTAGTCGGTATCTGGCGACTCTTTGCTCGCGCCCATTGAGTCCGGGATGAAAGAGGGGTCATTACCTGGAACAAAGAACGAAAGCCGCTCAAACTGCGCATAAATCGTGCCACCCTGTTTATCTACCAGGGCCTTCCTTCGTAGCCACCAAAGAAATCCAGCCTACTTTACCTTACGTATCGTATGAATGAACCTCTTTTTACTTATATTTACTTATAATCAAAAATACGAGTATGATTGAAATATTCTAGTTTGATTAATTCATATGGTAATTTTTGATCCTCAAATAAAGTAAAGTAGTATGCGCTATTTTGTTTATCACTTTTAATAATCTCAATTTAATGGTTAAAAAGTTGATCTGAGCCCGAAAAAAACCTCAGTCCAAGATTGGACCCTACCAAAATATTCGGAGCCCTAGATAACCCTACCCCCGCATGTAAACTGGTATATATACTGATAATGGATAAGGCTACTGCAGATTATCCACATGTCATGATAAACTAAATCAAAGACTTCAGAACTTGGGCTCTGAAGTACCTACTTCGCAACCGGAACTAACGTGCAATGATGATTGTTAATATGTCTGTGCCGTCCGAGGAGTATACACAATAATAAATAAACTGTAAAAAATAAATAGCCATTCCATTCCAGTCAGTACCATCCTACAGTTTTAGTTCTATAAAAGTATTATTACAATTTTTGTGAAACATTCGCGCCTCTAAATCCGACTAAAAATGCTTTGAATTGTAAATGTGCGATAACAAATTCGGACTTTTTGAATTGTGTTGAGGTCGCTTTCAAGTATTCCATTCTACTTTAAAAGTCATAAATAAATTTTCATTTATATAAATCTTTTAGTTATTGCTAACGCTGGTATTTTGCATTGGAATAACTGTTTTTTATAACATATTTGTGCTTATATCATTCTAAGCGTTCTATTTTTTTATAATAATAGTAAACCAAAGTTACTTGAATTCCACGTAAACCCTCCATATAAGCTAGACTACTATTATTAGGAGTGCCACCTGTGTGGCGTGACGGTAGTGAACGTGACGCAGGGGACGCGGGTTCAATGCTCAGTGCAAATAATTGTATGCATGAATATATATGCATTGGTCTGTTCCTGCTTTAGATCACGTTTTTGGTCCCGGTTATCATACGAACATCAATGGCAGTCGTAGCGTGTCAGTGTCTAACTGCAATGCTTTGCTATCACCAATGAGTGATGGAGGTTGGGGCAATCACTCACATCTCTGCCTACCCCTTCGGGGATTACGGCCGTGCGCATATGTATGTACGTACCTATGTATAATTTTATTATTTATTTAATTATTATACATAATAATTCTATCTTCAGCCTACCTATGGTTCACAAAACTGTTTTAAACAGTTTATCTGTAAACTCGATTGAGTCTCTATAGGTATTAAAATATTGTTTATTTTTTACATTACACATATATACTTGTATTTGTTCATATATTATTGAAGTAACAAATAATTACGTCACATTGTAATGTCCAGAATTAAAACTCAAGATATCGGCACTTATTTAGTTTTAAAGGATTGTATTAAAATAATAATACACATAATATTTACTACAATACATAATTTCAAGTAATATTGTGGCAATGTATATCTTGTTGAACATAGTGTGCTATATGTTAGTCGGTGGCAGCTGTTGATACAACAGTGGTAACAATTGAATATGGCTGTAAATCAGAGAGATAGCAGACGACCGGCTGACCCCTCATGTAAATGGCCGCCTCCACCCGCCGTCTCAGGCTTTTGGTCCAAATATAGAGCGCTGGCAGTAGCGTTCAGTCTTTAATCTTAGATCAAATGTATACAGTGCATTGGATTCTAACAAAGGCGATATTTATCCTCGTGTATTTTTTTCTTATATCAGAAGTATACCTATTAAGTACAGGTGTATTTTTTCATTTATAGTTGTTTACAAAAGTGTATACGTATCTAACTATAGTATTTATAACTACATATATATATGCTTATTAAGTAATCCGTCATTAAAATGTACATGTAAAAATGCAAATGCATCTCCTTTGTTAATTGTACATCATAGGGTACGAGTATTTATACAATATTTTTTATTTTTATTATGGCTTTATTTAGGGTTTTTTATTAATCTCTTTGCTCCGCGTATCCACCTGCATAGCATTCTGTTGCCATTTCCATAATTCATGGGAGTCTATTCCACAGACTATAATAATATCCCTGTACCTTTCTGCCAGATTCGACGGAAGAATTATGCTAGGTACCATCTTTTGTCCATTAAAACACATGTCCTGTCTCTTCGTATCTACACTGTTTTACAATACCTATCTACTACATAAAATTACAAATTAATCTTTTGACACTTATAACTTTGTTAATAATTGTATCTATCCAATAATATATTTACAGTAAAATAAACTAAATATAAACGAGAATCACCTGTTGGTGTGTAAAATATATATGTTTAATACTTATATATTTACTAGTTTCAGTGCTTACCATAAATATCAAAGCAGCATCACCCACGTAGATCGTATCTGATGCTTAATTAATGTGACGCAAGAAACAAGTCGTGATTACACTTGGTTGGGCACTCGCCAGCTTGCTCTTTTTGCTCCATACGGGGGATATGCTCAGTTTGCAACATCCAAGTATGTGTATCGTGCTCTCTCTAGGAATGAGACACTGAATGCGACGTCGACGACGACCACAAATCAGTAGCCACTTTGTTCTTTCACGGCCGCGAACGGTTCTCTACTGAGAAATCGGTATTGATCTATTTTTAAAGTGATTACTGTCGGATTGTTTGTCTTATTATTCATTTATTTTATTTGTTTCTCAAGGATTAGCTTATAATAGACGTATATATAATGCAAAACCTAACGTATATTCCTAATATAAAGTCTCTTATTTGAAAGAACGGAAACCAATTTAGATGATTTTGCTTATTGTTTCGAAACTGTTTGTTATGCAAAAAATGTTGCTTCTTAATGAGACGCCAGAGAGATTCTATTGTTATAAAAGATAGCTTCTAACAAAGACATGTCTGAATTATGCTTACCTGTCCGAAATTGTAAAGAAGGTTATGAGTCTGATCTTAAATTGGTAATCGTTTTATCATACACACATTGTTGTGAGCTCATGTAAAAAGATGTAGATGAATAAAAATACCTAATATTATGAAGTCTTTGTGCAATACCATACAAAGGTAAGGTGTAGGAAAACGTCTGAAATTAAATTGAAGTTAGAAAAGGGCGAATACAATGGAAGTCTGTGGAGGAGCCTGGAGGCCGCGAGATGTCTGAATGCCTACATCGAGTTTATAATGCTGAGACGACACAATATAGGTTATTTATAAAACGTTTTCAGATTGACTTGGTACCTGACAAACATTTAAATTATAGCCGTTATGTATCAAAATTAGTTTAGATGAGTCTAAAATACAACAAATATTTAAGTACTTACTTTTTTTAACATTAATAGTTTCATAATCAAATAATTTCAAATAGATATTTTCACAAATCAATTTTAATATTTTACAATAAAGTGAAAGATATATTATACAGATTGTAAACATCGTCGACGTAATGCAGGATACCTACTACAGCTGTTATTACTGTGTTATTATTACACTATCTTTTACTAATTTTAATAAAATTTGCATGAAAATATGAAAGGATTCGTTTAGAAATGTATGCATATGCCCTAATATTTCAATCATAGAATTTTCAAGAGACTCATGAGTTTGAATGAAATTAATCCTCTCAGCCCATAATTGTTACTTTCCATCGGATACTAAAGAAGAAAATTAACCTTTCTGCTGATGAGTCACATGGCCCCACGATAATTGCTTTTGTACGAGGACGTCGAAGGATTAATTAAAAATACATATGGCAGTTCCCATTGGCTAACTTTCCCGGTGTTATTTTTACCTTATGTTTATTTTTCACGTCTTAATCCCCAAAACGGGGTAATCCAGTCAAAACATGAACCAGGTATGAATAAAACAAAACTCTATAATCCCTTGTTATTCAAATGTGGGCGGACATTCTCCTGCTTTGACATATTCGAGCGTTTTATACAAATACACTAAGCAAATACAATATAATGAGCGGATTTATACTACTTACACCACTTTCCGAAGATTATAATTTTGATATTCTTATTATACCTAACTCTCAGACGTGGGAACAGTAAATTACACCAATAAGATATTTCTACTGTGAAAATAATGGTCGGTTAATAATAACTTAAGTAACCACTTAAACTAATTTGTATGAATAATTATGTAGATAAACTATTTTTGTGTGTTTATTTTTTAAATAAGTACTCACAGAAGCAAAGTTTTCTAGGTTTCAATGAAGCATATAAATATTAAATGGGCTTTATATAATAAAATACATATCACCTGTAGTACTTATACCTACTTAACAGTGTATATTAATCATGAAATAGGAACATAACGGTATCTTCCGTCCTTATTGAGCAGTCTCACTGTGGAAGTACTTCAGCCCTACAGAATACTGCAGCTAATAATAACCTTGTGTTGTGTCTTGGCAGCACAATTGTGACGCCCCTATTGTTGCAAACAACCATAGGCTATATAAATATATAGTATGTTAGTAGAAATTAATTATTGATAATAACTTATGCTAGACCCTATGTCTGAACCTTACAGAAACACGATCGCAGATTGAGATTGACAAGATCTATTTTGTTTTGATTAACATGTAGGTACGTTCTGTACTGTTATGTTATGTTCTGTTATATGCCTAAATAATACCATATAAACATCTATTTTTATTGCTAGTCGGTGCTTATACCCTAAAACCACATTGTGCACAAAAATGTGGGCAAGTATAATTCAAACATTTATTATTATATAATATTTTATAACATAACATTTAACCGACATCGAGCTATTAAAACGTCCAACATATCAAGCATCACATATATATTGTCAACCTAATACATTGTAGAACGATAAAAGCAACAGAAGTTTCGCCTTACATATCACATCACCCATTTATCTTGGTCTAACTGCGATTTTACTGAGGGCAAGTATAGAAAGCGTTTTAAAACTTGTAAAAGAAGTGTCTCGTGTCTCTGCCCAGCCTTACGAACGTTCCAACCGGAAACTTCTACTGTTCTTAGACGCAATAAATGGTGCGATCACTCGCATACAGCACAGGATAGCACCAATTTTATTCATTCTATTGTTTAACTTTATATTACTTCTTACTATAAGTCACGGTGTATTAATAATTATTTATTGTCGTGTGGTATATACATTGATGTCTCACACCGGTAACGGTAGTTATAATTAAATCCCTCGCAAAGCACATCTAGTAGCAATGTTTACAAACACTGTCATTAAGAGTCATATCAATATTCAAACATCAAAACATCACCATTTTAAATTTATTTTATTGGTAATACTGAAGTATATATTCATCGCTGAACACGTTACAAATAGATATACATCTAAGGTGTCTTAATATATATGTATATATATTAAGATATGGGCCACGAACTTGTCTGGCACCTAGGTGGTATAAAAAATATCTTTTATGTTGCAATCGTTCATACGTCATAGAACGTTAATAGTTTAAAATATCACTTACAACAAAATTTAAGGAAAATATCTTGTAAACATTTTTATTCAAAATAAAATATTCAACATAATGTCTTCAAGGTTAATAGGCAGGTCGAGACGATCTTGAATTTAATATAAAATTATAATAACATTGACGACATTACCGTTATATGCTCGAATGTATATGTAATTACTGAGTCATCATTCTCTGAACCTTTGTAATTACTGAGTATATAAAGAAAATAGTGGTACGAAAGCTATTATTTACACGACTCTATTAATTAAAAATATAATTTAAAAACCTTTAAGATAAAATGAAAACCATATTGGCAGCCGGCTAAATCCTTATTACAAAGTGTCTTGCGTTTATTATGTATAAAGATTATTTTCTAGTAGATATAGTTTTCGCAGCTATACTAAGGTCTCTATAATGTATTTATACTTGTGTAAAGAATTTGGATTTATTTAAAATTGATGATTAGCGTCTACCATTGCACAGTCTGAAAGGGCATACTATTTCTCTTACTTCAAAAGAGATAGACTTTCGCGAATTCATAAAATGCTATATAAATAGAATTTTTGTGGTGAGAATGAATGTACGTCGTGTGTGGGTGCACTTTAACGATTTCATGCAAAAACGGATGAATGGATTTGGAGAGAACATGGAATAGAGATAGATTACTTAGGCTACTTTTCATGCATAGTATTTTTGGTAAATGGAGCCGCGGGCAAGTCAGTGCAATCAACCTTTATTTTAAATTCGGTCACTAATTAATACATATCTACTTATACCAATGCCTATTTAGTTCAAAGAGTCCGGAAGTGATGAAAAATAATGAGAAATATATGAAAAATAACATTACATTGACCCGGTGACAAAATTAATTATAACTATAACTCTCCTTCTGATAACTAAACTATCGGTAATGAATGACACGCAAATTATTTATTACTAAAAACAGTCACTTTTATACTTTCCACGACGACAATAACATGAAATATTTTGCGTGCGCATTCCCCATTATTGTGGTAATTTTATCGGCAACACGCCTACTACATCATCCATCGTATGTCACTACAAAACCACTAAATCATAAACATAGAAAATAACACAGTCGTCAGAACACGACATATCTGTCTAAGTCGGTACGCTCTGATTCCGTACAGATTTGCAATAGAAATAACCACAGACGTTGACAAATAACTATACGGCTTCGAATTTGCGTCGCCGGTGCAACAGATACTTGCGGTATGTCGATGGCAATAAGCGATGCTCATACTTATTACAGTTGGTAACAAAACGAGCGTGTCGACTATACGCGATGCTTGGTTGAAGCAAAATTATACTACTTGACAAATGGAGCCAACTGTGTCAAATGTGAGCAATTCCTAAAACATTGCTCTGGATTTTGTCATTAAATTTTTACTTACCACATTGCTGATAATGAACATTACTGCGTTGTTAAATATTTTTCTTTTCAATTTACACTGCTTCTGACGTAATGTCACGTCATCATTCGCATATTGATTACAAATGTCACCTGTATACTTACCGATAAAAATATTCTTTTTACATCAAAAAGTGTACCATAAGTATAAAATTATTCTTCTATCTCCTGCACAGAGCTCTCGATTTCACATGTCGTAAATTTTATACTCGTTCAAGATTTTTATCGTCTCATCAACTGTAAAATGCGTTAATATATTGTCGCTTACACTCCTGCCTGATGTTACTGGTTATCATTGTAGTGCATATTGCTTGAGGCGACGCACCTGTTCTAAATTTATTTATATATTATATCCTGAAGTATGAATAGCATCGTTCGCAGCATTTCACAGTGTTTGTTTGTCATCTACACTAAACTAAAGCATTATTTATAGGTGGGCATGAAGCACTGAACTTTCTTTTAGAATTTGCTACCTTACAGTATATAGTAACTTTATTAAAAGTTCAATATTCTTACTCGACGGTTCCAAGTTTATGCATGTGTAAGCGAATATTTGTGAGAGTCTTCGATTCCTGAGGTCTGATATATTGTTATTGCGTTTTTCTATTCGCCAATTCTCAGCTACGTGGCACATGAACCTTCATCCCGTTGAATGAATTTCTTGTTAGTTCAATTAAAACTCAACAAATATTCAAAACCCTATATTTAATATTGACTTGACGATCACAAACAAACTATTTTAAATTCAATTTGAGAGGATTTCAACGTAGAGATATCTTCTTTTTTCTAAAAGTAAAATAGCTGTCTGAATGATAGCTCATGACGATAGACATATGTCACCTTGTTTCTCTTTAGCACAACAATGTTGCTTAATCAATGTTATTAGCCTGTGAAGTACGTAGACAGCTTCCAGCTATTTCGGATCTAAAAAGTGACAAAGAAAATATCTTCATATACTTACTTAATATTTGTTTAATTAGAGGAGTATTTATTTTTATAATGTATTTAGTTCACTCACTACTGGATTTACGGTCACTATATATTTCCAAGTCCATTAGGCCGGTAGAGTATCCCTATTTATATTAGATGCAGTGAGTATAACCACGTAGATCAAGTTCTGCGAACTTTATTGCGTAAAATGATTTTGTTGAATTGTATAAGCAATTAGTCTTCAAAGAACTTCATAAAATTATGTCTAATTACAAACATCTAATGATCTCTATTAAAGCTACAATTTAACGCATTATTTCAATGCACGCAAAAGCACGAGTAAAAAGTCGAAGATATAAATACAAGCAGCGCAACAATAGATAGATTTTTGTTTACTCCACTCATTAACATTACTGACTCATTTTGCTCCTATACGCCTGTTTCATAAATGTATCTTATCCTCTAAGATCTGGGTAGTAAACCAACCTCATTTGCAAGTTGGTACTTACCTCCTGATTGACGGACAAGGCTCTGGTTCAAGTTTCCATATTATATACCAGTACGATCAGTCTTATTATTAGGTATTATTCTAATGACTGAATGATCCTGTTCTGTTACTTACCAGTATTGATTTCCATAAAAACTGTGGTCTTTCCAATATAGAAATATTCCAGTCATAATCTGTTATAAGAATCACGTGATCGATACCTAAAAACTTATCTCAGAGTTGGCCGCGTTCCGATGGCAGCACGGAAATAATTAGAGACGCTTTTATACTACGCAGATCGCATTCACCGCCGCATAATGAATGAAACGTCAACCCGTTACGTTACGGCAACCGAAGAATGACGTCATTACTTCATGCTGTCACCGAGCATGACTCTGCTTCACGTTTTTACGTTTTTTGTTTACGTCAGCTGAAAAGTTTGGTTTAAAACAATTTATTATTGTCATGATAAATTTGAATTGCTATTTATTTTCACGAAAGTTACCAAATGGGATACCAATTTAGCACAAAGTTACAACCGCTGGATTATTTGTCACTTAAAGCCATACAGCTATAAAACATAGATATAAGCTATCAGCTAACGGTGCATATGAGAGGACAGTAATACCAACGTAATTTGACAATGGTCTCTAGGACCAGAATATCGTAACGTAATCACTTTAGGTTGCGAATGCCGCATGGTAATCGCTTTGTACAGAAATTGATTGAATATTTACTGAATATGAACGGAGATCGATCATGATTCATGACGTGGACATAAAAAGGTTTTTACGAAAATTATGAAATAAGGATATCATGAATGGCACGATGAAAATTATATCGTATACCTTTATGTTTAAACCTCGTTACAACAAAGCATACTATGTGGTCTCAGCTGAGAATGCTACCCCTCAATCATATCCCGGGTGGGTCCATGGATACTAAGAGGGTACCAAAGGATTGTATCGGTTCAATAAGCAGCTGCTGTTTATATTGTTTAATGTCTGTCCATGATCATCAATATGCCTCTCAGCACTGAAATACTATTATACTTGGAAGGATTGACTTAGGAGAGGCTAAAGGCAAAATGCTTTATAGAACATTTACCTGTCATAGAACTTCTTGACTCCTTCACCGATGTAAATTTGTTAAAATGTTACGTTTGTGTATTCCCGAATGGATGAACCGTAAAGTTATTATTACTAGTATAAATAGAGGAATAGTGTCCTCATTAGCGCATTACCGAATTAAAAATGTCAAATGAATGTAAATATGTTCTTATTATGACTGCCGGCTATTTTATATAAGTTATAAAAATTGTTTAATGATTCATATACTCTGTCACTTTCTCACACTCCCTCTTACTGCGGGATAAACATACATATATATTGATTAGCACAAATATATATTAACATAATATAACTTGTTTTGGTCAAACAGTTGACTGTACTCGCCATACCATCTTACATACTAATCAGATGGAGTTTTTGGCATTATCTAGTTAATTAATTCAATTTTTAATCATTAATTGGTGGTGTATTATGTTTTTACATTCAGCATCTGTGAACGCGACGAGGATATCGGATCATTCAATCATTCTGCTCGACGGCCCGATATATTACTTATTAGTTCATTAAATGAAGATATTTTACAGAGTGTCCTTCTAGCTAGACCGTGGTTCGTGGTATATTTTAGCAGTATTTACTGTTAAGCTATTTTTGCGTGAGTAGCTTCATTTGATAAAAAGCCCAACATCTTAATTAAGGTAACTACTATGGGTAATTTGTAGCATAACGTGGTTGTTAAATTATTATTTAAATATAAAATGAGAAAGAATAAATTTTTTATGGTCTCAAACATTTACCTATCAATACTGAGATGATGAAAAGAAATTTCAGTAGTCTTTGAACGTTTTATATGCATTAATGGACCAAACGATGTTTCAATCAATTTTGCTACTACAGTTTAAATGAGTATAAAGGTTACAGCTGTGATATAGTAATAGTCAAATTTAATAATACGTTACGTGTTTTTCTTTTGACAGCCAGTCTAAAAATAATCATTTGCGATGATTGATTAGTTCGAACTATTCTCTCCTAGAGCGATGTATAATGAAACGCACATGCTTCGAAAAAAACGAAATTTGACACTATAATGACTAATATTTTCGTATCGTTACATGTGGTAAGGATATTTAACTTACCACATGTATAGTATAAAAATATTTGCATCGTGGAACAACAGCAAAGAGTTGACCTCTTCTACTTATACGTAGCTCAAATTTTATGTCTCAGAAAAGTTTTAACTACTATATTTTAGTTCATGCAGAAGACCCATTGCCGGTATCGGTACGGATAATAACAGGGAGGAATATATTAGCTAATAATGATTCAATACCAACTGATACATGATAGCGTTATCGCGTGTACAATATATGTTCAAGTCAACAACCAAAACAATAGGAATAATGATAGGAATATGCATCATGGCATCCGTATCTCGACACGCACAATCCGGCTACCCCTCATCGTATATAGTACCCGAATAATGAATACACCGTGTTTCATAAATTTTACACATCGATAGAGATTCGATAAATGAACGGCAACAGCTACAATCGGACACTCGAGCCAGGATTTAGCAAAACAAAACAAAACGTTATAAATATCACAAAACCGCATCGGATAGAATCGAATATGAGCAAAGTAAAAAAATATTAAAATTTTGAACGATCGCAATCCCGGCTATCGGTATCAAAGCACGTCCAATCAAAACGAGACGTGACAATGAATCAGAACCTTTTCGATTCTGTGAATAGCCTCGCTAACTTATTGACGGTCCTTTATTTGTTGATTGCTGTTTGACACCTCAGCGGGAGCGGAATCCGTTGGTATTTTTATTTAATTAACTTTTACTGTTGGCTGCATTTGTGGGACGGGAGACGCAGGGCGGGCGGGCAGTGAAACACAATGCTGACTAATTTACGCGCGGTTTCAACTGCTTTCCAGTTTAATTTTTACGGTTACTGTTTTTTTTTTTGTTATTATTATACTGCTTGTTGTTCACAAAGTGTTTGTAACCGTTTTACAACCGTTTCGTTTGTTTTAAACTATCAAGTTATCAAACTAATTAATCCAAATTTCGAATAGTAATATTTTTTGAACTAAGTGGAAAGCTCAAATAACTGTGGGAAACTGCAGCGAACGAAAAAACAGGCGAAGTAGGAGTCGCTTCTCGGAAAACTGTACGGAAGATAAGGCGATAATAATTCTTGTTAAATGTCTCAAAAGTTTATAACTGATAAAAGTTAAGTCCCTTTTCTGTAATTTTAATAGAGATTTAATTTTCGCCACTGCCCATATCGTTGTCGATTCGACAGCACCCAGTACTCTTCTTATCCTTTGCTGACACATAATATAATGTGTCCATGCCTACATACTCATATGAGAATGATTTTATTGATTATGATCGCCAGTGCGTCTATTCAATATGGCGTAACTTCTTGAGGCGTCGTTGGAATTCAAGGTGTCGTTTTGAAGCCTCCAGGGTTTGAGGCTATATTTAACATTCTGTGACTTAATATTTAAAGGATGCCGTACGTTCCGGGCAGGATTCAATTGTGATCATAATACTGCCGACTTAACCCTACACCTAATAAAAGCTTAACTGAAGGGGTTAGCGTAAGTAGTAATAATTTCTGTCGCTAATTTTTTTTTAAAACAAAATCCTTAAAGTAAAAACCATGCAATAGGTAGAAGTATAATGTAATAAAATATGTATCGATCTTTTAACACATTTAATAGTTTTTGTACTTAACACCCACCCGCGCCATGCAAGTTTCTAATTGAAAAAGTTTACTTCATTTTTATCGAGCAGCTTTTTTATTTGCTTTTCAATTTATTTCACCGTAAGAACGTAATACTGCTTAGGGATAGTTTAATAAAAATATGTAAAATATTTTTATCGCTGTAGCTTGATATTTACGCACGATCATATTAATATTATTATGTGTTGTTTGGTTCTAAATTGTATAGAACTATTATGATCAATGAATTACTAATTGCGCTTTGTGATATATTCGTCAAATGATTATTACTCCTGTTATTATATTGACGTTTGTTAATGTTCATTTCATTCTAACCCTCTCTTTAAACATTCAATCTCAATGCAAATCGTATTTATTATACTAAATGATACGAAACTAAACCGTTATATATTCTATTGACGTCAATATATTTTATTATTCAGAGATATTAAAATTTTTATATGGTTTGTAACTTGTTACCGGGCGATTCATGAAATAAAAGAAAATCTGTACTCATTGGAGAACCTATTTACTAGCATTGAGATACAACGATCAGGGATATAGGGTGATGCGATGGTGTTTTATTAAGAGCAACGTGTGATATGAAACCTCTGACGTGAAGTGGGTTATTAAGTCGAACATGAAACTCTTCAGCGGAAGAAATTGTAGGATTCTCATACATTCCTATCAGATTTCATACCTATCATTCGTAAGAATTATTATTTCTTTTATCTTCTTACATAGAGTTTCTTCGCAATTGAAGTAGTTGGCACTGTCCACGTCTCGTTCCGTTCATCTGTGCATAAAAGGCTATCTAGACTCGAAGATGAACTCTAGACTAGAAAGCTACTCTTACATCTTTAATGAAAAAAAAGTTGCAATTCAGGTATTTTACAAAATTGTAATTGAATGTCTGTTATCAGCTTATCTGAAAAGTGATAAATTAAACGTCTAATTATACTCACAACCCTTAATAAAATTTATAACTGCTCCACACACAACCCCATAAAAATTAACTTCCATACATTAACAAACACTATTTCAATTCAACAATTACTATCGCGTTTACAACATGTAATTAATGTCGGGAAAAAGCTTGATTTAGCATTATAACTCTCCATATGACGTTTTACTGAAAAAAGTTTCAACGAAGAAATATGAACCCTATTTTTATTGCAAAGTGGTTAACATTTCATGATGAATACATGAGCGTTTAAGTTCCTTTTGATATAAAGCGTGCGTAATTGAGTCATTAGTAGTGAGGTAACGCGAGAGGTGAGAATAAGGTAAAGGTGCATGCGATAAGTAAATGCAATTTCCTTAGACTGTGATCTTAAATAATTGCATTTATTATTGTGTGGTTCGCAAGTTCGCTAGACTTTGCCAATGTAAGGCTTCAAAGGAGCGCTGAATATGTTATAAACTGAGGACCGCATGTATTTTAATAACTAATATGTTACTGACGTAATGTGATTGCATTAGTGATGTATATTTATGTGAAGACTGGTATTAGTATATAACTCAAATATGCTATCGAGATCGATCGTTATGGATATAATAATTAAAATTACAAATATTATTTTATTGTCGTTGCTGTTAGAAATGTATCATATGGAAAATGCACAATAGGGATCGAAATAGTATAAATCACAATGCGCTTTTTGTACTGGAGGTCGATGGCCAATGAGCAACTAAACATACCAACAACCCTATACGTACTAATGTTAACGTCATTTATAAAGGATGAGGGTTAAAATATTATCCTCTAATCAGGTTCAAATGTTATTTATTATTGACAAATCCACTGGGTTCCTATTCACCTTTTACCACATATTATTTTGCCCTACAAAAAGGATATCAACTATAAGTAACATTTAGATCAAGTCAATACCCTTATTATTCAGGTTTCGGTACGCTTACATCACGACTTGGCACCATACTAAACTATGTAGACGTTATTGCCTTCTGTACAAATATAAAACTTTAACCTCTCTAAAGGAAATATTAGGATTCCAATAATACCTACGCACGGCTAACTTTGCCGAGCGATTTGTTTCTTTCACGATCAAGCTATAAAAGAAAACGAATGACTTTATAAGCTGTTTATCTTCAGACGCATATAGTAATAGTAGTCTAAATAAGAAACTATATATATTTACTTTCCCTGTGTTCCATAATAAACTAAACTTTTGACGAGGTTAGAAGCAAAGTCAAACAAACATAACAGGCGTATTTACACGGATGGGAGAACCTATAAAACTGCCGTTCCGTTGAAATGTATAGGACAGTTCAGTGGTCAACTGAACTGTCTACAGCCATGTTTATTTAATAAAGAATATGATTCATTTTATTTTGATTATGTTTTATATACCTACGTGCTTATAGGTTAGCGAGGGATTCAGGAGAAGTATAATTACAGCCATATTTCATCGATTATTTTTATTTTTACTTAGTTGTGGATTATTCGAGTACTTGACTAAATGACTGAAAATTATTTCCTAATATAAAAGTTCTTTTGTTCCGCTGCCATGCTCTTGCTTATGTCTCCAGCAGCAGCAATCGCTTTCAGTGCATGTACGGAGTCATGCGTGAAGATCGTGTGAGGTACTCCCGTATCCGCGGCAGCCTTCACGCCAATATCATTGCAGATAAAATAAAAGAGAATCGCCTTCGTTGGTTTGATCATATTTTGCGGACACCGATAGGCAACTTGGGTAACAAATTCCTGGCAAAACCCGGGTCCGGGTAGGAGAGGTATGCCCAAGAAGTTCAAGTTCACCTTGACCTCGAATGCAATCAGGAAAACACGTTTCCATGATGAAGATGCCAAAAGTTCAAGAATATTTTACCTGACCCGCAAATCAAACCAAATCAAAATTCTGTTTTAGGTTTCCAGAATGTTTTTCTCTATACTACTATTGTGGAATCAAGTCCTGATTCAAAGGTTTATTACAATAGGCTTGTTGTGACAGTAGTAGTTTAGAATAGCTATAACTATCAGAGTTGTTCACAAATAACATCCACAGGTGTTGCTTTCTAATGGCATCTTGCCATATTGTGGAAATAAATGTTGACCTTATTAAGAATGTAAATTACAGTGTTACTGAAAGATAAACAATATATGGTAGTGAATCTTTCTTCGTTATCGCATTAATTAGGTACAAATGCTATTAGGATTTTCCATGTGTGTTATCGTTTTAGACCAGTCAATCGTGACATTCACTTCATTTTGGTTGAGATATGATAGGTACTTCTATTTTGAACCTGAACTTGCTACTCTTGACCAAAATTTTTTCTTACCGTAGAATAACATATACACATTGTATAATGTAATTCTCAATTTCCCCTCAAGCTCATGGGAAAAATATATAAATACGGTAGATGTGACTGCCGTATTGCATGGATCAGGGCAGGTAGATGATGATGTAACACATATTTTCTTCCATCCGTATCCAAAAGAAATTTTGTAAATCATTAACTTCTTCAATCAATAATGTAATTCTCACCTCATAGTTAAGAAAATAAATGCCAGTATAAATATACCATAATAACTAACCGTACTATAATCCAATAAGCCAGATATAATTTTAACGTCCAATTGAAACTGTTCGGCGATATCGTTAAAGACATTTATCATCGCCCAAACATTATTACATTTAATTAAACTTTAAAACAAGCGTCGACCGATATCGGGGGTCGGATTATCAGATCTATTTGCAAATGTCCAAATACCCTTTAGTAGAAACCGTTACTAGTTAGTAAGTACGAAGTTCAGTGAGTCTTAAGTAATATATATGTTACACGAAATGTATGAAATCTAGGAATTGTATAAAACTCCTAGGAAGTGTATACAATTTCGAAGATATTTAGGAAATCCATGTAAATGTTGGTGGTTTTTTTAAAACCCGCTACCTCCCCATACTCATTGATATCGTAAATGTTTAACATTCCCGATTGATATTTAGAAAATGCATACGTTTCCTAGGAAATGTGTCAAACATAATTTATTTCATACATTTCCTAAGAATTGTATCGAATGACGGATTATATACATTTCCGTTAACATATATAATATTTTGCTATACTTTCGTACTAAATAGCTTTATGTTGAATTGCCCCTATTAAATTTAATTTATTATTATGTGGCTATGCTTGGAGTTTCTTAGAAGGTTCATTTCAAAAAAACTATAAGCATAGCTAGTAAGTTCGCGATGAGGTCATTCCAAAAAGAAGAGCTGGTCACATCTGTCGAAGGGCCGATAGCCTTTAGAGTAAACGGGTCCTAAAGTGGACACCGCGCGGTAAATGGAAGTTAGAACCAGCTACATTTTTTTAATTTGGCAACCTAGTTACCTTTTATCCTTTTGCTAAAGAGAGCCATCGAGCTTGATATCTGTAGCAAGAGTGGACTCCCTTTTTCACTTTCTTTTATTAGAATTCTTTCTTCCTTCCTCCTACAGTCCCGGGTCCTCTAAGCGGGGCGTGAAAAAGCATCTGATGAGGCCGTCTAGCTAAACGCCACTATTGTAATACTGTACGTGTTTGTAATGGTGACCCTCTTTCCTGAGACTTTGCCTTCAGCTTACATAATTCACCTAGTTTTCACTTAGTTAATTTTTTGTTAGATATTGTTTTAATTAAATAAAATACCTAAAACATTCAGAAATACGAATATTTATGCAGGTTCCTACTACTGTACAGGCGTTGTTTTGGCATATAAGTACCAAACCATCTCATCCCATGGGTGTCGTACAAGATAACTAAAGAATAGAGCACTGTCGTCCGGATTGTTGGATAACAATAAATGAACGCCCATGAAAAACTGCCCCTCAAGGGATCACCCACTTTTACCTAGGACCATGCAATGTAGAAGTTGTCACCAATAACAAATCTTCGTAAAAGAATATACTATATCTTTTTAAAATTAGTTTTTTGTATTCATGTTCCGTGCCACCTATTGAACTACACTACTATTAATTCATTATTATCAAAACGTCAATCTCGCTAATGTTCACAAAAAGTCTCAACTAGTGCAACATTTTAGCCTATTCTAGGTACCATTGACAATTATTCACTTTTTTGCAAAACCATTTCTCATTTCTTTACATTCATTCAAATTGAGAACCTCATATTTTTTGAAGTCGGTTACAAATATGAAAAGTTTGGGATCTATCGGTAAAATCCAACGTTAAAGTTAAAATTAACTTCAATATAAAACAGTTTATTATAAAATTTCACCAAGAAGTGGTGTCGACTGACACACTACTGATAAAAAACATATTTACCGTTATGAAATCATGACCTAATTGAGATTTTGTATACAGTGTCTTAATTTAGTTAGGAAGTGTTTTGAATAACTGCAAATAATATAACTGATAAACTTATGGTTATGGTTTCAAACTTGCTTTGATACATTACTTTGAGGACTAGCTCTCTTTACTCAAAGCAGATTTATTTGATGAATGCAATGAATACAATACAATTAAATTCGACTTAAATTGCATCAATACATTAATTTGTTCAGCTAAAACATGAAAACTCAGTTAGGTCAGATAGGCGCACCCGTCGCAACGACGTATTATGGACATATTTAGAAAATAGCTAGGAAGATAATAATGAATTAAACAGATGCAACTTTTTACTAAATGAAAATATATTTTATTGTTAGAAACATATAGCGAGTTTCGAGAATACACCTATTGTTTTGTGGTACGATTTATAGACTGCTGAACTATCATATAATCCCACTGTATTTCAATAACTCAGAAGCCTCTCGCAATACGCTAAATCCTACAGGTATAAAAACTAGGGATCAGCGAAAGCGTAGTCAGCAAAATCAGCGAAATGCATTGTCTGCCGGAGCGTAACGTTGCCGGGCGGTGGTGCGCGTCCGCGAAATGGCATTCGTTTTGCCCTGGTACGCGTTGTTCGACCAACTTAATTGCTCTATTGTTAATTAAGTAACGTTTCAACGTTCGACCACAATGTCACCCGTTAGCATTAAAACCATTATAATAACTTTTAATTTCGATCATTGCGATTTGAGGTAAACCCATATTCGAATGAACATACATTTTAATGACAAGACTTTGGTCTGTTTGAATTTTATAATAGCTTTTACAGTAATATAAAATGAAATTTTATATTACGATCCGTCTTTCTTGCGGTCTTTTTAACTTGGTTAATATCTGAAAATACTGGACCAATTTTGATGGGCCCTTGACTGGCAGTTGATGTAATTAAGACGTTTAGATTACTTTTTACGATTATTTGTTATGAGAAACTAGAACGTATCATTATTTATAAACTATGGTAAGCTATTTTTAAATGGCATGACAAAATATGATTCAAGCAATATAAGTTAATCAAGGGTTTTAAAATCATTTTAATGTACTTCATCAATACACATGGAAAAATAAAAAAGCCAATTTTCCATTTTTCTTTAGCAACGCAGAATATAAAAGGAAATAAAAGCTATGGAAGCTGTTAGTCTCAGAGACAAAGACATTTCAATTGAGAAAGGACCTAATTACAAGGCAGCACGCACAGAAACTCTTTACGAACTATTGTGTAAGTACTCAGTAGACATCTGATTTCAGATTGGAATAAAACTGAATTCACAAACATATTTATGTGAAATATAATCATTTGACAATATGAATAAGAGTACTACTCTAACATTGTGAGAGGCCTATGTCCAGTAGTGGACTGCAATAGGCCAATTGATGATGTTGACTCTAATAATAATGTACAAATTAAACTAAAATTCACATTGCAATAAAATAATATTTTTAATTTATGATACTTTAAGACTTTATCAATAAAATCATTTCTTTTGACTTATAGAATAGGATTTAATAATAATATAAATTAGAGTTGCATAAGTAAACCTGATCAGTTCTTTTAGGGTACATGATAGATAAATAGGTAGGGAGATAGATATATAGATAACTCTTTATTGTAACCAAAAAAAACATCAAGGATAGAAAGTGAGAGTTACAGTTGTCTCTAAGACATTTATCAGTATAACGGAGTACAACTAGAAATTCAGAAGAAAAGAAAAAAAAAGTAATATTCACAGATCATTCCTTTCTGTTAACTAATTGCCTCGTTCATCGAAGACAACTGCAAATAATTGATCGTTCAATCTTATTACAATTAGATAATCAAACAAGGTTGCTAGAAATAATCACCAAATAACAAATTGAAAGTTATAAATAATATTGTCACAGCGTGCCTGAAGAAATTCGTCTCAGTCGACAGTGGATTGAGAAATTACTATTAGAATAATTAGTTTTATGCAAAAGCTGGTCATCATTTATCACCGTGAGATAATCTGATTGGTAACACCGTGACGCGAATAGTTTCATCTGTAGAATTATTTATAACTAGAAGTACGTAAACTACATTTAGATTTTACGTCTTGATGTCGTATAAGTGCGTCACTGTGACGATGCGTTGCGTCAAGCTGTGATGAATTTGAAGATAATTATAAATGCTCACATGTGTGTAACGCATTATTGGCCTCAATCATTGAGATCAGATACCTGAGGTTTCGCAACCAGTTATAAAATACAGCTTATCCTTGTCTTATGTCTTGTAATACGTAACGTGTATATAATATTTTAATTTATATGTCATCATTCAAGCAATATACTGGTATCAACGTCCCGGCGGGGAGGTGTTCACTTTTTCCAAGCTTCAATTGAGAACTTAACCAGTTACTGCGTAGGATTTCTGCATTTTAGTTTGAAATATTGAAAATCATCTACCAATATAACTATTATTTACTTGCCGTTGCCTGCCTGGATGTCATTCTCTCTGGAGCCCTATCCACGAATAGCTTGAGACATACACCCGATACCGGTGGCACTCTGTTTTTTTATTTTTTATTATGTACTTTTCATTATTATTTAAAAATATAGACAGATGTGCAAATAATTTAAATATATAAAAATAATAAAAAAGACTTTTTCCGAAACTGTATGTATATGGCTTACATTTCCCTGCACGTGCAATACATAGGTGAAACCACAATTTTTTTACTACGTGGGGAATGACGCAACATCTTCGGCGGCGAGAGCCGGAGACCACGTGTGGGACTCGCGATCATAAAAGTACAATAATAACAACGGTAAACAATAATACAATAATAACAAAGGTGAATTAATTTCTACATTTCATCAATAGGGGGTGAGTCTATTGCACTGTTCCCAATACTATTGTTGACTCGCTCCATCCATCTGAGGCTGACTCTGACCTTCATATTGGTATATATTCCCTTTGAATTCCCTTAGTCGCCTTGATGACATAGGAAGAAATAGGATTGCACAAATTCTGCTCGGCCGGGAACCACGCATTCTTGTCCCTGAAAAATTACCAATTGACCTTATTCCCACCAAAAAATAGGGTGTACGTTACAACCATTTTTTTACTGAAATCACAAAGTTCACGAGTTCCTGATAAATATTAATGTGATAGATCCAGGAATTGCTAGTAACCACGTCCTGTCTGGACCGAGGATAAATCCTCTCTTCACCTTTGATGAGCACGTGCGGTACATCAGTTTCAATTGTCAAGATATATCAGAATAATATATCTGTAACGATGATCTTAAATAAACCTACAGGAGCGTAATCGTTCTTCTTCAAAAACAATTTGCCTGTTCCCTCGTTTGTAAATTCCAGGTATTTCAATATTATTATTCTAGTATTCACAACAGAATATGTACTCATTTACGTTTCAGCACACACAACAACGTATTGTTTTATTATGTTTTATAGCTAATCCTACAATCACGAGCTATTCATTATGTGGGGGCATCATAACAAGGTACATTACGTTTGATTCGAAACACATGTGCAAGTGCAGTAGTGACTCAAACTCGAACATCCTAATGCTATACGGTCTATTTAAAACACACTACATTGCATCTAAAGCAAATAGAAGAAGCTGTATTTTATAGACTAGTGAGTGATCCTGAATCCGCGTAGATAGAATTCTTAGCAGTGTCTAAGTATTCGTTGGTTGGCACCGACTTGTAAACAATTGTTTTATAATGTTTTTTTTCTTTGATTGTTATCCTAATTGTTATAATATTGCACATTTGATCAACTCGTGCAAACATCTTAATAATGATAATGTATTTAAGTGTATTGTGCCCTGGATGTGCACAATATACTTGAATAAATAGAAATATACTCTTTTTTTAAAGTCTTTTTACCGTTCCGTACCACCAGAGGAAAAAAACTGTACTTCGTTTTCCATCTATCATACATTCAACATAGGTATCAAGTTCAAATTCATATTGAAAACTCAATTCTGATTTTGAAGGTCTGAAAAATTCCAACAACACAATGCAATCAAAAACTGCACACGTTTATATAGCAAACTAATGCATTATCCTTCTTATAGCTGTCTTGAAACGCTATTCGAACAATCCAAATTTGAAAATTTGATAATGAATAAAAACTAACTTTTTTATTTTTGGCAAGCGCTATGTATAAGTCTAAAGGGTCACTCCACCACCTCATAACGCACACAAGCAAATTATTGACCATCAATTACTCACCACAACAACTATGGTTTCCATTTTTATATGAACTCCTATTGTAATTGTACGTCTTGAGGACTAATTTTGGAGAAACCTGCAATATACTAAAATAATACATACACTTACTCACACTTTTTCTCTTCGGAGTAGGGATAGGCGTCAACTCTCCATCGGTATCCAGTCGTCCTTTACTTTAAGCTATTAAGGATATTGCTTAAAAATGGGCATAATTTGGAGTCCTAAAAAAAATAATGTCAAATTTGTACGGAACCCTCAGTGCGCGACTCTGACTCTCACGTTACACCAGACATCATTAAATGATGCGTTAAAGGTATTTTTACAGTATCTATTGAAAGATATTTAATAAAATAACTGTTGGGAATCTATATTCAGCTGGAACAGTTGAAATTGTCGCAGTAACAAATTTATTCTAAATCTTCTGCATTACATTAGCCAAGACTACATACTGCTGCACTTTATACAGTTCTTTCAATTCTAGTTCGCCAAATTAACATTTTGTAAACCAATAGAGGCAATAAAAGGCAATCTTATCGCCAAACACATAACCATATATAACATTATCGTAAATTATTCCACCTTAGAGCTGCGCCTTCCTATACAATCGTATATTTTTAGTATGTCCTTTCTTCTTATTGGCTGTAGCGTTAATTCCACTTGATAAATGTGTATGTTGTAAAGTACAATTCTAACTATAAAACTATCATCATCAGTCGTTTTGATGACACACTGATTTATTTGTACAGATGTAGTTTGAGCTTATATTATGACAATTTGAGCCAGTTGATATTAATTTGTGTCGTCACTAGAAACTCTGTGCATTGGTTCTTGTTACATATGTCATACAATATAAAACGGCACTTAAAATTAATTACGGTTACTCGTTATTAATTTTAAGTGCCTTTAGATCCATAAGATACAAGAAAAGATGCTGCCCCTCTAAACGTTTGTATAATAGAATGATAAATATATGGAATAGATATACGATTAACTCTGACATAAACGTCGAAATATGTGTCATTTTACAAACAATGACAATGACGGGGCTAGTAAGTATAAAAAGAATCAAGAAGGGACAACTCTGTTTTGCCATTATTTCATAGAATCACAGTCACTGTGGCGTGGCGGGGCGGGTTCAGTTCTCGCTTAGTGCAAATATTTGTTTGTATGAATGTGGTTACAGCATAAAATATATAGCGACGCACTCGTGTTTCAACTTTTTAAACTGTAAAAGTTATTTTGGAATAGATGTCTGAAGTATTTCAAGTGAGCCCAACTATTTCAACTATTTCAATTACGTGCACAAAAATAAATGTAAGACTATTCTTAATCTGCACACACACTTTCTTACAGATGTAAATGACCGGGAATAATCAAAATACAATTCGTTTCTCGTACAAGCATCGTTCACAGAGTAAAGACGTCAGTAATACGGCGTACTCACGAAATCTTTCGGCACAACAACTTACTCATGATATAACATAAATGCCAATACAACCCAGTGAGTTTTCTAATCCGCTCGTACAGCATCTTAACGTTAACTACCTATCTGTTCTGCACGTAACAGTTAGCGACAGAACGACTCTAACAAGGCTCTTGTACGAGTCCAGTTCTAAGTCGTTACCTTCCTTGTTGGAGACTTACTTTTTCACCGGCTGTAGTCATGTCAGCTATGAGATACTTTCGTAAGGAATTTGTTGCAATGTATAGAATTTATTTATCTATGCGAATGTACAGATTGCAAATGTTCTCTTATTTTATATGAGTTACATACAGCGGTAGTGCAGGTGCTTACTTACGATACCTAGTTGTACGCTCGGGTATAGGGCATAGGGTTTATTTTACGTTTTAAAATTTTCAGGAGAGACATTCTCTCCGCATGAGGATTCAGAATGATAAATTAGGTATATCGTCAATGTAAGTTAGCTAAGAACAATATCAACAGGTCGTTGCGAGCATTTTAAATCTTTCCTACTACTACTTCCACCTACTTCCATTACCTTATATTATGCTGGCATTAGGGCCGCGGTTCGAATATCGGATAAAAATTTACCGTCACAAAAATTGTAGCGGTAGCATGAGGATCAGGGAAATGTATCTGGTTGGTGGTAATAGGCGGCAGAATGGCAGCTTTTTTTATACCACTTAGGTGGCAGACAAGCACGCGACCCACCTGATGGAAAGTGGTTACCGTGGCCTATGGACGTTTGCAACACCAGGGGCGTCACATCCGTGCTGCTGACCATATAAAGAAAAGGGGGAAGTGGAAGGGGGAGAGGAGAAGGTTAAGAGAGTCTCTGTGCTGTCAGTGCAGAAGACAAAGAAGGGTTTCTGGGTCTTCCTACTGACAACACAAAACTTCTCCAGTGAGCTCTGGCTACCCTACTCACCGCCGGAAACAGTCAGACTGCTCAAATAGGACGGGAGATACCATCATGTCCCTGGACTGAATGACTTATCAAAATGTGAGACTACATACATTACACTTTTAAAACCGGAAGTGATTTCGAACTGCTGTGGGTGCTAGCACCTCTGCCTACCCCTTCGGGGATAAAGGCGTGAGTTTATGTTATGTTATGTTATGATTTCGAACTCACAATTGTATTAAAGAACTATTTAATTTATTTTACTTTTTTTATATGTGGAATGTTTTTTAAATTTTCGGAAAATTTGGAATAAACAATAATATAAGTGCAATGACCATGTAGGTACCCAGCTAAGTTGAAAACAAGGGTCGCCTTTTCGCTTCCAGTACGTATAATATAACGTGACTAAGCATTTGAGCTCTTCTCTTTCACTGTTATAAAGCTTTATAATTTAGTACGCGAAAGGGTGAAGAACCTAACAAGTCTTCACTTAAATATGTTCGCAGAGTCGTTCCGAGGTCCCGTTGTTCGTCCCGTGTGAAGAGTGTCCGCGAGGAGTACCTGCCAGTTCCCCCTCAATATAGCCGCGACGTGCCCGAGATGCAAAACCGCAGACCAAAGATAGACTTATGTTACCTACGACATGTCATCATCATAAATAATGTATAACGTTCCCGCCAAGTTTGAATTATTCAACGTTGACGGCCACTTTATTAAATTTGTCGTTTTATGAAAATATTAAGCAACTCTGTTATTTAACTAAAAATTAATATGGAACGAAATTAACATTTACAAATTAAAAGTTTCACTTAGTGTTTTAATGTCTGTGGTGCGGCTAACTTCAGTGTGGTGAATAAATTCGCAATAATAGAAATCTAAACTGAAATTAATTAGTCAAACCCCGGGTAACATTTTATAAAATTGCTGTTTAACTTTTCACCGCAGAGACTGTTTTTAAAAACTGACAAAATATTAGTAGCGTTCATTAAAAGGTTGCACAATATCCTGTTTTGTCTGACACTCGTTTGTCAGACTGTAATTCAAGCAACTTTACGTAGAAAAGAAAAAAACTGATTTAGAATTTTCTTACGTCTTGATTTTTTTTTAAGATTTAAGTGATGTACTATTTTGGTACTCGTATCACGAATCTAGAGAAAAATATCGTGCTCTATGATAATAGAAGTGCAACGAATACGTAGACTACATAGTACCGTACAGAGGCAATTTCATTAAGATCTAATCGAGACCTCTGGGCGCTAATTCAATTATCACCTTATAATTTGCGATATCCTGCAACAGGACAATATTCGTATTGATACGTAGGTACGTTTTTGAGTGGTTAAAAATTTACCAGGCCAGCATGGTGTACCTTCTCTTACCAAATTGAAATTGGTAGCAAAAGTGATACTAACCATGTCTTAGAAATGTCAAAATAATTATATTACAACTATGGAGATCAATCTACAGTGCCTAACCTTGATATACATACATTACACTTGCGTACTTACCTACTTATTTTATTGCTTCATAGCTTCATAATCAAAGGGGCTTAACATTTAAACACATGCTAAATATTCCATGTAAATTGTATAAAGCAAGCTTTAAACAGTCAAAGTTTATTTTAAACATCTTCGGTTGTGTTAGACAGCGCATGTTGTGTGCAATAATGAGGAATATAATAGTACCGCGGGTGTAATCCTAGCTTTAGATTAAGAAACTTTGAACCCACTAATGAATGCATCGAAAAGTTCTCTGTTCACTTGCAATTTACAAATTCTAAGGATTTGCTCTGTATTTTAATGAACTTGTTTTATTTTAATTTATGTATTCTAGTGCTGCAAATAATTTGTTTTAACTATACAATTTTCTTTTCTAAAAGTGGAATTGAATAAGATTAGCAGGATAGCAGAAAATGTATTACCTCCATCAAATTCTGCTAGAAAAAGGAAATTAGTAGGTAGCTGCGATATTCTCAAATTCAAGTTCTAGTTTTCTAGATATTTAAAAAAAAATTAAAACTTAGTTTGTGTTATTTTCACAATATTAATAATGAATTATTATATTCATAAATTAATGATAACAAATGGGAAATTATTCAATTTTGAATATATATTAATATGTTTGTCCGCAATGGAAGCAAAGGCCACTAAACATATTTTTATGCGGGTTTTTTGTTTTATAGTTTTGTTTAGTTAGAAGTTAAGTCTATTTGATTGTAATCGACCAATAGAATCAAAGATGAGATGAGTAAAAGTAGCGCTGTCCAAAGTATATACGAGCAGTTGGCCTATATTAAAAAAAAATGAAAAATGTAAAAAAAGCATAAGTCAAAAGCCTGGTGAACTGACCAAATCTGACAGTTGATATTCTCCATCACATTGCGCGTAAACATGAGCGCGTTACAGAGCTCGTGGTCAAACTGTACTAACTGTGTACTATCATTTTGCCACATAAATCAAAACAAAGGCAAACATTTCAAAACATATGAAAATGTGGTACTACATCTTACTAAATACTTTTACGTTACTCACGATAACTTATCGATAAGGACTGATAAATAAACGAGATTTGAATGACAGGATAAGTTAACTAATCCTGATTAAACTCTGATTCCGATAACACAGTTGTGATTTGGATTGAAACTGTCAACTCGTTTGCCTCTAAATAAAAATTTCAATTATTTTTGGGTTTCGCAGCATGTGACTATCCTTAAGTCATCAGATTTTGTTGACATGCATATTGTTACTGTTGGAAATTTACGCGAATATCTGTCATACAAATAAAATCCGATAAATGAAGGAAGAATATCTCCACCCCATCTCATCCTAAGGGTGCAATAAGAAACTACTAACGGAAAATTACGCAAACAATATCATTCGAGAACGAAATTTCGAAATAAAACCCTGTAGCATCCGGTCAGGGTACGGTAGAAATGGTAGACCGATGCATCCTAACATTAGGAGAGACTTATGTCCAGCAGTGGATTACGATAGGCTAATTGATAGAATACAATAAAAGTTTTTTTATTTCAAATGTGATGTTAAACAAAAAAGTTCAAGTACCTGAAAATTATACAAGAAATATGTAATGATTCATAAACTCACAAAACTTAATGAGGTAATAGTTGGTGAGGTTCTGTGCCATTTCACTATTTGTGCATATTTATGATTTAACCCCTCTCACACTGGCTATTTTATTATATCCAAGCTATTAAGGTATATATCCTATTTAATATAATACACCAACAAAGTTGATTTCCCCCTACCATTCGGTCTACCCATCTGTGATTGTCGGACAGAGATCGCTTTTACCGATAAGACCATCCATTGTGCATAGCTATAACTCATTGCAAAATTTCCTGTGGCGTAAAACAACGATTTTACTGTCTATCTACGGCTTGCATTGTACTTGTACCAACATATAATAAACCATTATTCTACGTAATCCATAAAATATAAACACTTCTACAAGCACCAACGGACAAAACAACATGTCACTATATCTTCGACAGAAGATACAATGTACAGCTCAAAGCCGAACCAGTAGATATCTCAAAAGTGAATGAGGTCAGAATTTACACAGACGGCTCAAAGACAAAAAAAGGGACAGGAGCCGGTGTGTTCTCAAACGACCTCAACATTAAGATATCCACAACACTAGACAAACTTAACACAATCTTCCAAGCAGAATGTTTGGGCATCACCAGAGCCGCACAGGCAGTAGCAGCCAGAAGTGTGAAAAACCTCAGTATAAGGATCATTTCTGACAGCGCATCAGTCCTGCAGGCCTTAAGCAACAGCACGATTAACTCTGCCCTAATCTTAGAGTGCCACGAGGCACTACAGCTGATTGCGAACACCAACAAGGTCACTTTGCAATGGATTAAGGGACATAGCAACTCATTAGGAAACGACGCAGCGGACGAACTAGCCAAACGAGGATCAGATACAATGGTACACGGACCGACACCACTGCTACCAATACCTCAGGCTCAAGTAAGGTCATGGCTACGCGAAAAAACCGAAGAAACTCACCTTAAAGAGTGGACAAACGATGATGGGTGCAAGCAAACCAAACAATCGGTCCCAGTAACATCCAAAAGGTTTGCCCGCAACCTCATCAGATTGAATAGGGACAACATACGTAAAATCACAGGTATAGTTACGGGTCACTGCTCCCTAAACAAACATCTGTTTACCATAGGTGTAACCGACAGCCCCCGATGCAGAGGATGCATGGAGGCGGAAGAAACGCCACAACACGTCATTATGGAATGTAATAGTGTGGCGCATCAACGGGCACAACTGCTCCAATCACCGGCAACGCTTCCGGAAGCCTGCAGAAGTTTCTCTAAGCTTCTGGCTTTCTGGGAGGAACTGGGATGGTTGGAGTAAGCGGGGAGAAGCACCACCTCACGCACAATGGCCCAATCAAGAGGCTAAGTGCGGAAAACCCCAGTACAAACAACAACAACAACAACTCATTGCAAAATTTCCTGTGGCGTAAAACAACGATTTTACTGTCTATCTACGGCTTGCATTGTACTTGTACCAACATATAATAAACCATTATTCTACGTAATCCATAAAATATAAACATATTTACATGTGTACTAAATGTACTTTTAAGAATTCAAGGATAATTATAATTATTTAGTATTGTAGTCTAAGGATTCTTAACACAATTACCTTGCAAGGTATTATTTATCTATTATTAAATTTAAAAATATATATTCTAGGACACAATTTAGTAGTTGTACCTAGTTCAACTAGCTTGTGTTATGGGTTCTAAAATGCGTATAAACATACTAAGATACATTTTTTTGGAAATACGTAGGTATATATTATACATTGAAACACCCAGACCAATGCAAATATTCATATTCATGCACACAAATATTTGCACTGAGCGGGAATCGACCCTGCGTAGCAGTCGAGTTCACTACCGCCACACCACGGAGGTCGTGGAAATTATTATCGATGTCTATAAAAATGTTTCAAAAAACGTCTAAAATACTTCTGAAAGATGACGAAATAAGAAAAAGTGTTTGCAATGGTAACCCTCTTTTATGAGACTTTGCCTTCAGCATAACATCAGGCGAGGTGAAGTCAAATTGACGTGCCCTAAATAAAAAAATAAAATGTTTGTTTTAAATCCTGTCACCGATAAGTTTTACAACATGTCAAAAGTTCACACGAATTTTATCCTAACCAGAAAATAAGCGGGTGGGGTACTTAAAGCCCTGCATCATGAAATTTAACGCTACCAAAACGTGTTGTAAACCGTTAATGAGGTGAAAGGATACCACAAATAGCTGATACAAACGGGTGAATTAGCCCGCATACTCGCTGGCAAGCCACGAAGCGTTCTCGAGGACCATCAAGAATTGAAAGGATGACGATGTCGCCGCAAAAGACCCGGCTGCGGTGACCGGGTCAAGAGTGGCTGATAAATTTTTATTTGTCGTATTTTATCTTGAAACTTAAACCAAATCATAGAGATTTCCATTTTAAAGTAATTTTACTGAAAAGTTTTAAATAAAAGAAGAAAATTTATATAATTGAAGTTACAGCAATACCTACTAGTTGTAAAATAAAATAAATGTTTGTTTTACCTTAGACAGATATTTTCTAAAAACAGAATTCTATCTTCAATTACAGGAAATATGTAGGTAATTTATTTTCTAGTAAAGATTAATTGTGCCAATTTGCTATTCGTGCTACAAAATCTAACCTGCCGATTTAACAAGACGGTGTACAACGAAATGAGCGTATTTGCGTACTGAATAGGTAAATAAAGTAGTATTAAGAGGCGGCGGGTCAAAGGTCAAGTGTATAACAGCATTCCTGGCCCTAATGATTACTATTAAGAACGAGAGGGCGGAAGCGGCCAAGTTCAATATCACGTTGAGTGCTCTTGTTGATTGTTATGCCTGTGTTGTTGACAGTTAATTGGATACACGATTTTAATATAATCTCCTATGTAAAAATGGTAGCACAATGAACGAAAAAAAGTGTATTAAGTTTCAGAGCTGCTTATTAAAGGACTTGCAGACTTGACGTGAAAGCTAAGAGAAATAAAGTTTTTGAAGTAAAAAGACTGAAAACCAAACGCAACTTACATTTTAAAAGAGATGAAGACATAAAATAAATAAAAAGTAAACATAAACTGAAAAAGTAGAGTGAGTGTCAGATATCGTGTCTAGTGTTATGGTAGTAACGGTGTTCCTACAGTAGCAGCGATATTTAAAATGTGGTATAAAATCTTTATCTAGTATGTCCAAATATACTAGATAAAGATTTTGAGAATACTGAAGAAATAACTCATGATGCTTATGAGGCAAATCTATAGGGGTATCAAGTTAGTAGTATCAATCCTCACAAGTAACAATGATCGATAGACCGTACATATCATTTACTCGTGTACTGTTTATTCATCACTAATTGACAGAGTGAGCGAAGCGTATCTCCGTTTCAATAAGGTGGCCAAGGCGTTGCACGACAATCTGTGAGGAATCATGTCCTTGATGTTTTAAGCCAAAAATCATAAAGATTTTTTTGTAAATAGCGCAAAAGCAAACTTCCCAAATACTCTCCCCCCTTTTTCTCGTCAAATGGTGCTTTTTAAATAAAATTTGGTAAAAATCGGTTGAGAAATCAACCGGAACTGACCCATCCACAGACATACGTACAAAAGCAAAATCTGCCACCTTGTCGAAACGGAGTCTCTTGGTCATTTTGCTCGCTCGGTCAATAAGAAAGTTTCCACTCAAACCACAACCGTCTAAACAGATAATAAGTATATCATACTTACAGTTTATAAGTACCTAGGTATTTCAAAAAATAAGGATAAAACAACAAAGCTAGCACATCAAAAGATTTTGTGTTCCAGGATGTGAAAGATGGCGAGTGGCGGGGACCGAGCCTTGTATCTGTCAAAGAATTTCTAAGTGTCATCGAGCAGTGAATGGGTTCGCGGCAGCCGAGGCCACTTACACACGGAGCGGTTCTCAGCCGGCTACTTGTCCTGACTGGAAAACAGCCGATGTTTGAAATTTGCTCATACTGCTGAGATATTTGAATTTATAAGTACTTTTGTGACGCATAACGTATATTGTTACTAAGTTAGTTAGTAACGTTGTTAATTAAAAAAGACCGACTAGACAACCGCCCTAACCAAACAATTTCGGGGTCCTGCCGTTTGGCAAAATATGTTTCGTCAAATCATACTTTGGCAAGTGTCACTTTGGGAAACGTTTTTTGCCAAACGTCAGTAAACCAACAATTTCACAACAATTAAACAGCTATAGTGGTAACCTTATAAGTGGGTTAGTAAGTATAGGGTGCGTATAATAATAATTTACGGTTAAAGGAACTTACCTTAAGTGAAGTTCTACCGAAATTATATGAGATATTACATCCGAAAAGATTTAAGTATAACCAGGTAGTCCGTGTTCTCAGGTACTGCATTGTCACACTATTTCAGAGCAATTTTCGAAAAAGAAAATCAAACCTAAATTTGTTCAATCACTCACTCGGTCACCGGTTGCTTCTTGACATTTGCGGTCGGCCATCTTCATTATTTCAGAGTACGATTTCAGCGTTCATTCTGCAATCTGTAGGGCTTTAGGTACTACACTAGGTAAGGACCTAAGGGTTGGGTGGGAGCTTAAATCTTTTCGGATGTAATATCTCATATAATTTCGGTAGAACTTCACTTAAGGTAAGTTCCTTTAACCGTAAATTATATTTCGATATTACATCCTCAAGATTTAAGTATAACCAGGTAGATGTTCAGCGCTTATTGCAGAATGAAAGTACTTGTAGCATCTACCACAAAACATATATTAAATAAGAAAACAAAAATAAATGATCATGATTCATACATTTTAAAGATGAAAAAGAGAACTAAGTGGATATTTTCTTAATCGCATGATAATACAGCTTCCGCAAAAGATGTATCTTCGGAATTACTGTTAACCAAAGGTTGGTTATAAAATTTAGAAAAACAAAGAGAATTCCCTGTCCATCCCGCGGCTCTTTTAATTAGGTCAATGGATAGGCCTGATCTATTTGCTGCAGATGTAGAAGCGTGGCGGGTGCTATGCGCTGTGAAAATTTTGACATCTACGCCACTTTTGCATAATGTTTGTTTAATCCATCGACTAACAGTTTGAGGAGACGCGTTATGGACAGGTTTTTTTACTGTAAGTATTAACTTATCTGTATTTGGAACGTTTCTAAATTGACTTGTTCTATTCATGTAAGCAATCAATGTCTTCGCGGGGCAAATTGAATCGTTTTTATCATAGAATGGAAGTAAAAGCTTCGGATTACTACGGTTTGGCGTGGAAGTTTTAATTATTTCGTTAATGGCTATGGTAATACAAGAATTTTGTATAGAAATACAGTTAACATTGATAACGGATAACGTCTGCACACGTTGTCCCGTGGACAACGCGAGAAGAGTCACCAACTTTTGTGTCAACAAGTCAATTGAATCAGACTCTGAGTCAATATTGGATAGATAATTCAGCACAATATTAGGGTCCCAACTTGAACTGTACTTGGGAAAGTTGGGTTTCATTTTAAACACGCCCTTCAAAAATCTACTTAAACAATCACTATTACAAGTATCTTTTCCCAAAATTAGTGATAAGGCGCACTTAAAGGAATTTAAAGTCCCATAACTGGCCCCATTTCGAAATTTTTCTGTTAAAAAATTTAAGATTTCTTTAGTAGAAGTATGATACAAATCTAAATTATTCGTTTGACAATAAAGAAACCATTGTTTCAGTGCAACGTTATACTGATTCAAAGTATTAATAGACAATGAATTTAATATTATCTCTATAGAATTATCAGGTACGTCTTGTTTTAAGTACACTTGCCGGATAATATGGCGCACACCAGGGTAAGCTTGTTCCACAGTGGATGATGTTTTCTGGAAGGAGATAATAGTAAATTTTTGTTGGGTTGAAAATATATAATTTCTGAATCGACTAGTCGTCTGAACAGGGGGTACCAGGGTTGGGATGGCCAATGGGGGACGATGATGATACCACGGCTTTTGTCTTCAATGATTTTCCGAAGACATTTTAAAACTAAGGAGAAGGGGGGAAACAAATAGAAGAAATGACTGGACCATTTTATTGTAAATGCGTCGATTTCATATGCGCCTGGATCTCGTTTCCAGGAAACGTATCGATCGCATTTATGGTTTAATCTAGACGCAAATAAATCTATGTTTGGTTGCCCAAATATAAGTGTTATTTCTTTAAATCTTTTTTTGTTAAGTCCCACTCTGTGTCGATGTTGGTGTATCTAGAGGCCTGGTCTGCGTCAATATTCTCACATGATTTTATATAAGATGCGAATATAAATATGTTTCTAGCTTCACACCACTGCCAGATTTCTCTTGTAATTTGATTGAGATGAGGGAATTGTATACCTCCCATTTTATTTATGTAAGCTATTGCGGTAGTATTATCGATCCTAAGTAGAATATTGATGTTGTGAATATTTAAGCAATACGATTTTAATCCTAAGAATGCCGCTAAAAGTTCGAGATAATTAATATGGTAATTCATTTCTTCGGCAGACCAATGACCTCTAGTTACATCACCGTTACATGCGGCACCCCATCCTGTCATTGAAGAATCTGTGTATATTTCTAAGTCGTAATTATTTCTTTGTAAATTACAGTTACTTTTATCATTGACGTTAGACCACCAAGTAAAATCTTCTTGTAGGTAATGTTTAATGTGCATTTTATGATTATAATTATCATTACATTCCTGAAGAGCGAGAAATTTTTCACGCTCGAAATGTTTTGTATATACCCATCCATTATTCAAGGCGGGACAACAAGCAGTGAGGGTACCTACGAATTTTTCAAACTCCCGGATAGTGATCAGTTTTTTATGTCTAATATTGTTAGCTAAGTTTTGTATTTTATTGATTTTATCAGTAGGTAGTTGAAGCGACATTGTTATTGAATTAATTTCGAATCCTAAAAATTTGCAATTTTGTCGAGGTATCATGTTACTTTTCTCGTAATTAATTATGAAACCTAATTTTTCTAAATTCGATACAACAGCGTTTACAGCATCTCTACAGGATTTATAATTAGATCCCGTACACCAAATATCATCAAGATATGAAACTACGGTATATCCTTTATTTCGTAGAAAGGCTAAAAGGGGTTTCAAAAGTTTGGTAAAGACGTACGGCGCTGAGCTAAGTCCAAAAGGTAAACAATTAAACTGATATAATTGGTCATATCTAAATCGTAGGTACTTTTTGTGTGAATAATGGATGGGTACTAAAAAGTATGCGTCTTTTAAGTCAATTACGGCCATAAAATCGCCTTTAGAAACTAATTTGGAAGCCGTGCGTATGTCTTCCATTTTGAAGTGAGGTGCAACTACGAATTTATTAAACTTTTTTAAGTTTAAAATAAATCGGAATCCTCCGGTGCTTTTCGGCGTTAGAAATATAGGGGATATAAATTGATCAGCTCGGTCGCAACAAGGTGAAATTGCATTGACAGAAATTAGTTTAGAAATTTCATGATTCATATCACTTTCAAAAGTAGGTGGATTACTTGGTTCCACAGACTGTGGAATAAAATTGGTCAAAACAATTTTATATCCTGTTACGAAAGATAAAATAACTGGATCACTGGTTATGGATCGCCAGTTATTGTAAAAATATTGTATGCGGCCAGCATGAGGTACCTCTAACGATGACGTCGGTCGTTGAATTTGCTCGACGCCGACGCCGACGGTGAGTTGTTGTAGCGCGAGCGTGCCGGTGCAGTCGCCATGTTGTTGTTCCTCCTCGTCGATTGCGAGTTGTACTGGCTCGCCCTGGGCGGTGCTGCTGTCTTCTGGTGGTTTTGTTGGCGAGGAGGAACTCGGGCGTTTCCCGAATTATATGGTTTAGGTAAATTAACACGAGTTGGAACCGGTTTCTTGATTTGTAAACTAGACTTTTGAATTTCCTTGGAGTGTCGGATATTTTCACCTAGTTTATCTCCGAACAGGTAATTATCCCTTTTTACGCCTTTGATTGTGTTCCAAAAGTGTTTATCTAATAGAGGGATTATTAGTCTTCGTCTGTTCATTGTTTCTTCGTAATGAAGGTCTAGCAGAATTTGGCTCACTTCCGACAATTTCTTAATGATATCTATCTTATTTACGTCTGAGTGAATCAATTCTTTAGTTAAATTGACTAGGCCGACAATCCCTGAGCCAAGTTGATTTTGAGCCTTTTCTAATCTTTTATCCCGGTTTTTCACAGTATCTGATAGAACCGCGTTAACTTCTAGATTGAGAAGTGGCGCTCGAGCCAATGTGAAATTTTCGGGTGTCGGCATTTTCCCCAACAGGGAATCCTTCTGGTCCTTCGCCAGCCCGTCGAGGAGAATCTTACCCCAACGTTCAGAGATCTCTGCGGGAATTTTTTCGCCGAAAACTTCTCCAACTTTTTTTGCGTCACCCAAAACTTCTAAAATTTCGTCAGGGACCGTCAAGGAATCCGTGTGGGTTGGTTCGGTCTGGCTAGGTGCGACAGCTATAGGCACGTCTGGAGCTGGATCCGGAGTTAGGGGTTTAGGCTGGTCTGTTGCCGGTTCCGACACCGTACGAACCGGTACTGTGACGACGGAAGGTGGATATGGCTCATGTTCGTTACTATCTAAACTACATTCCGGTTCAGAAGAGTCCCATCTATCGGGTGAGGCATCCGATGAGGTATGATCTGATCTATGATCTCGTCCTGTGGTGAGAAAGGAACGTATCGTGTTATACACGAATAGCTTGCAATAACTACCTACTTTCTGGATAGTATCGAGTACTACCACATTAAGAAAGTGGAACGTAGTTTTTGTGCATTATTCCGGGATAATATCACGTATTATCACTTTAGGGAATAAGTTTTTGTTAAACATCAGGATAACATCACGTATTATCACGTCAAGATGAATTATCAAGAATGATCTAATATGTTAAGTATCTAACATACTATTTATCATATCGCAATTAATCACCTTTGAATATAATAAAATCGAAGAAAGTGAGGGTGTTAAGAAAAAAAAATAAAACCCTATGAACATACCTTTATATTGTTGAGAATGGCGTAGTTTCTCCTCCAAACGGCGAATTTTTCGCCGAACGGCATCAATATCACAATTTTTTCGTTTTCGCTTGCCCATTTTTTATTAAATGTATCGATAACATGAACGAAATAATAAAACAGTGAATACAAGTTGACAATGCGGCACACAAAACACGAATGAAGATGACCGACCGCAAATGTCAAGAAGCAACCGGTGACCGAGTGAGTGATTGAACAAATTTAGGTTTGATTTTCTTTTTCGAAAATTGCTCTGAAATAGTGTGACAATGCAGTACCTGAGAACACGGACTACCTGGTTATACTTAAATCTTGAGGATGTAATATCGAAATATAATTCATGTCATCGAGAATACACGGCATGTATTGGTTTTATAATGTGAAGCACTCAGACAATAAAAAATAGGTTTGATAGGATATGGTATGAAATAAATGTATAAAATATAATTGTAATTAGATTTACTAGTATTATTTTTCACTCTTTTCTACTGTACCATTACCAGATAGACATAATAATTGATATTTGCACAAGTATTATGATGTACTATTGTTAAATATTTACATAATAACGAAAACAAAGTTCTTACATTACTTATTCAATTTCATTCTTCACAGGTGAAAAGATTAAGTGGATTATCTAGGTTTATACCTGGTGTTAAGATATAAGTAGATAATCTAAAGGATTTACAGGATTATACTTACCATTAACCAGAAATTATTGATCGATAGTACTCGTATCTTAAAGACAAATAGTATTTATGGTAAAATATTACGGACTGACACAGTACATTAATAACTGAAGATAAATATTAAAACCGCGTGTTTGTCACGTACTGTGTTCTAGGTTAAGTGCTTTGCACTCATCCAGTTTGATCATTATGAAAATGAATCATAAAATTGTAATTGTAATTAAATATTAGAACCATCTTTTTAATTCATCACTATCCTCCTGCTTTTATATTGGGTTAGTGGCCCTTCGTGGCCCAATGGTTCACAACCACGGGGCCACACAATATGTATATTTTTTCGTACTTCGCTATTCATCGCGATACCTATTATATTCAAGTATTTCAATTTTTGCCAATTTTTACCAAGATTTAATATGAAATAATGAACTAAGACATTATCAAACGTCATAGTTTCTTATCTAACAATTTCACCTATATTCTGAATTCGTTTTTATTTCTACTTTATTTTTCATAAATAAAATTAAATACCTAATTTACTACTAGAATATATTATATAGTTCAAATCAATTTAATATTAATTTAAGATCATAGACGTGTAAATCTTGTTTGCCACCAAATTTGATGAAATATGGTACAAATGGTTTTCATAAAAAATATGTTTTATCCCTATAGATTATTACAGGGCTACAGAAACAGTTTTAAATATTATCTTCATGAATCGAATAATTTATTATACAATCACTTTAGAAATTAATCCTATGACAAGAATATATACGATTGTTTAATCATGACGTACAATTAATCTTAATTTAGCTATTACATATGCAAAACACGGCATGTACGAGTCATTTGTGTAGGTACTAGGGTTGAAACTGATAATATATAAACACGTTAAAATATTGATAACTTATGAATAGTGTGTATTATTAATCGAATTATTGATAGTATCAGTAGATACTATTGCTGTTGAATATAATATACCTAACACTCCAGTAATAAGTCCTAATCATCAGTATAAATAATGAGACCTAAGATCTAAAACTGTATTTTTTATCTCCACACAAAATAAATACAGAAGCTCGTATAGCTGACGGACTCATAAACTGCATCAAAGTTCAGGTTTACTCTAAAAGGATTTTTTATAATAAGTATGCAAACTTTTTAGATTAAATTATATAAATATGGAAAGACTGGCTCTTAATCTTAAAAAAAAATTAAATTTAAAAATAGAACTGCAGTAAAACAAATGAATATAGCCGGGAAAAGAAAATTTACTTGTAGCATCAGATTTGCGTGTTATTTATAGCAAAGTTTTAAATTGATTCTCATTGATTTTTTTTGTTTTGTCAATTGAATTATTGTTACCAGCATAATTGTTGGGTTAGTTTTTTAACACATCGAGAGTTTTTGAACCATAATATGGATACTTTGTCCGAACAAGCGGCACAAATTGTAGCATTGGTGCGGGAGGGCTTGGATCAACGAACGATTGGTAGAAATTTAAATTTAAACCAGTCTACGGTTTCTAGAATATACAGAAGGTTTGTAGAGACAGGTTCTTACAGGAGGAGACGTGGTACAGGCAGAACTCGAGCAACCACAGGTCGTGATGACCGATTTATTGTTATAACTTCCCTGCGAAATCGTTTCCTCACGTCAGTTAACATCAAAACCGAGCTTAATGAAGTGCGTGGAGTAAACGTGTGTGCACGAACAATAAGAAGAAGGTTAAAGGAAGCGGATATCACCCCTTATAGACCAGCAAATGGTCCAAAGTTGTCTACAGCTCACAGACAAGCTCGCTTAAGATTTGCGCGTCATCACCTGAATTGGACAGAAGAGCAGTGGGCCTCTGTATTGTTCACGGACGAGTGTAGGACATGTTTATATGGTGCAGATGGTCGCAGAAGAGTCTATCGTCGACGTGGGGAGCGATATGCTCAAAGTTGCATTGAGGAGCGTGTTCCTTTTGGAGGCGGTTCATGTATGGTCTGGGGTGACATATCGATGAACGGGCGAACAGAACTTGTGTTCATAGACATGGTCCGTCAAAACGGTAATAGAGGGGGTTTGACAGCACATCGCTACATAACAGAGATATTAGAAGATCACGTGGTGCCTTACATGGGATTCATAGGCGAAAATTTTACTTTAATGCAGGATAATGCCCGGCCGCATGCAGCTGCACAAGTTCAACATTATTGCGAAGAGGTTGGGATACGTACAATGAATTGGCCAGCACGCAGCCCGGATCTTAATCCCATCGAGCATGTTTGGGACAATTTAAAAAGAGCTGTATATGCGAGAAACCTTTCGCCCACGACAGTGCCAGCACTAAGAACAGCACTTTCAGAAGAATGGGACAATATTCCGCAAGATCTTTTAAAAACCCTTATAAAATCTATGCGGAACCGATTAGAATCCGTAATAAGGGCACGTGGGGGTAATACACCTTATTAAAACACAAATAAACCCTTGCATAAAGTTTGTGTCTATTGTTGAAACCAATTTTTTAATTAAACCAATTTTTCTTAAATTTCTGTTTTTTCTTCAAAAAAAGTCTTAAGGTCCTTTCCAGTACATAAACTTAAACTTAAAGATATGACCCTACGCTGTTTTAAAGTTCACGAACCAATCTAGAGGTTTCAATTTAAATCTGTATAGAAAGTATGCATACTTGGTTAAAATCTTTATTTCAAAGTCGTCTATTACTTTGATGCAGTTTATGAGTCCGTCAGTGTATATCGAACAGAATCAAATGGCGGACTGCTATTTCTGCCTATTCCGGAGGGAAAGATGTGAATATCTACAACTAGATTTTTTAATTCTCTGCTAGTGTTGTGTGTGTTTCAATAGATTTTCAATACTAAAGCTATACAATGATTTATAAAATCAATTATGTAAGTAGCGATAGTTGGATTAAGTAGGTCGTTTGAGGGTCGAAAGTGACAATGCCTAGCGCCCACATTTGCCCTCTCTAGTGCAATCGTGAACTCCTTGACACCATCGCAATGCTTTCTGATACGCGATTGTGTCAAACACCATGTTTTAACTATTTTTATATAAAATTATCATACTTTCTACTAAGAACTATTTATTATTAACGGAAAATTTTGTAAATGTTTTGGAATAATACATACCCCTGTATATTTCCACGGGATAATTTGCAAATTGATTTTTGTAGGCTCAATGTCTGATAAAACGCTCAGCGCTCAAACGCACCTAAGAAATAAAGATTAAAGAATAAATATATTAACGCTTATCTGTTGTATCTTTCAAAATGTATCTTCTAACTAACCCCGGCTCATAAGGAAACGGTCGTAAGTAAGCTGAATAAAAGAAGTCCCTATTACTAAAGTTGCGATGTGAAGAAATGTGTTGACGTCTGTCCCAAGGGATCCATGATTATTTTATACGGCTACAGTATTCTACTATACCTTCGCTATTACAATAATCTTATTGCATAGTGTATAAAAGGTATGACTACGTAGCTGACCGCAGACCGCAGCAGTAATTACACGTGACATGACATAAACTTGAACATGATCATATTGTTTTAATTCATTACAGGATAAGTAATGTGTGTGAAGAGAGGACGCGTCATCAGACCGCACAGGTTTCATTGAAATAAAAGAGTAGGTATCAGTCCAATTTACTTCTTATACTCCGATATGTGCAAACGCTACTACTAAGAAAGCGTAGTGAATTAAAGCAACATACAATATAATCATATTCAAATCTATTTGCCGTAACGTGCTGGTTCTGCCGCTGCTTCCTGTGGTGAACTGCCAAATCGTACCTTACGTATTATGTAGCCGACCACCTTTGGTGTCTTTTTTGACCTATACTGCGACTGATTGCTCGACAGCTAAGTCAGGGGAGTTCTGAATAAGTACGTATATTTACATAAGTTTGAGTGGTTCTATGTATCTTTATTGACAAAACAAACCAAGTCTATTAAAAATGGCTTCTTAGCAATTTATAATGCATAGAGAGATATTATATACTACTGTCGACGCCGTCAAAATGGGGACCACCGTTCTAGGGACAGCACCTATAACAACGGCCACCATCCTTTGGTAGGTACCCCTGCTTACCATTAGGCGAGGTGTAATCAATTTGACGACCTGTGCACAAAAAAGTTCAAAATCCGTTTAAACCAAAATCAAAACACAGATTGCACTATTAACGTCACTGCAACATACCTAGTTTGTTTACTGACTAATCTAAGAAATAGACACTTAAAACTACCTACGCTAGTACTGTGTAAAGGTACACTCACATTCACAACTATAATGACTTCGATACAGCAATCTCCGACGGCAATTAAGACTGTGCCGGTACACGGCTGAAACGAATGGCCCCCTTCAATCAGCGAATCAATCTACAATCGTGAATGGTCGCCACTTGCCAGCGACAGCTCAACAAATTTATTGCTTCGAATGGCTGGTAATTTTCAAATTTCGACGCCTGTTGATCGCCGTTCGACGGAGAGAGCAACACGCTACGTGACTTTGCCACTTGCAAATTACCGCTTACTTTGTGTACCACGATCACATATATATTGAAATCAGTGCAGATTGTACATCTCTCGTAATTCGACTACCTACTGTTCTACCGGCTACCTATTGTCCCAACAATTTATACATTCACAAAAGAACCGCATTGTACAAAGTTAGATGACACAACAATTGTTTGCAAAAGCTGACAAAATCTGCAACTTTTCAAATTAAACAAAAACACCGTGTAATTGGGACGAAAATTTTATACGAAAAATCTACGACATTGTCTGTGTTGGTGTCTGTCATAAAATTTCCGAGTGGAAAATGGTCCTATTAACAATACTTGAGTAGGCAGAACAAAGTTAAGGCTGCACTCATCGGTTCCGACTCATTACGAGTTTTACTCGTCTAGTTCCTCAGCTAAGCCCCGTTAAGGTGCGGCCTGATTAAGTTGAGCAGACGTTGGCCCGTCTGCTTGCCAAAACCACTTGAACCAACACTATGACGATGTCAAGTACGTACGCGTTATATTAAACTTTGGCAATAGTCGCTAAGTGGATGCCTGATGTTTGCTTAGTCAGCTTTTACGTAGCTACCACTTTCAAGTTTTATGTAATTGCGTTTAAACTATCTCTTTTACGACTCTTTGTTTTTAAAATATGTAATATTCTTACCTCAAGTTTATTATAATTACACCTGTATAGTCTTAGTTTCTACTTAATTATTACTTTAATTATTGATCTTTACTTTAAGTATTGATGGTAGATTGTAGAGCAAAATATTAGATTGATACCGTGACTAAATAAAAATGCTAAGCTATTTCTCTCTGGTATTTATTGCATGTCAGACAAAGTCCCTACACTCCAATCTGTATCGTTTGTACATTATGACGTTCTCCACTAGCAATACAAACATTTTCTAAATATAAGATATAGAAGTCACGTAGGTGTTTCGACCACGAGGCGTGATGCTTCCGCTTGTTCCCTCCGAGATCTCTTTCAGTGTTTACCTGAAAAGAATGAAAAAAGGCGTTAATTTACAGCATTGGACATGAGCCAAACATTTCAACTAGTCGTCTAAAGTTGGTCTTGTCGCAAAATGAATGAAACAAGTGGACATTTAGACGGTCGTTGTATTCCTGATCGGTTATCAAGGCGAGTTGAGAGATGGGCTTAGGTGAGAACAGACAATATAAAACTCATTTATATCCCGTCATCGTGACGCATGAGGCGTGCCAAGGCGTTTTCCAATACGCTCATTTATCACACGCCCCCCGACATAATGAGACGCATCGGGACTCTACACACACCCAAAATACTTTAAATTTATTTTTATTAAAATTTCCATTAATTTTCGTAATAGAATTTGGCAACGTAAAGAATTATTAGTGAAGTTCGTGTCTACACTAATGCTTTAATCTTTCATAATAGTTGGAGAAAGACAAAACTGTGTATAAAAATAAGCCTGGACGCTACTAATGTGAATATTATATTATAACTATTTATCAGTTGGTATAATAGTCCCATTATGTTATGTTTCTGTATGTGTACGTGTAAAAAAGTCTCACGGTCACCCCACAACCATGGCATTTTGCATTATTTACTTTTAGCCTAACTAAAAGTGAAAAATATGTAAATAGTTAAGAAATGGAAGTTAGTCAAGGTATAAGATAAGTATTTAATTACGTTTGTTATCAGATACGTGTTGCGAAATTGTTCATGTCAATAACCTTTACTGCAGTCATAGTTTACATGAACATCTTTGACCTTGAAATATTCTACATTCTTCAGTAGCAATAGATAAATTGATTTAAGATACACGCAACAAGACGTTTATAGTGTGTAGAGAACGTCATCATTATTATCGTGTAGAATAAAAGTGGAGCTATGTTTATAGTGAACGTGGTTTTCGGCGAAGTAGAAATCAAGGGCGGCCCTCTTTACCCGTAGGTATTGTATAAGTTGATTATGGGATATGATCTATTATTATCTTCCTCACAGTGCTATACCCCGATAGTATATGAAGCCTTCACTTTGGAAACCAGAGTTCGTAGTAAACGTACAGTCTATTAAATGAAAAAGATTATTATAAACCGCCCCGAAATGTGGACAATCTATCTCACCTCACTCCTGATAAACCATAAATGTATAAATTATTTTCTAAAACATGCTAACATAATATTGTTGTTTCACAACGTTGTGTCATAATTTTGCTATTAGGAACGCATATTTTTAGAGTCGCTGAAGGCAATCAATTTTAGACATTGGAAAAGAACGGAAAATTTGTTTTACAGTCACATGACGGCTCTAGACAAACGTGCGATGACGCAAGCCAAGAAGAAAACAGATTTAAATAAACCATAAAAAATATATTCGCGGTTTTAGTTTCAAAAGCTCTTACTCATTCGAAACATAATAGCATTTTTCAAATAAATGGTCCACAAAATTCTCCATTTTAACTATTTCGCATACTCCACGATCCTGGACTATCTGCTTCGCTCGCTCCAATTGTTGCCAAAGTTTTATGAGTCCTTTAAGCGGACGACGTTTCAGTCGATCGAGTGACGTATTTTGACCACTGCAGAGAGGTGAGTTGACAAATTGCTTCGCAATAAAATTCTTGTTGACCACTATTTATTGAGATGATCGTGACGTTAAACGATTAATGACAGTTCAAAAGTGTATCGTTGAGATGTTTATAGACTGATAAAGAATATTATGAAGTCACGCGGCATGTAAACTCTGCAGTGACGTGCAATGATGACGCGGATCGTGCATGTCTATGCCAAGAAGCCACCAGCCAGTACCTGGTTCAAGTGCCCTGATATTCACTCAGACTTTGACTAGGTACTTAAGTAAACTAAACATACTCGTAAGCCATGAGTCATAAGATACTATGATGTTCGATTTACATTGGAAAATGTGAATGCCCGAGACGGGACTTGAACCCGTCGTAACATAGATGGATTTTCAATGCTAAAGACGTGGTCCTGTAGCTCAGTTGGATAGACCATTCCCCCTGCAAGGGCCTAGGCCGTATTTGCACAGTATGTCTTAGTTATATATTTTTGTAGTAGCTAGACTCAAAATCAACGGACAGCAATATTATTTCTCATTTTAAGTCGAGATAAGTCAGTTAGTTTTCACATTGTACAATCGTACATTCAATTATTAGAAATCGATATTTATATATGGACGCAATAACGTTATGCACTATTAAAATACGAACCTCGAGAAATTGGGTAAATGAAAAATCAATCCAATTTATAATAAACTCAAACACAAACATAGAGACAAACAGTGATATTAAACAATAACGTTCTGAATTTGCTTTCAAAATAAACGTGCCAAAACAACAAAAGATTATCTACGTATGGCTTTGTCAACAGAAATACAATTTCAACGAATTTTCAATTAATAAAATATACAAAATCAGGTAGAAGTGGATAAAATAAAAACAACTACAGCAATTATGTGGTTGTAAGCAGTGCAACTAGCGCTCTCACCTGCATTTTTGCGCAGTATTGCGCGATTAATGAAACAACGAAAATATTCATTGGCAATCAAACAGCCCGCCGGTACTTGGACAAATATTGGTAGAGCGAATCTGCGTTAATACCCATTCGAATAAAAAGATAAAAACCCTTAAATTATAGAGTTACGCACGGCAGCGAAATGTTCAGCAAATAGACTGGCAACTCGACGTACGTGCTTATTTGTATTCCGTCACTAAATTGTTTACACGTTAGTCTGCCACTAGAATGCTCCTTAAACACCTTAATTTATTCACTTTATCGCCGCTATGTTTAGATACATCTTGAATAATCGATATGTACTATTGTTCTGATGATTAGAAGACTGGCTGTGATATTTTACGCACAGGCTTATTGGTTTATGAATCAGGCTGTAAATGTAGATGTAATTATTTTGAAACTCATAGGTATTACTTGTTGAACTTGCGTGCATTTGTAAGAAAATGCATGTCAGAAATAATATATACAGAAGAAGAAGAACAGAAATAGAGCTCTAATTATAATATAAATCTACCCGATTCGTTCAGCTGTTTGATTGTGTTCGAGTAATAAACACACTCTGCTATAGCTTTATGCTGTCTGCCACCATAACTAACAGTGTTACCTCAAATCGCGAAAAATAATATTCCATATTAAAAAAGGTCAATTCCGGTCAAAATCACATAGATTCCGGTATTTCTCATTTTTATTTTATTCCTAACCACGATATCGATGTAAGTCGGTGAAAACATCAAGAAATGAAACCATAGGTTTTAAATATATGCCAACGAAATCACACACAATTACTAAAAAAATAAACATAACGAAATTCCGAGTGCGATTTCTGTTGAAATTTTCATTGCATTATGGAAATAAAAAAAATGGCTTCGTCAATTTGGGCTGTTACATTTGCGCCGTTCCCATTAAAGAGCACTTATTGAGCGAACGTTCTCTGACAGGTGGTAACGATTTTGATTTATTTAATTCGTAACATCATGGGAGAATATTAAATTTGTCAGTTCTGAGCGCTTGGAATAAAATTATGGTTTCACAGCTTAGTTGTGACGGCTTTCGTAAATTGTTAAATTTGATCGATTAGTACACTTTCCATGGGCTGTAGTATTTAGATATAGTTAGGCTTATATACCCCTGATAGGGTAAGCAGAGATGCTCTCCATTTCACCAATTATAATCGTTATTTGCGGTATCACGTAACACGGATCAAGGTAGCCTTGATGGTACCATCTCAATCAACTGATACGGATACTCTTATGATGTATGTTTTTTGTTGAAAATAAAAGTCACCCATGCTAAGACTAACAAAATAATACCAATGGAATTGAGAATCCTTTTTGGAAACGGTTAATGAAAAGTATTGACTGAACTTGGTGATTTGTTAAACAAATCAATTACCTACCACATATACGTAGTCTGTGACCCTCAAACTAGTCATCGAATGATTAAATAAAAAAAATAATTTAAAGAAAAACAAAAAACCCGACTGCCTAACTAACCTTACCTAACTAAAAAGAAAGAAACAAGCCTAAAATTTCACAACAAAGTTAAAATTTCATACAATACTCACAGTCGGGGCCCCTTAGGAAGATGTGATTGGTAAAATTTAAATGGGCCCCGACTGTGAGTATTGTATGAAATTTTAACTACTGGGCTTGTTTCTTTCTTTTTAGTTAGGTAAGGTTAGTTAGGCAGTCGGGTTTTTTGTTTTTCTTTAAATTATTTTTTTTATTTTATACTTTTTAGTTACGATTCATTTAAAATTTATTTTTTTATCAAAATATTATTTTTGTTTGTATATCGTTTATCCTTGAAGTAAGAAAATTAGCGAGAATTAATGTTTTGTTAAACAACTTTAAATCGTTATATATCCTAAACTATTAGTTAAAATGAAAAATGGTAAAAGGAACCTAAATATGATTTTAAAATACCTATTCAACGACACCCCACTTGACATAGTTCATCGAAATTTTTTTTTTTCATTTTGACAATATGGCGTCTGGTGGTCGCTGTGGTGAATTTTGATTACTGTCATGTCTTTAGTGACACTCGCAAAATTAAGACGAATTGATTGAGGTAAGAATCATCAAAATCGGTCTATGCGTTTAGGCTCTAGAACGCCACATAGAAACAAACATACATACATACATACATACATACATAGACTGATAAACACAATACCCTCCTTTGCGTCGCGCAGTCGGGTAAAAAGAATATATTGATTTTGGTGATAAAAAAATCTCTCTAAACAAGAATCAGAGAGGAAAATCAGCGCTTTCCTAGAAGGTCAATCATTCTATAAAACTAGAGAGAAACCAATAACGGGTAGAACATAACCCGTGGTCATCATTATCAGTCCCAGTAATAGAGTTGATTCCGGGGGGATACCTTGTATAAGTTACGTTTGTCGGAAGAGCTCCAGAGACCCTCTTCACCGAAAAAAACACAACGCAAGTAGGGTTATTATATCTGGGCACACTCCTTTACCTTACTTTTCTTTAAATTTATTATTTACTAGCTGACCCGCGCAACTTCGTCTGCGTCACCCCGTTTTTGCAACATTTTTCATGCACCTGTTTGTTGTAGCATGATGTTTTATACATATAAACCTTTCTCTTTAACCATTCTATCTATTAAAACAAAGCGCATCAAAATCTGTTGCATAGTTTTGAAGATTTAAGCATACAAAGGGACAAGAAAAATAGGGACAGAAAACGCGACTTTAATTTATACTATGTAGTGATAGTGATGATAAAAACCCCCAACAAGCAATTTCAGGACATTGTTATGTTCAGTTATTCATTAAATTAATAGACACATCGCTCAATCAGGATGGTATTTCAATGCAACAATAAAAGCAATTTAAAGGAAAAAAATATCCTTTTCCTTATATATACAGTGTCGTACTAGATATTATTCCGAAAAAAAGTTACATACATAAAGAAATACAAAACCACATGATTCCTTCTCATATCATAGTTTGTGGAATAAAAACTGTCGACTGGTACCGTAATAATAATTTTTACTACTTTGTATAACAATAATATTATATTCAGAGCTTCATACAGCGCACATTCGTTACGAATATAATCTCTTCTGGCAGAGTAACAAAAAGAGATTGGGTTTTAATCCTGCCGGAATATCTGCGAAATCTCCAACAAAGGCGGCTAATATTTCGCTGAAAATACATATTTGATGTACCCACCAACATACTTATTACTGATTGATTTACGGAATGGGCTTTCGGTTTGTCTTATACGTATAAATATAAATACATATATATTTGTGGCACATCTAGGTATTTGTTTGTTTCTATTAACCTCAAATTCTATTAAATTGTTATTACATTATGTCACTGTTATAAATAGTAACTTTATTGAACATTTTCAAAAGAACATGGATATAAACCATTTATCACATCAACATTTTTTATCATTAGGACCGTTATCAATGTACCTAATTCTTTATTTTTAAAAGACAAACAAATTTTCAGTCTCGAGCAAGTCGTTAAAGTCAAAATCTAAAATTTATTAGTTTTCAAGGAAGTTTAGGCGAGAGTATTATCTGATATGAACAATGCAAAAGTTTTATAACAGTGTTTAAACATTCGCATTGTAATCCTTTTAAGCGATGTGTAGAGTTCATAAGATTCGTAATCGCTATTTGCAGAATATTATAATGTTCTATACCCTAACCCGAGGTTCACACCTAATATCTGTATAGTAAACAAAACATCTATAGTTGAATTTATATGTGTGTTGACATTTCGAAAACAATAAACACGATAAAGTGAAGGTTTTTGACGTATACGACCTTTCAAAATGACATTTAAGTCATAAATAGAACGATCGCTGTTCGTGCCAGTACCTAACAATAACAAATTGGTAAAATTAACGAAAAAAGGGGAATAGGAGTAGTATTAACTGGCAAGTACAATAAGCTATTTTTAAAAGGTTTTTGGGTTTGTGATTACTACAGGAATCACTAGCATTTAATTTTATATTTAAGAGCTATTTGTATTAAAGGAATGTTAGCGCTAACGGGTACGGGACACACGTGCACAATGACGTGACCACGTGACCACACGTGCTGCCACCGATAAAACCCACTAATTGAACGTAACATAACCACCCATAATCGCGTAAAATGTGTTTTTGTCATTTATGATTACCTAATTAAACTTGTTTAAATTTTAACACGCTTTTTATCGCGCTATACGCGTTTCGCACGAGCTTTATAATAATAGGCACATGACACGCTCCCACTCACTACTTGCGGCTTATTTATAAGTCGACTCTAAAACTCGAATAAAAATAGGGACGTCGAATATTACAAATTGTATTATTTTATTTCGTGTGCGTGACAGCCAAGGCGTCCTAGTTGAATTTATTATTTGATCGATAGTAGATACGTTCAATACGTACCTCGCCCTTACTTAAGGTACACGCTTGTCAAAATGTAGGCACAGGTTGATATTTTAGCTATTTAAATCTGTGTAGACACGACTCTGGACGATATTTACGTACTCGTACACATTTTGAGACTGGCTAAAGCTACTTTAGCCCTACCACAACAAAAAAAGGACTATGTCAAGATATTATGTGCACCGACATTTTGCATAGGGTTATCCAGTCACAAGTTCAAGTTTCATATCAACATAATTATTTTCCACAGATATAATAAATAAGTTAATGACATATGATAGATAAAGATAATAAGTTAGGTTTAGATTCAGTGGTATAATCATCGTGATCGTCTTAACTTTATTCCCAGTCGCAGACGAGGTTTCAATATCTATCATGGCACTTATTGAATAGTTGGGCTAATCCATAGTTAAATTTATAGTACTTCCAGTACTCACTATGTATACATCTTATTCAGTTGACGTTTATAGTAGACGTAAACCGGCCTAGATATCGCTGCTTTTAGCATTGACAAGATTTACAGTTGTTTTAATTACCATAGCTATGTCAAACCAGTTCCGCAATGGTAAACGGGGTTATGGCAGGTATAAAACAATAGAAGATCGGACCATTCAGAAAGTGCTTTAAATTTAATCTTCGTAGACATTCATTCCTACGAAAAATAAAACTTCATTTATCAGCCCTTTAGATACTCAAAACTATAACTAAATATTGTTTTTACAAATTCGTTCAAAACGCCACTTCTATGTACGCGTGTCGTCCACTGTGTTCAGCCGCATACTTACATTTTCATAATGAAAAATAATGCAAGCATTATTGCTCACGTATACGTCACGACTCGTGATTTAGTTTTATTTCTTCAAAAGAAAAATAAAACACTGCTTTTTTTGCGGCTAATTAATTTTATTGTCGAAACCATCACAAGATTTGAACGCATTCTCAATAAACAAATCTCATAGCATATTCTATTGGATAACAATTTTAACTCGAATAAAATTCACGTGACACTTCTATTTTAGTGCTTTCTTAACGACCAACGCTATTAATTTGTAAGTTCTTCGACGCAAAAACCAACGGCAAAAACATATCGGCTGTCACATAAACTTAGGCTAACAGCTTGTATACAAACTCCTTGACAGGTCAGCACTTTCATCTTAATATACAAAACATTGAACAGATATACGAGTTTAAACTAATTGATATTGGTAAATTGTTTGCCGACACGTGTTTAATATATTTTAGTTTGAGTTAATTTTAAAACTTTTACTATAATTTATTCAAATCACGCTATAATAGATTAATTTTTGTTCAAATGTACTTTACAGGCATTTAGTAAAATAAAGAAATATATTTTAGAGTCTTTTGCGTTTAGTGCTGTCTGTTTTATGTAACATTTGCACAAAATAAAATATTTACAAACTAATCTGTTAATGGTGTACTCAGAAAGTTAAGTAATAGTTTTTATGAATAACACACGTAATAAAATTTTAATAAGTACCTATATAATGTCATACTACTTATAATAAATTAAATTTCACTTTCTTAGTTGAAGTATTGAATTCAATTCCTACTCAGCGCAAGAATCTGTATATGTACTGATTGAGTATATTCGTGTCTAAGTATCATACGAGTATGTGGATACCCATTACAAAAAACCATGTCTGTGTGCGGACATATATGTATACTATAACCGAAAGTATAAACTTTTTAACCTATGCATTAGGTAGACCCTGGTAGGCCCTGTGTATCATCCTTGAATATAGGTACTTTAAGTATGTCAAGTTGTAACTAACGAAGTAATCTTGGTAATTGGCATGTAGTTCTAAGTAATAATCAGAAAAACATTTCGTAATGCTTTGTGAAATAGCCGTAGTTGATGCGACTAGACAAATGTTTAGATCCTTTGAAATAAAATATCAATCTACGTCGAGTAGCACAATTTATTCTTATCTTTATGACTTGCATTAAAAGAAAGTGTGATTGCTATCTTCGTAAAGGCTTAACTTATTTTTTAAATTACCGGCGCTGTTGATCTGACGTAAACAAACAGTTGGAACATAATTTTACGACGGTTTCTATTCGATTTTCATTTTAAATCAGTTGCTATATGTATTTTTGTTTTCTTTTTATAGTCAAATATTTATAGATGCATACAAGCAGCTAAACCTGCGAGTTGTAAGAATATACCTCCGCCTTCTTCTTTAGTAGAGTTATAGAAAATCTAAGAGTATGATATGTATCTAATTTAAGCCTGAAACGTTTTTCTTTTTTTAATTTTCATTTGAAAGTTTTGGCCATTAGAGTAGTAACAAGGATAATCTATAGTATAATCTGAAGGAGTACCAGTTATACGACACTAAATAAAGCTGCTAGAACGGGTTATATCGTAAAAAAATATTAGTTAATAATATAGACACTGATAATCACGCGCATTTACTAAACAAGCAGTAAAATTAACCTTAAATATTTAATAAAGCCCCCACAACCAAGCTTCAGGTTGCAAAATATAGTCTGAATTTAGCTGCCGGATTTCATCAAAACTACTGACATTCAATTTATGTAACATCGCATTTCAAAAACAGCCACTTTTGTATTAGACAGGAAGCTTAAGCACCCCATTCTCGCTCCCATATTGTTATCTACACCCAATACCCACAACAGGGCCCCACCTTTATCATAAAAGATATACCGGATATTAAAAAGGACCACTAACTACAGCACATAATAATACTCTAAGCACGCCATGGGGTTATATAACTTTAAGTTTATACTTTTTATGGTATGTTATTTACAATCAAACACTGGAAATATCTATAAAATTTCGTAGCTATACAATGTAATATTTAAATGGACTTCCTTATATATAGGTCATATAAGATTATAATAATGATTTTTAAATACAAAGTTCAAAATCAAACTTCGCAGGCAAAATCAGATATTCCTTTAATAAACTAAAAACTAAAGTCAAGGTAATGACAATAATAGATTTATGACTCTCTCAACTTTATGAAATAATATCATAAGAAACTGCTGTATAACTTATGATCTTATTATACTTAACATCCATCTTACCCGCTTATCTGTCAGAAGAAAAGTGAATTAAATTTAATTTAAACTGTGCTACGTTTGTCTTATATTCTTAACGTGATGAATGAAACTATTAGGTTAAATGTTACAAAGGAAATACAATACTTAATAGACTTTTTATTTTTCAGTTTTCTTATATTATTATTATGGTAATAAAGAAATGAAAATTAATAATAACATATTCTCTGTTCCTACCCATTAAGTAATTTTAGTTATGTTTTTACTATTCAGTTTGAAATATGAAGTGAAACAAATACCAAATCTGATTTTTTCTATATATTTGAATGTAATCAACTATTGTAATTTAACATTAGATAAAAATAGTTATACCTACCAGTGCAATCTGTTGACAATCGCGATCACTTTACGCAAACCATGAGCTTCATTTCCCTTGTGTATTGCGTTATTGTAGACATTGCGGAGACGTACAGAATAATGCAAGTACCTACACGTACACCAATGTTTTAGTGAGTGCACTAATAAATAATCTTTGTCTCCTCATACCATCGTCCTCATAGCAGTTTGAATCCCGAGGTGCGTTTACTTTCTGAACCTTTTTCCCAACTCAGTTGGGGTCGGCTTTGCAGTCTAACTGTGATGCGGTTGAATTTCGATATTTTCCGTGAAGCTACTGCCATCCAACCTCCACAACCAATGGTCCAATGACTTCCAAGTTAGATTGGTTGGACTTTTGAGGGCTCCAACTACTCGTAACGACTGCCATAAATGTTTGTATGGCAACCGGGGGCTCAACGTGCTCTCCGAGGCACGACCAGACCAGCACAAACAGCCATATTCATGCATGCAACTTTTTGCACTGAGCGGGGATCGATAGGGATGGTATATAGGTATTTTCAGTCCTCTGTTGCGTGGCGGTAATGAACTCAACTGATACGCAGGAGGCGCGGGTCCGCGCTCAGTGCAAATAATTTGTCTATTAGCATAGGTTTGGTCATGCCTCGCAGAGCATGTTTAACCTTTAGTTTCGGTTGCAATAGTTGAAACCTTAAAATATCCGACTAATTTAACTACAGAACTTCGATTTCGTCTGTTGGTTCTGGAGGACACATGATAGCCGCTACACAGAAAATATCGAAATTTTACCGCATCTTAGTTAGACTAGACAGCCTGTCCCAGCCAAGAATGGAAGCCAAGGATGTTGGTAAATTGTTGCCCATCCAGTTTTAATATGTCTTTTTTCTAACCCTTCATTAAACGGTATACGATAATGAATAATAGCTAAGGCATTATTTTGTTTCAATATTAAATTTATATTATTCCAATAGCCTTGACTCCTAAAATGGCGATAACAAAACACGGACCTCGAAAACCGATTATAATTTGAAGAAAATGGGCTTTGGTTTGTTTGCCTAAATCAATCAAAAGTGTTCAAGCGATATAAAGTTCGAGGCCAGGGTTGGCGGCCTAGCTGCTTCATAATAGAAGAGATAAGTCACTTAATTAATGCAGGTACGCCCCGGTAGTGTCAGCCCTATCATTCTGTGACACTTATATATCTTTTTGACGCTTAGGTGAACTAGAAACTCTGATATAAACCGAATTATTACAGTTGTGAGATTTTACCGTATTTTACTAATTATTATTTATGACTTCCATTTCCAGCTTTAAGTTCAAGGTCTATCCTTCTAAGAATCAATTACTATAGTGTTCAAATTCTTCGACGGTGTTCAAACTAGTGATCTTTTCCTTACAGGGGAAATGCTCTGACCGCTAAGCCACAAAGCCACGTCTGAAGCATTCAAAATTCTCCTATACAACCATCTTTGGGATGATGGGAGCCATCTACCGACAATCATACGAACTATCGGTCACAATGAACAGTAATTTTTAAATTCGTTTTTTGATTAAGTACCACCCATTCAATCAATGTAATGAAAATTTTCATTATTACAGTGTTATCTTTAAGACTACCCAACAATAGCTATATATCGTAAAATGTAATAACATTATGCACATACAGCATTTAGTATTGTGCGACTTTGGGTCGTATAAAAGAGGTATAAAAGGTGTATTTTTATAATTAGCAGTAACTTAAATTTTGACCACATTTAGTGCAGCTCCATGTAAGAATGTCCCTAAAATATACACTACCTCGGAAGCAGCGTCTCAAAGAAGTATGCTTTAGTATCAATGCCTCAGTCAACAATTTTGGTAAGTAAAGGGTGACCCGGATTAATTGCTCTCGAGTGTATTTTGTACTCATTATACAATTCATGTCTGAACATATTTCACAACAGTTCATCTGTCATACTTACTATAGTTGAATAGTTGAATCCATTAGTCTTGCCAACATCCCGTCAATATTTTATAGCAAGAGAAATACAGCAAGTACTGTCATTTGGCTCTGTTGATCTATGATACACTTGTCAATTTCACAATGCATCTCATTCTGACGTGACCCAAATCGTAAATAATGTCTAGCAACTCGCACGACAACTCGAGTTTACCACACGTACATTTTCATCAATTTTCAAAGTAGGTACAACAGTTCTAAGTCATGAAATATCGACGTAAATATTGCACACGCGTCTCGTTGTAAGGAAATTTTCCAAACTTCACTCGTAAAATTTGCCAAGTGAGATTTTAATTTTAACCTGTAAGTGATTTATGAATAATTAAAAGTGATGAAACAGCCTAAGTTTTAACAGTTTATGTTTCTATGCAATGACTCATTAGTTCACGACGCCATAAATTTTGTGTATGTTACTTAGTCCTATTACGTATTTTATACCAAATATTGTTATACTGGGGAAAAATAACAGCAAAACAGTTTACTTATAAGGTTGAACCCAAATAGTTGAAGACAAATATGACCTAAATTTCTGATTTATCTCAAAGAACAAAAGAGAACGTATGTATTGTTGTAGTACAGTACTATTAGGCATATTTTGACCTACAAGGTAACGCACAGACCCGTTGCTACTCAGCTTTTGATTTACGCGATTTTCAAAGGAAAGCAGTAACAAAACTCGTGCGAGTATGTAACAAGGAATATGTTGTTTTATAATATGAATTCTGCATGAATAGGTGCGCGTGTGGGATAAGCTATAAAGTTCACCGGAGTCAGGAAAAATTCCCGAAACTAGCACCGTGTGAGGGTAAAATTCATAACGCGCTTAGCAGTTCGGTTCACCTGTCTCGTTAAACTTCGGAATTTTTAAATTAAATTCTGAATACCGCCGACTCTACAAAGTTGCGAATTCTTAAAATTCGGTATCGTAATTAATCTTTGGGTTTAATAAACATCCAAAGGCGAACAAAGAAAGTAGAGTGGTTTATTCCTTATTAATGGTGGGGATGACGCTAAATCTTGTAATTAATGCAGGTGCTCGCGTCTGAGCAAACTTACCGAGAGGATCTTTGGCAATTATCGGAAACTCGCTTTCTGTTACACGTTACGCGGGAAATTATTATGCTATATTAATTCTGCTAAAAGCTTTTCGGAGGGTTTTAAACGACGTTCAAGAATGTAATTGTTCAATTGAAGAGCGGCTTATAACTTTACGGTGTAAATGGTACTTAAGATTGTTTATAGGTGTTTCACTACCTAAAATAAGGTCAGCGAACCATCAATTGGTGCAGAAGTATTTCCTTGTAATTTCTAAAACAAATTAAAGAAGCTAAGTGTTATCAAAAAATATTAGAAACTGTTAAGGATTTATGAATTCGACGATATAACGATTTATTAACCATTTGCTCTTACAATAGATTAGAAATAAATTGGTTGTAAAAACGTACTTTAATAAAAACCCACTATGTATTAGTTTATCAATCCTTAAGCCACACAGTCCCTCTATCATCAACACAACCTGAAGTGACAGCGGTTACTTAAGGGGTATTGACTCGATATCAATTATAATGATTCATCATTTGCAATACAAAATATTTCCAAGCTGTATAAAACATAAACTAACTAATAACAGCGTTTAAAGTGTGCAGTTGTGAATATAACCATACCTACGTCGAAAAGTCAAAATTTTGAACCAATAATTAGATATTGTTAACGGGACAATATCAGATTTCTCTTAAGGCCAACAATCCCATAAGATGTGTGTTATTTCTTTCCGTTGCCTATATAATAAAAGACAGTTGTAAATATGGAAGCCTCACTATGACATCACAAAACAGCTGATAGGTCGCCACCCTGCATGAAAGACGAATTCGACGTCAACTCTAGCTGTAAGCAGAAATCTACCTGTCGATGTTTTTACTGTTACATCCGTCTGCTAGGAACGTCAGAAAGGTACGACACTAAACGCACTTCTGGAGCATGTTATTGATTTTCGCCGCCCGATGGGCGGAGCCAATTCTGTGCGAAAGGGATCACGCGATTGCCTCCTCATTAAATCAGAAGAGGAGCATCAATTTTACTCCGTACAGATTCTAATTAAGGACGTACCCATTAAACAACTATTTTAAATAGGTAAGGTCTAATGGAAAAACCTTTTCACGAAAATTATAGACGTGAAGTAACATCATCGCAATTTCAAGTACCTGCGTCATAATTTCTTTACAGCTCAATATCACTACAAGAGAAAGAAAACTCGAAATAAAACCCTGTACTAACGTGTCTGGTCGAGCGTGAAAACAGTGGGTCCAAAGTTTCCCAACGTTGTGAGAGGCCTATATCCAGCATTGAACTATGATAGGCTAATTGATTGATAGGATACTTTTAATCAGTAGAATTACACTGAAAATTTCAATAATAATCCCTAATTTTTTTAAACGTTTAACAAAATGTACCTAAAAAAATATTATTCTGCTCAAAAAATATCATTTTACTTAGGAATATTGTTCGTTAAAATGCAAAAGAACATCAACAATCCGGAGAAAATATAATAGACTCAATACCCAAAAGCATCCATGTGGAAATGCCGAAAAGGCCTTTAATTTTATATTAAACATCTTTAAGAAACCACAGCTCTGTAATTGAAATTTGTTGCGAAAGATATCAAAATATTCAAACCCCTTTATAAGTACTTGAAATCAGTACAAATTTGAAGCGTATTTCAAAAAATGTGGAACTTTATGGAACCATGATAACTTGACAAATTAACTACGAGTAAAGTGGTTAAAAGTCTTCGGATACAGACTTCAAAATATAACATTCTTTTCATTTTTAAAGTCAATTAAAAATAGTTATATTTGTTCAAATCAAAATGTAATATATTTCTCCTGCAGTATACATAAATATCTTTTCTGAACTTTTTTTAATTTTAAAAATATACATTTCGCAGTTCATACAAAATATGTAAAACTATTTCTGCCGTCGTCTTTTGAATCCCAGAGGCAATATAATATTGCAATATCACAAAATATTTCAGAAACGACATTCAAATCCAATTTATCCAATTCAAACGTGAAGTTATAAACACGGTTTAACGATAAGATAATAAAATCGTGCCACTCTTGGTACACGTAAGGCGAAAATTGTCTCGTCTCCGTGACATTTTCCTCAGTTCATGGGGTCAGGGTTGGGACGAAACGTAATCGTGACGCGTCCCAACTCTCGTGTCGAGAATAACAATACTACACGTTTAGAATCCCAACTTCGAATCTGCATAACAATATGTACACACACTGTTCGATCCGATTTTGTAGTCCAGTGTAAGATTAATCGAGAACTTGTGTGTTGTAGGTTCTGTATATATTAGAAGATGTTGACTTGTACTCGATTTTTAAATATTAAGAGATTGTAAAAAGTAAAGCAATGAAAAAATGTTTACCTCGTTGTTTTACTATATAAGTATATTGAAACAGACTTAAACATATTCATACATCAGAAAACGTGAATAAGTATATTCTTTTTTTTATAATATCACGCCTATATCCCCGCAGGGGTAGGCAGAGGTGCTAGCGCCCACATTTCGCTAGTTTATATTTAGGTCCCAATGTAATAGGTGGCGAGCCTATTGCCATTAACCGGGCACTTATAAACCTGCGATAAATACACACAACTTCGAAAAGCATCGCAGTCATTGGTGTGTGCCATGGTAAACCTGGTATCAAACCCGAGACCTCGTCTCAGCAGTCCATTACCCATACCACTAGGCTACCGCGGTATATTCTCTTGGTACAAAATATTTATTTAGCTTTATTTTGTAAAGGCAGATTTTTTCAATGCGTAAAAGATAGAGCATGTGGATTGGTCTTAATAAAAAAAAATACAAGACAGTAAGAGAACCGCATAACTGCCAATAATTTAATTATGGCTTTGGACAGACGCGAGATGTCCAAGTATAAATTGTACATAAACAGTATTTTTTTTATTTGTTATAATGAAATGTAGGAAATAACAGCCCAGATTTTTTATCATAAAATTGAGAAAATAACGTTGGTTCCAAACACCCCGTAGATGTAGTGAACTATTCTACGTGTACATAAATATCAAACAGTTTACGACTAATATCAAAATGTCCTCGTGCTTTCTCAGTCATTAAGTCTACAAAACTCGACTATTTGAATAATCTACAACAAATGGACATTCTACATTTTGACTGGCCGCGTCACGCCTTTAGTTAACTGAAACACATGTCAAATAAAATAAACTTTTTTTTCCTTTGTGAAATTTAAAACGACATCAAAGGCGGAATGTTTTGTACATACGTCATATTAATGGCATAGCAACATTGTATGGGATTAGAAAACGTTTTATAACGACGGTAGTCACAACAGGTAGACAAGCTTGGCAACATAATTATGACAATATATTAGAAATTGAACAATCTACACTTTGATGGAAATATCTAAGATCAAGAAAAACAGATGGCCGTTGGAACCGAAAGGTTCGTTCGAGGCGTAAAACGGGTCAGATTGGAAGTCGATGGGGGAGCCCTATGTTTAGCAGTGGACGTATGGCTGAAATGATGAGGATGATAATGAGGATGATCATTTATTGAAATTTGAATAACATAATTGTTATTTATTTATATCTTAAAAATCTGTAATTATTTATATCCGGGAATATTACCCCAATAGATGACAAATCTATAAAAATGATTCGTACGTACTTTATTCCATGATTGTCAAACCGTAACAATTTTCAATTATTTCTCAGTTGAACAATGGCAATTGGAAACTTGGAAAAGTAAAAAGGCGGCCTAACTCAGCACAATCAAGGCTCTCAAGTGCAGAAACATAAATGAAACCATTAATTATCCGTGAACCCAGTTATTCTTCCCTCCTGCCCTCTCCACCCGCACTCCATTGCGCTTTTATATTTTTCTCTTTCCCGTTAATTTGTCCAAAGTTAATTGAAGGGATATTTCAGTGAGGGACGACGTAAATAGCTCAAGTTGAAACAATCCAGCAGTGAGTTTTCAAAGCTGCATAACAAGATGATCTCAAATTATGCCCCTGACTGCGTGGTGGTAAGCTGGAGGGAAGAAAGCCATTTCCTTCAGACTTTCGTGAAGAGTTCATTTATAAATTTATTGTAGCATATTGTGATGAATTTCGTTTTAATGCAGTTGTAAACACAAAGTGCAACGAGCGGAGGTTAAATTAAACCATTGTAAGGCGCATTTAGCAAGTACATTTTTCACGTGAGAGCTAAAAGGGTCGCGGCGCGTCACCTAGTGAAGCGAATAACTGGAAGGATTGACGGCGAGCCCGCCGTCGTTGCATTGTTTACCAAAACAATGGGCGACCTCTGTGGAGTCATTAACCTACCTCCGATGTCAGCGCAGCGCAACCGAGTTTGCCGTGATGCAGATTCTTAATGCGGATTTAATATCAAAACTGAATTTTTAAAACACGTTCCTTATCGAAATCTACATATATATGGACCGCACTTTAAATTAGAGTCCTGTCTGGGAAAGTGCCTCCATCTTAGAGAAAATCAAGTCAAAATTGTTCCTAGGAAAATCTTACAAAAGGTTATATAAAACCTTAAGAGCTCCTAAGACATTTCTCATTCTTTATATTTTTTAACAATTCATCAATTCAGTAGCTATGGGAAACACTTACCTATTATTTGACACACCAATAATGGTTTGGATTATAGGATATAAATCCTTGTTTGCTAATTGGGTATTTGAAAAAAAATAATTATTGATTTTTTTTATGTATTTTAAAACTGTATTATTAATAATATTGATATTTAATGCAAAAAACTTCAAATAATTTTTTTTTCAATTAATTATAAACAATTAAAAATTGATGAAATTTAAATAAAAATCACGTGACTATAAACGCGCCATGATTGGTCACCATAGTTGTGACGTCATAATGTTATAGCTATTTAATAACAGTACAGCGTTTACACATTACACATGTCTAGACAATAATATTAAAATTTTTTTGCTAAAATACGAGTTGTTAGTTGGTTTCGATTAGCTATGTGTGATAAAGGATTTATTAAGGCAAAGTCTGATAATATTCCTGATGTTGATATATTTATGATCACCGATTTTTTAAAAAATGACATTCGGTTTAATTCTGCTGAAGTTCGTGGTGCCAAGGTATCAAGGTAAGTTTGTTAAAAAATAATATAATAAATGAAAATATTTAATTATTTATTCTCCATTACATTAAATATAATTATTTATTTCATAAATTGCAGAGAAACCATTTATTTCGATGTTTGTCATCTTGGGGAACATTTAAAAACATTTTATCAGGAGTTGCCTTTGTAGTATTCGTACATAATGGTACAAAACAAGAACGATAACTTTTGAGGTTCGACCTTTTTAATATAAATTTAAATATTTAATAATGACAACAAAATTAAATAGATCAAAACACTGTATTTATTATTTTTCTATCAACTGCAATGAGTGAAAACTAACATTATGACGTCACACGCGCTCGGGTTTGTTCGGGAGTTGTCGGCGTGTCTTCGGTACTGGATGCAAATTTTTATTTTTATTTTGAAATAACTTTTGAATTATTGCGAAAAAAAATAAAAAAAAATAGTTTTGTTATAAAACTAATATATAATCTTTCCATTTATCACAAAATTTTTTTTTTTCAAATACCCAATTGAAAGCATAACCATAAAACCATTACAGTAGTTTGTATATCATATTTTGCTAAGGTTTGTAGACGCCTTAAACGTTTGATAACAATAATTGAAATTAAATGAACCATACTTGGTAAAGCAATGTTTCCATTGGAGGGCTTCCACGTTGACATGGTTGAAAACACGTGACCGTTCGTACACGCGTCCATATGAAACGTGTACGTTTATCCTGGTTGCGACAACTGATTGTCATAGTATACCACTAAGTACCTATTTATGGAGATTATGGGGATCGGATCATTTCAGACCACACGCGTAGGTTCAGACAGTGTTGCATTATTCACATAAATATTTAATCCGATACGCGTGGATGGTAATACGCAGTAGTTTAAATTTGATCCGATATTACAGCCTAAATTGAGGTACTGAAGGTGTACCATGCCTTGGAATACTAAAAATAATTTAGTAATTGACTTATTACTAGTACGTTGATGAAGGGTGCCGTACTAACACATGTTTTGACGGAGAATAAAAGTGACATTATAGAAATGCCACCCACGCGTTATTCTACCACCCTCGTCATCGGATGCGCACTTACTCGCATCACGCGCACGTTGCTCGGAGGCGCAACCACATCAATATACAAGCTGAACTCTTTCTATAGAGTGGAGGAAACTATTTTATGAGTGGACGTCGACGGAGCTCTTATACGCTGTTTTCTTTTAGTTATATTTTGTAGAAGGAAAATTGTGGAAGTCTATTTTGAATCTATATCAATATGAGGAACTCATTAATGCAAAAGATTATTAACGTTAAATCTCTTCACCTTTTCATGAATAGAATGAAGAATACATTGCGAGAGGCCTATGTCCGGCAGAGGAATACGATAGGCTGATTGATTGCTACATACGATAAAGTAGAATATTGGCTACACCGATTAGTTGACCTAATATGACATTCTTTATTTCAGTGGCAGGGCTTGACTGGTACGTCCTGCGAGCAGCGGACACTACAATGAGGAGATTGGTGTCACGCTACCGGCCGACCGCCCAGCATCCGCCGGATCATGTCACGCAGAGTCACACATCCGACGTTATCACCTACCTGGCTCAGTCACATTACATGTCGACATGTCAATTGTGTTACTAACTTGTTAATGTAGCTGGCAATTACTTAGAGTACTCTATTCGATAATAGCTTTAACATTACACTAGAAAATATTTCTAAAGAAAAATGTCAGTAAATTTTCCATCTTATGACAACTTGTCAAGCGAGCCCGCCGTCAAGTAAACACAATTACCTACCGCTGTCGTTAAGCACAACGTTTTCTACAATAGAGATTGTTTACAAAACAATATAACTCTTCAACTAAAGCTGCATACATTTTATAGTAGACATCTCAACTAAATAGCTCCCTTTTGAACATAAAATAAGTAAATAAAAAGAATGAGATAGAAACATTATTGCATCACGCTCGCACTCAGTTAACGACATCAAATTTTAAGCACTTTTGCAACAGTGAGGCAACAGTATTCAATTTTCGCATCTTCATTTCATACTCACAATATTGAGAGAATTGACTGAAAGTACAAGTACCTACTAGATATATTGCAATATGATTCACATAAATGTTTTTATTCATATAAATACAAACGCGAATATGTTCCTAATTTCTTTGACATAAACTAACTTGTTTCGAAAGACGGATAGGTATGTCTCCAGAAAAACTTCGTAATATTCACACGTCTATCAGTTTTGGACAGAATACACTATATCGTCTTTCAAAGTACAAAAATGCACAATAAATTCTAATAGATACGCTTCATAATAGTATCTTTTGTTCACAGCCATTATATCTCAGTCAAACAAAAGTGAATTTCTTGCACGAAAAGACCACTAAGAAATAAAAGTATTTTTATGAGTACATTTGTCTGCGTGGTGGCGATATCGTTAATCCCCTACTACACTGTACTTTTACGCTTCTTCAAATTACGATGTTATTTTTACATCACTAAGTTTTTAATGCCACCCATGGCTTATGGCACCTGATGGTTTACAGTCAGAGATGTTCACAACATCGGAAATAGAGATTATGCTAGGATCTTCAGTTTATTGCTACATAAAATCATTTGAAGTTATTTTTATTCATGTTAAGTTTCTTTCTTTTTGTCAGTATAATTTTAGTGTTCTATGCATGTATAATATAATATATCTATTTTACAATACCAACAAATCTCAAAGTGATAATTCTCTATTTCGCGATTTCATGCCAGAAACAGACAATTTTCCATTTGATTTGATTCCAGAAATACGTATCGGTTCATGCAGTTACACGCTCCGATATTTTTCTGATTGTCTGTCGGAAGTTTTACCTTTTTTCTATTTCTATAACATTTATAATACGAAATTGGATTAGTCTATTAAACTGTATCACACGAAAATATAGTATTTCAGTTTATTTCTAATAATCAAAGAATCAATTTTGTTTATTCAGTTTTGACACATAAATAAAAAGCACATACGAAGGACAAAATTTTATAATTTTATACGTCAAGAAATATTAAATAAAGTAAATTAACTATTTGAAAATGATTCTTTTTTGAAATGATTAGACCTACTGAGAAGTTACCGGCAAGAAACTGTTATGTTTTTTTTTAATATAATTTATATTGGGCGAGTAAGCGAAGAGATGAAATACTGAAATCAATACATGTAATAAATTTAGCTATCAATGACATCTGCAAGTTCTCACCCGAATTAGTCATAACGTGGTCTAAAATAAAATTGAAGTCTGTTCTATCTAAAATGGCGCTGATCTTACAAATGTCAAACACACAAAAACAAAATGGCATGTTAAAATTTTATAACATGTTGTTGTTCATCATTATGTCTCTGTTGCTACAAGTTTCTTGTTACGAACCACTTTGATGGATCACTAGTAGCACGCTGAGTACCCAGTAGATCGTGCAACGTCACACCATGTGAATGGGCACTACTCGACACATTTACTTTGAATGTTGAGACGGGTGACAAGTTACACACAAGATCATGTATCAGATGTCACAACTTATTGCCAAAGCTATACATGACCATGAAGGAATCGCATTAAAGTATATAGTGAAATTAATAAGTCAGATTTCCATTGCGGAAAGTGTAATTGACTTTTGGGGCGAATGACAAAGTTAAAAACCTTGGCTTGTACGTCATTATATTCTATGGATGTAGAAGCTATAATATTGTTTCAGGGAGTCTTTTACTGTAGACCAATTTTGAACCTCAAAATTTTTAAAGATAATTTTGTTTGGTTCAATATTTAATTATTGCGAAAGCTATGAAGAGAGTAAAATATATTATATACATGATTTATATTGATAGAACACTTGTACTTCTCCACTGTATTTACTTTTATACCTAACCGGTTTCGCCTTGCGGCATTCTCAAAGGTTTACAGGACATATACCAATATATATATTTGTTATAATACCAATTATATACCAATGGCGATACACACTTACTGAATAGCGATTTATATTTTTGTAGTTTTATTTAGCTTCGTATTTTATTAGATTAGGTCTTAATTATTAGGTGCTTTGCTACCGTGTGAGCTGTATGTAGTCTAGATACAAATTTGTAAATAGATTAAAAAAGAATAGCCTGCTGATTTCCTTCTCGGAGTTTTTAATAGTCAGTGTCAAATTTAAGTTAAAGTTAATTCCTAGACCATGGGGGGATATATCCCCACTAGATTCGTCATAAATTGCTTAGCAATAATATTGCATTACAGTTCAAGAACTATGTCTATCAGATATTACGCCGCTGACAGATAGAAACCAGATTAAGGTGCCATCGATTACTGTAGCTACATAATTCTAGGCAATATTTTACTTACATCTATAGGAACTAATGTAGTTGTACTTATAACTACCCTAGAGCGGTATTTATAATAATCTACAGAATATCAAAACTAGTTTGAATATATAAACAAGAGCCATACACGAGAATACATAATTATTAAGTATAATCGTCATGCTTATCAGTGAAACTTTGTCACGAACTACAAACTTTGGATCCTGATGACTTAAGTATAGAAGCAAGTTTCGAACATTTATTTGATAGGCACGATATGCATAATAATAATAATATCAACCTTGTTTATAAATTGTCTTTACCAGTAGGCACTGGTTTCTGCTAAGTTTGAGGGAGGTTTGGTAGCAAAACCTGGTGGCCTGGCTTGAGAACATTCGCGAAGGTATTGGAAAAGTCACTTACAGGCCTTAGATTTTATTGTAATTATTGTAATCATAAATGTAGATAGGTCATATGAAGTTATATGCACATAAACAGTGAAAAATATTTGACTGAGGGTTTAATTAAAAGGCCACTTTGCTGTCACTGCTTACTGTCCTGAGGCTTAGACTTCGTCGTTCGTACCCCGGATAATAACATGTTTGTGATTGCCTGATTTGTTGTAGGTATCCCACTAATATTAAAAGTTAAGCCAGCAATGGACGTAAATCATCGATGGAGCTCGACGATGGAGATAAGGGTTTGCAGGTCATTCTCGCTAAAACTCAAGAACTGCGGGGCCAATAAAGCTAATTTTTGTTTTGAAAAGTTTATTGTACTTTACAGAACCTTTAAACGATGATAAAATATGTAAAAAATGCAAGAAAGAACAGGAATGTCAGTGCAACCGCGGGTCTTAACTGAACTGAAATAAATATTATCAGCAATACCTTCCAATTACACTACAGTCGACATCAGTAGCTAATATCAGAAAACCTTCAACTAATAAGGTCGCTCATTTCGCGAACAATGTATTGCACTGTACGTAGCATATGAGTGTTGCCGGTTGCGTCATAGTGATCAGTTGAAGGCAACATGAATTAAAGAATATGCACTACTATAGCGCGATAGAGTTTCGTACTTTAACTTATGTCATAGCTGCTCATTCAAATGTTATTATTTTCACCTTAGAGCTTGGGGGGCTGTTCACTTCGTCCCCTCATTTTGAATTGACTTATACCAAAGCTACTGCATTCCAACCAAAATATCGTCCGTAGATCAGTAGGTGTCTTGCTAGTAAGTTTGTAAGCCGCGTCGCGTCGTGATGTTTATGTAGAGTCAATGCGCGGGCGGCTATGCTTCTTCGTCTTTACTGAATACGTCTACGCACGAACGAATCATGATGGCGTAGTTGCGCACAGTGCCCCCACCGCACCTCCGCCCCGCCTTCGCCTCGACCTCACCAGTCGCCTATGACGCGACTGTCGTGTGTGAACGCACCGTTATTTATTTCTGAATAAAAAGTAAAAACGACGCCATGACGCCACCTCGACTCCAGCTCTTGTCGGCGACGCACCTTCGTGATGGGAAAACAAACCTACCCTTTATGGTCAATATCGTATATTAGTTTCATAGTACAGTTTTGAAGTCCTAACAAGGAAGTTAAGTTGTTATAGCTTAGCTTTACTTGTGTGACATGCACTGTTGGCATCGTCAGCAGTGTATGTTGTAGCGAGTGTGTGCATGCCTAGCCCAGGCAGCTTTGTGTGAGGACTTGGCACCAAAGTCGACATGGACAATTTGGGCCGAGCCACCTAACCCGTTATTGGATTGTCATAATTTAACATGGCGTGTACCTATCGGCTTTACTGCCAGGAATAACGACGATAAACTTGATAGTTCGCACGCCAAACGTACTAATGGTCGTAACAAATCTTTGAAAAAGTTTCGGCATAACAATAAACAAATAGCGGAATTTGTAAATGTTGTTTTATTTAATGTGGTAAGACAAATGAATGACAGTAATAAGAATTTATTATATTATTCATTATCTTTAAATAACCACTTTGATGTAATATTTAATATAAACAGGCGTGGTCACTACTTTAAACATGATTACATTACAGAGGATAGTATTCAACAAAGAATAGAGGTATTACTGTTCTAAGACCATGAAAAACCTCAAATCCTAGAAATTACTAGAATATCGTATCACAGGAAGCTAGAATCCGCAACAGTTCGGTCATCCATGATATCTCACGAACTGTTGCAGAGAGAGAGCCGTGGGAAGCTCACGTACTTGCTTTATACCTCGACAATACTGACCGGGTACAAAAAGATGCGGCCGACAATGCACACTGTATGGAAAACCACCAACCATGGTTTGTTCACACGATTGCACACATCGCTATGAGAGAAAACGTAACACTATTCGGTTATATTGAAAACCTCTAGATTTATGTCTTATGGTTATTACTGTGGTTCACTTTCGTGAATGCAGATACACATTCAGTTGCTTAATAAATAACGGGCAAATTGCAATTCCTACTCGAACTTTAAAGAATACACGAGCTCTATCAAAGTTGAAGTGAAGTGTTTAATTGTGTTTTCATCGTGATTGTTACGATATGAATGATAACCAGAATTAAAGTCCGAATCATTGATTCGAAATCATAACAATTAGATCTGTGAAACAACTGCCCAGCAATAATATCTCACACCACTAATTTCACGTTGCAAAACAATGAACCGAACATTGAAACAATAACAATAAACTATTAAGAAAGTTACTACTTATAGGATGTTGTTGTGAGAACATCTACTTACAAAAGAGAAAAGACAAAAATAAGCGATATGTTACAGTTGTTAAATTTGACACCAATGATTAAGAATTACATATTATTACAACTTAATAAACTACACGCGTATGTAAATGGTCATAAGATAAACTCATATATATATAGACAGCTAGCAACTACTTTTACTTCTCTTTAACGTCTAAAATATCGACGATTATATAGTAATCCCTTTACACAAAACGATATGTAATTGTAAGCTCGTTATACAAATGAATCCAAATTAAAACCGACTGATTGGTTCGGCATAAACACTTATAACCCAAATAGAGCTAAAAAAATAATTGGCGAATTGTGAATATTAATACAATCTAGCAAAATAGGTATTTCTCCGTATATATACAGTGTATGTGTTGGAGTATGAACTTAATTAATTAACCTGAGATATATCATACAATGTAATTTTGATATCGGTTAATATTCAGTCATCGCTAACAAAGTGACATCGCATAAGTCTTGCAACTGAATCGGATTACGAAAACGTTTAGCCGCTCATATGCACACGTGTGCATCGTATTAACACATCGTTCCTACGCTTATGACGGTTAAGTAATATTTCACGGGCGTTGAGAGATGTCACATCGTCGTATCACACCTGTATTTACGTGTGTAATTACCATACACGAACGCGGTGTCTCTGCCTTATGTCTGCTACCCAGAGCTGGTAGGTACTCGACCATTTAACCGTTGCCCATTAATTAAATACCACTTTCTCTTTACCACCGCTGATATTAAATGACTGCAGGAGTCGGTCTGCAACTAATTCAAGCTCGGGGTTAGCGTCAACCACTCGCTGAGCTACCGCTTACGCAATTTACCTAACCACAGATTTATGCATCAGCCGCTCTGCACAAATGGTTTAACAGTATACAGCATTGAAAGGATTAGAATTTTAGTCAAAGAAGCATTTTGCTTACCATTTATTTTTAATGATTACACTTTGGAGATTTTAAATAAATCCAGAATTAACTAACTTCAAGGAGAACATTATGAATGGATTTTAATTGAGTTAGTTGAATTTTGAAACGCATGCAAATCTATCAAAAGTTTTCAATGAGTAGCTTGCCTAAAGCGCTTGAATATTGGAAATTAAAACCTACAGAAAGGCAAGGTGCAATGCTCGTTAGTCAGATAAAATATTCTTGCTTATGCTAAACTGTTTATGTAAATGAAATAAGTTGTCGCCTTAGCTCTTGATTACAAAGAGAACTTCAAGTAGTTTTGTTTACTGTTTAATCGCAGTTGCGTCTTGTTTTTCAAAGCGTGTTTATACAAAGCCCGACAGGTGTAAGTACTGTGAACATTTTAGTTTACTGTTTATACAAATACATATCAAAAACTATGTAACACCTTTCAACCATAATGGACATGTCAAGTTAATTTTAAAATGAAAAATGGTTTTTAATATACGACAATAGTAATAAATAAGTTTATTGTTTTTGAAGAGACCTATCCTCTAGTTTCATGGAAGATCCAGAGATATTATATCACAATTCGATTATTTAAATCAAATTAGAATTCAAATCATTTATTTTCAGATTACCATCAAATCATCATCATTCCCTGAACCTTTTTTCCCAACTCAGTTGGGGTCGGCTTTCCAGTCTAACTGTGATGCGGCTGAACTTCGATATTTTTCGTGAAGCGACTGCCATCTGACCTCCACAACCAATGGTCTAATGACCAATGGCGATATCGAAGTTCCAAATTAGGCTGGTTGGACTTTTTGAGGGCTCCAACTACCCGTAACGACTGCCATAGATGTTTGTATGGCAACCGGGACCGACGGCTTAACGTGCTCTCCGAGGCACTTATAAACCTGCGATAAATACACACATAACTTCGAAAAGCATCGAAAAGTCATTGGTGTGTGCCATGGTAAACCTGGGATCGAACTCGAGACCTCGTCTCAGCAGTCCATTACCCATACCACTAGGCTACCGCGGCTTCAAATTACCATCAAATCATTAATTTTTAAGTCTTTACTATGCATAACTTAAAAATTAAAATTATTAAAGTTATTCATGTTTTTTTTGTTTTTGTTTTCAAACAAAAAACTAACATAATATGAAAACTCTCAAAAAACAGTATGCTAATCGATTTACATCAAGTTATTCGTTCGATCCTTCGTTGAATGGCTAAAAGTAACTCGTTAATTCTGACTTGTAATCAAATTAAAACTTGTGAACGATGAAAGTATGGGGAGATCTGGCTGTGGTGAACGAGATTAAGGGGGTGGATCGGATTTCTACATTATCAATTTACGATTTCCGCAGACACCTAAGCACTTGTGAACTTAGCACAAATTTTTTAATTGTTTTGAGCTAGAATGTTTCGGTTTGTTGTTTTAAAGTGGTCAGTGGGTGGGAATTACCTAATAATGTTTGGGCGCTCTATGTTACATGTTATACCTGCGTATGCAATGAAGAAACACTGCTGAACTCTTTTTCTTCTCTATTTGTCTACTGAATTTCCTTTTTTCTTTAATCTCAAATTAGTATTGATGAGCTTCAGTGTTATATAATAATATAAAAATAAAACACTGTTATTTTTTGCTACAGATTATTATGCACGACTATTTATGTGGTTGCTATATATTGCCAACACTAAAACTTAAACATAAATATATATATGCTCGGGTTGAACTTCTCCCAATGTTATCGATACGTCTGAATTTAGATTATATCACTCCGATGAACAGCATCGATCCATCCGATAATATCGGCTAGCAATCAGCGATCCTCCTACGAAGCCTAATATCTAATTATAGCAATATATCCGGAAATACTCCGCAATTTGTGGCGAGATGTCCCAGATAACTAATGTTCGTTTGTACTAAGTTTTACTATTATTTTGTTAGATAAGTTATATGATTAATATTTTAAGTAAATAAAGGTAAGCAATTTATATATATTATGGGAACCACACACAAGAATAGTCTTGTTTATTTTTTTTTATTTTATTTTTTTTATACAACTTAGGTTGCAGACAAGCACGCGGCCCACCTGATGGTAAGTGGTTACCGTGACCTATGGGCGAGTGTAACACCAGAGGAATAACACTCGTGCCGCAACCCCTGTAAGAACAGAGACATTCTGTGTCGTCAGCGCAAAAGATGTAGGATAAGCCTTTGCTTTTCCCACGGACAACACAAAACCTCTCTAGTGAGCTCTGGCTACCCTACTCACCACCGAAAACACAACACAAGGTTATTAAACGGCGATATTCTATAGGGTGGAGGTACTTCCCCAGTCGAACTGCTCGATTGGGACGGATATACCGTCGTGTCCTACCTCCTTCAAATTTTTGAATTTTTAAATTTTTTTTATATTAATGGGAGAGTAGAATGCGAAATTAGGAATACCTAAAAAAGACGAACACTTTGTTATGAAAGAGTCTGCAAGAACATCAGACTGTTAGAACATTCCTTTCAGAAAAAGAACCACATATGCCGTTATCAATGATCATAGAATTTCATTCAAACGTAAACTCAACAACAACTAAAATGACTTTACAAAACTAGTATCCCCAATAAAGACGTTATCATACTATGTTACCATGTCATAGAAATCAGTGATTGCGATATGATGAAATTCATGGAATGTTGTGAAATTATAACATGATGACACAAAGATTGTAGTAGGCTGGTACATGCCGTCATCGATAGCTCTGACGTAGTTAGCAATATCGAAGATTGACGATAGTAATAATATGATAAACGAACACAAAATTAAATTATTTTAAAGTACGATTGACAAAGAATCAGTACAATATGATCAAAACATGGGCGTTCGGGAAAATGAAATACGTTCATGCTATTAAGTTCTCATATATATTTTAATTACTGAAGCTACTCCACAATTAACTTTTTAGGCTTCTGAGCAAAACTAGGGATGTTAATAGATTCGTATTTTCATTCTTACATGACCTCTGTGGCATAGCATTAGAGCGATCGCCCACAATATCTATATTTTATAATCTATTCAAGTGTTTTGAGTGCTAAGTCAATGGTCGCGGATTTGATTCCTGCACCGCTTAAATATTTATAGTGTGTATAACATATGTACATTAAAATTATAAAAAAAGTATCTAAATATGTTTCATCCTCATTAAGCTTAGATATCAAAGTAAACTTTGAAATTTCCTTAAATTTTTAAGTTATTTTTAGGTATAGGTAGTAACTTCGAATGTCGATAAAACTATGTAAAATGTCCTAAAATATTCTATATATTAGTGTAGCTCGTCAAATTGACTTTACCGCACTTGATAGAAAGCGGTGAGTGAATTTCAAATACAAAAACCACCGTTCAGCTCCTCATTAGATCTAAAATGGTGTTCAGTTTTATGACTTCAAGAAATACTTTTCTACCAACGTGTCAAATGTTATCATACGAGAGGAGAAGCAGAACATGAGTTAATAAACAATCCCAAGTCTTTGTTGTACGTTTATAAGGTATAACGATAATCGCTTACTGTATAAAAATAACGGTTAGTATTTCGAAAACCCTTCTTGAAATGTCAAGTTTATCTAAAATCACTTTGAACATAACATACCAGCGCTTTGTCAAAATATATCTGTCGTCGTTAGAATGTAATTCTATTTAGATAGCAAAGCAAAGATGAGCGAAGTATGGTTTTACGACCCATACAAATGTCATACAAGTAAGTACCGTTGCACACTGCGCTGGCAAAGTTCAACCTTTCTCCGCTATAGTCTGATAATATTTGAAGGACTCCGACGAGTGATGAAACGCATAAAACACATGCTAAATTGTCTAACATACTATTACTACGTAATAAGACCGCGTCTGAAGACTTATCCGAGAATTTTACTGTCTTCCTCATAAATCGCCATTTTATGCTACTGTGACAAGGACTAGAATAACCTCTGTTCTATTATATTATGCTAATACAAAACTGTGAAGTTTTTCTCAATGAAATTCGTTAAAAAGTATACATTTACAGAAATTAGGCTAATGAATAAATTAACTTGTTGGTGTTTGGGTTCTAAAATGCAGATGAAAATAATATTAAATAGTGTAAAACCGGGATATATGCCACAGTTGAATAGTTGCCCCGGTTTAGAATACTGTATGTTAGGGACATTAGTGAAGTTATTATAACACTTTACTGTAACTGTAAGAGCTTTCATATAAACAGAAATGTCATAAAAATCTTTAATGTAGATGTAAACATTTACCTGCGTCAACTTTTTGTTTCTTTGAATGCACAAGAGTATATACTACACTGCTTATTACTATACAAATGAAAAGAGCAACAATCCCTATATAAAATGACAGCCACCCCAACTACTTTTGCGACTATTGCCTATTGTACCTACTTTAATATGCGTACAAAATATTCACAGAACGAGAATCGAACACGCGATCTCTGACTTAGCCATATATTCTATTTCAGTTCCATAATTTTCACATTCCAGATTACGCGTCAGTTCCAATAGTTATTCTGTCATATTACACTTGTCGAAAAAAATACACCTAGTATATATGCCACTTGCCGTTAATTTCCAGAAATTACTTATAAGTAAAATACTTATGGGCAGCAGTCGAGTGCGCGTTATGGTTGTTGATGGACACTAACATTTTAAGCGCTTGGCTTACCAACATAACCCAACACTTTAGCAGAGCCCGAATTACAGTGGTTCATTTGAGAACTAAGTGTAAATTATTTTTTAGTGAAAGTTGGTTTGGTGTAAAATCTGAAGGATGGAAAACATCAATAAAATCAAATATCTAACAAACAAATATACAACGTTCTTGATTAAAAACGTTTAGTACAACTCATCAAGTGTGTTCTTAATGCACAGTATACTCGTATAAGAATACAGTACAAAACAACTCGATAAAGACATTGCGAGATAAAACTATAATAATCTTTTACTTGAATTATGTACATGCCAAAACTAACGGCAAATGAAGCCAGTTTACATAGTTAGTGAGAACAATTAGATATAATGGTGGGAAGTAGAAGGCTTAATTCGTAACGCGACGACAGTTCCAAGGGTACCGCGAGGGCCGTCGGGTCTAGGGGTTCTCATGAGTTATGACCGCGGCCTGCTTCTACCACTTATCTCCACATAATGACACACAAGATTCAGTTACATGACTCAAACATTAAGGGTTATGGTCCCGCTTTATTATTATCAAAAGGTCGGTGCCTGGAAACCGTGTTCATTAATATATCATTATGTTACTTAACATTTTCCGGGTAGATTGTTTTTTTTATTATTTGAATGTGTATGTGTACAGAACATGAAAGTTTTCTATGTAATATAAAACAAGGTATATTTGTTCGCATGTTACGCGCTGGTATTCATTCTATTGCGATAAAGTTTTGTCAACTTGAAGCTTGCATTTTCGCGAAAGGTTGTTTGATATATTTAAGTATACGAAATTTTCATGTGCGAAGTCGGGAAATTTATGGGTAGTATAATAAAAAAAAAATATCACTTCGATAGAACCGACAGAAGTGAGACCTTACCTCAATATTTATGTAGAGACTTATATATATACAGAAGTATCAGTAACCATTTCATTACATTTTCCATCATTTAATGAATAAAGTTTTCCCTTTAAAAATTCAAGTACTGTGATTTTCGACATAATTAGAGAGAGTAGAAGAAGTTCTAAGTTTATTAGTGATGGAGAGTATGGCCGTGAGTCTGGGCTTAGTTTAGCAATAAATCAAGTGAATGGGACACTTTAATGAGCAGTAGTAGCAGCAGAACGTTACTAAGCAGACACGATAGAAAACTAAAACGAAGAGAAAGAGATGCTTAGATGGTTGCGGATGCTCAACGAATTTCTTAAAACAGACTTATAATACCCTGGATGAGGTACCCATTTACGGACCCATATTGGGTAGCCTAAACGTATGTCAGTCAAAACAAGGTTATTTGGAAGAAAAGTCAGGTAAAACTTCCAGTAAAAATAATTACAATAGTACTAATGAAAAATATCGACATAAAGCGAATGGCATATATGCCAGGATTAGCGAGTATAAGAAGGCATAATTATATGTATGTATCTATATTGTCATAAAATATTTTCCCAAGGAAAGTGGTGCGCAAGAGCTACCTACATAATTATGTACATACTCGTATTTTACATTATTTTATGTCTGTAAACAAATGTATTGCCATACCATTTTAATCACTCATTGTTGAGTATTTTGAATGCCATATAAAAGCTATTGCGTAAAATATACATGCATATTCTCTGTTGTTACTTATTAGTAACAACAGAGAATATGCATATATATTTTACATTTTCATATTACTATTTACTGAATAAATCTGAATTCCGTACATTAGTCAGTATGATACTGACTAATGTACGGAATTCAGATTTCTTTCTGGGGTTGAAAAGTTGAATGCCAGTTGATGCCATGCAAGTCAAGATATGTCAAATTAATAACTAACTGATATCTGTAATGATTACGATGATCTTTAATCATTACCAAATAATCGTCTGGACATATTAACGTTTCCACTCCTTGCAGAAAATAAAAATGTTTGTATATCTATTTAACTTTTACGTTAGAGAGGAGTATAAAATATATACATTAAGCCCGCTTAATATCCAGTTAATATCAAGTGTGTTGTCGTTTGAATGGTCATGAATGTATTGTAATCTCTACGAAGTAAAATACAATATAATTTGTCTAATCCCATATATTGGCCAAACACTTTATTTCAATTGCAAAAGTCAGTATATATTCCATAGACACACCGAGGCCAACGTTATATTAATTAAATTGCAATGTACCGTTAAAGTTTGCATTGCACAAATAAGCATAAATTATGCAGACTTTTCAGTTGTACTTTTTAATCCCAAATGTTAAACCAATAAATAAAACTAGAGGCCTATGTCTGCCATTGTGGACTGCCGCGGGCTGAATACGATGATGATGTTGAAAGCTAATTTATTAATGTTCCTACCTACATAATTAGATGTAAAATGACTTATATTCGTTTAATTTGAGGTGTGATTTTCGTTTGATTATTTAAAAAAGAAGCACTTTATTGATTACTTCCTCATTTCATGACATCGCCAAATATTGCGAAACAAGTAGGTAATACTACCAATGCAAATAGTATTATGAAATTTGTAATAGGAGTCATTTAAAACGTGACGGAGGTGCCGGATTATAACAAATCGGAGTCCACTTTGTTACAAATGGCCTCCTTCATTTACCTCCATTTCTAATTTTACTGGAATCTGTGAGGAATTTATAATTTCAGTAGGATTATTATGATTATTGTTACACGTGTAACACAAAATACTTTAATGTGTTTACATTAAATCACAGTTATTCACTACTTCAATATTTACTTTTAAAATTATTTTACCTAGTGTCGTTCAGTGGCAGCATTATAAAGTACCTTCTGAGGCATTAGAACTTAGAAATTAAGGACCGGTAAAAGATTAAAATATTTTAGAAGTGTTTAAACTCTCATGATCATTAACACTATTATTTATTGTAAGTATCGGGCTATTCACCATGTATTATTTGTAACTACCAATATTTTGATACTGTTACAAGTTCCGTGATCACGGAGGAACTGAAGTACTGTCGGTAAATGGAGAATAATTCTATAAAGGAACGTCCGGAATCAAACCAAAACGAAATCGTGAGTAAATACAGGAAGCATCGTGTGTAGTGAACGTGATCTGAATCGATTTCAAGTTTCATCATCATCCATGCGATAATCCCGGTTGTATCCGAAGCTGCCACCTCGTAGTCCGGGGTTCGCATTTTCCAGTCTAACTGAATCGCGGCTGAATTTCGATATTTGAAGTGAAGCGACCGCCTTCTAAACACCACAACCAGGTATAGGCGATATCGAAGTACTGCAGTTAGACCAGTGGTTGGACTTTATAGGGCTCCTAATACCCATAACGACTGCCATAGATGTTCGTATGACAACCTGGCCGAGTCGAGTTCGAGTTTGTATAGTACTAACCAGTGGTAGAGTGATGTGAAACATAACAAAAGAACTCGAATGAGAGTAATTCGATATAATGTACTCCTAATACTATTTCATCGTTTACTACCAGTACTTCGGTTCCTCCGTAATCATGGTACATGTAACAGCACCGCAATATCGGAAACTTCAAACAATACAAAAAATATTTCGATGCCTCTAATAATAAGGTTTTGGAAGAATGACAACTTAAAACTTGCCAAGAAGATTTTGTAAATTGGAAGTGTTAAGCTGCTTTAGATAATAGCGCCCAAGGCGACTCGGGCGTCGGAGGTCGCAGAATGACGTCCATCCTCCATGAACGCAGGTCTGGGGGTGACGGGTGGAGCCGCCACAGGTCACCCTAGCAGAAGCAGGCCGCGGCGGTGGCGCGAAGTGAGTCTCCCCATATCGAGGTGTTAGATAGGGACATCATGGTTCCCATATTAGGGTAAGGGGGTCATCTCAAAGAGATGTCCCCGGGTCTGTCGGGGTGCGAGAGATATGTCTTGTATAATCTCACCTCCGGCTATCAAAGACCCATGAACGGCGTGCGTTTTGGTCAATTTGAGTCCGACATAATCACCTCCACCAACATTGGCGGAGGTGGTATCCGTGGCTATTTTACGCACGATACAAAAAAGGTAATAGTGCCCGGTGATCGCTAACTACCAGATTATGCTTGTTTACTCCTGTAATGTTATAGGTAGATTTACAAAAAAGGTTGGTCAGTTAAAAACTCCTTGACGTTAAAAAGAAAGAAACTATAACTAACTCGATTTGTTTTTGATAGTTAACTGAAATTAGAACAATAAGTTACTCATTTATGTATAGGATTTTTGTTTCTTTACTCACTTAAGCAAATTAAGCGCTAAAGCTCATTTCTCAAAAGCAATTTCATAGAGTGAGAGTCAATTTAAGGGGCGGAAATTGCTTCATTTAACGCTACTGGTGACAAAATAGAACGAAGATATTCGCCTATTTGTAGCTATTATATTGTCAGACATTATGTCTATAATTGAAAAAATATATCCTACATTATCGAGAAGTGTTATTATAGTGTAACTGTAATTTGAGGCACCCTGCAGTTTAGCAAACAATAATAGTTAATTTTCCATGTCCTACACTGTTGTTAAATCGGTAATAATTTATGGTTATTGTCTAATTAAAAAGTCATGAAGTAAAGGAAGGACATGCAACGGCGTTTAACAATAAATGTCGGAACGATGTTAGTTCATGCATTTTATAAATGTCCAGCGCATAAACGGTATAATTATCGGTTCGAAGATAAAATTTCCCCGCACATTTAATATTGGGTATTACAATTGTGATACAAAACTAACATAATGTACGTATAGTACTTACTGCATAATTTTAACACTTATAACACCATTATTTGTTATGGTTATCTTTTGTTTTGTATTATTTCAATGGTTAATTTTGTCCAACCAGACCAACCAGTCTTACTTGGAACTTCAATATCGCCATTGGTCATTGGACCATTGTTTGTGGAGGTCAGATGGCAGTAGCTTTACGGAAAATATCGAAGTTCAGCCGCATCATAGTTAGACTGGAAAGCCAACCCCAACTGAGTTGGGAAAAGGTTCAGAGAATGATGTTATTTTTTTTAATCATTGGTGAACGATGGAGCCACTCACACAAAATAAGATTTTATTTTTCCTAAGAAATTAGATTGATTTGAAGAAATTGAGAATCAAAGTGTTGATTAGTTAGTTTAACGCGTCGGTATCTCCCGAATTGAGCAGTCCAACTGGAGAAGTATCTCAGCCCTACATATTACCGCAGTTGATAATAAACTGGTGTTGTGTGGGGTATTGAGTATGGTTGTGCTGTCATTGGGAAGACCAATTTGTCTCCTACGCTGGTGGCACAGGAACTCTCCTAACCTACACCTCACCTCCACCTCCACCACTTCTTAAAGGTCATTAAGTTTCTATAACTCCCCTGTTATTGTAAACGTCCATAACCCACTACAACCACTTTCCATCAGGTAGACTGTACTTGTCTGCCACCTAAGTGGTATAAAAATCTGCAACAAATATCTATGCTGATATCTGTAAGTCGTGCCAACAAATGTAGACATTAGGTAGTCATTAACTACATTTCTAACACTTGCAACGTTATTTTATTATAATTGTATATTAGAACATGCATTATTTTACGTACTTCTAGACAAATGGCAACTATAAAATAACAAAGTAGTAAAATATTTAGCAAGTAGAGCATTAATAAATACAATAATAGCTCCTATAAAGTGTGTATATAAATATAAAGTTACCACCATACGCCAAGCCGTTCCGCAACACAGAGTGTAGGTACCTACTACTGACCAATGTAACAAAATTGGACTATCTACTTTATTTTGATGGCAATACTTTTTCGGGTATGTACCATGAATTTTAAGCCCTTTTATTACTTAATTCACGCAAATACTATTTAAAGTTTTCATTTTCGGGAGCGTTTCCTATTTATTGTTTATCGTGAGCAAAATCCCTACGGGCGCCACCTCCACCAAGATGAGATGATTATGTCGGACTCGAAACGACAAAAACGCACGCCGTCTATGGGTATTTGATTGCAAGACATATTTCTCGCACCCCGGCATACATACATAACATAAACTCACGCCTTTATCCCCGAAGGGGTAGGCAGAGGTGCTAGCACCCACATTTCGCCAGTTTATGTTTAGGTCCCAATGTAATAGGTAGCGAGCCTATTGCCATTAACCGGGCACTTATAAACCTGCGACAAATACACACATAACTTTGAAAAGAATCGAAAAGTCATTGGTGTGTGCCATGGTAAACCTGGGATCGAACTCGTGACCTCGTCTTAGCAGTCCTTTACCCATAACACTAGGCTACCGCGGTTTTACAGTTTGTAATATATATTATTTTTCTTATATGCTAGTATCAAAAACTTTGACTACTAAACTAGGCGCAAACTAAGATGACCCCCTTCCTCTGGGAATCATGGGTTGGTTTTTCTGTTCACCTACGAAACCGATCATTTTTTATACCCAAGATGTTCCTAGCCGTATCTTTATTTCAGTCTAGTGCTTGCTTAGAGCTACTGGGCCTACTTCTAGCCTTTTCTTTTTTCCCCCTTACGCACGCCGTCTTTGGGTCTTCAGCTGCCGGAGGTGAGGTAGTAGGGCCTACTTCTAGCCTACCGTGAAAAATCCGTTTTTGGATCGAAATTTCAGGCCATTTATTCCATTTAGCACATTTAGTTCAAAATCCCACAGTACCTACATCGCTACATGCAATAGTATCTTTCTAAATATTTAGGAAATACGAGTACAAGATAAGTTTGTTCGTACATTTTAACAACGAGTACCCACTTTATATATTTAGTAATTTATTCTCTAGGGCGTATTATGATATCACGTATATTTTAGCAAAAGTAAGATTAAATTTCAATCGAACACATTTTGCACTTATGTGAATTATTTTTGTTTCATATTTCGGTTTTGTTGGGAGTGTCTGCATCTGACCTTCGAAACCGAAGGATTGCCACGACATAACTGTTGTTTAGCAAATATACCAACTGGCCTGGAAGGTAAGCTTCATGAAGATTTGGATGGGTCGCTTTAAACTCTTCATTAACAGTGCCTATATATTCCTTTATATTACTCCTTTGCTCTGCCCGTGCACCGTGAAATAATCTTCGCACCTTACACTATTTCTTGTCCTTGTCCTACAGACGAGTCTTCACGCATGCTGATTTTTCAACGTGGGTGCACCTCATATAAAATTATCCAACCAAATTCAAACGTACGTTATTCGGTAACTGTTAAACGATTTAGACTAACATTAAAAACGGTTGGGTTATATCCCACAAGTGCGTTGGTGTTTACTTTGACATGCTAACAGAGTTGATTTTTGTTTAAGTTATGTTTTCTTTGGCAGACGTACTCTGAACGAGTGCGTAACGTAAAGATTAAAATTGTTATTTATTATATACATAACTACATATATACGATCTAAATAATGCAATTGGAACATATTTAACCTACAAACGAAACCTGCTTAATCTGTAAGATAGAGAACCTTGTCTTTTTAGAATAAATAGTGAAAAATCCGTTACCATATCTGTCATAACTAGTAATCAATTTGACTGCAATGCAATGATGGATATAGAATTCTCCCTATGTGCACCAACGCTTCCGATCCTCGGCTTTCTGTTCCATTCCTTCCATTCAGTCTGTCCCAGTCACTAAGTCACTACTTTATGTTAGCAGTTAGTTTATCCTACTTGGCCGTGGTGCACTTTATCGGTGGAGTTCCCAATAATTTTCTTGTACAAAAATCCTATCCTGACAATAACGAACATAAAACACATTGGCATATCATATCAGTGATTACCGTGTTGTAGTATATTTGTAACACTTCGGTTAGAAGAATACAAGAAGTCATTGGATATATAGATTTGAAAAAAAGTGTACAATCTGCACAGTCCACACCAAACTGTATTCAAAACTGTCAGCAAACAAAATTACTTCAATGTGTGGCGACAGTATATGGCCTTCTTGGTCTCCTCCTGTGTATATTGATATTTTATAGTTTTTTTAAGAAGTCAATTTGTCTTGACATAAATTTAGAACAATTGAGAATATGAACATGGAAAATTGTCATTGGAGAGAATTAATAAAATTTTATTGTGAGGAAAAGAGGAGACTATTATTTACCCTGAGCCCAAGGATTGTTGAAGATTACAACCAGCGATACGTGGATAATACATTTCAACGGCAACTATCAACCATTGAGATTGGATTGATCTCGACGGAGCGCCCTGTGCGTTGGAAGACTTCATCATTACCGATGCTCAAACTCCTTTTCCTCCAAAAATGTAAAACCACTTCATAAATGAATAGCATAGATTAACAGTGAACTTATTTGAGGACATTTGAAAGAAATTAACTGTTATTCTCTAGTATGTAGGTATATATTAATCTATGACTGTCGTTCTGTAAATGTCACATATTTGTACCAAAGACATAATTCAAAAGTGTTCAACTTAATGAAATAAAACTCATTAAGAGACTCTTTGTAATTACATACGACAGAATTTATTTCTCAGAGGATGTGACCTCGATCTCTTTGCCAACATATGAAACTTTTAATAAGCACTTACTGCACTTAATAGTATCCCGTTGAGAGCTCTGGAAAAATTGCTTGAGAGGTGTCTATTATCAAAACACTCTAATCAAATCTATAATACCTAGGCACTAAAGAAATGAGATGTCGAATATTAAAAAAACATGTGTTTCATTTAATTTTGGTCTTTAATGTTTTGGCTTTGATGTGTAGTTGCAAAGGCCCTAAAATATTCGAATTTAGTATATAACGTATCAAAGAAAATTCATGTGATTGAAAATCACTCAACCTTAAATGATTCAAGTATATGAAATATTCATTTAAACCGAACATTGCAATTTGAATCAATTTGAGGAATACAAATCGAGTATACTGCTTTGAATTTAATGAAGTCGAAAATGCAAATATAATTCGTATTCGATTTAGCTAACGATTGCCGCAAGAATATCCCAGCCAGCCGATTAGCGGATAGGGAGATCCCGCCAACTGGCAAGCGAGTCACCCGCGCCGGCCAAACTACCCGCCTCAGCACGACTCAATGAACTGATTGTCCAATTAACTCCATTCATATATATGTTCGACGCCACTAACCCGAGTAAAGAGCCTTTTTAGAGCTAATAGGCTCATTTGTTTTACCGAGGTTGAACTGTAAAAAAACTAAACGAAGACTAATTATTACAAATTTAAACTTTATTAGACTTTAGTAAAGATTTTAATTACCACAACAAAGATACATGTTTAATTCACAACGTGTATTGAAAAGTGCTGAAAGCAGAGACAAAAGCTATGCAAAACTTGTGTTACCATAAAGTAAACATTCTCCTTTCATATTGGAGTGCCCAAAGCAGAGCAGGCAAAAAAAGATGGTACGAAACAGGAAATTTTCAGGAAGATATTCCAGATGTTTTTAACCGAGGCACTATTTTAGCAATAGTACTTTTAAAATCAAGTTGATTTTCGACCACTTTTATGTATTACTTATTTAAATGCAATATAAATTACAATATTGTAACTTACAGTAGAGCGTCGGTTGCACAGAACTTATAATTATAATAATAAATCTGCTCATCTGTAAAATATTTTTTTATGATTAATCATGATTCAAATTGCACAATCAGGAACTATTCACGGACATGAAAATTTGCCCTAATTTGGTCAAAACATTGATAGTATCATGTCTAGCACATTAGCGCTACAATGCTAAAATATATTCAAATAATAGTGAGTAACCGTCGCAGTATTTCAGCCGATAATAGGCTGATATAGTACTGTAACCTGTTTGCGTTTACCTACTTTCCATAAATAGTACCAAACCATTTATCGCATTCAAATCTTCATGTATATTATCGTCCGACGCGACGATGGCTTTCTATATTCTAAAATACCCACTTCAAGAAAAGATCAAAGCTTATTATGATATTTATTGAAGGATGGCAAAATGTTCCAGTGCTGTTTATATTATTAAGGTAAGGTATAATTATTCCCATATTATCGCACTTAGTCATAGCTCATTTGGTTAACTTCAAAGAGTCATTAGAAATTGCATGATTTCCTCATACGCTGCATCTCATTCAATTTATCATTTTGATATTTTAAAATTTAAATTTACTATAACTACATAATTATTGCCTTCATAGCATATTATTGTCTAGACAAATATGCCTTGTGTCTTACAAATGAATAATAGAATATGTCGTAAACCAAGAACGTTTGTCGTACTCATTATTGGGTCGTTAAGTCATGTATTTCTAACCTACAACCTTATAAATTTCTTTTAACGATTCATTACGTAGAACTTGGTACTCTTAACAGAAAGCTGGAGCCTGATAAACAAATGGCTGAACTTTACACAAATAAAGAACGTAGAGTAAAAGTATTTCTCTTGTAAAAGATACAACTATTAAGACGTTCGGTGATAAAATGTTAAGGACAATCCAAGTTATAATTGCGAACGTAATATGGATTGGAGTCATTAAAATTAATTTTATTTATGTATTAGGTCATGCAAAAAAATGACAATGGTTCTATTCCATCTGTTGGAACGTACGCGGTCGAAACGGTACGGAATTCCCCTACAAAGGAGGCGCTCTGTACAACCTAATACTTACACGTCCTCGAGGCAGTAAAAGGACCGTTTACATTTTTCACCGTGCTAATTTTATTTGACTCGCCCTGAATATATTATGTCCTATTATTACGCCGCCCACCCTCCGCAAGCGTTTAATGCTAACAATGAGGGAATTTTTTCTTCCTTAAATTGTTAACGTTAAATTTTGGAGAAAATGTAAAAAATCTGATATCATTCCATTTTTATTGCTCATTATGATTAACTTTATTATTTTCTTGGAACGTTTAATTTTAGCTGAGATTTCGCGAATAAAAATGGTTTGATTTCAAGTGCCCCGGGTTCTGCAGACTATGTAAATACTAGATACGCCACAGCGCACGCATTGCTCGATTGTATCGATTTACTACCTTTCTTTGCTTATGGCAAGAGATTGTATCATTTGAATCATTGCCCTCTTCTTACAGTTCTTGAAGCGAGCGTGAAAAAGCATATATCAAGGCCGTCATGATAGTCCGGCCGTCAATATCATCTGAAACTGTTGTTCTGGACTACACCTCAGTTTTTGCCATCTAGCAGGGTGCACTCAATTGACGGAAGAAATATTTTTTGAAGATATTAATTAATTTTTGATTAATTTTTAATATCATCAGTGTGCATACAATCAGTTCCCGGAGGAAATGGTACAGTAATCAGACGGGTTTCCAATACCACTATTTTAGTTTTTGTGACAAATCAATTGGCAACATCGATTACAATTCAATCTATTTTCATTAATGCTTTCAATAGTAGGTAGATGGTCAATGACTGACACAATTTTTTTGTCTAAACGATTTATTTATCTACTTGACAACCGTAACGACTAATGACGACTTGTTTCATCATTATTTACTGGCTTACAGACTACCTTATAAATCAGTCACCTGAAAACAATACGTTGTGAATCTTATTAAACTGATTGAACAAATTCTAAAATTAAATTTGCAAATGTTCATTCATTTAATAGGTTTATTTGGAAAAATGTATTCCATAAATTTCACTAACGCGACGTTATTCAGGCCAGTCTGAGATACGGAATTAATAATTCATAAAACCTTAAAGTTAGGATTTAATCTCGTTATGTTAACTTACGGATCTTCCACATCTACATCGAGGATTGAGTCAAAGAACTTCTTGTGCAATTTATTGCATAATTCTACCTGAAACAAGAAGAAAATGTGTTAGTGCAGTTCCATTAAGAGATGGTTACCATTATCTTTAATTAGAAACATTGCAATTCTTTGTTTTCTACTGTACCAAAATAATTGCTATTGAATGCAAATATTGTGCAGTAGTCTTAGTAATATCAATAGGTATGATTTAAATTTACAATACCGTGGTAATTTTCTGTACAGGACATTTCATTAAAATAATGTACAAAAGCAGAACAATGATTAAAGTGGTCAAAAAAGTAGTTGCAAACAAATAATAATTCTTATTAACTAACGTAGAAAACAAATTACAGTAATAAGGCTTAGTTGCACGAACTATCTGTCATGGTCATGGTCAAAGTTACGGTCATCGTCAAATTTAACAGTTTGATAGTAATGGTTTGGTTAACTCTATGGTTAGTACACAGAACAGAAAAACTAGTAGAAGTGCGACGCGATAGCTGCAGTAGCGGAACCGATGTCGCCAAACTCACACACATACCGTGCTCTACTAGTAAATAATTGTTTTTTTTGCCTACCCTTTCCGGGATATAGGCGTGAGTTTATGTTATGTTATAATACATTAAAATATTAAATAATTTAAATAAAAAACATGGTTATTCGTTTTACAAATACCTTTCAAATTTAGAATTTCGAAATTGGACCTTCATATTTTAAAGAACTTTCTAAAGGACGGCCAAGGAATAGAGTGCAGATTATATAGTTGTTCATCGCGGAACAATTCTTTTTAAAATCTATGGTTGGTTTATAGAAAAAATTAAAAAAATAAATTAAAAAGTTACTTTGTCTCACGCAGTGGGCAAAATCGCATTTTGCACACTGTTGTTATGCAGTAAAACTTACTTGTTTGAGCTGCCGTAGTGAAAAAAGTATTTATGGCATTTCATACTTTGAATTGAAAAAGCTTGAATATTTACGAAAAAGTTTAGACGTATTCTTATCAAACACGTTCATATTATCGAATTTATCCTTCGTAGCATTAATACGCCAACCAATGACACGCGTGCACCGACTACATGCCGCTTCCACTTATTTTTGTTTTCCATGATTTTGTAGCTCTGTTTTTGACAGAATTTGACGTTTGAGCGTGGCTGGTTATAGTTACAACCAAGGCTATGACGTTTTATACCTGACCGGTACGTTGACCAGCTTTGTCACGGTCAAAGTAAGATCGTGCAACTAAGGCTAAGATAAGCAACAAATAGCCTTGCGATTTGTAACTGTAAATAAATCAAGTGAGACTACAAGCTTAAATTAATCCAGCAGCCATTAAGATAATCCAACTGCTTTTTATCAATAAACAGACAATGATCTATGATGGAAAACCGTGGGTATGAGCGTTAATTACTTCGGCTCTTAATCACCGGTCAGTGCGGTGCGGGAAAAGGCAGCTGAAATCCAGAAGCGTTCATCCGAAACAATCCGACCCAATAATAGCATGCTTCGATCGCTCTAAGTATAACCGCGCCGACCTGGTTAGCAAGTCTACCTGCCCGAGCATTGCAACATTAATGGAGGCCGTGTCATTTGTTCTTAAATATAAAACCGCCTGTGCTGACCCACTCTAAACGTGACATTCCCAGAATTATCCACACTCAACTTTAGTCGGATTTCAACGTTGAATATCGTCTAGTTAATGGAATATTTATAATGATTTTCAGCAACTTTAGAGTGGAATGAAATGGGAAATGAGTGTGATTTAAGTGACGGGGTATAAATAAAATAGCACTACCGCACATGTTGGAATCATACTAATAAGTAAAAATCAGCAGTAGCTGAGAGCATAAATTGATAGAATTTACAAGAAGAGATAAAAGGAGCGCTGGCTTACGGCGAGTTATGAAATAGCACACGCGTAGACACATACTAAATCTGAGTGCAGACTGTCATGAAATTACAATAATCTATTTTGTAATTTATTTCAAACTTAAAAACTGAAATAAAATTATACAAGACTCCAGAAAAATAATTCTGTTATGAAGTAGAAAGTTAACGTTTCTTTTATATTGTATTTCTAACTTAAGCAAACATTTCATCGGAGACTTTTATTTAAGCCATTTGTATCTCAGTTCTTATTTAAAATGAACGTGATTAAAAATATTAGGTATAATTAAATCTCAAAACAGACAGTAACAAGCTTTTATCTTTTAGTCGGATCTTTTTTAAAAAATATGCCTCATTCTAATACAAAATGAATAAAGAAAATGAGCGAAATATAAATAACTGAACTCTATTTAAATAAGGTAATGATTAAATAACTTGAGTTAAAAATGTGTGTTTACATTATTAAAAAAATCTATAAAATAAAAAAATACATTTTGGTAATCAATCGATCGAGAGGTATACTTTGTAAACTTAATCGTGATACCTCATTTAAACCTATATCTGAAGCGACGAAAGCTGTCGTTATAGCGATCGTTGATCGATTGTCACAGCGAAACTATACTTAAGTGCAAGTAACTTAAGGCTATTAAAGATTATAGTATATTCTTAGCACACTTAGGCAGAAGCAGAAGCGTTAAACTTGTACTAGAGGTTGCAGACATGAACACTACTGACGTGAACCCGCTCCTAAAACAAGCAATTAAGCTTAATTGAAGGGATTAACGAGAAAACTAGTAATGTGTACTACGTTACGTACTAGAGGCCTTATAAAAAACCAAGTGAAAATTGTTCTTTATTAGTAGGCATTTGTTCACCAGCAATATGCATAATGTACGTGAATCACCCATTCAAATAAAACTATTTTCAAACGAATTCTATTGCGATTTATTTGGTGCTATTTTATTATTTACACTGAGCCCGTCGCTTCGGTGAATTAGGTGCATCAAATAAATCACGATAGAATCGGTTAAAAATAGATTTATTTACATTTTAAATGGGAAAAAGTCAACATGCACAATGGGACTTCACGTCACAGTTATGGCCGCTTTCCACGATACTCGATGTTACAGCCGTTTGCACGAGTACGCGGATTACATACCGTGAAAAGAGGCTTGTCAGTGACACTGGACACGTCTGCGTACGCGCCCATGAAACTTCACACAGTGGAAACCATTATTTATTCCACATATTTTTGAAATGCTCTCATTAATAATAAATAAATAAGACGTATATTTACGTACACTACAATTTCAATTCTCCCTAAGGGTAGTCCGGGTATTTTTCCTAGAAAGTTACTTTCAAGTTATGTTTGGCACTAATATTGACTGTTTCTAACAAATATATCCGATTTGATATTCGTGGTTTAGTCAGTGCCGCACTATTAATAATAATTTAGGTACGTGTTTACACGCAGGGTACTTACTATTAGCTACGGCTGGCCAAATGTGTCACAACCGTGAAGCATAAAGTTAACGATCCGATAATATCATAATGTCATTCTTGTATGAGAAGACCACCAAAATGATAAAAAACACTTGCCAGTCAAGTGATATATTATTATCAGACAATTATTTTTAATGCAGATAAAGGTACAGTCTACTTACAATAGGAGCTTAACAAATTCTAAATTCATTAGCACCATTGAATAGTCAACCACGATTGAAATCTATAGTAGAGAACGGATCGCAGACCACAGTTTCAAAATGCAATATTTCGATGCAACGGCCTTTTTCACGCCAGAAAATATGCACATTTAATACTTGCATATATGTAGCAATGGAGGTTTAGAACAAAATTCCATATTCAACTATGGGAAGTCCTATTTTCAAGCTTCACCTTACATACAACTGCAATTAACAGCATTTCGAAACCCAGACTTTCTGCTGGTGAGCGGGGTCATTCCCAATCTGGAAGATATTCTCTTTCTGTACTAGGTCAGTGAGTGTGATCACCTTTTGTGTTAATTGCTTATCGTCACGTTGATATGTTTTTTATATTTATTTAGGTTGTCAAGTTCACCTAGCCTGAAGGTAAGCAAGGGTGCATCCAAAATATGTTCCGTTCCTAACTTGATGGCATCAAAAGTGTTTTTTTCGCACCCTACTTAAAGGACCCGAGACTGTAAGAAGTAAGAATCACGAATGCTGGTGAAGAATTCCAGGACTTATAGTCTGGTGTGACACAGAAAAGACTTGACGAACCGCTTGATTCTTGATGGAATTTTTGTTTATAGCGTATATAGGACCAAAGAGAGGGACCTGGCTATATTATTGTGAGAACACTCATAATGATATAGCCAGTAGAAAACCGCAAATGAGGTTAGATCTCTATGCAACTGCAGAGGCTCGAGAGTATTGTGGTATTGGTGACCTTAAGCCCCTTAGGACTGTTTAAAATTTTGACCGCACGCCGCGGTCTAAATTTATTTATTATTTATTATAGCGCCATCTAGTTAAATAAAGTGTAACTACTTCGAAACTAAATACTAATCTTGTATTACGCAATGAAAGTTCTCGCATTGATATACAACCATCATAAAGGCACTGTATCTGGACTGCAGATTGTGACCTAGAGCCCACCTTCCAATTCTCTCTCCTCTACTTGACTCGATCTTGAACATTCATGGTATAGAAACCATGAAACGAACCACTGTTATTCCAGATAGGGCACAGCAATTTAACCGTCTCTGGTTGAAGAATCTTCCTTTGGTTTGGAAGGTACATGAAATGTTTCACGATAGTGGTGACCCCAGTTGAGAAAATCAATTGATAAAATTCATGCAAATCGTAAAGCAATATTATAGGTATGAACAGTGTATTTTGTATTTATGATTGGACTTATAGTAGTAGGTAATAACTTGTACCTAAATATAGCTATAATAAGCTCATTTTAATAGCTTTGAAAACGTATACTTACGTGAACTATAAAAAAGTACTTAAGTACTAAAAGCTAATATTATATTACTATCAAATAAGTACTTAGATATAGTTGACAACAAATTGTATACCTACATTTATATTAATTTTACATATAATAATAACAGTTGGGAAGGATAATTAACGTCTGAAAAAATACTGATACCTACTCCTATTACTGTCTAACATTGGTTTAAGATCTTTAATGAATTACAATACTTTTTTGTTGCCTTTATTTTTTTAAACGTCTGCGTTGCATGATATATTGCATTGAGCGTATATTTATTGCATGAATATATAACATCATATGATCGCGTTAATATCCGAATTTCACTAACCATATTCCCTTTGATATTTTTATACTTTTTTTTATCTCTGACGTCTCTGAAAGCAATCGTGTTTAATAAGAGTCATTTCAAAAACCAAAAAGAGGATAGTAAGCGGAGTAAGCGGGCCCTGGGCTCCGAGATTAAAGCCTCATCATTGGCCACAGCATCTTAAAAGATGATTGTTGTAGCAAGCTGTGTTGACTGTGCAAAGTCACGGTCGTCCGCACCGACGCAGGTGACTGCATAGGCCAATTTTTTATGGTATATAAATATAGTAGTATAGTATATAAATAAGCATAGTTAGTTCTGGTGATCGGATCTTTAGGAGGCGTAGAGTATAAAAATTTAATAGGTCACAGACAAAGTTTACTGTTTGACACAAGAGCGGTGTCAGTCAAGTTTGTGGTATAAGTTTTCAAACAATAAAACTATACTGTCTATTACCATATCCTGCTATATAATTTCGGTCAGTCCTTGATGAAGTTACAAGTAATACGGTTAAAATTAGAATGTACATGAAGGTCAAATACAAAGTGATGACTGAAGCGGTAGCAAGTAAGACTGAGTAGTGTCTAAAATATACACAATTAAAACCCAAAACTATAGCCTTTGAAAAACCAAGATAAACAAAACCATTAAAAAAATACTTCCATTTTGAATATAGAACGAAAAATGTATGATAATAAAAAAGATTGTAGTACCTGACATAATCTTGTTAGTAACCTCTTAACGGTACGTAAACAGAACATTAACTTGAGATGTCAGCCATCCCTATGGAACACTTAAACTATCTAAAAACAAAATGCGTATAATTTTCTCCGTAAACCAGGGATTCAAAAAGAGCGCTAAGAAAAATAAACAACACTTGTATCTCAACGCAACCATCTCATCTGGAGCACGGAGAGACGCTCACGTTTCTTAAGAAGTTCGTCCACAATATAAACAACGTCTGACGTGTTTACCTAGTACTGCCGCCGACTGCGAAATTTTAACAACTCTACAACATACGATATGTGTTTATTTGACGCTGAAACAATAGACAAGTCACTCAACTACGCACTCTTCGGCCTAATGGAGTTATTCGTGGATATGTCAAATAACTACTAGACGATCATTCCGGCCGCTGAGTATTAACAGAATAGTATAAAATTGATAGTGTGTGCGTAAACATGTCTTTATCGATAACATCAACCATTTTCTGTGGTAAAAATGTGTTAAAATGTTGTGATTAACTTACGGACAGACAGAAAATAAACAATTATTGTGAATTTTCGCTAAATTTTGTGTATTGGAGGGTTCCAATACACAATATTTCCTTGGAATTATCAATATTAACTTTATTATTCACTTCATTGTACGATATGATATAGACAGTTAGATATTGTTTGCGACCATTTTATTATACACATTTCTACTTTCTATCATCCATCCACCTATCACCTTCTTTCTTTCTTCCAACAAACTTCTTTTCTACAAAGTGTTTGAAGATTATGTCATTTACTACTATTTGGTTTAGATACACAATTAACTACGTATATTGTTTTTTATTACGTGTATTATATATTGGGGATGTGACCACAAAAAAACATTTCAACACCACAGCCGCGGTACCTATGCTATTGCATCATTCTACATAAGTATCATTAAATACCTGTAAATGTTTGCGCTATAGAATACAAAACCGCCCCGAGCCTAAATGCACAATCAATTCTGCAGCACTCAGTGAAAAAATTCAATACTGAGGATGAAAATCAATTATAGAGACTGCCTGCTTACTTCGCAGGTAATAAATAGGACCTATTTCAAGCAATACGAACTACAAGAAATGGCTGCTATATTGTATTCCCTAAGGTAATCTGAAATGTAGGAGAAATTAATCAAAATCAATTACTCTACTACTATGCACAAAGCAGAATAATGTAAATCCGAATAAAGATATTTATGTCATAAAATATCAATCACAGCTTCGAATGCAATTTATATTCGTTTAATGCATCCTTTTTTTAATCTTGCGAAAAATCCCTACGTATACTCCCCACCGGAGCCGGTTGAGTAGTATGTCGGACTCGAACCGACTAAAATGAACGCCGACTTTGGGTTTTTATTTGCCGGAGGTGATACAGTAGCCAACACACCCGAGGCCCTGGGAAAAAACCATTGGTACCAATATATACTAAGGCTATACCCCTGCATACAAACATCTTAAATTTTACAAAGCAAACAAGATAAGGTCTGACTCGGGGTTACGTGTGTGTTATCAGATCGCTTAATAGTCACAATGGAGTTTTTGTGTGCGTCGAATACGAAACTAAACAGTTCAATGTACCCTGATAATACGTGTAGGTACTGTTGACAGTGATCGATTGTTAAGAAGACTTTTAACTTGAGCAAACAAACGCACTGCGTCTGAAAACAGAAAAATCTGATACGACGATATACCTGCACGTCAACACATGACGGATGGCAATGGAAATTATCACCAAAACTGAATCGTGAGAACAGCGTAACTGGCACACGAGAATAAAAATATTAGTATGACTTCGAAAATAGAATGTGGATTAAAATAATTTCCTCGCACGCGACTTTATATTTAGAAATTATTTATTAGAACTCGTATGTACCTAATTGAAGTATAAAAAAGTACTGTGGATATTTTCCAGAAAGCTATTATACCAATTTTAAATAGACTAGACTGACAAAAACATCGATTACGATGAACGGAGATTCAATAAAATTGACAATGAAGGAGCTATTATATATTATGTTGGCCATGAAAGCGTAGGTATTTATGCCACTTTTATTATGTCAAAAGAGTTGAATATTTGTATTTACAAATTATGATTATAAAAATGTGGTGCAATGGGTTATCAGTATGTAATAATATAAAAATCAAGCAGTTATTTACTTGTTTGTATTGATATAGAACTTTTTCATTTTATTTCATGCACTTATACAGGATTGCGAAAGACTAGTATTTAGCTAAAGTGTTAAAATTGTTAGGTACTTGGTACGTGTAATAATTGTTTTATTAGTCAATAAAATGTATCTTATCTGTCTTATTCTGAAGTTAAATAGTTATACATAGTTCAATGACTGAATACAATTGCATTATGCATTATTCTTCCGGTATTGGACAACTGGTTAAACAAAATAAAACGAAAATCAATGTGTTTGTATTTTATGCACATTTTATACGAAAATTTGTATAAATACATTATAGTAGTGTAGGTAAGTTTGAGTGTACAATTATGGTAAGTTAAGCTTTGCGTAATAAAGTGTTAACAAAAAAGGGTTGTGTAGTATGAGAACGTGTCGTAAAAAAGGGCGGCTTAAAAACAATAAATTCACCTTTGAGCCAATTTATCTTATTTACCTAGCCTAGCCTGTCAAAATTTAGTAATTTCAACATGTGCTACAACTGATGTAAGCTTTTGTCATTAAGTCATTAGTGTGACTCAAAAACCAAGGGTATGGACTGTTGATTGATTCAGGCCACGACTAATTACAGGGTTGTACTAAGAAAAAAATGAACTTTTTGTACAAAAGACTTTAGACAAAAAAATTACGAGATTCTTTAATGACAGTAACAATTAGTGTTAAAATTTTGTTAGCTTTACTATTCTGTTACAAACTTATACTTTCACGCTTTGTGGAATAAATTGAGTGACACAAGTCGTAAATTAGAGTTGATAGTAAAATAGATAGCATGATAGATAACTCTTTATTGTACACTATGATATTTTAAATTTACTCAACGCAAGTGAAGATTCCTATATTTCTTAGTCTGATTCCTATAATTTAACCACCCATGTTCCACATTTAAATTACAACGTTATTTTCGAACGGAAACTACTCTTATAAAGTCACGAACAAAAGTCTAATCCTAATCAGTTCCAAACTGGTTAACAAACTATTAACTCCAATGATCCAAGAAATTAAACATGACCTAATGTTTCACGGTTTCAAAGCATTACAAAGTCATCAAAATGAATATTACTCAACAAATAATATAAAGTGTTGAGGTTAATGTAACAAAGTGCCAATTAATTTAGCGACTCAACATTGAGGTATAATATAATAATTTGAGGAGTGACCATGAAATGCAACGATTTTCTATGAACAATCATTGTAATAACATTTTAATTGCCATTATATCAACAATATGTTTTGCGTATATATGGCACTGAGCAAGACAATGTTACATTGTTGCATGCCCAAGCGCACTCGACGGTTTTGTATGAGCATGGTATAAATCTCCACCGCATCTTGAACAGACATTTAAATGATCACTTTACTTGTAGGTATGTTTATGTAAATATTTATTTGACTTGACTCTTTTCGGTTTGGATTGGAAAAAGTCCCGTCTGAACTTTCACTCTTTCCAATTTTGATCGATTTGAATAGTTAGCAAACTAAATACTTCAAATACCTAATCATTAAATTTACTTCACTTTTCTGTCTATTGTTTTTAAAACCTATACTTAAATTTTACTTTCTATAAGCCACTAAAATGTTTTGCATGTGTATGCTAAGTACCAGTCGAAAGTAGTTGTACTGTTAGTACTCCCAATATATTTCCATAGAGTGTGTATTGAACCTAGAGATAGTGAATCTAAAGCTCTACGCGCACGCCGCAAGATCTATCACTAAAACTGTACTCCAGTACATAAGTGTCTGTCACATCATCTTTCATTGCCTATAAGATACCTTCTTATAGAATTCGGGCGACCTTGCTCACTCTGTGAACACAAGGCTGTTTTGAACTGGGCACATGTTAACTTTTATTTTTCACCTTTTTCTATCTGAACTACTTAGATCTTTTTATGTGAAAACTACAGAAACGCCCTTTCTAATGTCACATTACTGCATACTTAAATTGTTAAAAAAGTTCAGTTTAAATCAAACGTAAAGTTGACATATGTCTTCCTTAAGAAGAAAATACCTCACTGATATAATATAGGTGAGGTGTGGCTGTCGGTTATCGCGACCTAAGCTCAAACTGTGCAACTTAAATTATATATTACTAATCATAACTCTGGTTCTACTTAACAGATTGCGAACAAACAAACGTAAGATTTTAAGTTGTTCCAAACCCCTTCAAACAAAAAACCGCATCGAAATCCGTTCAGTAGTTTTTGCGTCCATCGCGGCCAAACTTAAACTTCTAAACCTACATAATAATATAGATTGACATCTCACGCACCCGGCAGACCCCAAAATGTTTTATTATTTGCAAGTTTTTAAATGACTAGACATTATTTTGTAAGTAATCTACTAATGTTAAGCTCCAAGTTGTAGAGCAAAAACAACATAATGAAATATGGCAGCCATCTGGCATCACCCATCGCATTTGTTCTATCCTATTTCTAATGTAATATATCATTTTATTTTATTTCCATTGCAACAATGTGACAAACACTAGAGACTGGCAAAATTGCGGCTATGCTGCAGAAGCCATTTTAAAAAAGAAGAAGAAGAATGTGACAAACAACTACGAAAGTATACAAACCGTCTATATTATGGTTTTAATCTTCATAGTCTATGCCTTACACGTTAGTTTATTCTATCACGAAAAATTCCTAGTCATTTCACAATTTGAGCAAAATGAGTCCTTAGTAACTCGTAGTTTTTTTTACAAAAATAGCTTGTTAAATTGACAAAATTTAGAGTTGGTTAGACTTATTTTTCTAACAATCTCGACTTTTTAAGCAGGCTTGAAAAGTGTGAAACTAAGGTATGAATTATACAGACATGATGGATACATCAGGAATATCTTTAAATTGTATAGAAGAGACAAAACAATCTATCACTTTGTCTGTCACACTTTCACGCGTAAACCACATCCTTCTTCCTCGATATTACAGTCTTCTTCGTTTTCAGATACTAAAGTTTTCAATGTTTTAACGGTCACTTTACAATAGGGTAGCGTGTTTGGTCGCGATTAACCGGATGCCATGTCTTATTTGTGACATATCTATTTCTGTATAATTCATTCCTAAAGATCACTAATGCAGAATCGATATCATCTGGAATGCAGGCCTCAAAATGTCACACTTCACCAGCTGCTTACCATCTGGCAGAGTGCAGTAAGGTGACGGACTTTATTTAAAAAAGAAGTAAAAACAAGTAGATTGATTAATGTTCTTAATGTTGAAATTATTATAGAAATGATAAATTGTAGAAAAGAAAACCGTTCAAAAACTAAGTTACCAAAGTAAAATTATAAAAGGTAAAAAAAATCTTCAGATACCAAAGACCTCATCTGAATACACATTTAGATCAAAAAGGTTGTCGTAACTTTAAAACTTAACTTAATGAAATCTGTATCTATTCGTGATAATATTGTAATATTGACTTTAACATCTAACAATCGTTACTAGATATTTATTATTCTAGTACTAATGTTTACTCATTCGTATCATGTCTCTTATCACCACGGGGTTAGACTATTGTAGAGATCACTTGTCACGGTCATAAAACACCCAATAAATATTTACTAGTTGAACGAGGGCGCTTTTAACTCTGAACATTAAATTAAATGACTTATATAACAGAATATGTGAATTTGGAAGTAAACACATTGATTTGATTGAGAAGTCTACTATGGCATGCGAAATTTTCACACAGATATCTGAATGAACAAACCAAAATGAGTCAATATGGGCATCATTCTGACTACCTCTCGGGTGGCGTGACGATAGTGATGTGGCCGCGTCGCAGGGGGCACGGGTTGACTTCCCGCTCAGTGTAAATATTTTTATACATGAATATTACAATTAACACAATTACAAATCTAGTCTGTTCTTCCGCATTCCTGCTGTACCTACTTTAGGTAGATTGTGCTAGAATATATATATTTATTTATTCTACAAGTTATAGACGAACGAGCCTACACGACAAATTACATGGTTAAAATACCCACACCTTAAAACGTGAAAACACATTTAACACGTTCGTTCTTAAAATATTTGTCAAACAACAAACAAGTTTACGTCAAATAAAATCTTTCGAGGCATTCTTTTTTAGTTAAAAATGTGTTCTGATCTCAATTCTCAACTGTCGATCGCTACAGTCGTGCATCTCTAATCAAAAAACGTCTAACATCTGATACTTTCCCGAAGAAGCTGTGGACCAGAAGTGCTAACGGAAACAAATGAACTGTTGCTAGCTGAAGGATATCTAGAACAATGGTACAACGTGAGGGATTTTCGCCTTTATTCAGACTCCTTAAAGTATTATTTTGTACAATAAAAGTAGAGATAAGCAAACAGGTCTGGTCGCTTTCAACGCACTGCACTGCATTCTATTGCAGCCGCAACGAGTCGGTTGGAGAGACATTTGACACGTCCTCGCTGACAATAATAATATGTATGTGTAAAGTGAAGCGCAAGTAGTTCACGATCTTTTGTGTACCTCTTTCTAAAGGGTACACCTCATATAGTAGAACTTTTTAAGTAATAATTTTATATTGCATAACAACTAATAGCATAAACCTCTTTTCGCAGAATATCGTTTGGCATAAACTCATTTTGCATACATTGAAACCCATAATTTTGTAAGTCAGAATCATCTGTACCTACGCATAATTTTTGTATCCATAATAATCACAATGTATAACCATCACATCGCAGAAAGTTCAAAACCAGATTCATCTTTTGGTATATATTTCTTATCAATAACTATTTAAAAGTAGAACCATCATTTCGCATAATGTTTGATTCGCAGTCTGATTACACAGAAGTTGAGTATCTGAAAGCAATAGGAGCTAATATAAGATTAGTTTAATTTTGTTTTCTGATTAATTTAATTGTTTTTTTTAGTAATATATAATAAATAAAAGTTGATTTAATGATAATTATTTGGTTTTTATATCCTTGCCTATGAGAGCATGCTCGTTTCTGGCATAAGAGGTCACTGTTCTAACCTAACCTAACCTATCCGAGTCGGGGTACTCTGTGTCGGGGTGTTAACAACTATCTATTGTGGCGATTCGCCGGCCGCTACCGCGGCACGCTCGCTTCGCTCGCTCGGCTCGCGCTGTTGGGGTCGCAGTTCTAACATAACCTAACCTATCCGAGTCGGGGTACTCTGTGTCGGGGTGTAGACCACTATCTATTCTGGCGCTTCGACGGCCGCTACCACGGCACGCTCGCTTCGCTCGCTCGGCTCGCGCTGTTGGGGTCACAGATCTAACCTAACCTAACCTACCCATTTTTAAAGAAGAAAGTAACCCAATCTATATTATTCTAATTGAAATTCTATGCTCTTTATAGTATGCCTAGTCAAATTATGCCAAATAATCTGTACTCTAAATGAACGTTATGCTAAATGAAGTTATACAAAATTTTAACTATGCCAAAGGTAATTATGCCAAATAAAATTCTACTATCTTAAATGTATGCCATTCTAAATTCGGTCATAAGCACATTATGCCTAAAAATATTTATGTCAAATATTTTTAATGCCTAATAAATGATCGACTAAAGAAGTTTCTGCGAAGTGAGTTATCCCAAATAGGTTTCGGAGTATGAAGTTTCTACCAAATAGACGGCACCCCTTTCTAAAGGGAAAAACCGTACAGCCAAATACTTTATTTGTACTGATAATATTACCCTAAGAGAAGCATCATATCGTCAATTAATAATTGTTGTGTTATTTACTTTACAATGGTTATAAGTCTGATTTAGAAATGTAAGTAACTTCAATCGAATTTCTTGATTAATAAATATATATATATGTGCACCAACTAGGACAGATTAAAGTAAATACTGAGTTAATCTTCGCCAATAACAATCTTAACGCATCAAGAAACATTAAACACTTTCACAAATCATCAAATCCATTCAAATTCCCTTTCGCTTCGTTTATTAATTACACGGGCGAGTAATCCCCGCACCGCACCCCCACAGACCCTGTACCTCCCCTCGACCCTCACTAACGCCAATAACTTGTTTATCGCGCGACTGCGGAAACTAGATCCCTAACTCCGATCGGAAAATATCCCCCGAATTTCCGACGCGTCCGACAAAACTTCGTTTTACAACTAAGTAGTAAGATACGACAGCCCGCTTAATGCGGTTTTATTTCTGAGCATTATTGCACCTAATAAACATTATTGTACCAAAGCTTTTTCCAATTTAAATGTTTTTAATGATAAAGAACAAGGAATATTTCAAATTTTACACACGTTTCATTCTATTAAATCGGACTCTTAAAGGCAGACAAAATCAGAATCAGAGTTCCAATCTGTTGACAACTATTTTAAATATCTTAATGCAATGTGTTGTTTAGTACACAGCACGTCATTACAAGTATGTACCGATATATTCATACCGATAAGAGATTAATGACTATGAAACTAATTTTGATGAACTATTTTCAAAATAAATTATTACTTATATCAGATTTATTAATTAGTCGTAGTGGAAACGCCTCTAGAGACTGTCTGGAGGTGCAGAGAGGGTGCGGGGCGGACTGAACTGGGGTGGTTTCCGCACCGCCACCGGAGATTGCGCCCCAGCCTCCTGCGCAAGCCATCTAACTCAATCATCTGCGTGAAAATATCGAATAAAACTTGTTCTCAGCGACACTTTTAACTGTACACGTGGGAGGGAATTCGCCAATTCGCTATCGTAGTTTCGTTTACTGAAACGAAATAAAAATCATATTCCTATTTCTGCCTCGAGCGCGTTTCGACGTTCGTTGTCTGAAGTAAGTTTCGTTCTGGTGTCATCATATCTAGTGTGACGACGAATTTCCTGTTTGGAAGAAACCGCCTTAAATTCATTAGCTCATGTGACTGCGTACCATTTCGAGCGGTGTTATATTCCAACTAACAGAAAAAACGCTGTGGCCGAGGGCACATCGGTTGGCACTCCTTTCTTGACGGCAAGACGTCAAAAACATGCGTGCGTGAGACTCGACATCAATCAATGTGGGTTGCTTTTATTTTTAGCCGGGTCAGTTTGACGACCGCCACGTATTTTTAGGGTTGCACAGGATTACTAATGAACTATACGATTGTCGTTCCATGTTTTTTTTTTCTTTTTGCTCTTCCTTTATAAAACTTTTTATATTTTACTTTTAAATACCTGCCGGTAGAATGTTCTATGCCCATATCTTTGTTAGTCCAATTTGAACCTTCGGAGCATGACCCTAAAATTCCTTCCAGACCTGTGAATAACAGCTTCACGTTACTTACCTACAGCTGTGTGTACAGGTTTGCTTCCGTTTTAAAGGAGTGATAACCAGAATTTGTTGAAGATAAGACAATGATAAGATTTGGCACTACAACGAAACTACTACATAGAAATAGTTAATTCACCCCAAACCTTGATGATATTTTTTTATCTTTTATCAATATAAACAGTACACAATGGGATCTTGGTCTCACAACTTGAATATATAGAAGTCTATTATTCAAACTAACTATTGTTACTATATTTGTTCTTTTAACTAAGGATTGATTTGTCTAATGATTGGTTGCTTTGATATCATCACAGTTAGTTTTCAATTAAGGCTAATGAACCACAGAGCTGTCAATCTAATATGAGTATGATACAAATATATTAAAATTACATAATATTGTTGTTTGAGTGTTTTACTTGTCATATATATAGCTTTTACTACAACTACACAAGGAGTATTCAGGAAGCCATTAAAGATTTATCACACTCAAAGGTGTGCTAAATACTATTACTAGTGGTGACATTAACATCAATCATGTCAATGGAGAAATTATATATTAAAATAAAGATGGGAGTACGGATGGAAAGTTAACTACACCATTAGCTAAAATTCGCTTTTTGAACACACGTCACCACTAAATAACATTGCAAACGAAATGTATTATTAGAAAACAAAATTTTCTAGCCGCATTTGGTTCACCTCGTTTTATTACTATAGTATACATCACATTACTTGTAACACTTATGATTGTAATGAAAATATAGAACCAAAAGTTAACTTAAAATTCTATTCATAATCATAGTTTAGAATTATCTAGAATAGTCACATAAGCATTCGGCTATTAAAAGCAAAACAAAACAATACAAGCACCGAAAATCTTCCAACTTGAAACTTGGGATCTTATGCGTTTCGCAAAGACAGCAAACAATATTTCTGAGGGTTGGAAGAATGCCAAAATTTGATTTTAATGACGGTTTATATACGCATATGTCCGCTCTTTTAACATTTTCTTTTTTGGGTTTAGCTTATTCAGTGTACGAATAAAGATAAGAAACTTATACACATATAGATCTATTGCTAGCAGAAAACTTTGACACTACATTCCTGATGCCTTTTTCAGTAAGCATTTCAATTAGAAACATGTTTTTGTGATGACAAACAAGCAAACTGGTATAAATTTGTATGAGTATTTTAGTCGCAGATCTATCAGAAGCAGTAACGTCCATTACACTAGATATGAATCAAAGTTGTTGTTTTTTAACTAAGCTCTAAATATCCTGACCTACAACTGGACGGATAGCTCAAAACGTCGGCCGAATATTTATAAATACGGTAGCCAAGTCAGTAATGCGCCTCGACAGACAGTTGCTAAATTTCAATGTGGTCTATTTCGAATATATGTAGCTTCAGCTTTCACAAAGGCACAGAATAAACCCGACTGTGAATCTTAGTCTTGGACATCCTTTCCGTTGAAGATTAAATCTGAAATTTCTGATTTACCAACACTAAACTGTGTAGCCGATGCAGCTTACCACTAAACAAATGGAAAATTAAAAGGAATGATCATACTTAGTTTTGTCAAAAAGATTTTATATATTTGATTTAAAAAAGCTAGCATTAGAATTCAAAAAGTTCATAAACAACAAGTATTATGAATTGGCTAATGTCAACATATGTTAAGAGGACAATGGAATTTTATAAAATAGGTAGGTATACCTAATGGACTCCAAACATTCCTGGACACCTAAAGATCTAAAATGCTTTAACAGCCTCAGCTTAATTTAAAGAAAAGTAATATTGATAGCTATAATAAAATAAACTAGATTGATATAAGAAAATAAGTACCTAAACTTATGCAAGATTGATATAAGAAAATAAGTACCTAAACTTATGCAAGTAGTAGCCTAAACTTAATTAACAGTAGCTTCTAAGACTGTATAGTGGCATCACTTCATACAATTTTAGTTTCAAATTGTCCAGGAACTTTTAGAGTTCACTGTACACTAGTAAATATAATTTTTTTTAAGTTGCCTTCGTTATAAATACCTATGTAAATTTATATATATATAATATCAATCTCATAATATATGTAATATTATAAATATACATATATAATAATATACCCAAAAACGCTTACCAGAATACCCCAGCCGGATCTAGTTTCAGATTTCACTTGGGGCGTCTTTAAAGAATTATATCTAGTTGAACCAAGTACGCTATTGGCAGAGCGTTCGAATATCTCGTGAGTGCGAACTGCAGCCATATATATTCTTAGAGCCTCGGAAATACCCTAAATCCGACATACAATGTGGACCATATTACTCTGTGCACTTACATTTGTGCTCAGTATGGATTTCCTAGCCAAATTTTTGAATTATTCTCTTATGAAGACATTTTATGATTTCGTATTCTATTGTCTGAAAATATTTCTTAAGAACTGCAAATAAAATGAGTCATTAACGATTTATTGCAAAAGTCTCGATAGCGTTTGCAGATGCGTAGAGATTTTGTATCCTTAGCAGTATTTTACCGTCTCTACCATGGCGAACGCTCTGATGAGCTTTTCCAATTAATCCCATCCTATCCTTTCCTGCACCGGACAACACGCGCATGACTTAGATGTCACCCGCATACGGTGCGGAATATTCTATCAAGAACCAAGCGATTAATAAATCATTCCTCTGCCGCACCATTAAGTCATGGAATTGCTTACAAGCTCACGTGTTTCATTCTTCCTACAGTCCCGGGTCCTTCAAGTGGGGCGTGAAAAAGCATCTGATGAAGCCGTCAAGCTCTTTCCTGAGACTTTACTTTCTGCTTACCATCAGGTGGGGTGTAGTCAACTTGTTACAATACAAAAAAAAGTTAGAAAGTAAAATAAAGTTAAAAAGTTATTGCGTATTTGGTTCTTTTTTATATATCAACTGTTCTTAGGTTTTTTTGCAAATATGCATGTGAATAAAAAGGTCAGGCGTACCGATCATTACAATACAAAAGATAACTTCATAAGTGATTAATCTCAGGAATTATTTGTAGGTAATCTAGCAGACACAAAGCGCTTCAACTCCATGAACAATCATCTTTTCATGTCAACGAGTCCTGCTCAACTAATGAATGTGTTCCTATGCAAGAGTCGGCGGCTATCTAAAATTATATTCTCAATCCAGTCACACGCGTCTTGCTCCTTAAGGCTATTGTATTGACTCAAAAGCTCTCAAAAATCTGTAGACATGTAAGCAATAAATGCGGGTGACGGAGGTTTTATAGCTACGTATATTCGTGAGAGCATGCTTACGGACATAATTGTGTTTCTAGGCATTGTGACATCGTTCCCCGTCTTTATAGGGCAATTACGGTCGTTATCTGGCATTGGTATTGCATCTAATTTATTCAAACTCTCTTCTGTATTTAAATAAATACATCTCAGAAATTTTCACATTATAATAGTCTATCAAACAAATAACTCTTGAACATTTCAGTATATTTGAAAACATTTGAAGAAATACATATTTCCAATATATTACTTTAAAGTAAAGTAAATTTTAAAATTTAAATGTGGAAGATGAGTTTCCTCTTTATATACCTAAATTGAATTGCAAAGGAGTAGATTGTTTGAATATTTCATAGAGGAATGCGGTAGTATGTACACGTGCGATATGCAAATTTAAGGATATGTCCTGCTGAAACCCGATTTTGCCGTTACGCAGTCGAGCACCCACTCCTCATGCCACGAGCTGACGCGTCCCATACGTACTAACTTCTTTAGCTAAACCGATTCTAAGACTTACTTCCACTGACGTTAAGTCGAAAGTCCTTTACGGTGTCAAGAGTATCTACAAAATTCGAAGTGGCACATGCATATTATTTAGTAGACGTACAAATGAAGATTACTCCAATCACGCTTCCACTTAGCATTTGAATACCAGCTATGTACGTTTATTAATTGAACTATATAATTGATTAAACCAATCTTACAAGTACTCGTATTATAAAGATGTAATATCTCCGTAACTACTGAACCAATTGGATGAAATTGGAAATTTAAGTAAATAGCTTAGGTTTTCTAGAATTACACGTTTAATTTTCTCTAGATTTTCATTCTGAAAATGGTAACTGTAATTGATATTTGACTATTTTATATACTCCTGAAATACTTTGAAATGGAATCAACATTGAACGGACGTCCATGACGCCATGGACATTGTCCTTTGTATTTTTTGTAATAAAACCAATAAATTTAATACATACTCGTACCCTTTTCAGCATGAGTCGAGATAATAAATCAAAATAATAGGCAAAGTGTTTGATGAACGGCTTAGGTTAACTTTACAACTATTCTTTTTCCTTTATTATTAAACATAATTATAATTAATTCTCATATTTCTACTCTATATACCTAACATGTACTTAAGCAAAATAGCAAATATTATGAGGTACTCATAATTTTTGACATCATTCACATGCATTTTCATTATTATATTATTGGCATTGACTAGTTCGTCATTCAATAAACAACGTTTGATCACGACGAGGTTTGTTAGTTCTCACAGCCTATTATACGGCATCAATCTTGGCTAAGTTAAAATGTTTAAGTTTGTTGTGATAAGGCTCACTTATCGCGTTGACATCCTGATTTTTTACCCGCTCAGACTGTCGAGTAGAGTAAACACAAGATTCTTATCTTAAAAACTTGGAAAGAAAACATTTAGCTTTATCAGGGTGATAGAACACCTACTTGTGCCCGATATACAAGTATCATGGCGTGATAACTTGTTGGCGCCTAAAAAATTATCGCTTAATGTGAATCGCAATGTTTGCTTTTAAAAACCGGTGGGTAATATCACGACAATGTAAATCAAGTCACATATTTGCCAAGTGTAAGAATGTGGTATTACCTGCAGAAAGCAAATTTGTGCTCGAAATATTTTTATTAAGTTCTTTAAATACTAATAAAATGACATGTAATTTGATTAAGATAACTTGAGTTAAGTCATTTATTTCACGTATGAACGTTATCTAATCTGAGGGATTTTTTCCAATTTTAAAAATTTCAAAAAGACTTCTAACTATATTTTTGTGTAATTAGCTGCTTCAAAATGGTCTTCAGGACACTTTCATCGTCATTCTCTGAGCTTTTTTCCTAACTCGATTGGAGTGGACTGTCTAGTATAAGATACGGCTGAAACTTGATATTTTCCATGAAGCGACTGCTAATCGGTGACATCGAAGTTCTGTAGTTTGACTATTCGCGTACTTTTAGGACTCCAACAACACGACTGCAATAGTTGTTTATACGACAATCGGGACTGACATGTGATCGTGCTCTCCGAGACACAACTAAGCCACTGTAAACACCCATGTACATGTATAAGGATACAATCACTGAGCTGTAATCGAACCCACACCTACTAAGCAGTAGTCGCGTTCACTACCGCCAGAACTAGCGATACAGAATTGGCGATATCAAAGTCACCAGAACACTTTATTAAGTAAGCCTATTCTCATTAATAGGCTATTGTATATTACTTACACAAAATGTAAGATCTTTAGTTTAGTCTATAACTGGAAAATTTTGAACCTTTTATATTCATTATGTCCCCTTTGGAGATTCAAGTTCGTTAGTGCTTGTCACTAAGCAACAGTTTGCCACTGCTGGTTTGTTAGTCCGGGTCTTTTAGTATTTGACGCGGAATTAAAATTAAACTGTGTTCATTTGAAACTTTCTTGTTTGTAAAGCATATTTTTGGGAGTTGAATGTTAAGAAAGCTTCTGTGCCGATAGCGCAGGACACAAATTGGTCTTCCTACTGACAGCACAAAAACTCTTCAGTGAGTTCTGACTACCCTACTCACCGCTGACAATACAACTCAAGGTTAATATTAGCCACGGTATACTGTCCCGGGTTCTGTTCCTTATTAATCTACATGAACCTATTTCAAAGATAAAATAGTCAATGAGTTATTCCAAACAATAATTTATATCCAGCCAGATACAATCAGTCGCTTGAGTTTGAGAACAAATATACATAACATAACATAAATACACACCTATATCCCCGAAGGGGTAGGCAGAGGTGCTAGCACCGATATTTCGCCAGCTTACGTTTAGGTCCCCATGGTGGCGAGCCTATTGCCATTAACCGAACACTTATAAACCTGCGATAAATACACACATAACTTCGAAAAGCATCGAAAAGTCTTTGGTCCATGGTAAAACGTGGGATCGAACCCGAGACCTCGTCTCAGCAGTCCATTACCCATACCACTAGGCTACCGCGGTACAAATATGCAGTATACACAAACTTTCCAATTAATATTTTAAGTATTTATTATTTTCATAAAATACATTGTATTCTACATAGCAAGATTTCATTTCAAAAGCATCTCAAAATTTCAATGTACTAAAAGCCTGGAGAGTGTAACCAATGCCAACAATTTGATTCAGCATAGAACTTTTCAATACATTGCATTTTGTACAACTCATACAACAGATATTGTATTTATTGTAACTAGATATACACAGACACTTCGAAACAACTTCTTCGGAAGTTTACCGTCTCATAATCAAATATTTTTGTCTATTGCCAAGTTACTTGTGAAGTTTACTCTATATTAGTCCTGAGCTCACATACACTAAACAAGAAATTTTATAGCAGAACTACTGAAAATTGGAATTAGTTTTTTTTTATATTAATATTTTCGATATTGTTATACCTACCCTATACTCTTGTCAGTAACAGACATTCAAATTGGGCCATTGGAAACCGTAGCCATAAGTATTTATCGCCGGAATGTCCTCGTGTCTCTTTAGGTATTGTATTGCAAATTTGGCAATAAACTAAATGTATCTTATGACCTTCAGAACTTTCATAAGAGTTGTCTTGTATAAATGAAAAATAGAGCGCTGAGTACAGGCATTACTATTGTATGCAGATAAAGTGTAGCGAATATGTACTAATTAGAAATATTTTACAATGCACCCTGGTAAGGGGCAGTATCAATAACTTATTACCGCAATGGTGGTTGAAACTGACCAGGGATATCTGGAGACTTTGCTATGTGGTCTACTTTTTTACCTGTATTAGTAGTATGATCTCTTTTATTTTTGTATCTCTAATCCATAACTCTCGGGACTATGGACTCAGCCGAGCCGTAAAAATCGTAGAGGCCGGGACCGAAGGCCTTTTTAAGGGTATTTAATATGCTAGAGATACACACAAGGGTGATACCGGCCCCGAGCATACAATGTGATACACCCGTGCTTCTTTTATCGTTTTTTTATTATCGGTTTGGCGTACCATCAGCGGTATAGTAACAGAAAGTTCTGCCAAGGACAAAAACCAAACCAGACTCAAAACAGAACTCGCATAGAAAAACTTGACAGTTCTGAGTTTGGTATTTCTTAGAATCACAATGACCCAGTACAATCTATCTTCGTATCCTGCCATTGCTGTAGTAGAATTTATGTCACTAAATAATGAGTAATCTAGCTTCTTCCGCACTACGAATTAACTGAAACTACTAATATGACACACGATGAATTACGAGGTACAGTCGCAAAGAAACCATCAAAGAACAACAAAGTTCAGTTGCGTTACTAAATATAGAAAAGTAATTGAAGTTTCTATTGCTTTATTTACTGAAGACATTAATAAGATAACCAATTAGAAAACAAAATGATAATGTCATATATTTTGAACACTGTGTATAGTAACTAGGTACTCATCAAGATAAATAATGCCGTGCTGTTGCGCACCATTAGTTCCGTTTACATTGTTTGATTGCACTTCAAAACCTAGCTCCTAATTAGGTAGTCTTATTTTTCCGGTTAATCTTACTTTAAAAGAAGTGACTGGCTTCAGATCCCCCAATCTCAAAAGAAAGTTTAAGCCAGAACCTATTCCATTAGTTAGCAGAAGTACTGGCTAGTACTCATTTCATACAATCCAAGTACATGTATTGAAATAGTTAATTTTTTTACCATCAACTATCTCTATAAATATATTAAGAAGAAGTTGTCATTGAATTATTATATTTAGAATTTAGTTTTCGTACCTCCTAAGCCTGATATAAAAAGTAGATATTTCAAGGTGGTTTACAAATTAAAAATTCTAAGCTTTATAAACTTAGTTATCGGATCAGTCTACTCTAAGAGCGTTAACATACAGTTTAATTTAGAACAGATTTCGTCAACATAGTAACCACGATTGTTTGAACTTAATTATGTACGAGTATAATCTAAATTGTGTAACATTAGGTGACATGAGTAGAAATAATTTCAGACTACTAATAGTTACCTGTATGTCAATATCACTATATTTATATACATGTACCTTTAGAGTTCTTTAATTCACCAATCAATATGGTAGTCAAATGTTTACTATCGCTGTATGTGCTTCCACAATACAGACAATAGCGTCATAAGTACGGTATTTTAAAATCTATAAACGACTGTCATTGTTAAAAAATAGTAAGAAAGTATTCAAACAACTTGCGTAGGAAGACCAAAAACCACATTTTTATCTTTTGAAATAAAACTGAGTAAAATTAATTTATTAGCCTCATTCAAACACGATTATGTGAAAACCCCATATGTCAAATGCTTCATAGAGCAAGTGAAATATTCCAGAAATACCCTCTTTATAAATAGAGCTAAAACAAACTCAGATCGATACGGTTGTCTTCTATAGGAGCCGTGTTGTTTCAACTGAACTAACTATTCTATTAAAAGCTTCCTAGTTTTCTGAGACAGTGCAGTTCTTGGAAAATTAGTTTTTAATACAAACATGTTTTCAATTACAAAAGTAATCTAAAACACTAGGTAGACGATGCCAATTTAAAAAAGAATGACACTTCATAATTACTAAAAGCACCTGTGTTGCAATTCCGCAAATTACACCAATATGTATATCACCTTACAGCTCGTCTCACACGTCATTCAGAGGGATATGTTTGCTACTATCTCACCTCCGGCAACTAAAAACCCAAAGACGGCGTAGGTTTTTGGCGGTTCGATTGCGACATACCGGCTCTCATGAGCTCCGGTGGAATTGGTTTCCGTAAGGAAAAAAACCGTCATTAGAATTTTACTTCAAATATCAATCATATAATATGCAAATTAAATACTGGCTTCCCTTCTTCTATAACAATTTGCCTTGACTTAATTACTTTTTAGTTTTCATATTGCCGCTATCGCCTTTATAGCTTTCAAAATAAATCTTAATAATCATGTTTCATAATCGCACCTGTTGTTCGAAAAAACAATTCCCTATCAACATGAATGTCTTACGGGCAGTAAACTTTGTTGCCGACAGTACCATGTACACGATAAGTTTTGCTTTCCTGTCACGGAAGTGAACGTTTGCATTTGTTAATTTAGTTGTTACCGGTTTTTGTCCGACTTTGTAGACATGACCGAGCTGATTTTTACTGCTTAAAACAACACATATGCTAATTTCGTTGAAAAAAAAAACAAATAAGTCTGTCCGCTTCGGTATAGTGTAAGGTTTACTGTCTACTATTATCAGTCTACAGTAGTACTATAGAAATAGATCTCGTTATCGATAAAACAGTTTAATGAAAATGAGCAAACATATGGCCAACAAATAAACATATACATCTGTTAATATGTAAGCTACATCTTAAAATTTATAAATAAATTATTGAAATTACGCCAATGATATTTTCCATCTTGTTTATATATTCCATAAGATCTGCTGGACGGATTCGAGCAAAATTTCAGTTTTTCTTAGTTCCATCAGTAATACCTACATATTATATTGTAGATATAAATTCTCGTCGTTTATTTCGACCCTTTGTATATTATATTTTATTTTTCTTACGTAATGATGCGATTCACACCGCGGGAAAAATGTTAGTAGATATTACAATAATGAAGATGTTAATGGGTTCTGACAGAATAAATTCTTTTTTTCTTTTTTATAAAAGGAGATAAATCACGTAACATTTACCCAGATTATGGCCTATGACAGGTGTACTATCGGTTTGACAAAGCGATGCCACGGAACGGCCTGACATAAAAGCTAAATAATCAAGATTTGAAATTCCAAACATTAAAAATTTGTTCTTTAAGTCATTGCCAGTTGTTGATGTTTTTCAAATAAATTAAATAAAAGGATTTATCACAGTAGTTGCGAGATAGAGCTGGTAAGTGGGTTACTGGTGTCTATAAATACTTGCAAAACCAGAGGATAACTTATGCATTGCCAAACATACCCCATTATATATCAATAAACATATATACCTAAACTGTATATAGATAAACTACCCGAAAACCTCTGTTGTGCGGCGGTAGTAGACGCAGTTACTACACAGGAGGCATAGGTTCGATCCCCGTACAGTGCAAATATTTGTATGCATGAATATGGCTATTTGCATTGGTCTGAACGTATCTCAAAGAGCACTTTAAGCTGACGGTCCCGACTGTCGTTACGGGTAGTTGAAATCCTCAAAAATCCAACAACTAGTTCAACAGCAACGCAAAGGAGGATGATGATGAAATTAACGGTCATCCAACATGCGCTGCTTAATATAATAATTGCTGTATAGTTTAGAACATAGTACACTGCATGATATAAGTGAGGTCAGTGAGTCACGACCACAAATGCTTTCATTGATGACAATGGCTTTACGTAATGATCAGTCACGCCCTCATTATGCCATACAGTTCATTTGGCTTGAGGATTCCTTTAATAAACTCGAGTGGTTTATTCACATAAAAAGCTATTCTAATACCAAAATCTAGGTATTTTAAAATCGATTCTCGTGTCTACTAAAATGAAATAGTGATAAATGCAAACGAACTATTGAAATATTTCTAAAGTGCGCTATAAAATAACAGTGAAAATAGATTTAAAATTCCCTCGCTAAATTGTAATAGTATTTGTAACAACTATCTATAAACATTGCCAAGAGGGGAGAACTTTGTTTGCTAGAGCTTCATATAAAACGACTTATCCGATCGAATTGAACTCCTCGATATTGATACTGACTTATTCACACAAACAAGTCTGGCAGCGTAGATATTATACAAACATATCTTCAAAATGTTATCACTTTTTCGCAAAAGAGTATTAATACCTTAGGTACCGGGATCTAAAGTGAAGATTAAATTTTTAAATTATTATGTAACCTTTGGAATCGTAATTCTAGTTCAAAAATTCTTGGAATCGTAATTCCGAAAATTCTGAATAATTGTAGTTAAGTTATCCAAAAATACATACATACACACGCATACCCATATTTCTCTACTTTAATCATTGTATTCAGTCCCACGTAATAGAGGGTGAATCTATTGCCGTATTCGGGTCACTTATTACTGGCTCTAGCCGTCTAAGTCTGGGCGTATCTGTATGATGTTGATGATCAACTAGCTCTATACCTTAGGCGCCTCTTGTACGACACCACATGAGGAAGAATGGGGTGACCCAAAATCTACTCTACCTGGAACAGGGAGCTCTTCAATAAGATTGAGCCAGTCCTACATTATTCTAAGTGCCGAAAAGGTACACGACCTGCCTCAATTTCAGTGCTGTAGTTATTAATAAGCACCAGTGACTAACTTGATTTGACTTTGACTTAAAATAATGTTAAGCTAGCTTTTACCACCCACAGCCATAACACTAACATTCATAACACTCACAATACTGGATCAACTTCGACTATATTGATCAACTTGTTCACTAACAGAAACACAATCATTTGAAAATAGAGCTGTTTAGTTTCCTGATCGAGGTTATGTTCCTATTATTAAACTCACAAATATTATCAACAGAAATTCCCGTTTTAATAAGTCTAAAGGTAAGTGATAATTATTGGGCAAACATAATAAAAGTCTACCTTTTCAAAAAACCAACTCTGATTATTATTTTAGTAAAACACGTACTCTATACTAGAAATGGCCATTACAAAATTATTTTATAGTAGCAATTTAAACACACTATTCACGTCACCTTCGTAAACAATTGGTTCACAAAACTCATTTAGTTGAAAAATATAAAGTCGTTAATTAAACTAACATTCACATAAATTCAAACTACGTTCAAACGAAGTCCAGTTAGAACCACTCGTTACGGTCATTATATCAAAAATGAATGAGTAAATGAGTGAACGAGTCGGGTAAACGACATGTTGTTTCAGTAAACCCGTCAACATTTCACAAAAGACAGGTTAATAGCACACAATTTGAACTGCATCACACATTACAGTTCTTTATAAAACGTTATCCAATTATGTTATTTTATGTATTACCTATAACATTACAGGAATATTGCAATATGGGAAACAAAGTTTTAATAACTATTAGTATCATTGCACGGTATTTGTAAAGGTATCAGAGGCCTCATATAGCACGAATGAAATATTTAATATAAATAGTACAGGTGAATCTCAGAGGTTGGTATTTTATTTGTTTTTATTTGAAACATGTGAAAGTCTATAGGGGAGAGTCCCACAGTGCCGAACACCTAAGCCTAGGTGACAGTTAAAAAAAAACGGATTTGGTATTAAACATTTTAATGAAGGTCTCAGTAACTTAACAATCATAGACATTCATATGCATAAACAGAACAATAAAAAATAAACATTACAAATGTTTTAACCTAGGTTCATCATTGGTAACAATTTTTGGTAAATTATATTGTGGCACCTAGTACCGAACATTGATATTAATTGGCACATATGGCCGAACACTCCTAAAAAAGATGACATCGATCGCAAATATATAATTCTGAGCACTCTGGTATATCAGCACATGCCTCGTGTGCCCATTCTTTGCATGAATTGCACTGAATCCAGTCTTCATCGTGATCTTCTAGACAAACCACACACGTAGTGTCCTTGGTTTGCTGCGAAGATAATATTTTTTGTGCTAATGGTAAAGTTTTAGTCTTTTTAATCTTTTCTGCTTTATCTGTCTTTTTAAATGTACGTAGTTGTTTCTTCTCCTCCTTAAGCGTTTTCTCATTTTCTTTATCTTCCAAAAACAATTTGTATGGAGAAGAAGTTAGAATTTGACTTTTCTCAGACTTTCGTTTCCTTGTTTGAGCTCTTTTCTTTGCAGCGTCTGGCAACGGTGAGATGTTTAAAATGGATTGTCTTACAAAATCTGGACCTTTGCTCGTAGAAGGCTGCGGTGAAAAGCTTTGCGGTAAAATGCTGGCTGTAGGTGTTTGCTCCGGTATTATTTGAGGAACATCGGGTGGAAAATGATCGCCGCTACGTTGCTCTTCGATAATTATAATTATTATCTCCACCTCCTTACCGTCTTTAATCAGTTTCAACTTATCGTACAAAGTTTTAGTAGGAATGCCATATCTTGAAGCTGCTTCTCTAAGAGAATTTTTTTTTGAGTTTACTTTTTCAATGGCGATCTTTAAGTTTACTGATTGCCAAAGACCTTTCTTGATTTTTTCCATACCGTAAGATACGTTTGTTCCTGAAAGAATTCAATAAATTGATAACATGCACCACATAGAATAACAGTGTGATCGCCGAAACATTTTTGTTCGGTCATAGGGGAAAAAATACTGTTCGGTACTAGGGACTCACTGGAGAGAAATAATCATCGTATAAAATAAAAACAATAAATTTAATTTATATTTTAGATAGCAAAACGTAAAAAGTACTTACCAATTATAATTCAGATACGTATCAAAATGAACCCACACTTATATTCAATCCACAACTAATACGTGAAGTTTGTAGGCGACAACAGTTTCCCGCGTAAAATCCACAACGACCGTTCTTGCTCGCGTTGCGTGCGCCACTGGCCGCTCCCGCGCCACCCGCAGTCCTTCTAGTTGCGTCTCTTTCTATTGCACGCCAAGGCGTCGTCCTTGTTCGTTTATTAGTACGGTTACAGCTTTCGTTCGGTACTACCTGCCGTTCGGCGCTAGGGGACTTCCCCCTACCAGTCTAGTGACGTTCATTGACCTTTTCAGTAGCGTATGCGGCGGAAATTATATGTAGGAGTACTATATAATACATTATTTGTGTAGGGTATGCTATGCCTATTCGTCTTTACAAAGTACACTACACTGCTTTATACACGTTATTAATAAACGTATTATATACGTTTGTGAAGTCCATAACACAAAAACGAAATTAATGATTGCTAGGGCGGGTTTTTAGTTCCCTCTAAAAATAAATAATTGCCACGCCTGAATTTTTCGTAATGATTCATTTTGGAAGTGAGAGAAAAATCTTGTATGACAATATTGATTTTGACTTTAGATGAAAATTGAAACACAAAATTAATGTTCTTTTTCGTAGCGCTTTATTTAAGCTTGTGTTAGGAGTGGGTGCACGTCGGTAGTGTAATGGCTAGGATCCGAACCCAACCTCTCAATCATGAGGCAGATTCCTTAATTACTAAGCTACCTACGCTTGTTGGGTTTTTAAATTTCATGTCAATATATATTAAATCTAAATATAATTGCTATCTATTGAATCCATAGATAATTCATCTCTTTTAAACGAAGTAGACACCGAATTCGCAAGAAGTATTGAAGTGTGTGGATTCACATTCATCATTCCATAATACAGACAACCTAGTTACTCTGCGACTTTGAGTCCAAATAACGTTGTGAAGAATAATAATTTTAATTATGTAAATCATTATAATTGTTTTAATTTGTTCTAAATACTGAATCAATAAAATACACTTTCATAAATAGAAGCTAATGGTTCAATATACTTAATAGAGCTTAAAATAGTTGAACCCGGAACATGTTCCCGTTACGTAGATCAATATTTAAATTTAAACTGAATTGGCGAAATAAAAGGATATATACATTTCTATTTGGACTGTATTATTGCGAAACAGGCCAGAAAAAATTGGAGTACAATTAAACTCTCTGTTTCTAGGGGATTGATATGATATTATTGTCGATTTTATATTGGTATTTAATTGATTTTTCAGGCCAAAACACACTTCATTGCCCTCTTGTCGTGCAGTTAGGCTCTATTCAATTATTAACGGGTTTGACAAAGATAGTTTTAGCTTAAGTTTACCAATAAACAGTCTGATATAATATCTCTCTATTAGGTAAGTAGTAACTTAATTACTGTGAACATGGCAACCATGAATCAATGGTTGTGAAAACATGAACTAAAATCGGAGATAAATTAAGCCTCGAAATATTAAAACTTGCGGAATGATCTCTACTTGAAATTTTACTATAATGCGAATTTTAAGCAGTTACCTAAATTGTGTAATTAGATATCAATTACAGAGTCAAAAAGGCTGAAGTTAAATAGAGTGACTAAATATTTGGTCACCTAATCCGATTAGAAAGGATCTCTTAACTTCATGTCAACGACGTTCAAACTATTTCATGCTATTTTTTCCCCAAAATATGATTTTGATGAGTGTTTTTGAAACACAAGTAAATAATTTACTTGTGTTTCAAAAACACTGGATATCAGACGACTAGTAGTAGTATGATATTATTTGAAGACACTATCAAGGACATATCTAATATTCAGTAAAAGTTGAATTTACATTCGAATTCGTAAGTTTCCATAAATTATTTCATGGCATTGTTATATTTGATGATATGACATGTATGCGTTGTCACTGTCGTATACACGGAAATCGACTTATTTCCATTAAGCGCTCGGTTAGTGTGTCATGAACAGAAGAGGCACATGTTATGCTGTAAACTAGTGCAAATGAAACCAAATTATTCAGAAACCGAATATTAAACATTTGAACACTATACAAGTAAAATGAAAAAGTCAATCCTTCAAGTATACAACTTAATAAAACCATCTTAAATAAGTTCGAAAACTTCAACGCTTTTAAATTAAGAGCAGTTAGAGAAACTAAATCGCATACCTTTTAAGACGTAATTATAAGTTTGTGTGCAGAGGGTGTTGCTCACATAAATTCAAGTCACAAAGTACACGGAACGAGCTAGTAGTAGATGTAACATACACTGCAATAACGGAGAGCGACGATGTCCCCGCGTCGAGTCGTGGCGAGTAGCTGCGCGTAGCATTTTGTTACACATAATCGGATTAGGGGCGAGTGTCGTCTGCCGACTGCTGGCGCATACGCCTTGCACGGTACCCGCATATAAATACAACTCGACCCTTACTCAGGATTTAAATAAGTACTCCCGCTACCAAGGAAATAATGAGCTTACCGCAACATCAAACAAAAATCTCTAGTAGCACTAAATGAGACATCACTAATACTGTCGAGTTTGGCAACTCCCTACATAAATTTTACCATATATGTACATAAAAAGCGGCAGCGTTATGCGACGGAGCCAAACTCAGCATTCCATTACACGGATCACTTGGCTTGCGCTCAGGTTCACTAGCTAAAGCCCTTCCTAAGGCCTTTTACAATTACCCTGAGAGATTTCTTCATATTAGCTTCCTGCCTACCTTCAGAATGGAGCTAGAATAAAATTAGAAAGCACATTTATTTTAATACAGATAGGTACTTATGATAAAATAAGAAGTAAAATATATAAAAATGTGCATTACACTAAATACGTTGCATTAAGTAATAAAGTGAACGAGAAGACATAAATAAGTGCTAAAGTAATCGTGCTCTTATCGTAATCATGCATAGCGTGACATCGACCGTTAGACGCTCCACTATCTAGTAAGCTCTGTATGGTCTCAAGCGGCTAGACTACGGTGTGAGATATGCTTCCGGTGGTTCCCGGGAAAGATCTATTTATGCTTTATGTTCCGCACTGTTTCTGTTGGTGGCAATAAGCTGTGTGAACAGGATATGAGCGGTACAATCGACAAAATATTTCTCTCCGGAATCACGTCGGGCAGACTGTGTATAAATGGAGTGCCTCACTTACCAAACTTCGGAAGATGGCAACTAAGGTGCTCCACCACAATTACCGCTTGCGTAACCCTGGGAAAAATATTTTCTCCGTGAATCTAACGTGTCAGTAATTCTCATATAGTGAATGTTCTTATAATATAGGTAGGGAATAGTTCAATGATTACACCGTGGCATTACTTAGGGTGGTGGAATCTTACAACTAGCATGCTGACTTACATTGCTAGTACTCAGTGAGGGAGATTTGGGTTCAATTTATTTTTAGTATCATAGAGTGGATTGTATTCTGGTGTTAGATTATACACAAAATAAAATTCAATTGGACATTATCTACTTAATATAAAAACTTAAAATAAAAACTCTATGACCGCTACTCGGTGCTATGGATACAATAGACTATGGAACTAAACACACAATATCTAACGTATACATCTGTTACTAACAGACAACTGCAGCAAATGGTATCTAATACTTAGTGTTGTTCATAATAATTTATATACTGAGATAAAAGTGAAGATCAACAATTACTTAAGTTCAATCTACAGCAGCAAGAAGTGATTATATAGTTTTTCGTAATGCATATTACCGTTTCATGAGAAACCCTATTTGAAGATACACCTGGAAAAGATGTCATATTATTAATAAGTTTAATATTGTCATTTCACGGCTTGATAAAAATGTAAGATCGCTGTCGACATCTCGCATCTATTCAACACGTAATAAGCAAAAACTATTGTTTCGAATCTCCAAAAAAATACATAGTAGACACCCCGATATCTTTAAAAATAACATAAATTAGTTCATCATATATTTTCGATTATATTCGATATATATAAGAGCCAATATACAAATTAGCACAGTAGTTATAATAACATTCAGAAACTCCGTTAAAATGTCGCATCGTCGAAACATCGTAAATAAATAGGCAAATCGGTCATAATCAAATGATTTACTCTTTGCAAGATAAGATGTTCTACATTCACATCACATAACTTTACGTCGCTACAATGATAACAAAATTGTAATTAATAAGATAGTGAACCCATTAATTGCCTTAGCATTGGCCAGTTGTATTATTGGTTTACAATTTGTTGAATTAAACTGATGTGAACTACTTTAAAGCATATTTGTTTAAAAAATAATTGGTATGTACAGAAAAGCACATTGTAAGGCAAACAAACAAGCATTGTAGAGTAACCGGAGCGGGTGCGGTGTCCGGCAGTGGAGGTCGCCCGCTCATTGAGCGGTCGCCAATTGAGATAATGGCATCAAATGCAGATGATTACTGACCCATTCATTGGAAACTAGCTGTTAGTACTTCGTTGCGTTCGCGATTTATGTCATTACGCTTACGATAGGCACTTCTATTAAATTATTTAACCTTAACCACCGGTACCGCATACGATGAAATGTTTACTTAAAAAACGTTATAAACATATACGATTATCAAATAGCGGTTACTTTATACCTGTAACGCATGAGAGGTTATATGGAAATAGAAATGCAATATTTATAATGATTTTGCACTGTGCATTTACAGACGAGTGGTTAGCCGGAGCTTTATTTCTAGTAGAGTCGTTTTGTTGTTGCGTAAAAAGTAATGACAAATAAACTATAAAGTTTTTACGCGAAATTTACAACTCAAACTGCACAAGTGCACATGTTATATGAACGTCTGAGAGAGACATGTAGTTATAAAAAACATTCAGTAGAAGAATGTCACAGGCAGACTCAGTCTACCGCCATCGATACAGACGGTTGTGGTGTAGATAGTGTCTTTCAATGGGATCGCACTATTGAATTATAAAGTCAGTTGGTACAAGTCTATCAAAGCGCAGGGGGAATAAATAGTATCATTTCCCATAGTGATACTGTACCTAAATAAGTCTCGATTCATTTCTAACACTATGAATAAATAGCTATAGTTGAAATACTGACAAAGATTTTAATAGGACTGTTCATCTTATTTGTAATCGGTTTAATTACATTCGTTATTAATTATTACTATGACATAATTTTATTACTACGAATGTGCAATAAAATTCAATGTACCATTAAGTGTACGCATGGCCCGATGATTTACACAGTAACTTTCGTCGTAACAGAGATTTACGGTGTCATCCAAACAGCTATTTTTGAAACAGTTCGACTCTCTTCACACTTTAATTATAGACGTTCAATATAACAAATAATATTTTAGCTTTGTAGTTTGCCTTGAAAATAAATACTGTTCTAGTTTATGAGGAGAGGAACGCACGTTACATTTCTGAATATTCGAATAGATGTGAATACAAAAATATCGGAGTTCATTTTTCACGTCTATTGGTCTAGACTAAGATTGACGGTAAACTAAGCTGATACCTGTTTCAATTGTCATAAATGATGAAATGAGTATTAAAATTGTTTGAACTAATAAACTTTCATGTGCTTTTGTCAATATTTGCGCGCCTGCAGCCAATTGAGTTGAACACGCTTCTAAGTGATCGTAAAAATTATATGAATGTAATCATATCGAAATCTAAACCCATAACAATAATTATAAATACGTTTATTTGAACATTCACGTTATCTATGGCGCCGACAGTTATCATGATATGAGATTTTTATGCGCAATTAATATGAAAAATAAATCGTAGTATCTATTGTTACTGCTTGGTTAAGTAGACCTACTTATAAACTTGTATCCAAACTTCTTTTTTAGATCTCGCATAAACTATGTACATACGTCTATGACGTATGACCACGTAGGGTGTAAGCTTATTATTGCCTATTGGGCACCTTTTTATTTCATTTCATTTCATCCGTATATTTCCGCAGGTGTTAGTAATGTTTTAGGTCAAGGTTAAGAAATTTGCCAAGCTAATCATGAACAACCCTATCGCTTCAAACCCTGTATATTATATCCTACTATAGAAATCACGCGTCAAACAAGAACTTAAGTAACAAAAGTCTTAATAATAGTGTAACTGTATAAAAATAATAGTGTTTAAGCTAACATATAGTTCGGTAGTCTTACAACATGTTTACATTATAATACATACAATTCTTCACAGCTTAACCGAGTCATAGAGCCAAGACCCAGTTCTATACAAACGAGATAAATAGTGTCCAACCACTCTAGAACATTAGACCTCGACGTTGTCGACACTATATTACTTTATTTAGAGAGCGCTACGTCTCTCTAGTTTGTCGCAGCAAATCATTTCATGTCTTGTTGACGTGTAGAGATAGGGGCCAGTAGAGACGGTTTTTAAAAGTGATATAAATTCTGTTGGCAATGACTTAAGAAATAAACATAAAATAAATAGTTTAGTGCTTTAGTTATATTTTATGTCAATAACGTTGAGCTAACATATAATAAATACTTGTCCATGTATGTCGCTTTAAAAGAATGCTGATGGTTCTTTTTTAATTTTAACCTTACGCGAGAGCTTATTTCTATTTCAGCTGAACTATTGCAGGAAGTCACTGTACTTACGTTTACTATTATCACCTAAAACTATGTTGTTACGAACATTGTACGAAAAATAATTATAATCCTAACTCACCACACACACAATGTTTCTTAAAATACACAGACATAAAATGTATGAAATGGTACCTACCTATTGTCACATGACAACAGCTTGTAATATTTATAACCAGTAGCTGCTCATCTAGTAACTATGTGAAACTGTAATCTTGAAGTATGTATGACAATGAAATAATTATATTTTACTCATTGGTTAACAAATTACACCACGAAGGCCACTCTAAAATGCCATCGATTCGACAGAAGAAGAACATGTTAAAAGCCTGTAGGGTACTACATACCTCGCTATATTTCTAAATGGCCCTAGCAAAAAAAAAACATTATTGCTGTTAACCGGGCACTTATAAAATTAAATCACCTATGTATCAGGAAATAAAAATGCTAAATGATATTGAATGGAACTATGATAAATTAATGTAATTACGATATCAGTGTTTTGTTATTGTACTTTGGATAGATAGTACGTAAATATTTGAACAACAAGAATAATTCGGTGACAATTCAATGCGACAACGAATATTGATTATTATGTCGTACCCACCAATTCAACTAATTACATACAATATTGCTGCCACATTCAAACATGTTTGCAAATTCCTGAGAACATCGTACACGATTTTTTTTTAAAACTCATGTATAAGAATTTATTACTGTGTTATTAAGTAATAAAGTGGGTTACTTTTGTATACATATAATTGGAATGATAGTCGTATATACGAACATGCTCGGGAACGTGACTCTGGCTGAAGTAAGGTACCTATATAGCTTCTCCTCATTTTCCGAATACCCGACGACTGGTCAGAAACTGGCCCAATGTATAAGTATATATACATTGAAATGTTAGTATTCTAGACGAACGTGCTGTGGAACGTCACTCTGGCTGAAGCAAGGGATATCGCTTCGCTTCATTTTCCGAATACCCGTCGCCTGATCAGAAACTGGCCCAAGTCAGTGGTGCATCACATTTCGTGTGTCTTTCTCTAACCGAAATGAGAACAAAACCCTCTAGGACCTAATAGTGAGACCGTCTGCTTATAAGTCAGTCGCAGTCAAAATCAATTCCTGGTAAAATCCAAAGAAGACTGAAAACCGTTTACCACTTTTCATTTTTGTAACATTTAAGATACTAAAACGAAGTAAATAGTTGAGTACACGTAAACTGTTTATAGCGTGTATATTGCAACTAATCTAGTTATTGCATTGTTACGTATATCCACGTGTTTCTCATAATTTTATTTATTATTTATAATTTTCTTTTTAATCATATTTATTTCGTGATCTTACCCTTTAAAAACCACTGTTTAAAACGTATACCAAAAGAAGTTATTCAAATGCGAATTATTTACAACCACCAAAAAATAACTGCTCAGTTTTTTTAACTAGTACTAGTGTTATACTTATATTTTGTTAAATGCATGAATCGGTTGTACGCTTCATTTTATTTTCGAGTAACATTAAACACAAAGTTTAAACATAAATACTATAAAATAGATAGATTGGCACGAAACGGCGTCGTAGAAATGTCAGCGAGGAGTGAATGGACTCAAGTTTTTGTTTATTTATTTCTGCATACGTCCGCATGCATGTGCCAACGAAGCAAAAACATATACGAGTATAAAAAATAAAACAATGAAGTCATTAATTAGACGTTTCTATTTCAAGCAAATAATTTATACATACGTATATATCTGGCATCCCTTCATTTCTCATCATTCTAGTGGGTTTTCGATTTTTTATGTTTTGAATACAGTTTGTACAATAAAGTTCTGCAAGAAACTTGAAGCAAACATACATATTTGCGCAACCAATAAATGTACGCATAGAAACATACACACATTCTTGCAAACAAAGTAACATTACTAAGTTGGTGGTCTGTACTCATATCTATCCAGAACTGTGTTAGTCTTCTCGTTTTCTAACTTACTACATTTACTGAACCTAGTAAATCTATTGTTGAAATATTTATTAGTCAGAATAAATAATTCATTTATATATCAAAACATTGCACCAAGGGCTTGATATCAAAGCATAACTAAAATATAAGTTTAGTTTTAATCCAATTGTGTACACCATTTGCGTAAATTGGTAAAATAACCGAAAGTTAGAGTAAATTTGAGAACGTTTATTGACAAAATATTATTCTATCAAGTTTTGAAATGTTTAGGGATTACTATCCCAGCTATTATCGTCTAGAATTATATATAAAGAACTTTATTTTACAGGTGATTTGCTGCTAAAACAATCAAATATACATTAAACAATTATAAATATACATACTTAAATCTGCGACGCTACTACACAGCTGAAAAGCGGATAGTTTCATTTCAACTCAGCTCATACATAAACGCAACCAATCAATTAAAATTTTGTATCCTAACCACTTTAGTTTTATGAATAGTTAAATGTATTTTTGCCGTCAATAAAGTTCCGAGTATGACTAACGATGTATCGGTGCTTTATTTATTTTCGTGGTAGAACTCTGTTTAAACTGTACTGAATGTAGTAGCGTTCCTGGAATCCATTGAGTAGGGATAATAAACATTAGTTATGTAACAAAGTTCAATGACGTGACACAGAGTAAATATTTCTTGGTGCGAGTTATCATAAGCCAGCTGTGTAATGCGTGCAGTAGTACAAAGGTCGCGTGCATGCAATGCGTCTCGCTATTTAATGTTGCTAATCCTAGTTGAGGCACGTTTCTAAAATTTATTTACTCATAAGACTAGCTTTTCACATTGCCTGAATTTTTAATGAGCGGTAGTATTTCATATGGTATCACTAACTGTTATTGTTGTCCTTTACCTACAGCTCTTAAACTAATAAATTAATTATATCACTAGCAAATCCTTGATGTTCGGAAATGAATAATATTTCATATCTGATAATATTTCAAACTATAACCACGAGACTCACGACTCCTATAATAACTAAAGCAGAAAACTTTGATTAACGAATAAAATATGTGCTACATCTTCAATCATCGTTAATAAAAAATATTTTTTTTAATTCCCGGAATAACAAGCTTGTTATTTCAGACTATAATATATACAGACTTAATACCTCCGTGTCAAATATTGCTTGTTCCTTTTAGTCTTCTGGTATATTGAATAACAAACATCCAACCATCGATCCATCCTTGTAATCTAGGGAGGATATCTTGCATTTGAAATAGTGGCAAGACGTAATATATCTGATACAATCATATGGGTGAATAAATTTGTATGTAAACGTAAACACAGCGACCATTGAACTTGCTTTATAAGATTTATTCATGTTTATACAGACAGACTTTGGTGCAACTGTTTTACCTGCGTTTTTTGAATTATATTTATGAGCATGTTCAAAGTGATAAAGTCATGATATTTAATCTCTTCCCGGTATGTTATCGCTCTCGTGTACAGAGTGCCCTTTACCTAAGCTAATATTTACGTTTCCTTGTGAATAACAAGCAAGTGTGGTCGCCTGTATATTTCAAAGAGGAGTCAAGAATCGGGAAGATTCCATAAATAACATTATATTTCTGTTATTTTATTATTAAATAACATCAAACATCTATAATTTTTATTAATTGCCAATTATTGTCTTATAAATTTCTGCAAACTATCCTCAAAAAAAATGAATAGCATTACTTCGCAATTCATTACTTTTTATAAAAGCTACCTAGTAATATAATATTTATACGAAAACTATGATAATGAAAGAATAAACAGACACAACCCACAATCCGTGACGTCTTATACGATGCTTCCCTCATCAAAGTGTTCTGGTGAGCCTCATTTTACCAGCACTATACAAATCTTATGATTTGAAGTATTGTGGATTTTAATGAATAGATAAATAAATTTATGATTACATACAGTGTATTTTGTAATACACTGTATGTGTCATGTACCAATCTTGATATAATAGATAATATAATGTAGATATAATCAACCATTTACATTTCTTTTATAATGAAAATTTTATTTCTCTTGTTGTAGTGTATTTTTTTGATGTATTTTTACAAACCTCAGTGACTTTTCAATGCACCGAAATTATATTATCTTTTTTTTTTTTTTTTTTTTTTTTTTTTTTTTTTTTTTTTTTTTTGTTTCGTCAGGGGAAATGTCCTACGGCATACCGCGCGACCGGGGAAACCGCGCGGTTATGTGTGGCTCTCACACACTAAAACCCCTGCGGTGTACCATGCTCAACGCCTTGCCGGAGGGGCCTGAAACTATACAGGAATACTTCTATGACGACCCCTCCTAACGTGTGCCCATAGTGTGTCACGGGCACCAGCTCCAATAAAACCCTCAATTAGGCTTCGTCCAGGTACACATGGACGTTGCCTCTTCACGGGTGGCTGGATCAGCGGGTGGAGGGAAAACCCCGTCCCTCACACCCGCAGCCACACTCATGGCGGCATGAGGCGCAAATACTCGCGCCTCCGCCGTCCGGTTCGCCGGCGGCGGATCGGATCAGCGAGGGGATTTGCCTCTCTGATCCTCTCCGCGCTTTCCTTCTGCGACATGACCTCCTCGCAAAATGATGTGACCGCGGAAAAATTTATATTACTAGCGGTCATAGACCGTATGACGGCCGACAGCGAGAGGTCACTCCCAATGACTGCAGCGAGGGCCCGGCGTTGAGTCGCCCAAGCCGGGCAAACTGTGAGCGTGTGTTGCGCCGAGTCCTCGCTGCAGTCGCAGTGGTGGCAGGCGGGACTCGGTTCCTTCCTAGCGACCTTAAACAGGTACTTGCCGAAGCAGCCGTGCCCAGAAAGCACCTGTGTCAGTCGGAAGGAAAGGGTCCCGTGCTGACGCCCTGCCCACTCGACAATGACCGGCTGAAGCGCCTCCACCGTGGCAAAGCCAGCGCGTGGAACCTCCAGCCGGGATGACCACTTCGCCAAAATCTCAATGCGGGCGGCCTCACGCCACCCGCGTATATCTTCAGGTGAAGGCCTGCTGCCACCATCCGTCCGGTACAGCACCGTTCGTCGGTACACTTCGGCAAGCACTTCTGCCTCTAAGTCCCATGGAGGAGTCCCGGCCAATGCGCATGCTACCTCAGTCGATACAGTGCGGTAGCCACGTATGACCTTAATCGCCATAACCCTCTGAGGGCGCCACAGGCGAGCCCTATTCTCAGCGGTCAAGGCTTCCGCCCACACCGGCGCACCGTATAGCGCCATTGACCGGACAACCCCTGTGTACAGCCGTCTACAAGCTATACTGGGTCCCCTTACATTAGGCAATAGCCGACCCAGGGCAGACGCAACGCAGACGAGCTTCGGAGCGAGCTGCATGAAGTGCTCGTCGAAGCGCCACCTACCGTCCAGAATGAGGCCCAAATACCTCATTTGGGCCCCGATCGGTACGAGGACCGAGCGAACTTCCATCAAAGCGCCACGGGGTGGGCCACGACGACGGGGCCCGTGAAATAACAGGGCCTCTGTCTTGTTCAGGGCCACCCGTAAACCCAAGGCCTCGATGCGCTCGACCACTTGGGCTACTCCCCAGGTAGCCAAATCTACCACCTCCTCAAACGATCTCCCAGAGGCTGTGACAAGCGTATCATCTGCATAACAGATGACGCCCACCCCCTGGGGAAGAACACCACGAAGCACCCAGTCATACCCTATATTCCACAGGAGCGGTCCTAAAACCGACCCCTGTGGGACGCCGCAAGACATGTGTCGACGCTGCAGCACTCCGTCTCGGTCCTCGTATAAAACACTTCTGTGCTCTAAATAGTCCGCCACCAGCCTTCTCAGGTATAGCGGCACTCTATGATACCGGAGTGCCTCTTTGATGCAGCTGAATGGGAGGCTATTAAAGGCGTTGGCAATGTCTAAGGACACCGCCAGCACCACACCGCCATAGCCCACTGCTTCTTCAGTCACGGCCCGCAAGCGCATTATGGCATCAATTGTCGAACGCCCAGCCCTGAATCCAAATTGAGCATCCGACAAATCGGGGCCGACCTCGCACAGGTGCCGAACGAGACGGGCAACAAGAATTCTCTCAAACAATTTAGCAGTCTCATCCAGCAACACGATAGGCCTGTAGGCCGAGACCGAATCAGTAGGTCGTCCCGGCTTTGCTAGAAGCACCAGCTTCCCGCTTTTCCAGCACTCAGGGAACTGCCCGCATACCAAACTCGCGTCGAACAGACCTCTGAGGCGATCACCCAGGTGGTCGAGGGTTAGGGCCAAGATTTTGGCAGGTATGCCGTCCGGCCCAGGAGCAGTGTTCTTCGAACGAATTTTTAGAACAGCCACCCTTAACTCTGCTTCGGTGATGGGTGGGATTTCCCCATCATCATTCCCATCTTCGGCAGGGGACGCCATGGACGGAGGTGTGTGTTCCGCTCGTTCCGGGAAAAGACCATCGACGACTTGCGCAAGAAAGCTGGGCTGGAGAGCCTGAGTAAGAGGGAGGGCTTGCGTGCGGAGTTTGTTCTGCACCGCGCGGTATGGGCGACCCCAGGGATCACGATTAAGAGTCTCAAGCATCTCCTGTCTTTTTTCCTCTTTGGCGCGCGTTATGGCTAGTTCGTAGATTTTCTTCCTTTCCCGGAGCTCCTCTACTCTTCGATCTACTTCCCCACCATCACGTGGGTTCCGCTGGCTGCGTTTCAGCAACCTCCGGGCATGATGAGTGGCCGCTCGGAGGCGTGCCAACTCTGGGGACCACCAGTACACCTCGTTTCTTGGAGGCCTGGCTCGCCAACGAGGCATAGCTGCATCACATACCTGTGTAATCGCAGTGCGAAATCGGTATGCCCCACCGTTAACCTCCTCCGTTGGAGGCAGTGGAGTCAGCCAGGACTCAACGATGGCTGCCTCTTCTAGTAGGTCCTTTTTCAATTCGCTTGTAACCCATCGCGGAAATCGGGAAATTCTACGCGCGATGTGACCCTCTCTGGGGTCCTGGTTCTGAGAAAGCTCGAATCGGATATAAAAATGATCCGAGAGCGTCTCGATCTCATCCAAGACACGCCAGTTCTTTACTCGATTGGCTACGGCAGGGGTAGCAAATGAAAGGTCCACTATCGACTCCCCCATCCGCCATCGCCAGTACGTGTTGGTAGAGCCTCTGTTGAGAAGACAGAGACCCACCGATGCTGCCAGCTCCTCGACCGCTCTACCTCTTGCATTGGTGCTGGGTGATCCCCACGCCGTGGAATGGGCGTTGAAGTCTCCCAGCACCAAGACACATCCAGACGCTCTACGCCAAATCGAAGCCTCCAAACTTTGTAAAGTGGCCTCGAATTCTGCAAAACTCCATCTAGGGGGGAAGTATACTCCATAGATGGTAATTCCCCTCCAGTCAGCGGCAACATATCCTGGGCCGTTGTCTCTTGGCGACAACAGTGAGGAGTGAAGTGCTGTGGAGCTCACGATTGCCACGGTCCCATCTCGGTCAGCCACCCAGTTTGGGCGAGGAGGAACCAAGTAGGGGTCCGAGACCACAGCTAGGTCCACTGACCACTCCGCCATATACTGCAGCAGGTTATCCTGTGCACGGGCTTTGTGGTCGACGTTCGTCTGTATGAGGAGGCTAGAGACGTGATCCATTACCGAATCGTCTCTACAGCCTCCATTGGCGACAACGGTCGCAAGACTACTGCGGAGCCAGCCTGAGTCGATTGACTGGATCCCAGTGGTAGTGGCAGTGAAGCCTTATTAGAGGGCCTACATCCTTCACTTCCCATCATGTGGTTGGTGGGGCGGCCAACACTAGAACAACTAGCACAAAAGGGGCTGGCACTACATATTGATGCCAAGTGCCCCGGACTTCCACATCGGAAACAAAGACCACTGCTGTCAAACGCGCTTGTGCACTGGGCACGAACATGTCCTGTCCCGAGGCATTTGTAGCACCTTGCAGGTCTCGGTTCTAGAGCTGTCACTTTGACGGCACTGAGACCCATGTTATGCCAGACCCCTTCCACCAGAGTTTTGGCCGCAGCAACTGGGCAACTGGCCCATACTGCTCCAACTCGACCAGGTCCGGGGCGAATTGAGCCAATCCTGACCATATCCACGGCGCATCCGGTTTTCGAGGTGATAAAATCCCGGATTTCACCGGCCTCAATTGAGTCGTCCAGGCCCGAGATGCGGATCTCTGCGCACTTGGTGGGCCTGGCAATCTTCACTCCTTGTTCCCCTGCAAATAGACTCCGCAGCCTCTCAGCAAGAGTATCTGCTCTCTGGCCACCTTCGGCACCGGGGAACTCTAAAACACGAGATCCCGTTTGGGCGACACGGGTCCGAGCACCGACGCTGCCTAACTCGGCAGGGTCGATAGCAGAACGAGCCCTCTTAAAGACCTCCTTATATGTGAGACCGCGCTCCTCGGCTTCGGCCGTCAACGTCACTACGATGGCTGCTGATTTTGGAGGTTGGAGCTTTATAGGTTTCCTACTACCTTGGTTTGGAGCTACCGGGGAGACTGCTGCGATTGCAGCTGCACTTTTCTCCTTCTTGCGCTTTTTGCGCTGCTTCCTCGATCCCTGTACCGTCTGCCATTCCCCATTGGTAGATGCGTCAACCGTATTGCCGGGAGTAGTTGCAAGCGCAACCGGCACGGGTACAACTGGTGCACGAGCATCTTGGGCACGCAAGGCGAATGGTGGTGTCTTCTCGGGAAGCGGCGGGAACGCCTCACAAGCAGCAGCAGGGGGCCGCTTCGACTTGTCTCCTATCCCATTAGGCTTCGGTGCAGCCAGTGGTGGCCGAATGCTAGGAGCTGGTTGTAGCCTATCTTCAAGACTTGCAAGTCTTCCATCGATCAAGCGCCCAACCGCATCCATGATTGGACGCAGCAAGGCGTCAGGCAAGGCAGTAGGAAGAGGGGGTGGCTCTTGTACCTTGCTAGGGAGAGCGGGTACAGTAGGCGTCATCTGCGAATTGCCAGTCAACCGAAACTGAGCGAACTCAGCGTGTAGTTCGTCTAGACGGCGCTCGAGGATAGCTACTTGGTTGAGAGTGCCGTTCACTACCTTTGAGAGCACTCTACATGAGTCTTTAAGACCCTTAACAAAACAGCCCTTGAGGTTTCTTGATTTCGTCGCTACGCGAGTGATCACCTCAAGCGCCGCGTCCGCAATTTGTATAATATCCGATGGCGCTTCGGGGACAGAACCCCCTAATGCCACCGGAGTAATCTTCTCGAGGAGAGATTCCACTTCTTCTTCGGCTACCAATTCACCATCCGCGCGTCGGGCCTGGGTCTGCACCCTCGAAAAAGGGGAGGTTGGCACTGGTGTGAGCGAGCGGGTTCTGGCACCTCGACCGCGAGCATTAGAGCGCCCTCTTCTTGACGATGTAAGTTTGGGGGGTGGCATTATTTCGGCATCCTCCACCGCTTGCTCTTGGGAACGAGCACGTTTACGTCCCTCGCTGTTGGGGGTTAGACTAACCGACTCTGCTACATTCTCGTCCTCACCATTTCTTAGATCACCGTAAAAACATGGCTCTGATTGAGCAGAACAAACAGAGTTACGTCGGCTCCCGGAGGTTGAAAGAACCTCCAGAGACTTTGAAATATCCATTGTACTGCTGGCTGAACTTCTCCCAGGGGACAGAGCTGCCCCTGGGAGCTCCATAATTCCAGGTACCTGAATACCGTCTCCTATATACTTCTTTCCTTGTTTCTTTGCTTTCGCCTTCTTCTTATCATCTTTTTTATTCTTTAAATAATCCATATTATTCCCACGAGTAGGGGAGAATTAAAATGTCAACCCGGGCAGAGATCCCCCAATACCCGGGCAAGCGTAAAATTTATAACCCAACCGAGAGATCCGCAGGTATCCCGGCTGGGAGTGCGCTTGCTACTGAACTACCCATCAGTCATGCATCTCCTCGTCACGCACCAGAACTTGAGATTTGGGGTAATTTTTTAGAGAGGTTTTCTTCCTCGCAGTCCGGGCGGCTAAGCCAAGACCCTCGTCCCCGGTCAGAGTCGCGAGACATGTCCACGACACTCCTTCCGAGATTACGATTTGGTGACGGTGGCAGGGAAGAGAATTCTCCCATGCCTGCTCGGTTACAGAATGATTGCACGCCGAGCCCATCGGTTATCCTCGCTGAGTGACACAGATGCATGGGTTACAGTGTATCAATTTTCCGAGGTTTTAGTCTTCATAACATTTGTGGTGGCCTGTGTTGACCACTCGCCCCATCCCGCCCATTTCACTCCATGAAGAATCTGATCGTCCGCCTGACCCCACTGTACCCTCTGTCAATAAGTAAGGCACATGAGGGAACTTCGAGCAATGTCACTAGGACCGCTTCCGCTTTGGTTAGAGTTCGCCGATGGCGGCAGTATCTCTCCACATTGTTAGAGAGGTACTGCCGTCTCCGTTGCCCAGGGTGCACCACGAGGAGGTCCCAACCTTGCACCCCTATATTATCTATCTTAACTTCTTTTTGATAGAATAAATAAATGAAAAAAATAAAACTTGTTTCTAGCGAAACCTTAAATATCCTAGGTTGAGCTGGCTTTTTCAATTGTTCCTAGGATAAGGGATCCTTAATTAAGGGATCTGACAGTAATCAGAATTACGAAATATCCCTGCCAAAACACGATGTTGAATTATATTGCATCTAATATATTTATATAATACCTACTACATCTCATAAAAGTATTTGCTACTAATGGTGGTTAATAGGTTTATGAGATTATATCACAAATGCGGACAAAATTAACTTGTGTATACATATTATTTCATTCGTTATTTTATCGCGACACAGAGATGGATCTTGGCCTTCATCCAGACACTTTCACTCAAATCATGAGGCCATTGCGAATAACTAAAACACATACATTTTCATACGAACCGCTATCATACTTTAATACACACAAAAAGCTGTGCTGGGGAGCGATAGACAATTATTTTATTCATATTTCATTATAAATATGCAGACAGCTATGTCTATTCATTTCCCAATGTTTTGTAGTTATATAAAATTTGGTAACTCCCTGTAAAATGAAACTTATTGTGTGAGTCACTATCATATCGTACTACAAACATGAAGACAGAAAAGAATGGTACCTAATATTAAACCTAATGGCCAACTTCTAGTCTTTCAGGCTATCTGAAAATAAGAAAAATCTACTGAGTCGGCGACATGCGCAACGGACATCCATTAGGTTCTCTACAACTTTACGGAAAAGGCCATTAATTGCAAGACGTAGGAGAGACTGGCGTCACCTGAAACACTACCTTCAGTAAACTAACTTGCAAACTTAGAACCACCACCGTCCACGATTTTTTATTATCCTACTAGAACAGTTTACGGTATGGCGTTCTAATTTAGAAATTATGGACTGTTGCTTTCAACGCATACATCTTGCATGAGGAAATAACTTTTTAATTTTATATATGGCTAAATATATACAAGAGCGCAAAAGCTTCTCACGATGATCTAGTTATTTCATGATTTAAAATGCTTCCTTACCCATTATTTTGTCTCTGTATACTAATCTAAAAAAATGTTTGTGAGATGCTTATCATTCTGAGCGTAAGTTGTACGACGGTCGGGTCTAAATGACGCTCTTAATAAATGAGCTACAGACATTTTAGAAAATAAATTTGCGTGAAGATGCCACCAACGTAGCACAAATTAATGAAATATTGTGAGAGGCGTGATATTTTCTCACATATTAATAAATGTACAAGTTGCGCGCATGCTTTGATGAGATATATCTAACAACCAGAACAAATTGACAGAATCAACAATAAATAGGGGATAGCGGAGATACAGCCAGTACAATAGTACGAAGTAATAGTAAGTATGCTTTGACAATAGGCTCTATCGATATTATATCATCACTAACCCTACTCATATACGAGAATAGGGCTCTTTTATGTTCCTGTTATTACCACCCTTGTCATTTTCCCGGTCTGCAGTAACTACATCAGTGTGGTTTGATCGCCATCTTTGGTCTGTCTGGCGACCGGTCATTTAAACAATTTGTAAATAAATAGATCGCTATTTTTCTCAACAACTTTCACATTTAGGTACAGATTTCTATAGAGACTACAGAGAAAAGTACTGGCGACTTATGATATTTTTCGGAAGCATATAAAGCCTTCTAAAACTTCGTCACTGTCTCAAAGTGTTAAACATTAAATATGGCAAATTTAAAGCCTCCCATTCAATTTGTCTTCGCAGAAATTATGTATCTCATTATCCTCTTTAGGCGTTCGACGCTGTATTAATGTGTATTACGCCTGTCGTTAAGTAAGGAGAGCTTGTCGGAATGCCCGGGGTAATTACTTTCGCCCGCATCGAACTTAATGAAGACTTAATTAAATATTGCATGACAGTGAACACGATTAACTGATGACGTTTAATTATGCACGCCACCGGATATCAACCGTAGACGATATCTTCGTAATAGTACAAACTGTAAGTAAACAATTCAGATATTTTTTAACTTTGCCCATATCACAGCAGTCTGTCAAAATACAAACGGACACAAACCGTAAATAAAATATGTACCTGGCATCTAGATGTCCATCTTAACAGATACCGATGCCATTTGATATTTAGACAGTGATCGTAACAAACTTGGCAATCATCTTCAATAGAAACTACGATATTGTGAACGAACGTAGCTTTTTATTTTGGCTCTTTTCTCTATGTTCCGCAGAGATTGAGAAAACGAGGCTTAGTGTGTATTTCGGCGCCAAAATATAATATACGTTCATCTTTATTCCGCTCAACAATAAGTAAGTTGAAGAAGTTAATAAAATAGCGCTTAGCATTTCTTTATTTACAGAAGTGGGGCTAAATAAAGCGGGACATGGATGTGTGTGATTTCTTGCGTCTCTGCCCAGAATAGTAATTCGTTCACTCGTTGCTTTATTGTGAATAGTCTTTAGGCAGCATGGTGTAAAAATACACATTCAATGGTAACGAAGTTAAAAGATAGCCAAACAAGATTGTTTCTTGAATGTGAAGTTGACCAACATGTGCTAAATAAAATCCAGGTACACTACATTAAGTAATAATTCTAAAAATGAAACATTCATTAATTGAGTTATCTTTTTTTAATGCTCGATTTTCTGAGAGAATTTTGCGGAAATTCGCTCGTACCAATGGAGCTCACTCGAAGAGATTTTTGGACAATGATTTTTATGACTACAAAGAAATTTGAAAGTAAAGAAGATGCGCTCGCTGCAAATAATTTGTGGATTTCCGCGTTGTCTAAAGAAGAGTGGGCTGAAGTATTTTACACATGGTTTATACGTATGGAAAAGTGTATACGTGCTTAGGGTGAACACTTTGAGAAGACTGTTATTTAAAATAAAGGATAAATATATATTTTTTGAATATTTAGTTTCATTTGGCATGACCCTCGATAACTTGATTTCATGAAATATCAACGGTAACCTATTGAAATATCGAATTTCTGTTACCCGAATCTTAAAACCCCGAAAACGGTTGGTAGAACTTTTAAAAGACAGATGTAATGAATGACAACTTTCTATAATTCCGTTTTTCATTTCCCAGATGAATCAATTTCCAGGTGCACTAAAACCAAATTTTCAAATAGTATTTTTTTGTTTTCCATAGTGTCATAATCCAAATATAGTTATACCAGATTCTCAGAATATTTTTTTTTGTTTCCCATCGTACCATTTTCCAAATAAACTATTACCAAATTTTCAAAATCTTTTTATTTGGTTCCCATACAATCGTTTTCCATCTAAACTATATACAGGTATAGTAAAAGTCAGTAAATTTATACGATTCATTTATTAGGTAGGTACCTACAGCAAGTAATTTAGAAATATTAGTTGCCTATTACAGATAGGTTTAAGTGTCAAATTCGACTCAGCAGGTTAGGTTAGGTTAGAACTGCGACCCCCGCACGAGCCGAGCGAGCGAAGCGAGCGTGCCGCGGCAGCGGCCGGCGAGTGCTAACTACCTTCTAATTTTTCCATAGGATTCATTTTTAAAAATCTGGATATTGTTTGTCTGGATATCAATAAACTGCATTTCAAAAATTTGTGTTTTAAAAATTCGGCTTTCGTGCATATGGATTACGGTCATCTGGATTTTGTGCATTTAGATTTCGTGTGTCTGGAATTCGTTCGTCTGGATTATAAAACGTCGTACAAATGAATAAATAGGAAAATGCAATTCGGAGTTGCGATTATGTGGCAAATAAAACTTCGGAATTTGGAAAACCGGGATTATGAATAAATGGCCAAACGTTTTCTGGATTATGATATTCGGAATATTAAAATTCGGGATTAAGATAGGGAACATTACTCACGGCTTCTTTTATATTCAACCTTGACAGATAGACTAATGGAACAAGAATGAAAATTATATTTAGCTATGGACTTAGACTATTTACGAGTATGGTCGTTATCTCATCAAAATTAAAGTAAGAACCAGTGAATCATTGCCTTAGGTTCATTCCTTAATTTGTTCTGTGTGACAAATGAAAATCATTTTTTTTATATAACTCACAATTCGAAATACACCATGGTCACCGAAGTAACAATATCAAAGAAAAATAGAGCTGAGTTATTAATAAATAATATCAATAGGTATATCAAGCAAACGAGTTCTTGAGCGGAGACCGCGAGAAGGCACACGGAAGGTAGGACGCCCTCTAGCCAGATGGACTGATAACCCGAAAAAGGCGGCTGAGACAGACTGGATGCAAAGGGCGGCAATAGGGAGCAGCGGTGCACATTGGGAGAGTCCAGCAGTGAACCGCAATGGGCTAATTGTTTGATTGAATATCAATTTTATTTCAGTGTAAACAGTTATATTGGAAAGTATAATAAGCTGTACAAATTTACATTCCGAGATGTAATTTTACAAATGTTGCATTTTATCCCATAACGAACATGATAGGTATTTGATTTTCAGTCAATTTCAGTTCGTTCCTATGATATCCCAAATATTGATCATGAATTGGGTTTAGTTTCGTTTTGTTAATTTTCATTGTTAACTGAATCCACTTCTTAACGATCATGGAATATTTCCAGTGATTGGTAGTGAATAGGTTCAGTGCGAGCCATTACATTTAACTTTCAGACAAAAAACATAGATTCATAAACAAATGTCGTCACCCTTCTTTTAAACCTAGCTTGGCCTTATTATTTTCATAAATACACTACACAGAACTCGGTTCTTCTACCCTGACTAAATTTGGCTGAATACCAATTTTCGTCGCAACTTAAAGGGGCTTCGACAATATTCTTCATTTTCATATTCAAACCTACTCAGTTGTCGAAATATTTTTTGAATTGTGGTTATATAGTCCTCGCGTAGTCCTTCAATATAGAAACATTTTTCGCTACACCCGACAAATGTAAAACTAAGCAATGTTATTCAAGTTAATTTGATATAAATGAGTACACTGGCCTAACTTAACCTTATCGTGATATTAGTAAATAGGATAATGTCATCAGTGATCATCTTTGATCTCTTAATCTGTGATAAAATGGTTATGAACTGCAGTGCGTTCAACAAGTTCTCCATATATATGTTGTAATATATTATTGGGATAATTTATTATTACTAGCGTACTTAAATAGACCAGCACGCGTTACCGTATTTAAAATGTCGGTGGCAGTTACCTGTGACTTTTAGTATACAAATAAACATCATTGCAATTTCTATTTCTGTTAAAGTTGATATTAGTTTAAGCGTAAAGCGTTTCTCGGTTTGACCGCCAATTGTATTTACCATGTGCATATATTTTTCTGTATTGTATTATTTTATCCTTTCTGTACAATAAAGACATAATATTATTATGACTATAATCTTTCACTTTCTCCTGTTAGGTTTGTAGAGATACGTATGTCACTCGAACACTTTATTCCTCTAAGAATAATTTTATGACCATTACCACTTGAGTGAAAAGTAGCAAGATATTTTGAGCAAGTGTTCCTTCTGACAGTGAACCCTCCTTAGCTAGGATAGACTACTGAAAAAACTCTATTACTGACCTGATTTAATCTAGGCAGTAGGTACATTGAGTAAACAAAATTTGAAAGTCGTTACGAAAGAAGTAGTAATATATCCACCACCATTAATATTTAACTCATAACGTCGTAATATGTGTGTGGTTATTAAACAGTACGTTGCAATTGATTTATATCAAAGTTCACACATTTTCTTAGATAATGTAGGTTGAATACATAAACTAAGATACCTATTCTTAGATATAATTGACGCAACAATAATTCATCTTGTGTATCGTGGGTACCTAATTGCAATAATATGAATGTAGTTAAGAAAATATTAACATTATTTCTCATTATTGTAGTGTTAAATTTATTTTTTTAGTTTTGTTAAGTTAAAGTATGACGTAACTGGAAAGACGTTTGATTTGTCATTGATAAGCGTTTGCTATTTCTGTTATATTTTTTTATATTCTGCGTCTTGGTAAAATAATTGCGATTTAATCGTAAAAGCATGGCATGGTCATCAGTTCACGTTATACTACTACTACTAATCATGATCGACTTTATGATCTAGCAAAGAAACCATTTCAACTACAATCATTATATGAAAAAATACTGATCGAATTGAGAACTTCCTTTTTGAAATCAGCTAATAATACGAAAGATCGCTGTCAAAATATTTCTAGCATAAAAATATCCAACGATATAGACGCAACGAGCATCCTTATCCGTACCCCAAATAAAATTAAGTATAGAAACTTACTCAATAAAACTATGTATGTGATACATCTCACTGAGCAGAGAAAATCTAATAAAGGCGCTTTAGCTTCCTTCTTCAAACACCAAAAGGTTCTACAGGGAGGACTTAAAACAATCTTTTAGACCACCGGAATAAATATTTATTACGGAGAGTCAACAGTTAATTTACTTCCTCGTTTAAAAATGAAGACGGAATTATGTCGCAACCAAGATTTTAATTTTAAAACTATCATAACTCGAAACGAAATTGAAGTTGAATGAAGTACATAAAATTTTCATTATATTTTAATTTTTCTGCATAGAGGAAAGATAGATATATTACACTGAGATTAAGAGGTAGATTCTGTTCACAAAAACTTTGCAAAAAAAATATTTTTGGGATCATCAATAATTTTAGAAAAATGACTTGATTGTTTGAATTTAAGGATGTTTTGTGAGTTTCAGTTGAAAGTCATATATTTTTAATAAATTTGTACAAAATTAAAGTACCTACAATTTTTTTTAATAATATTTTTTTTCCTTAGGATCGTTTGTTTTCGATTTAACCCCAAAAGGTGATGAATTTTTAACTTTGATTTGTTTGACAAGAAAAAAGTCCTTGTAACATATTTCTTTCGAAATTCTTTGCGGGAGGTCCTCGGCAGTCCAAATCACGTTTTGCTTGGTATTCGATTCATTGCGTTCTCTACCATCATGAGTTTAAAAATGACTACAAGGGTGTTTTTCTAAGGTTGCCCCTAATTGAACATCTTTATTGTAAGTACTCTATAGGAATTGAGTTTTCCAAGGTTAACATAAAAATGAAATTATTCATTTGAAATTATAAGTTAAACAATGCGGAACGCTAATATATAATTATTATAAGAACAGAGATATTTTTTAACCACTGCTCAAAGTTTCAAAATGCATTGTATTTAATAAACACAAATTTGAAAGGCATACTATTAAATATGTAGACAACGTATAAACCGTTTTGGCAATAGCGCTTACGACGACGTCATAGTTCACATATCATAAACAATATATTTAAAGTAGGTGAACCGAGTTGCAGCTTTGTTTTAATGTGATACCCACACAGAACAACAAATTACACCTAAACCCGAGACATTTTTATAATAGTTGATCGAGACACAAACATCACACGGTAACTAAAATTTGAAAAAAATATTCCCAGCTTTTAGCTCTCACTTCACGCCGCCGTCAATTAGCATGTCGTTTGAAGACACGCTGCTCGGTCGTTCACAAGTTTGAAGACATAACATAACAAAACTTGGAAGGAGAATTGCACCGTGCTAACCACGCTTAAAGTCCGTTATTGTTAGAAGAAATCGTGAAATGTGCCATTTCGTAATAGACGATAGCGGGTCGGTAACATGAAGTCGTGTGCGCGACAGATGAGTAATGACAACAACGCAGTGGCGTGTGTCGTCTCCGAACGTACCCAGATGTGCGTCTAGATGCACGGATTGCACGACTTATGTAAGCTACGGAGAAATACTGCTTATACCAACAAAGGTACACGAATATTAACATGGAGTGTTTGAAAATGGAATATTTTCTCAAGCTCAACACAGATCACATAATAATATATCGGTCGTGGTTGGCAATTATTACTGGATTTACAGAATAATTTGAATTTCCAACACATTCGTTTGAATATAGTGTAGGTAGGCAGTACGAAGACAATTTTCATCATAAATATTTGGCCAAACAAATTATACTTGATTTAAAATCTTAATAGTGAGAAAAATGCAAATAAACAAAATAGATCTGACAGTATTATAGTGAATTGTTCAAACGATACTGAACTTGTTTTTTTGTTAATCAATGCTTGAGAAAAAGTCAACAGTTCTGAGTGTACAAAAATGATATCAGAATCATAAAATTATTTTAATCGTCGCAAGGAATATAAAAGTGTGTCTCAATCTTGGTAGGTACTATTTACAATAAAGATAGTTGTCTATCACCAAGCATACATCTCACGCCAAACTTCTCTCAACGCTATTTCTTTTATTTATAAGTACTCCCAATCGTTCAGCGGGACTGCGTAACAAAAACTTTATTACTATGAGCGGCACTTATGAAGATGCGTCGGTGCTACTACTTGTCTCATAAAAAACAAATAGCTCTACGTTATATTGAACTACCGGATATAAATTGTCATTAATACAAATGTGCTTGTGATTCCAATCATGACAAACAAACGGTCATTATGTAAATTTCAAACAAATAACTTTCAGCCTCATCGTTAAAAAGTCATAATTGTTAAAAAGTTTATCAATGATATTTTTTTGAGGTTTTATTAATGTTTATTAACAGTGTTCTTGCTTTCGCATCCATGTACCATGTCTATTTGTGGACAGGCTTAAATAACTGGCAAAACGAAACGTGCATCCGGCCCAAACGGCTCCCTACTGCTGTTTGCTCGCATACATACCCGAACGCTTTGTAAGAGGGATTATGCCACGATTTGTGGTAATGCTATTGGCTCTTCAGTCGGAGCAGACTCTTTCGCTTTGGCCACTTGCTAAATCTTTTGCCTGTCAAATCACTCAGCAGCCGAGTAGTACGGAATAATGTTCCGCTCTGGCTAATGCACGCCAAATGCGCTTTGAAGCTTTGATGAGCACCTGCGGCTTTCAATAACCCAAATTCATTTTGTATCGCCTGCTGGAACTATGTTGTGTTCTTAAATGAAAGGAGTTCCGTCGAGCTACTTTAAAATAATCACGGATCAATTTATTATTTCGATTAAAACTGTTTTAGTTTTTATGGATAATTTTATTGTCTTTAAAAGTTGAAATATCATGGCACAAAAATGACAGTTGATGTATTTATCGTAGTGATACTGTTTTCGAACTTCGGTACTGTTTTAAAATGCTTCAATCGGTTGAGTTTGACTTTATTCGTATTTTAAGTGGCAAGCACCTGTTGAGATTTTTTAACAACCCGCCGAGCTTGGCGTCTTTTTGCATCAGTAAATCCGTCTTTAATACTCAATACCACCAAAGTAATATAGTTGTTTACAGCTCAGTCTCGTTTTAATAAGACGCTTTTCCGATAAATACGGAACAGAGACAGTTCAGTACTTATTAATTGAGTCGATTCGAGCGTATAACCTTTGTTGGTAACACTAAGTTTATACCTGATTGGTATCTACCTCCAAGTTGGGAGTAGACATTTCGTCACGAATCTCTCTCAAAGTGTAAATTAAATAAGAACAATCCGTTCGTTCTGCATCAAGAACTTTACTGTTACATTATTCAACGTATGCAAAATCTAAGGATTAATAATAGATGACTAGGAAGGTGAATTCCTCGCAATTGACTAAGTAATTGCAGTTGTGACCCTTTCAAGGCGTGCTTTTGTCTTCACGGGAAATTTAATGATAATCTTTATAGATTTAAAAAAAATGTACGAACCCGTCCACGTAACCGTAATCTAATTTTGTTTACGTAGTTACAGGTACGGCCTGGCCTACAGTACATTTACTTATTGTTTTGTCTAGTTTATTATTATTTCTTTTATACGCAACTTCCTAATCCGTGAAAGCAGTAAACAAAACATCCGCAACATTTAAATCGCCAGTACCGTTATCGAAATTCTCATTACCAATCATCAATAAGCATTTGAATCCGTGAACCACGGTCATAAAAGAGTCAAAGGGAACTGTATAACAAAATGGCTGAGTAAAAGTTAAGACGTAGTGCGCACAGGCACGATTGCGGCAAACAATCGTCTTGATAATAACCGTAGCGAGACCGGCGTCAATCCCGTTTGCATCTGTATTGTGTTGAGGGCAGCGAGCACGCAACGACCTCATCAACTGTTTACAAGTAAAATTTTAAACAGATTCAGTTCAACTTTCAACATACTCTTTCAATAAATTCTAAGAGATGTCTTTAAAGCACTAATGGCACTGTAACTGACTGACAAAAGGTTAACGTTCTGAATTTAACTTTTTCTGCGTTAACTCTTAGACACTTGCATTTTAAAAATAGAAATGGGATGAGGTGAAAGAATGAACCAATACACTCGGTTCTTTCGTTGTATCATCACTCCTCTGAGTAGGGTAACCAGTGCAGGGTAGGGTTGCCAGAAATGAAGGTCCAAGGTCTCAATCCAGCAGAAAAATCGCTTTACCTAACAATAGATTTAAATCATAGATCCCTAGTGATTAACTCGCTTTGCCTGTTATGAAATATTTTGGTAAGTTTATGAAAAGCGGTTATCATAGTTCTATTAAGATAAGTCATAGCCAACATCGGATACAATAAAATAGTCTGATAGATTCAAAAATAAGTTGCAATCATTATGACCTTTTATTCCTAAATGTGTTTTTCATTAATCTAAGAACTTCAAGTAGGTGCTATTCTCTTAAAAATGAGCATTATATTTATATATAAAGACGAATAATCATACTAACATTATTAGATGAAAGATTTTTATGTTCACATGTTGAGAGTTAATAAAATCTAATCCGATAGATATATTATGTTAATTTTACTACTTGTACTATAATACTTAGCGTGCTATATTTATTCATGAGCAGGAAGGTATAAGGGGACCACACATAAATATTATAAATGTAAGTTTATTATATACCTTTTAAACCTGTTAATCGTCATGTTGAATCGTCCCCTACAGTAATTAAGCATAATAGATGCATGTTTTGTTAAGATTATCTTACATGTTCATCGTATAACATGTCAAATTTATTAAAGAACTATAATATCTTGTACTATTCATCCAAATAATATTTTTAGTTTACATTTTATTAATTAAACGTTTAAAATTTACTAACTGCTTACCCGTGTTGCTGTATTTTAATTGTTGATTAGGTTTACATGTAAATGTAAAAATAATTTGTATACAATTTGTATGAAGTAATTTCCTACACCGTACCTATTTAAAAAATTCTATCACCATTTGAAAGGTACAGTCAACGACAAAAGTTGATTAACTCTAAAATATTTACAATCCTTTTTTACATTGGAATACATGTATAAATAATGGATGTATGCCTGTGCCTGGTTTGTAATCTCCAGGGAATGAAATTAAGTACATTTCATGTTTCATTGTATGGAGATTGGTATCGCCATTCATTTAACTATTAGAAAAACAAGATATTTGAATAAAAAAAAATTGGCTGTATAAGAACAGAGTTTAATACAATCTGATTAATTTATAAAAATATTTATTTATAGCAACTGAATCCACTCATTTCCAAGTGACATATCAAATTCGTAAATAAATTATCTATTTCTCTCAAAATTGCAGTGTATGACTGGTATCACCTAAGTACTCCGTGAAATGTATAATAATATTCATAGCTTGTCAAAAATTAAATGTGATATATGAAATTAGAGTATCATAATTTATTTCTAAACGCAGATGAAGCAATAAAGTGACGGTTAAAAAATGCTTGCGGCTATATTTTAATAGGAAGCTTTTTAAGAATTATTCGGTAAAGGAATCTTTTTTGACTTATCTATTTTCGCAGTAGTACTTATCTATAAAAGTGAATTGGGATTCTACCAGTGGAAATACTACATCTGCGATCCGGTTCATGGAATTCCTTGTGTGAAACGTGTGAATATCGATCTATCAATCATGACAATCTAAACTGCATTTCCGTGAAAATATTTAAGTTTTAATATGGGATATTCGGTGTTGAGTAACTTTCTCGGGATTCAGTAAAAAAGATGATGACTTTGCTTGTTTATTTTACAATTGAGAGGCCCCGGCGACTTTGAATCCTGGTGACAAATTAAGCTAATTTCGATTTCTAATACTCTTTTGACACGATGTCTCTGAAACTAGCAGTGCAAATCAAAGTATTAATTTAGCACTAGATAGATCAGTTATTATCAGAGAAGGTTAGGTATAAGCTATTTACCATCAAACTACGACATTTGGTAAATGAGAAATAAAAATGGCTAGCTGACTGGCCAACTGAATATGCGACTGAGTATTTCGAGTGAAACCATAGGCTATATAGCTAGCAAGTAATATAAGTATAGGTACTAACTACGTTTAGTTCAAATAATCAACTGAATCTCGGAAACTAACTAAACAAAGCAACTTTCGAAGCAAAATAAAATTGGTGGACATTAAAATGTCATTACCATTACAATGTAATATCTTGTAATTGGTGCACATTCGTTCTCACATAATTACGGTTTAGATTGTTGTCTCATAATACTAGATACTATAGAAATCGTAGGTCAGAGGGTAATTTCGTGGTTTGAGATATCTTCACTCTGTGGGTAGTTTAAATTTATGGATCACAATACGCCCTTTTCACTAACTTAAAGTAACTTTTAGGGTAGATTTTAACAATTAAAGTAATAATACGATCAACCACAACTAGCTGGCTAGATAAGTATTAGGTAGGTTTGGGGTTCAAAAAGCGAAAGGGCGTTGAACCACAGTAACACAGGACATGCTGTATAGTTCAACTCCACATGGCTTTGCAAAAGCTTACACAAGGTAAACTAAAGGTTAAGGTTAGTATTTACTTTACGAAATAGGTACAATGTTAGGAGTTGCAGTGTTTTCCACAATTAAAGGCCAATGTTATAAATACCTAAATAATTGCATCTTCATTCACTCTAAGATAAAGCTACAATAAAAAGGTCGCCATCATGTTGCTGAGTAATAATAACCTATTATACTTTGACAATCAATTAATATTACTGTACAACAGCTGCTAGTTCAATTATTTATATACCGCTCATAAGATTGAAGTTGGCTTAAACCTTGAACGACCATAGAATTCACTATTTTATATATTGAGACTTTGCTGAAGGTACTATATTGATAAATAAATTTTAAAAACTGGTAGTTAAACGCAGGAAGGTAGAAACCATACCCACGGAATACAATTGCGTTGTTCTTTTTTTATTACGCACTGCCTTCTCTGTTCTTTTTAAAGTATATTTTGGTATAAATATACCAAACTACTGTTTTATTCCTAAACTGACCTGATAACCTAAACTCGTACTATGTTCAGTTAGGAATACCTAAATATTTTGAATAATTTATTTATATTTATTTAAAAAAATAAATAAAAATAAATTATTCATTTGCATTACTAACCTGATCCTTTCTTAACCTGACCCGGTGCAGTGCAAATTCAAAACTTTTAAATATTCATAAAATGACAATTAAAATCTTAGATCTCTAGTGGTTTAGAAAGGTTTCCGCTAATATCAATGCTGAGACGAGTAAGAGCGAATGCGAAAAAATATCTGACAGTTCAAATTATGAAGGAAAAGTAATGCAGTTCTGAGGGAGGATAATTGAGAGTATTTGACAAGAGTCTACACTCTTGAAGTGACAATATGTGGTTTGTATTAGTCATATGACCATGTGTCATACACACTACTTTCTAAAGCTTACGCGAACATCACACATTGAAATGAAATCACTTTTTATGAATTCTATCGTGATATTATTGGTATAAAATAATACCATAAATATACAGTACCGTACCGTATTATACCAAATATATCGCGATAAAATACGTAAAAAGTGGTTTTACTTGTTAAAATTCTTTTAACTCTGGAATTTATTGAAAGGATCGATCAAAGATTTACGTGCCATTACATCAAAACCTATAACGCTCCATCAAAGTCGTGAATTTATGTAACAATTCGTTGAAGACGAACTTGATGTTATCAACAGTACGTTAAATCAAAGAAAAAGGATAGTAAGTCCTATGTTCTCAAGTCTAATACTAATAATATACCAAACATAACAGTCCGAGAGCGCATTAGTGCGCGTTATACATTACTGGGACGTTTCGTAGAATAATAAGTATGTAATATATATAGCTCACCTAGGTATTAACAGTGTATCTATAGAAAGGTATATTTCCTATCCTATGTCGACTGTATAGGGCACAGCAGGTACGCTTCGACCGCACCGCCTCCTTATCTGTATACGACACCGCCGCTCTGCGCTGCAACCAAACCGCAGCCAGCAGCCACGCCGCAGCCGACTGCACCACCCGTCGAACTGCAACCGCGCCACCTTCTACGCTGCTTGATTTTAGCCAAGATTATGTGTAGGTATGCGTTGTCAGCGTCCGAAGTAGATTATGATTGCATAGATTACAAAATCGAAATGTGAAGAGATTTTCTTCATTATTTTTATGCAAATTCAGGGAGAGACCAATAAGTAGTATGAAAGCATTTTCATTAGCAAAAATAGATAAATTTTTGTTCGAAAAGTATTTCTTAATCTGAAATTGACTTTTGAAGTTGACTTTATAGTTACGTACACGTATCATGTAATGACTAGTATTAAATTCCAAAAAGTATCTACAGTATTATGCCAAAATCAAGCAATTGTGGTGGCAGTGCGCCGGCAGCTCATTGCGGTGCGAATGTGATGCGATAGCGGCACGCATGCGCGTTATCGTATGTATTGCGCGCTTCTATGATTTATTAGCTATTTGGGCGCGTATAGAAATTACCTATGAAATATCCTATAACTTTTCATAATAGTTATTCGGTTTATTTTTGTTATTGGTTATTTTCAGTGATTAAGCTAATTCCGAAATGGCTATGTAGCGATTTATTTTTTTAAACTTAATTATTATTATTTATTATGTGTCACTAACCGATGTCTGTATATTTTAAACAATGTAACTATATAGAAACATCACAAAGATAGAGTAAATTAACGAAATGGACACGCCAGCATCTAAACAAATTAGAAATTACGCTCAGACCTTTGTTCACATCTGGAGTAAAACCCGTTCGCCGTCCACTCTCATTCTCCACTGTGCCCTCTGCTGGCCCGGGGAACCAGTAGAAAAAATCCACTGAAAGCTATACAGAGTGGGTCACTCCCGCCTTGATTGGAATTAGCTGAAAGCACTTTCTTTCTACGAAATGTTTCCAGGTTCATGGACATGGCTCCACAATCCAAAACAGTACCGAAAGCAAATGGATGGGTTCCATTTGCTGGAAACATCTCTCCCCATTTTCCTTTAAATTCATTAGCGTTCGGTACTGCTGCCAGATAAGTTTCTGCCATTTCGAGGAGACCGTTTGTAGCTCAATAGATCTCAGTCTATGAATCTGTTCAAAAGCTTTGGAATCAATATAACAACGTAACCCTGACAGTAGTGGAGAAGAACGATTATGAACAGCAAGGAAGAAAACTTCTGTGTTCGGAGACCGTGGTGACCTCGTCCTAATCCTTTACTAATTTTAGGAGGTTGTGTTCTCACGTACCATCCACTAAGGGCGACTAACCTTGAAGTTCTACAAGACGGAAAGAGTGAGATGTGGATAAATAACTACCGAATGCATTTATAGCATTGATTTGCCGAACGCATTTGCCCACATTTACCATCAATAAAATTATTAGAAGAATCATGGACCTTTGAAAACCTACCAAATTTCGTAAACCCTGCAGTTGTTCAGGAAAATTACCATAATGGCTCAAAATATAATTCAAAATGTGGGAAAAATTCAGCTGAGGATTACCTCAGCTGAATTTACCAATGGGTAATTTTTATTTAATTCATCCCAGGTTATGCTCTATAAGCTAAGCCCTAGAAGGGGAGAGGACCTTGACCTCTATGACCCACCTCCTGGAATCACGTCTGATAATAATATATCACACAATGTAATATTTTATGTATAGTACCTAGATACAATACCATATCATATATAAACGCTACCAGATACGTAACTCGCTGTCAATATTATCAAAGCCGTGATTGATTTTATTAAAAATTCTAGACAGCCCAGTAATTGATGGCTTAGATATTTGGAACTCTTAGGTTTACATCGCTACAAACGCTATCATAACACGCGATAACGACTGGTGTATGGTGTCGTGATACAAATATCAAAAATTATCTTATCAGGCCTAACTCCGGTAAGGTGCAAACATCTTAAGTAAATATCGTCATTTCAGCTCAAAATTTAGATGTAATAAAATACATAGGATACTAACCGATGTCAACATTTTTAGTTCAAAACTAAATTGGCTCAGATGTTATTAGCGTGAATAGAAATTACGTATTTTGGCAGAACATTTAAAAGAATCACGTGAGATCGCAAGTTCTGAATACTCGATTCTCAAAAGTAAATTTAACTAATAGAAATTATAACGTACGTTGTCGAATACTTCCTATCGTCTGAGAATTGCGCCGCCCGGCATCGATGATAGATCAGATAAAATCTCGAGTGAATTGCCCGTAATCGCTGATGCAGCGGCCTAGATATCTCCAGAGAAGAACAAAGTTGGCATAGATATACTGAGGATCAAAGTGCAGCGTGGGCGCTCGACCCAATACCACTAGCGGCACATCATTCGCGCACGCGCATCGGACCTTTTGCGTGTTGCAGCCCGTAATTAATTTGTTTGTTGCGTATTAGAATTGATGAACTTTATTTATTACACTACTTATTGTAGAAGATTCCACCTAATAAATGCCAACCCTTCCATTAGCTTGTTTTAATTATCGCAACTGTAACAGAACAGAACTATTTTGAAAATAATTTTGATGAATTAGGAAATTAGTTTTTGCCCGCTTTTCTATTTGCGTTAAAGGATTGGAATAAAACACTAAATACTATTTTGTTATGTATTTCTCAAATATTTTACAAGCAAAATCAGATACAAATATTACTTATAGCCAATTGTAGTCCTGTCCTACTTAAATTTGAATAGACGACTCGACTTGCGGAAACGCGCCGGTACCGAGCTTTACGTACATAAGATTGAGGTTATGTTGTGATAACTGTTTGTGGCCGAAGCCGGTTATGAAACCTTAACTGAAATTCGGCACCCAATTCCAATAGGGATAAGAACTAAAATAGCTCGCGAAACCAAGGGGTGGAGAGGTCACAGTATCGGCGGAATGTGCGCGCGCAGCCGGCATGGCCGCCGCCACACACCTGACTGTCAATACAACTCGATAACATATCTGAATTACAGCATATAATACACGCTCACAATGCCTTAAATGCCATCCGGATGCATCTCACACCGATATCATCACGTGCAACACTTTAGCCCACCGACAACGACAACTTTCGAACACGTTAAGTAATCAGCTGATTATCAAACTTTTACCGGTGTTTATGTACTCCACACCGTACTTGATCACTGGAAACGACTCGCGTTTCTCGTTTCACGGTTAGCAGAGGTGGTCTTCCGCGACTTAAGTGGGTGATCAGCCGTCGCCGGCCTGTACATCGGATGCAAATCCGAACGAGGCGCGGGCGGAGTGTGGCCGATGACCGGTGAGCGTACCTGGACTAGTCTGCCAGCTGAGGCCTCCGACGAACATCTTCCTGTAAGTAAACAATGACCATCAGACACGGAAAAGAGCGCAATCGACGAACCCCGGTCGATCAAGACGTACCCCGGGTCGTTGGGCACCTCTGCGGGGCTTCTGGCCGCATCCTGATTTTGGGTTTCCATGGGCTCGGTCGCCGGCGGGGCCGGGCGGCGGGCGCACTACGACTACGATCGAGCGACGACGCGGCGGGGACGGCTCCCGGAGTCGCTCGGCTGCACTACCGACTACCGGCACGAGACTGGCGCGCCGCGGCGCACCCCGCCACGCAGCGCCCGCTCCCGCCCGCGCCACCCGCGCCGCCCGCGCTGCCGCCGCATCGATTCATTCACTCCGTACACAATTATTCATACGGTCTGCACGACGGACGCGAGGAACAGCGCGCTGGCACCACCACGTGAGCGCGCAGCACGTGCTCGCGCCCCTCCGCCCCGGCATCCCGCGCGGCGCTCTCCCGCCCCGCCCGCGCGGCGAGCACGCCCACTAAACCACCCCGTATACCCGACTTCCAAAGTTTATCGAAACTAATATAAACAATTAAGTTTCAACAAGTAAAACTTTTAAAAACTATTCCATACACGTCTTGGAAAACTGAAAGTTTCATAAGTACAGAGAAGTAATAACCTTAAACCTTCAATTCTTTTTTCTTACAATACAACGTGAAAAACACAATTAAATTTCCTACGTATAAAGTACACAGACATTGAACCGCTCGCATCGTAGCAGTAAGAAACCGCTATGCCTGACGTCACCAACCCATTGCTGAGTTAGTCGCTCGCGCTCGTAGCGGGTGCTACGAAGTGAACGCTACAGGAGTCAACTTTATGCCTTATTTTATTTAATTGGAAAATTTCCTGTAATAATCTTCTCAAAAGTTGTATTTACTTTTCTGGCGTTTTGACCTAGTAAGGTAAAAGTTATTAATTTCAGAATTATCGTCTAAATATTAAAAATATACTTATAGAACAGTTGTATGAACTCTTTACTAATTTTAATTAGTGGCACGACATCTAAATAATGCCATAAGACTTTTGGGCACGATACCATTCGACATCGATAGGGGAGAATTCTTGGACATTTATGGATATTTTAACCTCTGATTTTATCTCTATTCTTTTGCTTGTAAATATTTAGCACGTTTAATTTCATTAGTTTAATATAATAAGGTTGAATAAATAAATATCAATTTGCTGTTCGTTTGTCTCTCGAGTAGAAAATCGAGAGTGACTGGGCCGATTTAACTGATTTTGGCTTTGAAACATTTATTATAATCCAGGTTCGTTCAAACTATGAAAAAAAAAATATTCCACTTAGGTGGCAAACGGGCACGTGGCCCACCTGATAGAAAATGGTTACCGTGGCCTATGGACGTTTGCAACACCAAGGGCGTCACATTCGTGCTGCCGACCATATAGAGAAGAGGGGGGAAGGGGAGAAGGTTAAGAGAGTCTCTGTGCTGTCAGTGCAGAAGACAAAGAAGCTTTTCTCGGTCTTCCCACTGACAACAAAAAACCTGTCCAGTGAGCTCTAGCTACCCTGTTCACCGCCGAAAACACAACACAAGGTTATTATTAGCCGCGGTATTCTGTAGGCGGGAGGTACTTCCCCAGTTGGACTGCTCAATTACGACAGGAGATACCATCATGACCTGCCTCATCTAAAAATACCAAATATAAAAAAATATTGACGAAGGAAGGAGGAACTTCATTTAGAATTTCACAAAATTGCTTATAAGATTAGTCTTTAAAGTAAACTTTAAATAAAGAACTAAATTGTGTACTAAAACTACTAAAATTAAATTAGTACTCTTAATTGAAATTACAGTCACGAGTTGTTTGTCCAATGAAGTGGATTAAAAATAGTTTTGACTTGTTCGCCCCTGAGCTCACTTCGTTTGGTCCCTCAAGTAGTCAAAACTACTCACCTCTGTAATAAACGAATTTCCGGTATAAAAATACTGTACTAGGTATTTATATTCTAACTAGGCAAATACAATTTGATTGCTTTTTTTAAATTTAATGTACACATCAATTTGACTTCACCTCGCCTGTTGATAAGCTGAAGGCAAACTCTCAGGAAAGAGGGTCACCAAAAAAACAAATACAATACGATTACCAATTACAATGGTAGCTCGATGATCAGATGCCTTTTGACGCCCCGCTTAAAGGACCCAGAACTGGAGGAGGATGGAAACACGTGGAATTCCAAGACTTAATGGTGTGGCAAAGGAAAGACTCACCGAATGGCCTAGGTCTTGCTCTTGATGGAATATTTTGCACCATATGCGGGTGACATCTAGGTCCAGCATGTGTTATTTTGTGTATGAAAGAAGTGGGTGGGACTAATTGCAAAATCTTATCAGAACATGCATTATGTAGACGGCAAAATATTGGAAAAGGCTCTATTTCACGAAGACTGGTGCACTAATTTAATGATTACGAGCTTTTTTTTAAACCTACCTAATAAACTTGACATCGATGCAATAAGATAGATAACCCTGTATTCAACTCTGGCTGTATTCAACAAGATTTTCCAGAATGCACATACTCCTGCGGACTTTGCGGTATGAGACACCTTCGTGCTTTGAACTGTCAATTACAAAAACGTTCATACGCAGACTGATCCTGTATACCTATAGGCACGGATCTTTTCCCGAAAGAAAGGAGGTCTTGCCGCGTATGAATTATTTTGATTTAATTCATGACTGGTAGATTTGAGTCACCGTTGTACCCCGTGCTATCTTGAGGATAGACAGCCCAAAAACAATTCGGAGTCCGGAATTCTCTTTCCGGCTGTTACGTTTTTATTTCGCACGGTCTTACGCATCCATTATAGTGAGACTATGGCATTAAAGTATATATTCTGTCCTCCTTGAACTATGAATATTCACCGAATGTAACTTTCACTAGATGTTTCGGCCATGTCCTAGTTATAGGCACTTCTGTGTTATCAACTACAAGATTCTTAAATAAATTAAAATGTAATAAATGTTTGAAAAATTAAAATTCATACTATAAAGGTAAGAACGAATAATCAAAAGACATAAGTTAACAATACTATCGGTTGAAAATAAGTAGGTAAATGGTTTCATAGTTTACCGTTTCGCCGTTACTTCGCGTGTTCTAACATCCTTTTAGTACGGAATTGAAAATACCACATACCTCATAACGTATGCAGAATAGGACGATTTAGGATTTCTTACTACCTATATAATTGCTGATAACTTAAATGGTGAATATCACATGAAACATATATGGCACTTAATGTCTTTTGTATTTAGTTTATCAGCATTTTGATTGAAAAATATATTAAAATTCCATTTAGCTCCTTGAAATGTTCCTTTATAACAGGCTTAGTAAAGTCCACCACAGGGGAGTGGCTAGAGAGGCCACGCAGTAGCCTCTCGTAGGCTGACGCAAGTGCTTCAATGATTACCTAACGTAAGAAGGCCATCACTGTAATGCGAAGGAAGACTCGGAGCTGCACACATAATTATGGTACGATGCACAAGCGCTTGAGCTGCTGCTACATCTTTCTGCGGGCAAGTAATGCTCGAGGAGGCAGCTGATCGAGACCGGAGGAATCTCTTGACCCGCACACTCACAACCCGTGATTTGCAAAGGCAACTTAAGGCAACTCAATGAGCGCGGGCCTGTAGGTGACGTCCACTTGTCAACGTAACAAAAGCAGGCTGCGGCGGCGGCGCGGCGGCGCAAAGTGTGTCATTCTATATTATTGAGTCTAGCGTGGTGCTAGAAAATTATGTATTGTATTATCTCACATCATACCACCTCCACGGACTCTGGCAGAATTTGGAATCCGTGGGGATTTCGCGCACGGTGACAAATAAAGCTTAGTGTAGAAAAAATAGTTATCGAAGTTTTTGACACACCAATTTGATTTTGTATTCTACATTGTTAGGCGAAGATTATGAAAGCATTTTATATCTGTTCCAAGTAAGGGTTAGTGACGACTGCAATTGAGAATGATGGTAAGTCTTTAAATTAGATTGTAAATTCAAGTAAATAACTGACTGCGAACAAAATATAGGTAATGAAAAAGTAGGTAGCATTGTATACCTACCTACTTATATCATTTATACAAATCATACAAATCTCCTCTGATATTACCCCCGTCGGTCATCTATAGTCGGACTTGGACCGACTCGGACCACATGCAGCAGGAGTGTAAGATTGCCTAGACCATATCCCTCGCACCTCGACTGACCTGTCCTTGAATCATCTACTGATTTCAGATGACCCTCTCGCGCTACTGTCATGCGTGTGGAAACATGAACCCGAATCTGAAGAAGTGGCCGTGAAGTCCCAGCTCCACCAGGACATGGTGGAGGTGAGGAAGCTACGTCTAAGGCACTCAAACGCAGAGCACGCCGTGATTGCGGTGGTAAGAGACATCATTGAGAACTGGCTAGAGGAACCTCATGGAAGCCTCATGTACCAGCTGAAGCAAATGATCTCCGAGAGCAAGTGCTTCGGGGATTACCTGTGTCGGATCTGGAAGGAGCTAATGCCCGAGTGTGTGAGGCGAGCGAGGCCTCAAGGTTGCACACGATGACCGAGTGCAACGGGTTCTCGTGACGGCCACCCCTAGGGTGGGAGTTCTCGGTGCGAGGGCGCGGACTACCGCTACCTTTCACCTACTTCTCCAAGCAGGTAATGCTCGAGTAGGAGGCGGCACAGCGGAACCCTGTGAGACTCCAACGACGAGCGAAGTCGACTCGGACGTCGGAAGTCCCAGAATGACCTTCGTCCTCCATGAGCGCGGGCAGTGACTGGTAAAAAATAGGATCGCGCTACTATACCCTCTGCTAATCAGGTGAGCACGTGGAAAGCCTTAAAGCAGCCTCCTAAAGTACCGCTTCCATTACAGCCGATATTTGATGTAGGTTGCAACGTCGCCTTTAGGAGCCATCCGCCTGCAATATCCGATCCCAGGGTGCGCCACTGAGGTTCTGGACCACTCACCCCAGTCAATGAAAGTACCTAGGTATGTAGGTACTACTAAAATCTCAAACACAAAGGTGTTCCGTTCTTTTTAGTAGAAATAGATCGGTACTACAAACATAGAATAGAGCCCAGACAATCTCGGCAAATCAATACAAAAGCCAACCATTCTATAAATGAAAATGGGGATGAATCTATTTATAAAAGGTGGGACGTTGCGCAATCACTGCAAAGTCTGCCTGCAATACGAATATAGTGCAAACCTAAAATTTTAATGCAGCGCCTGCTGTTATAGTTAGCACTTAGCAGTGGTTTCAATGTGATGTTTGATATATTGTCTCTACCTCTCCGTCGAATATGAAGTAAGTAGAACTGTGCAGCATATTACTATTTTTTTCTGTATCTAGGACACATCAATTTGATTTCACCTCGCCTGATAGTAAGCTGAAAAAAGGAGTCATCATTACAAATCGCGCTCAGCTGGACGACCTCAACAGACGTCTTTTCACACCCCGCTTATAGGACCTGTTTATTTTAATCGTGCGCTAAATCCTCCCGAATTCGGGAGGACCTGCCCAGGGTAGACGTATTTTTGGACAGCTTCAGGTGTTAACCCTTCGACGTCAATCGGACTCGGTGCAACATGTTTACTAAACATAACTTTGATTATGTCCAACTTGTCCAAGTTCACACCACTACTTGTCCCACTCCAACTTTCAAGTGCACACACTTACCGAATGAGAATAGTATTGTTTAAATTTCACTTGAATATAGCTCCTGAAAAAATGTGCATACTTTTTATAGTGCATTTTTTTATAATAAAATATGGGACTCAAAAAAAATTATCGCACACGTTTCATGCTGCTGCATCTGTGCATAACTAATGACAACGCCCTAAATCGGCAGAATTGGCAAGGGACCATGGAGCCCTTCTGAATTGTAGCTACTTTCTGGGCGCTTGCCAAAGGTACCAAAGGTAATATCAGCAAACCTATGGCTGCCTCCTCTCTATAAATTCAATGCTATTCTGGCGGACTTTATGTGGGCGATATTTTGCCTGTAACGCAATTAGCTAATTTTAAATCCGCGAACCGCAAAAGACATCCATGAAGCGATGACAACGAATTGCCACTTGTCTTGAGGCAGGGTAGCAGGTGTGGCGAGCGAGAGTGTAAAGGAAAACCTTTGAATTAAAAATAAATATTACCTTTGAATAAAAATGTCTATTTAGGGTAGATAGGTACTTTTCCTCAAAGTAAGGTCCAAAAATTGTTAACCTTTATGTATATAGGTGCCTGCTTGGTGCTTTAATGAATCAGCTCACTTCACCGATAAATCTGACTGAAAACTTGTAAGCTAATGGTAAGTGATAAAATCAAACAATAAGTAAAGTGAACATACGTTTATTTATTTATATAGACACATACAGATGGAAAAACCGCAGTGCTACATTACACAACCTTTAAATTCAATCATAAGCATAATTTATAGTTCGTTAAGATAATACAACTATATTATTTGATTAGTACCATTTTACATAAATTGGATATAAACATGGAGAGAATTCTGTTACATGATATATTAATTGAATGAACATACATTTTTCTTATTCACTTTTTATTAACTGTACAATAACAGAGATGAATGAATAACAAGCCAGAACAAACCTTTTATTCACTTAGTGATACAAGAGTTATGTCAATCAATATTCACTTTTGCTTTCATGTAATAATATGGAAAAGGCCAATTAAGAGATTCATGAACTCGTTTATATTTTCTTTGGAATACAAATTGGTATGGCACAACATATGCATCTTATAGGTACGTCGCGAGAAGAGATCATAATATAAAATTAATCCTTTCAGCTTCTTTTCTTAGAATACTTAACAACGTTGCAATAAGTAAACCTAATAAAATTAGTGTTGAACAATGTCAGTTATTTTCATAATGAAATATTATATATTTGTACGTTATGTATACAAGTGTTTTGTAATATTGTCTGCTGATCAAACTATTCAATTCAAGAATATAAACCGTTTAGGTGAACCGTGGCAAGTGCAAAAATAAATACCCCAATGTATGTTAGCTATAACTAAAATTGATGCTCCCCTTGTAATAGTACATACACTTTTGTGTAATACCACTTTTTAGCATTGATTCTTAGTTAAACTTTGGCAATAAATGACGGACGGCTTAGCAGCTTTATGAAACGAGATAGTAACAGCAATACTTTAAATTATTTTTATTCTATTTTTTTTTATATAGTATGAGGTATAAAATGTTAAGATGCTAAATATAGTAAATGCTTAATTTAGTTAATAGCTTTAAAATTCGCTGGCAAAGAATCGGCTTAGCCCAGTCGTATGTCGCAGAAAACACTCATTAAAACAGATGGGAATTGAAAATGATGCTAAATATTTTAAGTACTCGTCTATATACAAATAATTGTAGGTGTCAGAAAGGGTTAACGATGACAAAATAGTCACTATTTTGTCTATCCTGCCTGACACATACAATTTTTTTGTAACGATCTTTGACTGTGCTAAATATGCTGATATATGGGAATAACATGGAATTTTTTTATATATTAATATTTAGAGATCAAAAATGTAACTAGTTATATACTAATTGTACGATTAACAACCGATTACACTGATTAAAAGCTCCAATACACAGCGTGGGCGCTTAGAACTATCAGCGCGTGTGTAATTAACAAATATACTAAAATATGTGTAACTTTTCATACAATATAGTGACCAATAGTATAGAAACCTAGTGTAGTGGCAAATATCGTGACTTGATATACTTTAGCTGCGCAGGTCATTTATCAATGGTAAATTCATTACCTATGACTGGGCGAAATGTGACAGCTACGGCGCACCAAATAACCATTCATAAATTATATTATAAACCAATGACGTACACATAAGCTCGCGTCATTGGTTGATCAGTGAATTTTGCATCGTGCCTCTCAGTAGATGCTTATCTAGTTGTGCACGTGCGCGAACTTGCCACCAGTAGCGAGAGGTTTCTATAAACGGAATTCTACTGGCTCCCTCTGCATGGAAAGCCGAGGCAGAGATGCTTAAATTATACTATGGTCGTTCTATAAGAGAAAAGACACTTTCCAACGGCTTCCTTTTTTAAAATTTTCACCCTTCACTACTACTTGCCATCACTACGCCAACTTTTGTTCAAGACGTTGACCGGTTCCTATAGATATATTATAAACTACACATCATACTGTGAGTCCATTCCGCTAGCTGTGCGTGAAGCTTTATTAAAGATAAGATAATTCTAACAACACAGCCACAACAACAATTAATCTACATGCCTATAAGGTCTAATAATTATACGTGTTCACGTCTGAAATATACTTACTGAATACTATGAATATCACCGAATTAAATAAACACTAGCAGTATTAAGAGGGTGGGTTTTTACAGCCGAGAATGGAATTGATGCGAATGTTGCACGTTATAATTCATATAGTTTAAATGTAAATCGATATTTTATTTTTTTATATGTCATATAATTGCATGATGAATACCGCGTTGACTCGCTTCATGTGTACGATACATAAAGTCCACCAAGTCATTACAATTGGACAATTTCATAGATAGATTATACTAGTAAAATGATTCCACTTTACGATACTTACATATTTTAAGAGAGGTCATAATTCAGATTAAGTACTAATTTAACAGACTTATCTTATTAACATTTCAATGTGTTTATTGTTCATACTACGATTATATAATATACAGAATTAATGTCTTTTATCAAAATCATACTACAAAACACGGCATTGTTCCAAACATAGTGCTATGAAATATAGTCAAATACGTCACATAAAAATAGTAACTTGGTGATTCTCTGAGAAATGTCACGCGCCACGTTTTCCTTTAAACACATAACTATCCAAAAATAGTTCATATTTTTATACATAAAGGTTTAGGACTTAATAATTAAAATAATCTATTCAATCTCATATGCATCAAGCTAAGCATTCAACAAAAAATATTGCAACAAAAACACATTATACCTAAACAAATAACAAAAACACAACATTGCACACAAGCGAAAATAAAAAATATTGCAAGCTAATATAAATTAAAGCTAACATCATACGCCGGCGAAAGCTAGCTGATAACATTTTATTGCAACCAAACAATAATTAAGCATAATAAAATATAAATAATGGACTGCAACGCTCAACACAACAATTTTGATATAAAAGATCAACCGTTTTATATTTAGAAACTAATAAAGCTTGCTTCTTTGTAAAGTTCAATACACTTAATACAAACTTAAGAAAATAAAAAGCTTTAATCAGACTTGTAAAAATATTAATACTTAGTTACATAACGAATATATCGTAAAGCCCTCTTCTTAAATTCAAAATTTGCCCTATAATAGAGTGCAAATTCTTCTAATTCAAAATAAAACAACATTGTCAATGGTTAACACCAGATATTAAGCAGATAGCAAATACTAAGCAAACATGTCCACTTATTTTGGTACAAATTTGGCACATTCATTAAAAATAACTAGTTTATAATAAATAACAATAAAGAATGAAGTAAAATTACTTGTAGTATTAAACTAGAAAATTAAAATAAATAAAACGAATATTCTAAATCTTATCTACTTTTTTAAAGTAAAACTTAGGTACATAATGAAAATGTGATCATGATCACCACAGTCGGAATAGTTAAGATGAAAGTGGAAACAATTTGAATCCTTTACTTTTAAAAACGCTAAGTATCATTACTGGTTCCATTATAATTATTATATGAATAACAAGATCCCTTATAAATGACGACATCAATATACACAGAATATTTACCAACGATTATAAGATATTTTGTTTATCTATTAATAAAAGAGTATCAATTATTTATTAATACGACAAACGTATTACATTTCATTTTAATATAACATTAATACTTGACTTAGTACAAGACACGCACACATAATATATTTTTAAGAATACGTGATTATATTAATTTAAATGTTCATTTCTTTTATTCATGTGTATCACCGGTATGAGAGTTATTCTGTGGTAAAAAAGTAGTATTAAGTAGTAGTAAAAGTATGAGTATCAAAGTTAACAAAATCAACAACTTCGAGAATAAAATCATTTCTTACAAAATATTAAAAACATATCATTATATTTATGCAAGAAATGTGTCAACCTTCTGAAAATATCAATTTATAAAGAACAATCCTAATATTTTGTAACACATAGTATTTCATAGGATTATGATTAAACATTACTTAATTATATATGTATATTAGTTTCAATGACAATTTTAATAGACTATATTATTTTATCACCATTATAATGTACTGATAACATCTCACAGATCTAAAATCAACTGTATAAGTTAACCTAAACTACAGATAAAAATGTTTACAGAAATAAGTTATTGAAATATCGTTCAAAATAGTAATATTGAGATTGTTATAATTATTTCGTTATGAGAGAAAAATGTAAAGCAAGGAATTTGTATGTCATAAGATTACTGTATTTTATTTACTATATTGAATTGCATAATAATGAATTCATGTTCGTCGTATCGGTACATTTAACCTGATATAAGAACGTAATTTGACCTACAAAGTCCTTTTCATACTACCAGAGTACTATTATTATTGAGATAAATATCATCACAACGATACAACACCAAACACTACACACTAAAATGACTACTAAATGCAATTCCTATTTGTACTTTCGTACACAACCTTTGTACACAACATACATTTGTACACAACCATATTTAAGATCACACCAAGCCATGTTGCTACTGTAATATTTGTATACGGTATACTGCGTTTGAACTACAAAAACAGAACTCACGACACGTAAATGCATTTTTAATTTTCATTAATCAAGCATTCAATAAAAGGTTAGGCCTCATATCGATACCACCAACGCATAAAGTCGGAACACATTTTTTTATCAAAATTACTTTTTGATCCATTAGGACAGTATTATCTCATATTGAATCAAATATGAAATCAGAATATAAAAATATTCAATAATTAACAAGTTTTGCAATCGTCAATAGTCTTAACATTTGAATGCTCCCGCGCAAACCGTCGGACGGTTAGTTTCGACGATATGCACCGATCCCCGGGTGGCGCACGGGTCAATCACAACACAGTACCGACGTCGTAATACATGCGGCAACCGCAAACGAAAATATTTATAATATTTAAGTATCCTGAAGTGTTCCTTTACAAATAAGACTTAGATTTATTAGCATAATTGTCAAGAAGTAAAAATGAGTAATACACGTTCGAAAATTATTTTGAATTTAGTTTTAAATGACACTGTACCTAACACCGAAGTAATAACGGCCGATCAAAAAGTTCGAAATGGTAAGTTTTATTGAATTGTCGTATATTTTATGTGAATAAATTGTTTATTTATGTTGTGTTATCATAATGTCAAGTCATATTGTTATTATTCATGATAATTATGGGTAAAATACAAAATTAAGCAACTTCAACGCATAACGTCGAAACATCTATGTTACGACTTTATGCGCCGTTTCTTTAGCGGGTGCAATGGTCAGTTACGACTTTTTACTACTCAAAAAAAATACTTTAGAGGTCGTAACTTATACTTAAGACTTTATGCGATGTTGTAATTTAAAAATAAATAAACGTATAAGAACTTATCATAAACTTAAGACTTTATGCTTAGTTACAAAACAAAGATACAACTATTTGTTCTTTAAAAACTGTTGTAAATATTGTATAAAATTATTTATTTTGATGTTTCTTGTAAATACACCTATTTATATACTATACACCTATATTTTATATACTAATACACCTATTTTTTATCATCTAATCAACGAGTTTTTTTTTCAGAATCACCAGTACCGCGTGAGGCAGTGCCCGAATGGGCTTTATATAAGACAATGTTTGGAAAATCTTTTATGCATAGCAGCACAAGTATCGAATGTAGTAGTCATATTATAGAAAGTACTCATGATGAAGTACTCATGATTTTATGTTGATTTTTATATATTTTTATAATGTTGATACTTGATTAGTACGTAGATAAACCAAAAATTATTTCTTAGGAGTAAAGTTTAAATTTTTGGTTTCCAAGAATTAGATTGGATTATTCCCGGTGTCCACCACCAATTTGGCCACCACTGGTGGACAGAGAGACAAATTATGAAAATTATCCCGCTGTCCACTAGTGGTGGACAGAGCAACATATTTTGAAAAGTTGTGACATTGTCCACCAGGGGTGAACATAGAAACAACTTTTTATAAACATTTACTGTAGGCACCTCTGGTGGACAACGTCACTATTAATACCAAAACATTATCCTTGTCCACCCCTGGCGCACGGGCTTATCGATTTTAAGCAATACCTATCTTACCTATTTTGGAAAGTTGAACAACAAATTGTTTTTGGTTCACTTTGTCCATCCCTAGGCCGTGAAAAAAGATTTGCATGGTACCTATGAAGTTTTTCAAATCGAAGGATTTATACGAAGTCGATGGTTGCAGTTATCGTCATCATTTACTGTTGCACGACTTAAATTTAAAACGGAACTCGCCGCATATGTCGAAGTCAATGATTTTGGGCAGTCATCAATTTTATTGAGTGTGCGAGTAGCGAATACATAAGACACACAGGGTTTAGACACAATTGCTCACGCCGCCATCGTTTCCAAAGGCGATGAGTCGACCTGCGTTCGAAGCACTTGCTTATGTGTCGCTCGCCACTCTTCTTAAGATCGTTGCAGTGACAGTATCAGGTTCATTAGGTAGCTAGGATACATACCTACGATTTGCTAGATGACGGCGCATCGTCTACGTTTATAGATTCCAAGGTTTCGTCCCGTATAGGTGTTAGTGGACCAAAGGCTCAAATTCGTCTCGGCTGTGTAAGCGGACTGACTGCTTTTATCAAAGAAGGTAGCCAACTAGAAACGAAAGGTATTACGAAGCGGGAGGCCTGAACTTCGAACGACGAACACGCGCTCCAGGTTTTAGACAAAACGACTCGCAGATTACCGTCGGGGCGTTTTGAGGTAGGGTTATTGTGGCTGAGTCGACATTCAAGTTTCACTTACACTATACTCCTCTCTGCGGACGGCCTAGGGATGGACAAAGTGAACCGAAAACAATTTGTTGTTCAACTTTCCAAAATAGGTAAGATAGGTATTGCTTAAAATCGATAAGCCCGTGCGCCAGGGGTAGACAAGGAGAATATTTTGGTATTAATAGTGACGTTGTCCACCAGAGGTGGCTACAGTAAATGTTGATAAAAAGTTGTTTCTATGTCCACCCCTGGTGGACAATGTCACAACTTTGCTGTTGCTTTGTCCACCACCGGTGGGCAGCGGAACACATTTTCCACCAGTGGTGGCCAAATTGGTGGTGGACACTGGGAATAATCCATTAGATTTTTATGTTTTTAATGTTTGTTACAAGATGTACCTAGATTTTATTTATATCTTTTGATACATTCATCTATATTGTTTTATTAATAAGATAAAGCTATAATAATGACAAGTTTGAAAAGGAAAAGGCTATTATATTTTTTCATAAATACCTATAATCGTTAAAGATTAATTAAGAAGTAGCGAAGCTATGTTTTGTTATAAGTTTCCTATGATTAGAAACATAATGTAAGACGATTAAAGTAGTGTCAAATTTGTTGTAATAAAGCTGATCTCAATAAGTTTTATTGTGGTTTTCATTGATTATACCCTAGATACGACCATAATTTTTTTGATATATGACAGTTTGGACGTCGCATAAGGTCGTAATTTAAACATACGACTTTATTCGCGTTGACGAAGTAGGTTTTCGAAGTAGCATATGGATGTAACAACGAGATACGACCTTTATGCAACGTGTATAAGGTCGTATGTTACTAAATTGGCCTTTATTTTCCTAAATATGATTATTTATTACGCCAAAAGACTGTAATAATATTTTCAAATCAGTTATTAGTCATATAGAATGAAAAATGTAGTTAAAAACTTTGTACAGAGTCAGCAAAACAATAATGTTCCTAAAAACGGCTCTCCTGTAAAATTTGACTTTTAGAGTTACGACTAAATGCGTAGGAGGTATCGATATTTTCGTATGGCCTTATTCAAGTATAATAATACTTAATAAACCTATTACAAAGACAATTTCAGTTACTACCATACTACTTACCAATTAGCTACTTCGAAAAGTTTAACTTGATAAAGATTAATATCTTACTGTTAATGAGATCAAAACTGAACTATTTGGAATGGAATTTGGAATAATATCAGTTTTTGCCTTGCTGGGCATTTTCAGCATTGGAAGCTAACAAAGCGGACAAAGTAGCATGTGTTGCACTTAATGTTCCAGATGTGGGACTTACAATATTCGACGATGACAATCCAATATTGTTATTGTTATTCATCAAGCCACCGCTAGTCCCAGAACTAACAATAGTGACATTGGGAGGTGGGGCGACTCCATTAGCAAACCCAGTCGATAATACTTTCTGCGTATTATGCATCATAAATGATTTTGCGGCCCCAGCACTGCCTAAAGTGAGAACTTTTTTCAACATAACTGAAGAGTTACAAGCATTATCTATCATATCTTTTGTGGTAGAAATGCTATCGAAGTCGCCAGAGCTTGCCGTTACAACTGTACTTATCTTTGGCGTAGATGTGTGGAGAATAGGTCTCACAGCAGTCACGTTGAATGATACCGAAGAAGTAGGTACTCCCAGATTGCTTCTATTAATCAAATTCCGTGACACTATAGCATTGTGTAGGATATTACCTGTCGGGAAGGATTTGGATGATACATTGACATACTGAGGTGTTCCAATTATAGTTGCGTTGGATGTCCGTGTTCCAAAACCGATTATTGTGCTGCCAGTACCCTGAGACATGACGGTGCTGAATGTACCAGTTTTGGTATTGATAGGTATTCTGTAAGAAATACAATGTCACCTTTTAGCGGATAATTACACCCTACTAATCAATTCACTATTACACCAGAGTATTGAGTAATGAAGTGAAATTCAATAGTACATTGTTTCGTCAATTCCAAAAAATGTAAGTATCAAAATATAATATGCAAATTGTTTGTACATAAAGTCACGCCTATATCCCCGAAGGGGTAAGCAGAGGTGCTAGCACCCACATTTCGCCAATTTATGTTTAGGTCCCAATGTAATAGGTGGCGAGCCTATTGCTATTAACCGGACACTTATAAACCTGCGATAAATACACACATAATTTCGAAAAGCATCGAAAAGTCATTGGTGTGTGCCATGGTAAAACCTGAGATCGAACCGAAGACCTTGTCTCAGTAGTCCATTACCCATACCACTAGGCTACCGCGGTACTTTATTGTTTCGTCAATTCCAAAAAACGTAAGAAACAAAATATATATAATATGCAAATTGCACCAATAGCAAGTGCATAACACATAAGTGGAGTGGATATTTCACCGAATTGCAAACATTGAAGACAAGACTAAATATTGAACAGTTAAGTTTGTAGGTGTGTACTAACTCGAGTTCAACTATAATAGAAAACATAAATAGTCCAATAAAAAAAATACTGACCCGCGAATCATCTGTGACGTTGACCCTGGTATACTCTGTATCGTTACTGTAGCCTGTGGCAGATGATGTACGGTTCTTTGTCCAGTAGGTTGTACATTAGAACTGGTGTAGTAGTGTACGGTGCTCCCCGTTATACGAGGTGGTGTGGTAATGTGAGCAATCGGCACGCTGTGTACCATGCCACTGGTCGTGGAAGCCACCGTTATACACTTAGTTGCATTTACTGGGAACTGGAAAAAAAGGAAATATATCTAAACTCCATTTGTTTAGGTACTTAAATAAAGGTGAACAATCTTGTGGCAACTTTTTATTAAAACACATGTTAAACAAATAAACTAGACTAACTAACTGACAAACTAGTGCTTGGACACCGGTTTTTAGTCTTCAAAATGCGTTACTAAGTAGAAAAGTATTTTTATGCTGAGTTTTTAAACAAAACGTATTAAAAACACAGGTTAAGATTGTTAACCTTTTAAGTTCCTAAACAAATGGACAAATGGACTGTCATATTTACACACAATAATTACATTGAAATATATAAAAATAATTGGAGGGAGGAGGACAAGTTAAACATGTTTGAAATATATGTTGGCGATTTGAAATACGTTAAGGTAATGCCGAGTGCGACTGTACCGATATTTTTTATTGGTATACAATCATTGGATTAAAACTAATGTCAATATTATGAAAAACTTACATTATTGGTGTTCAATGTTGTTCCCAAATCGAATTCATCACCAACCAATGTAATTGTGTCAGGATTAGCGCCAGTCAGCTTCTCAATCGTTTTCCTGGCATCAGCATCACTTTCAATGTTACCTAAGTTTCTACTCAAAAACTCAATATCCGATTCCAGCAGACCATCTACCAAATGACTCTGATCATCTTCAGACTCCTTACAAATTCCAAAGTCCTCATCTTCTAATTTAATGCCCTCTACTTTAACATCTCCAAAATTGTTCTTCATTCTATTCAAGTCGACTTCGACTTTAATGTCGTCCATTTTTATTTCGTCTAAATCTTCAACTTTAATATTTTCGACTTTTATATCATCAATATCTTCAACTTTTATATCAGCAAAGTCACCTTCTTCTTCTTTGAGTGTTGGAACATCTGAAAATTCCCTACTGTTTTCACAATTACCGATGTATTGGCTCGCATCAAAACTGTTGCTATCGAAATTGTCATGATTCGGTTCAACTTTGATATCCTCTATCTTATATTTATCCTCTTCGGGAATACTAGTTATTGTGGGTTGAGGACTATCGCCACTGCTTAAATCGCCACTCAATGATCTCTTTAATACGTACGTTTTTATTTTTCTGAGCATAAACATAGGAACTTTGAAACCAGTTAATTCACCAAGCATTGGTAGTGAACTATGTCTGTAGGCTTCACTGTTAGCAAGTTCTTCAATATCTTCTAACACCTGTTGGTTAATATTGTGTATAAAATTATAATATTATTTTGTTTGAACTTAAATTATTACAGTTGCGACACGCTATGATGGCGGTTTTGACACGTCTGGTTTTGCTTCTTTTTTGTTGATGCACTTAATATTGGACAACGAACTACAAGACAAATAACAAAAGGAAAATATGGCGAGACTGGCACAGAAGAAAATAAATTTCACACGTCAAAAAAGAAAATAACCAGTTGTGTCAAAACAGTTATCATAGCGTGCCACAACTATAAACATAAGAAAACTGACCATAATGTATGTCTTGCCTCCAACAGCGTTCACTAAATTGTGACTGGCAATCCATTCTTTATCGGCTGTATCGGCCGGATATCTGAGTAAACCAGCGTGTCGCGTGTATAGACGTCCGCGAGAGTTTCCTAAACCTAATACCTGTGGAACAATTATATTTGTTACATAAATAGCTGAAACACAAGCAGTATTTCATATACACATACAGTCATGCCTATTTTTCAATGGAGTAGGCTGAGATCACTTATTCCCACATACTATGATCCGGGCAAACATCTATTTTCATAATTTTATTGATGCATGCTCAACTTTATACAGCTAGTGCGGTGCATAAGGCCAGGTCCCCAATTCCACTAATTGTGAACCGTTGTCAAGCCACTGAGATTACGAAAAGTGCCAGTGACTTTACTGTTATGCTGTTAAAGTCTAGAATTTAATGTTATCTTATACAATGAATGAAACAATGTAGATAATTAATTCTTCTTCATTTCATTTTAGGTTTTAATTCTATATTCATACAGTCTTATTACAAAACACGGACTAAGTCTCAAACCACGTTTAAATGGACTTTAGACGATGGTCTAAATAACATCTTATTACAAAAAGCGTTTTAGTACTAAACCAAAACCTATCTCTGGTCCAAACTCCAAAGATAAATCTCAGTAGACGTAAATCTCAGTAAACTCAGTAGACGTGTAAGACCCCTAGTTTATCGTTGGTTTGAAGTAAAAATCACAGGGGTGACATGTTTTCATTCTTTATGTACGAATAATGAAGTTTTAGAAATAACGGCTTAGACAAAGCCGACAGATGTAGGAAAGAGCAATATTACAGTGAATTGTGATTTTTCGAGTTGGTGCCAAAATCACCTTAAAAGAAGTTTGTAGTAAAATTTCCATTACTTTACTGAGGCAACTATTATCTGTCATCGTCATCATGCCTAATGATCAATAATCATTCAGAGTATAGTGAATAAAGTGTATCATTACAACAAAGGAGTTGATTACATCTCAAAAAAAGGATAATAATCACATACGTTAAAGTTATGATTTTGTTAGTGCTAGTTTATAAATCAGAATACATACTTTATGAGCATGCGACCCCATGATAAACAGAGTATCTTGCGTAAGTCGAGCAGGGTTCCATTTATCAGGGTCCCTAATAGCAGGCGATGGGAGAGGCGATGATGACGCGCTATCTGTGGTGTCTTCCTGTTTGATCTTCTTGCGCTTAAAACTGAAGTCGAGATCGTTGTCTGAATCTTTGCGCTTCTGTGAAGGACTCTGCAACTATTAAAAATACATTTAATAACATTACTGTTTTATATTTTATTTTTCTTGGGGTATCATTACGATGTCTGATTGTACCTTAATCATAAAATATAATATAATTGTGTCACGTAAATGTATCATCATCTACACTAATATTATAAATAAGAAAAATTTGTATTTTTGTGTGCGTGTATGTTGGTAATGAATAAACTCAAAAACCACTGTGCCGATTTCAAAAATTCTTTCACCATTGGAAAGCTACATTTACCCTGAGTAACATAGCCAATATTCATTTCTAGAAACTCCTAGGATAGGGATCCTTACTAGAAATAAAGTAAAGTAAAGTAAACCAAGGTAAAAAAGCGTCTGAAAACGTCTTTCGTTTTTTTTTTTTGCACAGCTAGTCATGCATACTTATACATTTTTACATTACACCTTACTCCTAATAAAATATTAGGTTAGATAGAGGAAGAGTGTATGCTGCTTCCAGTGGGGACGCCGTTGACCGGTCGGGTGACCAGCCATTCTGTATGGGCTATTTCACCCATATATATCCCCTGTAACGACTTGCCATGACGTTTCTATGACAACCGGGACCGCGCGTTCACTACCGTCACGCCATAGAGGCTAGAGCGTATAAGGAATATAGTTCAACTACCCCCAACGAGGGGTATTCTTAAGAGCTCAGAAAACGAGTAGGTAAACAACAAAAAAAATTTATTTTACAAACTTCTAGATTGATCTAATACTTATATGAAGTACAGCGACCCAGGACCCCGGTTAGTCCAACGTCATTGATAGTGCTCTCAAGTAAAATGTAAATAAATGTGTTTTTTTTGTTTATCTAAAAGTTGATAATAATGTAACATAATTCTATGGGGAACAATCTAGTCTCGTAATTTGTCAATAGTGCCCCGTGTGCACAACTATCTCTAGCAGAGTTGTTTGAATCGTATTTTGTGGCTTTCATAAATTATACGAGTACCATATATAACTAGTGTTATAAATGATCAAACTGGGTCGAATAATCTTGTTATAGTAGATATACTTATTTAATTTGTTAGATGCACACTTATCTATATCATAATATAAACAGATGACAACGTTCCAAGTCCGATTTACACCGCGAAAGTAAAGTAGGATGAAATAATATTACTATTAAAAGTGGCAAGGCCCTGTTCTCATATCTTGACCTCTGTAAATATTTACTTTACTTTATCATCAGATTGTTTTCGAAGTAGTAACAAATAACACAATTTGATTGCCTATTTAATAATAAACTGATTAAAAAGTTTAGCATTACGTTATACTAGCTGATATTATGCTATTCACATAACATAAATTACGCATTTCATGATAAAGCATTGTGATAAAGATATACACAAAATACTTTTACTAGCCTCGGGATGTGGTTACCCACATACCTACTGATATTGTTTGAGTAACCAAAATTTAGTGGTTAAAATGTACCTAGGTAGGTAGTTGCACAGTTTCGTAAAACTTATGCACTACATTTTTTTACCACCACTTAGATGGCAGGCCCACCTGGTGGAAAGTGGTACCCATGCGTAAACTGTGGACTGGCATCATTGAAGTATTCAAAATATTAAATGCAAGTCCGTACAAGATTCAAACAACATATCTAAACTTTTCTGCAACCTAATAATTATGTATCCATATCAGCTGTGCCATAATAACTACTTACAGAACCTGTCTGCAAGTTTATGTATTTACTTGTATATTTACTTGCTGCTTGATGGCACCAACATCCATCCATCATTCAAACATTGGCGTTAATAGTAAGTACTTACAGTGGGTTGCTTGACAAATTTTGAGTCTGCACCATTACTTGATTCAGAATCACTATTCTCAAATGGTGATTGTGCAGGCCTTGGTGGAGTAGTATATAATAAACGGGTTGCATCTAACATGGCTCTGCATACTGCTCGTACCTGAATAAATTGATTAACTTTAATATAACTGCCAACTGAAATAACTAAAACCATTTTAAAATCATGATACAGTTTTTTAAAAACTATGATACAAAAATAAATACCTGATCTTCACTAACGGATTCATCGCCCAAATTCAATCTTATGTTGTTAACAGCCGGTACAAAGAATTTCTGAAAATATGAAATAACAAAAATTTTTTACTTACTGATAATGAAAAACTATCACTTCAAATCAAAATAAAAAATCATTTAATCTGCATAGACCAGTAAACGGCACTTACAAAACGTCAATATCAACAACATTTTATCAAATGCAAATGAACCACCGGTCAAAACGCAGCCCTGACCTGAGAAGACTCCGGCAAGAAACTTACCATGCATTTTATAACTCATATTTCAAGCTATGACCCAGATACCATACAAACATTCTGGAAGTTGTTATATGTAGGTGCAACCCTACTAAGTCCCTCAACTAGTTTGACTACAAAATGTCAATATCTCCAGGCAGTGGGTTGTAAATATAGCTCTGTAACTAAATTGAACAATTTGACCCAACTGGGTTAGGAAAAGGCTTATGTATAAGTCTAAAATTCATGAGGATTCTGTTCATAATCTTTTGGAATATTATTATTTATATCAGCCATGCTACAAAAGGTGATTTATTTTTATAAAGCTTTAGTCATTGGTGCAAACAAACATACCTCCAAATACTTCTTGATAACCTGATCAATCTCTCTAGTGACAGCAGACTGTATAGTTTGACGTAACATGTCCAGTGACTTGTTAGCACTAGCTCTGAACTCCGCTATAGGCCTTGAATGTGGCTGCACTGGACCAGGGAGACTAAACCTTCTATGCATAGCAGCAAGAGTGTTTATGGCTATTTGCCTGGTGATTGGTTGTTTCTGAAAAACATGTAATTTGCAATTATTTTGTAATAAATCTCCAGAGTCAACACAAACATTTAACTCTATACATGAATCAATATGTATATAGCATAATGATTATATGATATTGAAGTAGACAGTACATGGCAGAAATCCCTTTTAAGGGGGGAGGGGATGGGTTCCCCCCCTCCCTCAATTATATTTCCAATTTAGCAAATTAATTCCAATTTATTATAGCAAAACATTACCAATTTTATTTTCATAGAGAGCAATGCCAAGGCAGCTCTTAAGAGGACAAACTATTAGCTCAATAATGACTTTTTTTCTCAGTTGTCACTGAAGTCAACTACTTAAGGACTGGGTAACTAATAAGAATTCATTTAGAAAACAATGCTTACCGTCTGCATGTTGCAGGTGGTGCTTGGTCGTACAATAGTGGCCTTGGTCGGTGCCTGAAAGCCCCACGAACTAGAGGAGCTTTCTGAAACGGATTTCTGTTGCGACGCATCAACGTTATTCCAATTCTTTTGCACCACCATTTCGAAACAATCTCATACAGAATTAGCTGCAAATTACATGATAAAGCAGGCGTTCCGCGAATGTTTGGGTGACAGGATTACTAAATTCAGTAATCACTTCCAACTATGTAATTGCATGCATACTTTGCTACATTGATTTTTATATATCGAATTTCCAAAACATCATAAGATTGAAAACATTAACATTCGCATTAATAATCGAAATTCAGCACAACAAAACAAGACATTTCTGAATAATATCCAGTTCTGACCATAGATTATTTAGTAGAGTAGAGTAGAGAGTTCTGACTCTGACAATTTGACGACGCGACGCGAGTTGCCGCAACTAGAGTTTGTCACTTTGTCGTCACCAACAACCAATCAACAGCTTTTAAAGAGTAACAATAAGATAGTGGAAGGCGCGGATTGGTCGAAATTCTTTTTTTTGCGGATTATTTGACCTGGTAACTATAGTCGAACTTCGAGTACTTGCAATGAATAAAGTCATGGAACGGAATCATAGACAAACTGAATAACAATTTACGAACGAAACTAGATTTGATAGAGATGGTCTATTCATTAGAATACCGATCGAAAGTTCGATTTGGAACAAAGGCAGGGCGATAATGATGAGGTACCTACCTACCTACTATGTGATTCGAACTCTCAACTTGGCACCTCCCAAGATTGGTAGAGAAGGTATGAGCTTCCGCTGCGTCAACCACAGCCACAGCGGATGTTGGCTAACAGGGTCATTAAATTGCTGAATGCCGGAATGCCCGGGAGCCAACGTGGTAGTAGATTGGAAGTGGAAATTACTACTTATGCAACCAAAGACACGCACGCACGCACGCCAGGGCACGCAGAGACAGCCACGCTTATAACGCTCATGGAGGATTAGTAATAGGGGCCTCTTGTACGTGATCTCCGGGAACAGGTTCTTCGGGTATTAGCTTTGTCGTTCCCGGAAGGAGACAACTCCTCAGTACTGTCACTGTGGTGCGAGTGTGTGACCGAGTGCCCAGTGTGTATGGGAAACGCCGAGGCCGGTCCTCGTCGTGTCCCTAGGGGTGGGAATCCTGACGCTATAATGGCCGAGTAAACAATATTGAAATATCGAATGATCGATGTTCATTCTTGTGCATTCAATGAAAAATCGGGTTCAGTAAGAAAATGTCAAATTAACGTAATTTTAATTATAACTTGCTGTTGCCCGTGGCTCCGTTTACGTGGTCTTCTGATCCCGTTCCCGCTGTTATTTAAAAACCTTCAGCTCCATGAATATTTTTTAAAAAGATTCCAGCCTTTTTCCAGTTTTGCGCTTAGCAATATATTTCACGACTTTTTTATTTATATAGATAGAAAATGTTGTACGTCTCCGCTCTCTATTCGATTCATTCTATTTAATCAATGTTTACTGGATAGGATTGGTTTTCATTCATTGGCGGATTCACTAGTTTCTACACGTTACTTGAATGAATGAAAATTCATCGGGTTCATCGCGAGTTCATTGAAACTTTGCTTTGCTCTCAGCTTCATTTCGTTCATTTCCTTCCTTCAGTTCCTTCCTTCATTCAGTTCATTTTGTGGAGTAGCTGGAGAAGGACGAGTAAATATTTCTAACGCTTCATTGTAATAAACTATTTAGGTAAGATAAAATACTGTTATATCACATCCACTATTATCTTTCTAGTTTTAAAGCGCTTGGTTTATTTCTGTAGTGATTTTATATTTACAAATGATTGAGAGCCTTCCGTTAAAGCCTTTTGGACTTTGCTCCTACTTAGATTTGCCACGAGCCGCTTTCTGTAGTCTGAAGACAAAATAAATTGAGTGCAATATCGCATTTTGTCATGACTTTTCGTATTTTGTATGTAGGTACAGGTTAAGTTTGCCGGTATTGATCATTATTATCTCTACAAGTATTATTTATTTAACTATAGTTGCATTCAACATTAAACAATGTACAATGGATTCTGGGTTCATTATCCTTACCTCGAAATGTGATGCATTTTGACACACATAAGATTTTTTTTCTTGAAATACACTTTCACCTACAATTTCTTATTCAATTACGAATTTCTCATTGGAGTTATTGTTATCAAATCTCCATATCTGTCCCCAACTGAGCACAGACGTAAAGGAAGTTTCAGAAACGAAAATAGATCCGTAATTTTACTTCTTGGGCATTAAATACCCATTATTTTCAGTCATTTATTGTAACACATTGAAAGCACTAATTATGCCACTTGGTACTTAAATTTTGTCAGTTCATATAAATTTCAGATTTATCTGTGATTTGGACTGGACACATCCTACTCTATTGAAGTTAAATCAATATTATTAAACAAATTATCCTAGGACATGAATGCAGCACTGTTTTCGGGGTCCAATTATAAATCAAAATCATACTAAAGCTATGTATCTTTATCATAGATACCTATCTGGTCAGGCCAGAGGTGTCATGTAAATAGCTTTAGTTGTTTATTCTAGCAGCTTATACGTCACAGCTAGTATACATTATAAAAATTAACATAAAGGCACTAAGACTATGTTACTTGTGTATAGTAATAATAGTAGACTTGTGTATTGAGCAGTCTGTGTGTCTGATGACATAAAGAGGGGTCTAACAGATTGCCTTCACTGGTTGGATGCAATAATTCTATTAAAATATTGAGTACAGTAATATCATTTTCATTTGTACCTACTACAATTCAAACAAGTCAAAAAGTATGTCTGTACAGATAATTGGGAAACTATTTATTCATTCTCAAATATCTGTGCTGTTGTAGCATATAGGTCAATAGTGTACTAAAAGTTGATAATATGGGTATAGTATGTACCTATAAGTATGTAAATTTTCACACATTGGACATACATAGTCAAGTAGTATTGTTTGTTTAATCTCTCATAAATAAATATAAGCCCAATATCCAAATGTGTACACAAAGGTTTTCAAGTAAGAATATTCAGTCATAATTATATAAATTCAAATACAGAAAGCAAATATTGGAACAGAAACTGTAGTTATGCAAATAGTTACCATCAATATTGTATTTGTACACTTCATACATATTATGCCATTGCTAAATTGAATGAGTACCTAGTTTATACTTAATTGAAATATTGTCTAATGTTTACACTGAGAAAAGTGTTCTGTTTTAATAAGAGATTCACATTCAATAAGTATCTAATGAAAACTTTAGTAGTGATTTAATTGCTATAAATTATTAGAATTGTATTAGTTTGGCACATGTAATTGACTTAGCTATATGCTAGTTTCTTCTTGTATATCAACAAATAGTCTATACATAGTGGCCAAGGACAAGGAACCCGGCCTATATACAGTTTATCAGTAACATTTATTCTGATCAGATATTGTACATATTCAAAATCTTTATATCTTATCTTTATCAAACAGGCTAGTGATGGTTAGATATGTACATGAACTTGGAGAATTAGTACCAGTGCTGATATCATTATACAGACAAACTCATCAATTAACACTTAAGTGACAATCTGCTACACTAAATACATACCTAAATAACAAAAATATTAATATGGTATGTATGTACTAAGTAATACCAATGTACAACCTGTAATGGAATTACCTCAAAACTAGACATTGTATCTGTAATTTTAATTAAATAAAACTAATCCTTGTGTGACAAAATGGTTCTTACTAAATTTATATGAACTAAAACATCACTACCTACTGGAAAATCATGCTATAAAATAATGAAACAAACATCATGCTATAAAAAGTGCCAACAATATAATCTAGGGAAAAGTGGAGTGATGAATTCACTGATATCCTTAATAATATTTCCTTGTTTAATGCTTTTTAGAGCCAGATTTTTCATTACTAGGATTTTAAATTTTAAACTTTTTATTATTATTATTTTGACAACAGTCGATTATTAAAACACAATTTGAAATGTGTCAATTTTATTTGATACCAAACTGTAAAAATCAACCCTCCTTTGGGTTTGCGTAGTCGGATAAAAAGTGATAGCTAGTAAATGAATCGAAAAAAATATACAAATTATTATGTAAGGCATATGCATATAGTATATTATGTATATAAATTATAAAATTTATTCTGTGCTTGCGTGTATATCGCTCGTTTCAAATACGGCCTTGACGTTTCATAAAATATTCAGGCATAATTAATGTGGCCAACCACCCACAGGTCCCGTTTTGATTGGTTCTGCCGTCGTTTTTATCGCCTAGGGACAAAATATTGACTGAACATAGCTGAGGAACGCGAAATTGCCCCATTTTCCCAATTATCAATTTTGTATTTACTCTATTGAACTAATTGTGAACATCTGAAAAGCGCCTTTGTATTTTTAGTTTGCTGTATCAGTGGTATGACAATGGTTGCCATTATCATACCACTGATACAGCAAACTTATGCCTGAAGTCAAAAATTTAATAAAAAAGAGTTCATCACATCGTTATTCAGTCTACAAGATGCCTATTTGAATGATGAATGGTCATATAATTTACTAATAATATAATGGCCTTATAAATATTCTCTTAGTTATTCCAATAATAATAATACAACGAAAAAAAATCGATCCAGCCATCGTTATTTCATCTTTGCTGCCTTCCCATCCCACGTCCTTAGATTATGGTTGAATTGTTAAATAAGCAAAATTACTTGTTAGTTAGGAACCAACCCCCCACCCACCCATCTGCATCAGACGCATACATGTAAATCCGTTGAACAATTTTTTGGCGCTATACAAACGGTTGATACTGGCTGGAGGTATTTATCAATATTAAAGTATGCTCCCTTATCATTATCTGACGCGTTCGAGTAACCTAATAAATCCCTTCTAGGGCTCACCTAACGTCTAGTCTTCAACAGTAAAATCTAAAATTCAATGATATTTTTACAGTGTCTGTGGTATGGCAGTGGTGGTATGTAATGGTGATCCTCGTTCCTGAAACTTTGCCTTGAACTTACCATCAGGCGGGGTGAAGTTAAATTGACGTGTCCTAAATAATAAAAAAATAGCAAAATCCGGATTGGTTAAAAAGCGGCGTTGCCGTTGATATTAAAAAAATCATAAGAATTTAATTTCTTCTTTTTTGTACATATTCATCACTAGCTGTTTTAAAGCAAACTTGATAAACCATTGTCCCGTTATGAGTATAAATAAAATAAAAGTAGCATTAGTTAGGTATACGATTAACTTTTTGTTCATTATTGCACGTTCGCCACGACTCAGAAGTCGTAAGGATAGACTACTGAATAGGCGTATGAAACAGCGCGGCGTATGAAATAGAAATTAAGCGTATGAAGTGGGTATGCATACCTATCAACTAAAATCGATCTCTTGTTTACTGTTTTGGCGCATACACGCGATAAAGTAATACTTTTGTATAAGGCAACTTAATACTTTTATACTCTATTGTGCCGAATTACTGGATGTACCGACGTGTATTGAAGTGCCGAACCACCGAGTTTGCACGTGTGGCGTGGTATTACATAATAATAAAACGGTTAACAATCACTATTCAATTCATCACTCAATCTGAATAGCACTAATAAAAATTCTTTTTTTATACCATTCAGGTGGCAGATAAGCACGCGGCCCACCTGATAAAAAGTGGTTACTGTGGCCTATGGATGTTTGTAACACCAGGAGCGTCACATTCGTGCTGCTGACCATATAAAGGGGAAAGGGGGGGGGGGGAGGTTTAATAGCATTTCCAATTGACCTTTAGGGCTAAAATAAAGCAGGAAAGAGAAATCCCCTTGTTTTTCCCCCTTCCTTAACTACTTATTTACGTATAACAAGTGCTAGATGACAAGTTTAGGTAAAGACAAAGTTTATTTCGTCATACAATAAAATTATGTTGTTGTAATACAATGATAAATATAACAGTAAATTATTTTGAGTTGAACAACCAATAACATGTTTACTAATATTATGTAGGTAGGTATATCAGTTATTTGGTTCAGTATTATCTGTAAAATAATTTTAGTACAATGACTGTGTGACGGTAGAGCACTTAATTGTTACATCAGGGACTCCGGCATCGTAGGATTGATTTCCTTTTATACTACTATATGATATATTCCTGGATCATATCTCCCAACTGCGTATCCATCCCTTGTCTTAGGAGACAGAATGTTTGAACACAATATCAACAAAGCCATATCAAACGTTTGGCTATGTTATGATTATGACAAGGGTATACATCTGGAACCTCAAGTGCTCATGAAATTTTGTGTAATACCTAATCACTATTATATTGCTGTAACCGTCTGATATATTTACTATTTATAATAATCTTAAACTTTCGTTTCAAGGTTAATAACTATGTTTTTCAAGGAGTTTGTTTGCATTAGAATCATAGCATCACAAGATAGAAGCAATGTGTGGTAATGTTTACATAAGTTTACTTGGTTTTGATAGTTGTTGGACGTCAGCCGGTTTTTAAATTAGCTATTAAATACTAACAGCGTTTGTCTATTTTTAAATACGAGTACCTATGTATGATATAAGTGAAAATTATGACAAGTTGATTCCTAATTTACTAAAAATCTGAAATTTACTCATTGCAGATATCAATATGTCGAAGAAAATCAAAGCTGGACCCGTCGTTGACGTCCTGGGCGATGAAATGACCCGCATTATCTGGGAACTTATCAAGAAGAAGCTTATTTTACCTTTCTTGGACATCGAGTTGCATGTTTACGACTTGGGTATGGAAAATCGCGATAAGACAGATGACCAAGTCACAATTGACTGTGCTGAAGCTATCAAGAAGTACAATGTCGGTATCAAATGCGCTACAATCACACCTGATGAAGCAAGAGTGGAAGAATTCAAACTGAAGAAAATGTGGAAGAGTCCTAATGGAACTATCCGTAATATTCTTGGAGGTACAGTTTTCAGGGAAGCCATTATTTGCAAGAACATTCCTCGTCTTGTAACTGGCTGGGATAAGCCCATTATTATCGGTCGTCACGCTCATGCTGATCAGTACAAAGCAACTGACTTTGTTGTACCTGGGGCTGGTACGTTGGAAATTATTTTCAAGCCTTCTAATTCCGCAGAACCTATCATCAAACATGTTGTAAATGAGTACAAAGGTCCTGGAGTCGCTATTGGTATGTTCAACACAGATGCATCCATTATTGATTTCGCACATTCGTCGTTTAAGTATGCTCTCGAGCGGAAGTATCCCCTTTACCTGAGCACCAAAAATACTATCCTAAAGAAATATGATGGCAGATTCAAGGACATCTTCGAAGAAATTTACGTAAGGGAATACAAATCACAGTTTGAAGCTGCTGGTATTTGGTATGAACACAGGCTGATTGATGACATGGTGGCTTATGCTATGAAATCGGAAGGTGGATTCGTGTGGGCGTGTAAAAACTACGATGGAGATGTTCAATCGGATTCAGTTGCTCAAGGCTATGGTTCTCTTGGTCTAATGACGTCAGTACTTATTTGTCCTGATGGCAAGACTGTCGAGGCCGAAGCTGCTCATGGTACCGTGACTAGACATTACAGATTCTATCAGCAAGGTAAGGAGACATCCACCAACCCCATCGCTTCGATCTTCGCCTGGACCAGAGGACTTCTTCACCGCGCTAAGTTGGACAACAATGCCCAACTTAAACATTTTGCTGAAACATTGGAAAAGGTTTGCGTCGAAACCATTGAATCTGGAATAATGACCAAGGATCTGGCTATATGTATTAAGGGTATGAAAAATGTCACAAAGGCAGACTACGCAGAGACATTTGAATTTATGGATAAGCTTGCACAAAATTTGCGGCTTAGCTTAGAAAAGAGTGCCGCTTCCAACTTGTAAGTGCTTTTGCTGCAAAATATACTTGAATGTGTGTATAAAAGGTACATCACACGGGATCCAAGGGTATTTAATTTACACTTTTCGATGTAACAATTATTCTAATTTATTATTGTAATAAATGCATTTTTAAAGTATATTTAAATTTTCTCGACTTTGAATTTACTGGCCTTGATCTTTTCGGTTAGGTAACTACTAATGATAATTTTAAATGAGAGAGTTAAACAATGAACATCGATTTAAATTTGAAGCAACATTGCGCTGTAATAATAGTTGGAACATATTCTAGTAAAAGATACAAAAATATAAACTTAATAGCTGTTGCCCGCGTAGAAGTCAGTTTTCGCGACCAAATACTGTCATTATTGAAGATTTAGTAAGGATCCCTAATATTTTTGAAAATATAATATACTTAGTACCTTATGTAGTCATATGGGGATAGTGTGACTACCACGGTGAAAGAATTTTTCTTCTCGGCGATGAAGGTCCAGTAGTTTCGTATCCTATTCATTTCAAACGATCAAACCTTTTCTCTTTATATAATATTAGTATAGATTTGGCTCTATAATCAGTCATTATTCTAGAATGACTTCCAAAAGTTTTTTATTAATACATCATTTTACATTCAATGATATATCATTCCATCCATTTTGTTTTGGTACAAATTAACATGATGGATGGATTGAATTAACATGTTGACGTATTACACTTAATATCTGATTAGTGATTAGTGAATAATAAATACCTACTTGATAGGAGTTTCTTAATGTATCTAGTATCTATTTAAAACCGAAAAGCGATAATTACATTAGCATGACTCGCACATTGTTACGCTCGATAATTTATACACGAAATCTATATCAACCAATAAGCGCATGGTTTTTCAGTGAAGTTGGCCTCTTAAACATGTACGATCGAAATAAATTCGCTAAATTAAGTGTATTTGTTAACACTTAATATAGATAGTTAAGTTAGGTAGGTAACCTATTTGTGTAGATAACTACTATGAGCACCTACACAGTGAGTATTAATTGTTTCCTATCTCAGCTGTTCTATATTAGGCCTCTTCTCCATTGGACTCCGGTCCGATTAATTATTCTACTCATTCAATCACTTTTGCTGCCAAAAATAAGAACGCTATGTTGACCGATTTGGTTGATTTATTTTTTGTTCGTATTATCAGCGCAAGGTTGATGACGTCCAGAGTTATGATACAGAATTTAAGTTGCACAGATGGTGCTTAGGTCGCGATAACCGACAACCACGCCGGCATAGCCTATTACTATTATATAAAGTTGTGAAATGTTTTGTCCGCGATGGACGCAAAAACTACTGAACATGTTTCGATGCGGTTTTTTTGTTTGAAGGGGTTTGGTACAACTTAAAATCTTACGTTTGTTTGATTGCAATCGGTTAACTAGAACCACAGTTATGATTAGTAATGTAGAATTAACGACAGCCACGCGGGAGGAGCTGCGGGCATAGGCTAGTGTATAATATGTATGGATTTACTTAAAAAAATGTATGTAAGTATCTTTATCCGCATTCTAGAACCCGTAACACAAGCTAATTATGCTATGCTTACCATGGGTCTAGGTGGCGTTGTGTAGATTGTCCTAGAATGTTTAAGAAAAGTCAGCACCAGCAGTCGGGTACAAATAGTTAATATAGGTACCTGCTAGAAATGCTAGGTGATATTAACTTGCAAAGCCGCTAAAAATACTACTAATTGTATTATCCGATAGGATTCATTGCTACGTATATGTAGCAAAGCAATAGGATTATATCAATAAGTACAAGTAGATATTATATTGTGTTGCTACACTTGCTACCACAATACATGCCTACAAGGTGTAGGTGTAGTGTTTCGAATCATCTCCGAATAAAGTTTTCTATCGTAATTGTTATAGTCACAGCCTCCTAGGGACCCATTATTTACCACAATGGGTCTACATTATAAGTAGATATTACATGCCCGAGATTGTCGACTCCCGCCCATATTATATTTAAAAAGGTAGGTTAGGGAGTAAATGCCAAGCTATCTAAATTTTTAAGTCACCTCTATTTTAAAAAACCACATTCAATGCCATTTCATCTACTTGCTACGTTTATTTACCCATATTTGTTGAGTGCGTCTATCTCATTTTTAAAGATAATTTTGATGATCATAGAGGTGAAAAATTGGTAAAGCGGAACCATCATTACATAGTCACTAAATCTACATCCAAAAGAATGTGTAACTTACCCATCATCAAAACCAATCAGCTGGTCACCTACATGTCACACAATTATTAATATCAAGTAATTAGTAAAATAATGGTTTAACATTACTTCCTACAATTATGCTATAATTGGAAAACGATACGTTTATTAAACTATCAATCGTGTAATACTATCGATAGTTTTATAATATTAATAGAACCGTTGTATTATCACAACAACACCATCAATAGCATCGATAGTACCGATAGTATTACATAAAAAATATTGATACTGTCGATACTATTGATAGTATTGTCGTGTAAGTGTATCAATAGTATCGATACTATTGCTTCCAATTAGGAGATTCAATTTATTTGTACTATAGATAGGCGTACTATCGATAGTATGTATTGCACTATCCATATTGTAACTAGTTTTCAAGGTCACCTATAGATAGCGGAACTATCGATATTTAGGCAACTCTACTCTAGTAGGTACCTAGGTATCTGGGCAAAAGCTATTGAATGTGGCCATCTAATCTATCTACATAGAGACTAGTTGCACAGTTGTAAGAGGCCACACGTTCAGTTTTATAATTAGTTTCACAGTACGCTGACAGATGGCAGTTTACTTAAAAAAATATGGTGAGTATTGAAACACAACTAAAATTGGTTTTGTAGAGGGGGAGGTAGATATTTAGATACCTACCTACTAATTTCCTTATTCGAATAAGTAGCAGTATAAGTAACGTAACTAGTAACAAGTTTTTCTCACTAGTTATGTTAGCAAGCCCCATGGAACCAGTTAAACGATTAGCGTTCTGCCCTACGCACACGGAAAACGCGCGTTTTTTCCGGACATCTCCCGCGGTGACGCGTGTTTTCTGCTCGTACGATCGTGATTGCATTTTCAATGTATTGGTTTGATGTAAGATCACGCATCACCGCATCTGACCGCGTGAGTCGTGACGCCGGGATGCGTCTATTAAATAATTATTCAATGGTACGATAGATGGCGCCTCTCACAAAATGCAAGCTACCTTTATGTTACGGCACAACTGAATAAGGAGTAATAAGGACCCAAAACTTGCATTAGCCAAATATCGATTCGCACATCATGATCTTTCGAACGCCCATCATTTCAGCCATAGGACGGCCACTACTGAACATAGGCCTCCCCCGTCGACCTCTAATCCGACCGGTTGGCAGTCTGCATCCAATGGGTAGGTACCCGCGACTTTGACTATGTCGTCCGTCCACCACACGGGAGGCCGTTTCACGTTTTGTCTACCAATACGCGGTCTTCATTCGAGAACCTTTCGGCTCCAACGGCCATCTGTTCTTCCTGCTACGTGCCCCGCCCACTGCCACTTCAGCTAACCCTGTAGGCTATCTCGACCACTTTCATTCGCCTACGGATCTCCTCATTTACGATTCGATCTTGCAGAGATCCCAATTGTTTGGGTCCACGTCTCGGCGCCATAAGTCATCAATGGAAACACGCACTGATTAAAGACTTTTGTCTTTAAGCACTGGTATTTTGGACGAGAAGACGCTGTGTAACAATCCGAACGCTGCTCAGCCGAGTTCGATTCGACAATTAACCTCCACCTCCAAGTTTGACCTGTCTAATCGAACCATCTTGTCTACAGCTTCGAGGCTCGAGCCCCCAACTAATACTACGGAGGCGGAGGGCTTTAGATTACAAACGATCGAAATTTTGAAATTTCGATGCTAATTTACTGACCTTTCGCGAGCATGCTCGATAGAATGCTCAGTAAACTAATATCTATAAAAATATCTTAATGAGCATTCTCACGAATGTGTAACACACAGGATATTTTTGCCGAATGACCTGTCCACAGACGTAAATAAACAAAGTAGTAGTTTAAAACAGTATGTATTAGTACGGTTCATGTTCTTGTCTTATCGTGTTGGTTCCGGTGGAGTAGAATAGTTTCACCCCGTATCTTCCCGGAAAGTCGTAGAAGACCAGTAAGGAATCTGGTTATTCTACATTCGACCGTAAACATTGGTACTTAGGTACACCTCAGAACAAAGTACCAACTTGACGGCTATAAGCTCGACTCCTATTACGTGGGACCGAAAACCATAGTTAACGAAATGTGGGTAGGTATTTAATACAACACGCCTATTTTTCCAGGGATTTACAGGTATGATTATTATGAACAAATAAATAAATGAAGGTTCCTGCCTCTTGGAAAAGTTTTAATTCAAAGATTGTAAACCCACCTGAAAATTTGCCTCGTTCTTCCAATATCGTCTCGTTTGCCCAATATCATTGAACTCTGTTGTTGCATTGACACAAGGTTTGGATTTTATTCACTTAATTTAAGGATTGCAGATCCGCCTGAAAATATATGTATAGAAATTTTCCTACTCATTCCTCTCCGACATTGAAGTCGAAATTTTGCTGTTGCATTGATTTCTGATGAAGGAAAGTAGAGCATGAAGGGTGCAGGCGACCTCGAGCTAATATATAAACTATGAGCATAAGGGGCCAAAGAAATTTAACCTTGAACTTTTGTTGGTTATTTTTGCTTGTTTTTAATTTCTAAAAATACGTAGACGTAATAAGATTGAGGGCGCCAGGTGGTTCGAAGTCCTACCATTATGCATACTGCAGTTGTAAACCCACTGCTAACCTTCAATAACTCTACTAATTAGATACTTAGGTACCTAAACTGTAGCCTTAGCACGAAATACTATCGAATTCCTAATGTAAAGGTATCGACAGAACGGAGCATTGCGATTGGCGGGCTACACACGCACACAGGTTCACAAGAGGCAGACTGCCAATCACAACGCTCCGTTCTCTCGAAACCTTTTCATTACGAATTCGATAGGAGTTCATGCTAGTGCTACAGTAAGCTTAATGCTTTGGTGACCGTGCGTGGGCCGTGTGAGAAATGTAGGTAAGCTTCAACTTTGGATGCAACCGTGAAACCGCTAGGAAGGAATCAAATCCTAGCCATTTTACTGCCGACTGGGACAAGCATACACTTTACATTTCGGCAAGCGACCTAATCTAGGACCACCGAAAGTATCATGAGCAAGTTACACACCTAAGGACACAGAATTTTATTGCAATTGCGTAAGTTGCAGTTTGAAAGAAGTCGGTTAAGTTAAACTCGTCGATCTTATACAAAAATTATTGTTACCCGCGGCCCGCGTAGACTCTGATCCCGTTTATGCAACCTCCCCGATTATGATATAGCTTATGACACAGATAATAATAGATAATTTTATTGGCGAAAGAATTTTCAAGACCGGTTCAGTAGAGACAATGACCACCCCCTACAACCTCACTCTACACTACAAACTCAAACTCAAACTCCCATACTTTATCTTTTTCTAATAATACCTACTCTTAGTATAGAAATACAACACATACCTACCAGTTGATACTTACTACATACATATAGATATGTATCATCACGTAGTACTTAGTACTCCGACTGCCATTTCTAGGGAATATGTTTATTGTAAGCATAAGTACCTGTACCTACCCTAAGATTTTTAAAGAGTGGCATAGTCTATATTTAACATTTCCAAGGTTTTTCTCTGACCCTGGTTAGGGTTCATCAGAAAGTAAACAAGGTAAGTCTTTTAACTACCTAGTTATTATTTTCAGTGTATTGAAAACTTTTATATAATTTGAGAATTGTAGAGCCCTTTAGCTATACAATTCTCGAATTTTCATAAATCAGAATTTGTGTTTTATAAATCAGAGATTTTCTTCTTATTGTATAGAATAATAAAATAAAAGAACCTTACTTATTATTTCTTTATTTTTATCAAGTCTTTGCCAGGATGAAGATCGCAATATACCTAGGTACTATTTATAAACGCACTTATTTGGAAATGTGTTATGTTGTTAATTAAGTGATTCTTATGGCTGGTCGGTAGGTACTAGAACAAAGTTCTCACTTAATTATTTTTTTCTACACTTACCTCAAATACCCTATTCATATTACAAATCGTTTTCATTTTTCTATTACAGCAAGGATCCCCTATTCTACGAATCGTCAAATAACTTTTCTTAGTGAATTACCGGAGGCGGTTGACGCGGTTTCCCCTACAAGATCGTCCCTCCCGCAACTCCCGCCATATCTCCCTCAAGTGGAGTGGGCCATTCAGAGACGGTTCGCGAAGCTCTCTCACGGTGCTTACGGCTTGCTTCAGTTTGGCGGGATTAGTGTCAGCAAACAGCCGCGCGCAGTGTGCTCACACCAACTATTATTTGGCGGGAAAGGAAAGCTCGCGCTCGCGGAAAAGTAACCCTACAACTACAAAATCAACGCGTTTAACCAATAGTTAATGTGTATTCCGTGAATAATGGCTATACAATCGAGCCCCTTCATGCTTTTACGATTATTCATCGTAATAAATATTATGGTAAGCTCCTATTTTGTTTGTCATAGGCTGGGTGACATTTATGTTTAAACTTAGTAAATAAAAAAAAATTCTTAGCAGCATCAAATATCAGTTATGTACTTACTACACTTTTTTCAACCCGGCACGTAAATTACATATTGTGCGGGTATTTAACTTGCGGTATATTTCAATTTAAAAATAAGTAAATATATTGTTTATTTGATATGTAAAATGAGATTTTAATTTATGTATGTAGGTAATACAAACAATATTTTTTATACATACCTAAGTATGATAAATTGTGCTTCCATTGTATATATTAAAATGTTGACTGTTAAAAAATAAATATAACCAAATATTTTAGCTTAAATGGCCGCACCTATTGAGGGATTTTTTTCGCATTATTATGATCAAATAACGGGACAATAAAACGGTTTACATGAAGTTCGTGCTTTGAACTACGCACTAAAACACACTCATCAACACAGACGATTTAACCCAATTTTCTTTACTCCGTCTCTCAAGAGCCGTCAAAGTCAGAACATTTAGTTCAATTACCATAAGATAATATCACTCGTATCCACTAACTGTAATCGTTGCAACATCGTGTATGGAGGCATGGGTGGATCGATCTACGCCCAGAAGCGTCATTCGATTGCCGTAACGATGAACTTGCGGATCGAAATGCCATACATATCGAAGGGCCATAGATGCATGCACTGATCGAGAACCGCTAGCTTGCCATATCAATTTACTAGCGCCGCTCCGGTGCACCCAATTACTAGCTCTGGTTCACATGATTCCTATTCATCAGTCTCGAGATTGCTTTAGTACCCATTAAAAGTATGTTCGACGAGGAAGTATAATTTTAAAATCTCATAGAGCATTTCATTCCGTAATCTGTTAGCTGCAATCTTATAAAATGATGAAGGCATTGTAACATGTTTCAAAGAAATGCGTATTATTATGCTACTACATATTATTATGATTTTGAAGTACCATAGATAACTTAATTCTTTTTCGCGGAAAATACATTGTTAAGTAGATCTTGCATAAAATTTTATTGTACTTTGTAGATCTTAATAGGATTCACTTAGTTTATAATAGTAACTAAAATGTTTAGAAAAATATATATTTAGGTAGGTAATAGACGTGGCTTTCAGAGCGCAATCGCTCATAAGAGCCAAAATAAGTCACATCAGGAAGAGAAAGGATATAAGAGCATTATTGGATGCGGCAGCACATACCGTAAATTAGTTCTTCAAGAGAATGTGAGGTTTTTCTAGAAGGGCATTAGAACGTTCTTACATAGCAAGAGTGTGATGCCCCTTTTTTGTACACATCCATAGGCCATAACCACTTTCAGTCAGGTGACCAGTTTACTTAATTGCCACTGGTTTAAAAAATAATAACTCTAAACAATCTTCATTCTAAATCGCAACCAGCCGCACTAAATACCTTTAAATCATGAAAACGTAAACTAACATATTTATACGACTCATCCCGAAATTGCTTCAGTTGTTTAAATAAAAAGATAGTAATTTGCATAATAATATAAATATTATGGTCTAGGATGCCTTCACATGGTGATTAACGGCGACATTGAGTATTCTCAGCGCATTGAACTCCTAAGCTGTTGTAAACATCTGAATAATGTGTTTTATAGAGTTTATGTGACCTGTTGAGGTACCTAATAAAAATGAACCGTTACATTAAAAATGACAAATAGGTAGGTACGATGCGTGTAGGATAAACTGTGAATTTAATAATATTTCATTCATAGCTGTATTATATTTAAACTGTTTTAAACTGACTAAACATGTTAACTGTGTTATAGTGTGATATAATTTGTTAGTCAGTACACCTGCTAAAGAACGGGTGAAGCTCTGGCACAGACTTACCTCTCAGGGTAGGTATAGAGATCAGACAGCAGTCGCTCCTGGAAAAGCTACTAGGTGGGTACTGCAAACCCCGGCATGAAACAAATCATTCATCAAAAAATAGAACCAACTTTAAATTTAGTGGATGTATTATTTTTGATGTATGTACCTACTCGTTAATTACAAATTACTTCTTAATTGGATTAGGTATACAAATAGCGATGAATAGCTAATTATACCTAAGTAATTAAGTAAATCTTAATGGTGGGTTATAAAAGTTTAATTATTATGTAAGTTGCCGATTATACCTACTTATCTATAATATTAATCAGTACTCACGTCTATAATTACTGCAGGTAACATTTAAGTAATCTGTCGTATTAGTGCTAATGCTAGTGACTTATATAAAATCTAAGTTCGTATGTACTAAGTTAGGGTAGTCGGACTTTTGAGGACAACAACTAGTAGCTACGGCTTAACGTGCTCTCCGGGGCACGACCAGATCAGTGCAAATAGCCATATTCATGCATACAAATATTTGCACTGAGCTGGGATCGAACCCGCGCCTCCTGACGCAACGCCAAGGAGGGTCTACGTGGGTGAGCAATGTGGGCATGGACTCTACCACCCACAGTTCATGCACGGCTAATTCACAGTTGCTATTGTGGACGCATCTAAAATATTTGGTTTCAAGTGCGATTACTTTTCGTGCAATTCGCAACAACTGTACCTACAATACTAGATTTTTTATATTTTATACGCACAAACTTAGGTATAGACATGTTATGTAGCTGTACAGCTACACTCGTTACGAAGGACCATGAAGCGTGCATAAGAGGGCTTCTAACAATTTCGGAATTAGGCTGAAATGATGATGATGACAGCTTTGCTTAAATTTCCATACACAATAGGTGCACATACTAAATTACCATAAACCGCTATGTAAGGGAAAGTCAGAAGAAATAACACCCATCATTATTTGCACTAAATCAAAAAAGCGGTATTTGAAAATAGATTTGCGTGTTTAAGAGCCCTAAGAGACTCGTAGTTATGTCAGTTAATATAAGCACTAGTTGCCGTTTAGTAGGCATCTACCCTATGCGATGTCGTATAAGGCGACTACGGGATAGAGCAGTTTAATATCAGACAGATACATAATATATAGCCCAGACTCAGTCTCAGATACATGACTCGAGTCAACAATGCGACAATAGGACCTATTACGTGGGACTGAATGCAATAATTGGTGAAATGTGGGTTTTAATTCGCCTTTTCACGTACCCTGGAGGGAAATAGGTGTGAGTTAGAGAGGTGTTTTATAGTGAACCAATTTACATTATAGAATATGAACCAAGACATCTATTATGAGCAAAGCGCCAGATAAGCTATTAATAGAAAAGTTAAAATGTAGTAGATGCTTGCTTTATTGCAATTAACGAGCGTAGGAAGAAGTCGAATGACAAATATCTTCTTTCCTCCTGGAACTACCGCTGCATGCAATCAAAATATTTTCGGTTTTGTTTACAATTTGAACTTGATTTTATTTATTATTTACAAACTCAGTTTCATATTGATAAATTTGAAAAATTATTTAGTGCTCCCTTGCAAGAACAGAACTCGGTGTGTTTAATTCGACCCCTGCTTGTCTGAAGCATCAAAGCAACCATCAATGTCTTTGTCTACAATTTTCAATTTATTTGACATCATAGTCAAGTGTCGTACTTGTAGGTATTAATGGGTACCCCTGCCGCTATTCACAGAATTCTGATTAAAGTTACATAACGGACGGTCGTATTCGTTCGGTAGATGATCTTCAGTGGCGCGCGTGGGAATCGTCTCCGGGAACGCCGAGAGCGGAGGGTAGTCAATTACTTACAGCGCGCACTGTTTTTATTGCGGCTCTTATTGTTGCAATGAAACCACTGCCGAAACAATACAAGGAGCATAAACTTTATTGCTTATTTAGTAGTTCAGTTTAGTTGTGTCGGAATTTCTAGTACTACCTACCAGTTTGAATTCAAGTTAATTGCTATCATAAATGTAAATTGTACCTTTTTAATCAATCTCGACATCTTCTAATATGAAGTGATGCTAACTCAGAGGAATGTTGTAAGGTAAGTACTTGTAGAATACATAAATGTAGATTTTGTTGGTCGCTTTTCTTTGGCGTACCTACCTATTTACCTTTATTCATTTATTAACAAAATATAGTACAAGCATTCCTACACATCGGATCACCTTACACCTTATCTACCGATAAGATGTCTGATTTTCTTTATTTCTCCATAACAAAAATAACTTACTGTTATTTTTTTGGCTTTTTCTCCAACCTTTTTTTTATATCTATTAAGTGACATAATTATTTCTGCAGATAGCTGGTTACATCGTATAAACAATACCCGTTGTAATTCTGTAGCGCGTGTGTTTTCGTACGAAATTTTTCAAATTGATTGAAATCTTTTCAACCTCAAGAGTGATCACTCATGCGTAACAAATAACATTAAGCAATACCACAGATAACATAATACTGCAATCCTAAGCACTTCGAGCTCCCGCGTAAAAACCAAGTGAGAAAGTGATTGCGAAAAAACATAATTGAAAGAAAAAAAAAAGACTCCATATCATGTCACATGTATATTGCCGCGTCTTCGAGTCAACGACCAAACCAATTATCGTTGCATAATAGAAGTTCTTTTTGTATGATTGAAATAGTTTTTTCTAGCTTAAGGCCAATTTACGATAACTATGTAGTATGGTAGTTGGACAGCTGCCTGATTAAAGTATTTGACAGGCATAGTAAGGTTCTTTGTATCTGTACATGCTGGTATGCGCATACATAATGAGTGCTTGATTGCATTTAATTCGCTCGAGCAGAAAGTGAGTCTTATCTGCATACATTCATCTTAGGTTGGTACAGTCGCCATCAGTATTAGCTTAACGCATTCCAAGTAACCGACCACCTTAACACTAAAGCCACTAACTAGATAAAACAATTATTCTTTTTTGTTATTCAAAATGCCTCCATAAATTGATAGGTATTAAGTCCTCTGAAGATTCACCTAGTTGATGCAAATTCCGGTACTTATTTGGCCGCAGAGTGGCCCACGTTCTAAGTTTCTCCCAAATGCCTTACTGACCAGCTAGGTATTATGTAAAGACATTGAATTAGTAGGTTCAACGTATGCAAATTCTGTCGTATTTTAACCCGAATTAACCGATAGCGAGCTGAAGCGCAAGCTCTTTTGGGCTACATGAAATAATTATTCCCAGGTGAGGACAGCTTTTTTAAACCAAGTCATACATACCATACGTGTTTGTGTATAAAAGGAGAGGATAGTTATAAGACGATGATAGCACATCGACAATCATACCAGCAACATTACGTACCTAATAAAATTAATATTATAAGTAATTAATAAATTGATTAAATGTGTGGTGTATTTTCTACATAAAATTGATTTGTATACTCACCAAGATTACATATGTAGTAAATCATTAGTGAGAGTGTGAATACGATATACTTACCTACTCTTGAAGAATAACTTATTTCATCTGTTAGTATTAATAGATAGTTTATATATAGTTTATGTTTATCTTGTACAAAGATATCAAATCTATATATCAGTTAACTTTGAAGTTACCAGGACAATGAACCCGATAGTCAATCAGATTCGCACATAAATATAGCAACAAGAAAAGATACATTGATTGAATCCCCTTACCCTCAACAGGTTTAACACGCGAGTGACACCTAACTAATCTTATTAAAAGATACTTATCAAATCTATCTTATAGTAAACTAAAAAGTTAACCGTACATTGAACCCGGTACTCAATCAGATCTAAATAAATAAAGCAACAATAATTACCGTTTTATTATCTTAATAAATAATAAATACTTTTATAGAGTCCCTTTTCGCTTCAGTAGGTGTAATGGTTGAGTGACAACTCCGACGTTTTAAGTGTCCTAAGTATAGGCCAGCCCATGCACGCGGTAATGCATGCTAATGCGGTGCTTACCATTGTAAGGTTGTATGCCCTCAAAGTAGAATAAACAAACAAAACGATAGTTTTCTTGTCAACGACTTCGACTTATGGGAGTTCAACTGACAGGGTTTGATTCCACAACCACTCGATCATAAGTTTGACGTCTTTAGCTAGTAGATTTATGGTTACCTGTAACTTGTAAGAGTATGCCTCAGAGCGGAAAGGTCGCCAATTGTGTACTACATAAATAAACTATATCTCTGATTTGTTATTATGTCCTTGGTGAACAATAAAGAGTTATTATTATTTAATCTACAAATATTATTATGATTATTATTATTATTTATTAGCAGGCAGGCAGTTGAGACAACTGTTAGTTGCCTGTATCCAGTTATCCATTGGTGGGTTTTTTTTTATCAGTTGTAAGTTTTTTTTTACTTCAAATAACAACAAATATATTTGAAGTATCTGTTTGTGTGCTGTCGAAATTAATATTAACTTTTTAATAGGAACATATTTTAGTGTACGGGTTTTATTTTGTTATCTACCACAATTTTCGTCAGCTCACACAAAGACGTCTGTTTGTTTAAAAAAGTAAATCCAACCCAAAATTTTTCTCGGGAGGGCAAACCCGACACTTAGCTTCTTTCATTTTTTTTAATGTACACAGTTTATTATTCTTTTCCGACATAAAACTGTTCCAGCATTCAATGTACCTTAACCCTTCTTGGTTTTTCTTGGTAGAACCTTCTTGATTCTCACGATCTATAACCATGCTGTACACTTTCGACTTCTCGTGAATTTCCATTTAGTTAAATGTGTCCGATTATATATGCCGCCATCTGTAAAAAAGGTCATGCAATGCTCTACCTCTTCGGGAGTGCGATTGAAATAAAGGCAGCAACTAGAAGTGTGATTTATTGTGTAGACTGTACCTAATAATGATCTTGATCATTAAGATGTTTATTGTGACTATAAATACTATAAAACGAACAGGACATATTTCATTGTTACCGTTATCTAATGCATATTTAATATCGATAGATAGAAATTTATTGTGTTGTATGTAACACATAGGATTTATGTACATTATTAACATTCATAGGACCTGTAGCTTATTATATGGGAAATGTTATCCTTACGATCAAATAATAGATTATTATTCACAGATGCTATAAAGTCTACATCTAATTGTCTAAACTATTACCTATTATAATTATGTGCTTAGTGGTTAAGAATTCGGCCTTACGATCGAAAGTGAACCCACTTCTAACACAAGTCATTCTATAACACAACAATCAAGCACCGAGGAGAACTCTCTACATCCGAGATAAATATTTCCTTCTGTAAATATATTACTAAATTGTGGACAAACAAACATTCATGTATATACTTATTTGCACTGAGCGGGAATCGAACCCGCGTCTATTAACTTAGCAGTCGAAAAATCTATCACAGAGCTCTTCTTCATAGCTATAGAAAACATTGTAAAGTTAATCACAAGAGGTGTGTGGGATTGTATATTTTGCTTGTGACTCACAAGTTGTGAGGTAATAAATCAAATCAAACGTGCTTAAATAAAAGGAAGTTATATTTTAGCGCTGATATTATATAATTCTGAAACTGTACATAAACATTCTGATATATGGTTTGACAATATAATTGAAATTCGACGTAAAGTAGAATGTAACATTTTTCTATGAATTTATTACTTCTATACTACACCCACAAATAGAGGAATTTACTAATGAATGTGAATTGATTCTACAGTGGTGATCTAATGTGTAGTTTTGATTAGGTCTCTCGAAAATATGATGATATTCTAATACTTAAATCAAACTTGTTCTCTAATTTATAGGGGACCAGTAAACATAATACAACATAAACTCACGCCTTTATCCCCTAAGGGGTAGGCAGAGGTGCTAGCACTAACATTTCGCCAGTTTATGTTTAGGTCCCAATGTAATAGGTGGCGAGCCTATTGCCATTAACCGGGCACTCATTAACCTGCGATAAATACACATAACTTCGAAAAGCATCGAAAAGTCATTGGTAAGTGCCATGGTAAACCTGGGATCGAACTCGAGACCTCGTCTCAGCAGTCCATACCACTAGGCTACCGCGGCAAGTGAACTCTACATAAATAAATAGAGTCATAAAAGTAGATATGGAGTCAGTCCAATTAAAAACATAACTATGAGGGCGTGCGGCGAGCCTTTGACTTCTTACCCAGATTTTATCTATCTATGTTGCCTTCTCGCTTTTCTGGTCAATGAATAAATATGCAGACAACGAACTTTTATGATCCGTCATTTCAACTAGCGCAGCCTAAATTAGGTAATTATATCTACTAATCCTGCACTAAACTCCGTTACGTATACCTCGGTAAACTAAGTGAAATTATTTCGAGACGAGGGACGTTAACGTCATACCACAGCGACCGAACACTTCCTTGGTTGATTGAACCCTCTTGATGCATATAATGATTCCAAAATTATAAAATAGAGGAGTTTACTACTTATTTGAATAATAATAATAATGCGTAATGTTGGTGATTACCGCTGAGGCGCCATACACACGTATATCATTGGCACAACGTTTTTCAACTCACTTGTGAAGAAATCATCTATAATTTGTGAAAACAAGTTGGGTAGGTGCAGTCTTTAGCAATGGCGGGAAAAATTAATTAGTTTTTCTATGCGCGTGAATCTAACAATGGCGTGAGGAATGTTTTTTTGATGGTCTTTGATAGCGTTTTAGCCACGTACGAGTGGGAAATTTAAAGATTTTCAGAGAAAACAAAAGTTATACCTATTTCAGTGAAAGTTGTGCCTATTGAACACGTACCACTTGATATTATCTATTTTAATACGAAGTGGTATAAAATAAACAAGCACTAAGTATATTAATTTATTTGCACTATTGAACACAACATTTTTTGTAATGAAACTTTTTTAGGAACTGAAGCAAGAAAAACTAAAAAACTCCTGGAGTTTCTTTACAGGTGTTATAATTTGCCTATATCATTTACCTCGACCTAACCTGGAGGTAAATAGGTGTTAGCGTATGTATGTATGTATGTAAAATATCAAAATTTAAGTATCTTGGCTAGCGTTATCACTTAATACGACCCGACACCCAGTAAATGTTTGGGCTGCAGCACGCAACTCGCACGCCACGAAATATCTGTCAAAAGAAAAATCATCAAAAACCATTTCAATGAAATTAGTTCTCTCACCTGGCAGTCAATACGCATCTAGTTTATAAATATTTTGTGCCTCTACTCCCATAGATCATCTCCTAGCATAGAATATTCTATGTACGGGAGTGAGAGAGGAGGAGTGGAGAAGCGGCTCTAAAGTGCAATCTTGCTTGCAAAGGTCCTACAAAATAATCTGCGAATTAATTTACGATGAATTCTGTACCTAAGTACCTAATTCTACAGTATAAATTAATTATCCTCGTCGGGTTATCCATGTATGGTTATAAGTAGTATAACCACATGAATAGACAATATTTAGTAGTCTGTGTTTTTTCGTAAGTTACATTGTAAATCCCAATGTACTGAACTTAAAATATCGTTTCCATTGTTATGGGATTATTTTGAACATAGTCTACGTTCAGGTGACCTTTACGTTCAACGTTAAAAAGAAAATTAAAAAGAAAGTAGTTAAGTTATAACTGTGCGAAACATGTTATAAACTGTGAAAAAATAGCATAAATTAAATCACGCTGAATAGATAAGATATAATCACGTTCTTGATTATAATCATTAATTATTTACAGTAAACACTGCTTCCAACCGCCCTTCCTGTTTTGTGTAGATACGGAAATTAAGATACAGGTAATACGAAACCAAAAGTCATTTATTGTTTATTACCCCTTACACAAACTTTCGTGTGTTTTGTTTTGATTTTGGCTGTTTTTTTATGCAAAAGTACTTTACACGGTCGGTCTGTTACGTTTTTCCGTCTAAACCGCTGAATAGATTTTGATGAAGTTGATTTGGTACAAATATAGATTAACTTTGGTTAGAATATAAGTTGTTTTGTTTTGATAAATACGAGTAGGTATAAAAGCGGTTACACACGACTAACGGGCGAGCCCCTACTGTTGGCGCAGAATATTATAATAGTGATGTTAGCAACAGTGAATAAATTCCACAGAAATAGGGGTAGGTAATCAATAGTTGTATCAAAAGTAATATGTAATTATTGTAAGTAGAATATTACAAAAATAATAAATTGCATTCTTTAGGTATAAATTATTTTGTTTATTGATGTTCACCGTAAAAGAATTCAGTTTCTAGATGTATGAGTGAAAGTAAACTGCCTTTTAGCATGTGTATATTTATAATAATAACTGAATCAACTTCAAGATAATGCACGTTGAGTATTTTGATATACTTAAAGTAACCCGTTATTTTCACAGAACTATGCGGATATTTTATTTATAGCGGTAATATAATTTACAGATTTTATCGTCGTTAAGTCTAAGATTTATATAAAGACCGGTAAACAACGTATTTGCTAAGTAAGTCGTAAACTGATGAAGTGGATGTATATTTAAAAGTTATCGTAAACTTTGTAGTGTCTTCCTGGCCTTAAACCTCTTCATTAATGAGCCGTAAGATAACAGTTATAATTGCATGTAACATGCCACTAACTGTTCGATAACATTATTTGAGTTACTGTCTTACGCGGCGATTTAATCAACATGTCGGTAATTAAAAATGAAATTTGTTAATAGCACCACTGCTTCTACCCACCCTTCTCGTGTCATGCTACACGCGGAAACCCCCTTAAACAATATGGGTATAGGACGACGCCTTTAATAAATGAAAATTGTGAAATTACAAAAAAATTCATAACTTTCGTTTAGTTAAGCCAATAGAGAGTAGTTTCCTCAAAATTAAGTAATTCAGATGACTTGCAATATAATGCTAGGGGTTTCATCTGATAGTTAACTGTGGTATTTGTATAGAAGATCAAAAACCATTCCATAGTCCCTTGATAATCTACTAATCACCATTTACAATCCCCAAGGGTGAGCGATGAATAGAGGGTCAAGCTATGCTTAAGAAAATAAGAGTGAATGTGCTATTTTTTTATATTTCGTTATATTTTCCATATTTACAGCCTTTGTGGCGAGGCGGTAAGAACTTGACTGCTACACAGGAGGCGCGGGTTCGATCCCAGCTCGGCATAAATATTATATGCATGAATTCGTACTGGTCATTCGTATGGTTACCGGGACGGTAGCTATACGAACATATATGACAGTCGTTACGTGTACTGGGAGCCCTCCAAAGTCCGATTAGCCTAACTACAGAACTTCTATAGACACCAGTAGGTAACCATTATAAACACCAGTAATGCAATAAAGGTGGCCCTCAGTTTGACGGCCTTATCAGATGCTTCACATACCACGCTTCTTAAAGGGCCTGGACTATAGAAAGAAGGAAACACGTGTGCTGATAAAGAATTCGAAATCTTATTTTGTTTTAAGTCAAAACCGAATGTGGAGTACGAGAGTGAACCCAGGGTTCCAAAGTGCAAACTTTAAGAAGACGACTGGTATTAGTCCTGCAATTAAGAGAGAAGAGAACACGTATAATTATTACACATGTATATTATGTAGGCATTTAGTTAATCACGACTAAGAAAATAAAACAATAATTACGTATGTAGAATAATGCACACTTACCGACGATGGTGAGTATGAATGCATGAGTACCGTTGCGTGCCGTCAATGGTCAGGTCGCTGTACGACCTGCGCCCTATCGATCCATATAAGTACAGTAAAACCTCTAGCTCTAGACATTCTAACCAGCTTGGAAAGTCCATCAGACCTACTTCCGAAGTACGTTGTAAATGATAAAATTACAGGTCTGTAAGATAAATTTATGTGAGGATCATAAGGTTCGCAACTGAATACGAAGAATGTCTGGGAAAATCGGGTCGGCGTATCTTAAAATATGCATATAAATTACTTTAGTACTTAGGGAGGATTTCTGTTAAATAGAGTTAGATGAGACTGAGAAAAATACGGAGAAGATTACACAAAAACTCCAAATAAAACTAAATAATAATTGCCTCCGAACATTGGAAGAGCCATGTCTATGTCCAGCAGTGGACTTCAATAGGAAAATTGGTTTATTGAAATTAAGATTTTACATTTAGCTCAATAAAGTAAGCAGGAGATTATGGTTAAATGGTAATCGAGTAGGTTAATATCTTGTAAGGTAAAATACTATTCATGTCGGTCTTAGGGTGGGTTAACATTCTTGACACAGTAGCTGCAGACAGCACGTTCTGTATGAACGCCATGAATATGACAGGTAATAACAGTTTTCTACTTAGTATTTATCGCGGAGAAAAAATTGGAAAGTTCACAAAATCATTACCTATATTATACTTTACACTGTCTTTACTTTGCTTTTGCTGGGTAAGAAAATTAAACCATACGGCCATACAATTCCACCACTCCTGGAGGCAAGAGAGAGTCCGGAAGTTAAATTAATATTTAATGAACTGTAAACAGTACCCATTACCTACTAAATGCTTTAAAATTTCATTAAACCAATTACCTACTTTGAAAAGTTTGTTTGTATAATTAACTGTTTAACATAAAGAACTGTTCAACGTAGCTATTCATACACCTATTATTTTTTGCGAGACGAGCGTTTAATTCAATTAAGTAACCATTACATCGATGACAGGCGATGTCTATAAGCGTAACATAAAAAGTTGTCGCGGGCACTCACGGACGGCGGCCACGGACCACAATCGCGAGCCTTCAGAACCACTGACACGTGACACGCGACCCACTTCCTTCTATCACTAAGTAAGTCTAATCAGGATAATTGTAATTAATTAACACAGTTACATCCAACACAAAAGATCGGCGCAAAAAATTTGCGGTCGATGCTCAGACTCACTCTTCGACTTGGACCGTTATTGTTATGGATGAACAGATTTTATACGCGCTTTACAGAGAAATACGGACAGCTTGACATTTATAGAAAAAAAAATTCACTCGCTTTATTATGAAGTCCATAAAACCAATGGACATGTAATATCAACACGGTCCCTCCATGTTTGTATTAAACGTTAAGTGTATCATGTTTTCTGGTATGTAGGTAGAAATTTGGATGAATAAAAAAGATAAGTATATGTGACGGTTGCGTATACAACTTCAACAAGTTTAGTCCAGTACGTGTAGCACATCTGGGAAATCAGCAATCAGAGATGTCGTGGAAAAGATTTTTTCGCACACGTACACGTTACATAACACGGGACGGACACGACTCAAACTTGTCTCTCGGTTCCAGAAATCAATGTTGTTTGCGATAGCGGTGGCCGATGCCCCTCGGTACGAGGGTGGCACAAATATACCCCCGCTCTATAAATCACTGTCCGAATTACGACGTTTCTATAATATTTGTAATCCACCGGTCGGACACGCGGCCATTCGGCCAACGTAACAATTGATACACCCCTACGGCTTCCCTACGAACTCCACAAATTAATTGAACCTTGTAAATATGTCCTTGTTAACATTTTGACTATGTCAAACACAACGCTTCAAATAATTACAACTGTACAAATGGAATTCATAGTAGAATAATGAAATATAGATTAGACTTTTAAAATGCATGCACAAATGAAAATTGAGAACGCAACTGAAATTAAAATTAACCCAAAGAGAATGTAGGGTAGGTAAACAAGTCGGGTGAATATGGAATATGCCCACGTATGGAAATACACTTTCATACTTCAACAACACAGTTGACTGCTGAACCCCAGTTGTAATTGTAACATTCAAGAGTTAACTGAAGCTTATTTTAGATCTTTACTTACCATAAAAATACGTTGTTGGAACTGAACCGTCACGGAACAATTTAACTCCGTGGCTATCATAAGAGGCAGGGAAACGCGCAACAATAAACAAAACATTGTTAGCTTGTAAATCCAACACGTCAATATTCCATAACCTTAAAACTACATTACCACATACACAAATCATGAAATGCTTTTAAAACGTCATGTGATTCGTTTACATTCGTTTTGTTAGCTTGTTCACGTGTGAGATTCCCATAATAGTTCGAGTAGCGGTATTACAGGTTACAATTCATCACCTGTGAACACATCACCAACCTGATTTCCCTAGCTGAAGCCCACAACTTGTGCTACCTAACCTTCAAACAGGTAGCTTTTGTGTCTATTTCGCTATTTAGTACCTGCCACAGATTGTTAATTAATACATGTTCCATAATTAAATAAATAGTGTACCTGGGTATTGAATTGACCCGTTATCGAGAAGAGTCCACCTAAGTAAGGCTTACTTCGTTCATATTGAGCATTATATCGCATATTGGACTACTAATTCCATACCTTTATAGAGTAGTTAAAACCGTTTCTGTTTTTTAAATATTTAATAAACTATAACTTTGGTTTAAATGATCTAAGAATATGAGGATGTGAGTAAGTCTGATATCTTTTTAGAGTAGTATCTTTTTGTAGTTGTGCGATATACGCTCTACAAGACCGAGGTGATCTGATCTTAGCGGGACACTTACTCTTTCCGACGTGCTAAATCAAAAGCTCACTACTCTGTGTGAAGAGGTTCGTAAAACAGAGGTTTTAACACGAATACCCAATTAACAACTCTATACCAGATTGTCGATCGGAAAGAAGAGTTTCAACCGCCATTTACAGGGGTGAGTGCAAACGGTATCAAAATGTTTCCAACTCTCGCACATTAGACAACGTCATGATAAATTAAATAGTTTCTAGTATTACTCTGCACTTTCTTGACATGAATCAAATTCATATTTTCTTTTATAATTGAAACATGACAAGGAGGTATGCACAATTGTACATATCATGATTGCTTTGAATTGCATTGTAATGATAGATTAATTGTATTAAGTTCTATTTTATAAAATCGAGAGTTGCTATCCAATTTGCTTAACAATCTTGAATAACCATCACAACTAGCTATGTGGAGACACATTATTAGGTAAAATTGCGACTCTGAAATAATATTATGTATTATAAAAACAATAAAATACTTTCTCCTTGTTTTTATTAAGTTTAAAACAATTCAACTACATAACAGATAAACATAAGTCAGACAAAGTTACCTTAAATTTGCCGTCCAAAATAAAATTCCTTTTTTTAGCACCCACAATTCGCCAGTTTATATTTAAGTCCCAATGTAATAGGTGGCGAGCCTATTGCCATTAACCGGGCATTTATAAACCTGCGTTAAATACACACATAACTTCGAAAAGCATCGCAGTCATTGGCGTGCGCCATGGTAAACCTGGCATCGAACCCGAGACCTCGTCTCAGCAGTCCATTTGTCACCTAAGTCTACCCATACCACTAGTTTTTTTCTTTTTTCTTACTTTTATTTATTAGTAGCGGTAGCCTAATGGTATGGGTAATGGACTGCTGAGACGAGGTCGCGGGTTCGATCTCAGGTTTTACCATGGCATACACCAATGACTCGATGCTTTTCGAAGTTGTGTGTATTTATCGCAGGTTTATAAGTGCCCGGTTAATGGCAATAGGCTCGCCACCTATTACATTGGGACCTAAAACATAAACTGGCGAAATGTGGGTTCTAGCACCTCTGCCTACTCCTTCGGGGATATAGGCGTGATATTATAAAAAAAAAATATTTATTTGTATATACTGAACTAGTTTTATATCATTAACTACCTACTTAAAAGTTAAATATAAATGCAAGCATGACCTCCTCCAATAACACACACACGAGCCAAGTAAAAAACGACCAGCATCTTGCTGCTTATTACACGGCCCATCAACTGCTACTCGGTACTGACACAATCAATTATACGGCATAAGTGCTCGCATACTAATGTATTAGTAGAAAATGTGAACGTGACACGTAGTTTTTGCTTCAATTTATTGCTAATCAATCCTCACTAATATGACTGCGCCAATTTGGATAATTCTTTTTTTGTGTTCATTATTGTAATGTGAACGAAACTTTTGGAAAAGTTAGTACTTAGATTAAGGTGGTATCATTACATCGAACGCAATTTATTCACCATTTAAAAAATGTCATACATAACACAACATAACATAACATAAACTCGCGCCTGTATCCCCGAAGAGGTAGGCAGAGGTGCTACCACCCACATTTTACCAGTTTATGTTTAGGTCCCAATGGCGAGTCTATTGCCATTAACCGAGCACTTATAAACCTGCGATAAATACACACATAACTTCGAAAAGCATCGAAAAGTCATTGGTGTGTGCCATGGTAAAACCTGGGGTAGAACCCGAGACCTCAGCAGTCCATTACCCATAACACTGGGCTACCGCGGTTAAAAAATGTCATTGTGTAGTTATCTATGTATGGTAGTATGCTAGGTTATCAGTATCAGTATGGTATCACACATATTAATTATATACCTATCTAGAAAGCTTACTGTATTAATGTACTTAGACATGAACTACCAGACTCATACTCTGTCAGAATTTCTTTTTTGTTATAAACAAAGACACCCTATCACAAAATAAATTTCCTTTTCATCTGTCCCATTTTCGTACACGTTGAACGCTAGCAATATTTCAATCTATTAAAGAAATCTTGTTTACAAGAGTTCTTCAATTTGCAGATGTTTAAAATAAGTTGATCCCACTGTGTAGTCTAGACGGTGCGAGGGAGGGTGCGCCCTCCGGGGAAATGTCAACCAATATTCCAAACCAATAACGTCATCGTTATTCTATTTCCCAAGACTATTCACGAACATTTTGTTGCGTAAGAAATTTTAATGAAATTTTTAGAAGAATTTATTTTTAAATTGAACGAATCATGTAATATATTTTATATCCAGTAAATAAGGTTAGCTTCAACCCTGTGTGAAGAGTGTTTAATAAACAACAAACAACAAATCATTTATGGGTAAGTAGGTACTAGTTTATTTTTATCATTTCGTTCTATATGATGACTAGCCTAGACATTATTATCCAAAATCCCACAAGAGAGAATATCAGAAAGTAGAATAGGCAAAAAAATTAAACGATTCATTTATTTGTTCTCATGCCACAAAAGACTCGATTGACATTAGATACTGACATACAATTTCTTTGCACATTTCTTAGAAGACGCGGGTAGCTCATAACTAATACAAAAATAATGACAGAATAATCGCACACTTGTAGACAATGGACACCTAGACTTTCAATAAGAGACTTGAAGTGTTAAGGGCAATAAAAACCAGTCTTGAATTTTACCTTTACTAATTTAATGAATTGAATTATGCTTCAACGGTTATATGAAATACGAAAATTTTCTCAAAAATCAATTCTTAATTCTTACCTACTATAAATATGCGTATGAGGTTTGTGATATAGGTACAGCAGGATTTACAGCAGTCCACTGTATGTAGAATTTCTAATATATCTAGTAGTTGTTTGTTGACCTCACTAAATGTTTGTTTTCTTTTTTTATATTCAACAACTAAGCAGAATATATGTACAAAAGTCATGCCATCAGAAGAATAAATTTTCATCAACTGTAGCGATAATAAATACAGCATTAGAGTAGAGTTTGGTCTTCATCTTTATCCAAGCGCCTACAAACCCGGGGTGCGCTTGCTTACTCCACATTTCCATTAATTAGTACGAGTATATTTTACGTGATGAAAAGTGAAATCTGATACCTCAAACACAAGAATCTGCCGGTGAAGGTGCACGATTATAGCTGATAAATTGACTTGGGATTGATGAGATCTCATATACCGAATTAGGAACGTTATTTTTTAGCATTTTGCGTCCTAAGCAAACCCAAAGCGATGACATTTTTGTTTTTCAGTCAAGTTGTACGATCCGTTTCGGATAAATGTATCTGTAAGACCTTTTATACTTGCGTCATACCAACGCTCGTTTATCTGCTTTATATTCAGTAGTTGCACTTAGAAGGAACTTTCCAGTTTAGCTCCAACCAGTTATCAATAGTGGTCCGGGAAAAAGCTCACTCGTGAAAAGTCAATTAATGTCTATCATAAAACAACTTTCCACAATTTATTAAGGACGCAGTGTTTCCCTCGTTAAATTTGTATCAATCGCATGACACGCACTTTTTAAAATTTGATAGCACTATAGACTAACTGATTTATTATTATCAAAGTAAAAATACTTGTACATACATACATATGCTCACGCCCGTGTCCCCGAAGGATAGGCCGAGGTGTATTAAACGTCCACATATCGCCAACTATGATTTTCGGTCCCAAGTAATTAATTACGCGCTTAGTCGCACAAGCACTACCAATTAACGTCTTGCAGAGTATCAGACAAATAGAGAAAGATACTTGTAACATCTTGAAAATCCCAAACAGCGTTTTATTACATTAATTTAAATATGTCTTATTGGCATCTTCTTCGAAGTTTCGGGCAAACCGTACCCTGACATCCGAAGACGGCACGTGACATTTCGTTCGACCTAAGCCCTACAAACAAGAAACAATCCGTAATATCTGCATGACAGCTATCATATTTCTTTCTTGTTTGCGAGCCCAAAGTTTCATATGTATGTTCAATGATATCATCGTGTACTAAAACATGTTAATGAGGTTATTGAAATAATAAAAAAATACCTTATTTTAGCTACTCTAGATAACATTTTACTGCTCGTGGTAAATGTGCTGTGTAACTTCTCGCACACAGGTTTTAACTATAGCTTTGTTCTATCTGATCGTCATCTAGCATTGACACTGTCTTCTCCTTAAAAGCTAGTGTGCTACAAAAATGGTGCTAAAGATCTGTACCATCTATATTACCACGTCCGCTCATCTTGATCACGATCTACATAGCGTGCGACCACATTTAATGGGATTTAATATCTGTGATACAACTTCCATTGTTAACTTTGACGGAATCGTGAACCCATCAGATCACTAACAGCGTCTTTTAACGGTTCAACTTTGACACGAATTATACCATTCCAAAATTTTCAAATTATTGATGCGGTAGCCAAATATCACGAATAATATCACCTGCAAATGCCTCTCTATGTAGCCTGCTTAATTTTATCATTAAGTTTACTAACTTTTTTTTTATTTAAAAATTAAAATATTAAATTTTATTATTATATGAAATTAATTATAATAAATACTTAGCTACTATTCAAAAAATTGATAAGGGAGACTGACTAGAAACATGTTATGTGAATTTTGCCAAAAAAAAATTGCCAGGGTGCGAAAATGTTTTTATATAGGTACATGCTTCTGACCTACCCTTTTATCGGCGACCGAAACGTAGTCATCATCAAATCGCAATATCACTACTGTGACTACATTGTTCTGTAGTCTTATTATGTAGTGTAGATATTGATTGTTTTACCCGATACCCGAGTTGTGTAAGACTTGGTGAACCTATCGACCCAAAGAGAGTTGTGTAATAATCGCGTAGTGAACCTGTCGCCAATCCTTTGCGATTTTAACAATGATACTTTATCTCCGGAGGTCCGACATCACTTTAGTACGGAGTGAGACGTCATAGATGCTGTGCCCATTGACTTCACAGATAGCAGTGAGGGCGCGTGCCCGGTCATCGACCACTACACGTCGCGCAAGTTCACTCGTTCATGGGAAGTAGAAGTAGTTGCGCGAGCGCAAGCGCACGTCTTTATTAGCAAGTGACGTCACTTGATAACTGCAGTGACGCTAGCTAACTGAAATAGGGAAATCGATTTAATTTAATTTTATTCTATGACCCGCGCATCTTCGTCTGCGTCACCCCGTTTTTGCAACACTTTTCATTCCTGCTCCGCAACGACCAACAGGGTCGTAGCATGATGTTATATACATATAAACTTTCCTCTTTAACCATTCTATCTATTTAAAAAATCTGAATCAAAATCCGTTGCGAAGTTTTAAAGATTTAAGCATACAAATGGACATAGGGACAGAGAACGCGACTTTATTTTATACTATGTAGTGATTTTATATTTCAAACTACATGAATACACTTATTGATCTTGCTAAATTATTGCATCGGTATATTTCTCTACCTCTACTTTGAATTAAAAAAAATATTTGTAGGTACAGCCACAAAAATAATATGTATTTATGTAGGTAATATCTATATCTGTGTCGTGTAGAATTAATTTCCTGCATATAATACTTATACTTTTCAAACTTAAATTATGGATCATTAGACGATATTATTATGATCGAGTTTCATTCGTGACAAAAGTAACTTTACGTTTTACGACATTTTCGGAACAAAGTAAAGTAATTTATGAAATTCCCCTTCATTTTGAAAAAAAAATCGGCTGGGCGTGTCCTACAGCAGTAACACAGTTTATTACTTTGCTTAAAATAATTATCATAATCACGAAGGTTCAGTAGAATAGGTAATAAGTAATGAGTTCTTCTGCACTTCCTTCATGTCTCCTGTGAACCATGTTTGGCGTTAAGAATAGTAGTCATATAGCCGTTTATATTATCTAGATCATTAGAAATTACTATTATGTATTTATCTTTACTGTTTGGAATACCAATAAGTGATCCTAGAACCTATGGTTTGACTGGCAAATAGCTCATCGCTCACCATGTCACATGCACTGACCATACTTCATGTTTCGCGTGACAGAATAATCAATTCCCTCTGAGATTTCCGCATACTCGATTAAAAAATTACCATAATTTTCTTATAATAATCTAATCTTTTTGTTTTATTACAGTTACTTGATAACTGTTTCTGTTCTAGTAGCTAACATTGATGAGTGTTTGTCATGTTTACATCAAGGTCATGTGACCTGCAAAACAGTTATTATAGACATTTAAAACATTATAGTCTTGCAAAAAAATCTGCTATGGTAATTATTGATCAATTAAATGACTTCATCGTTTACTATAAAGAATCCGCTAGATTTATGACTTGCAAATATAAATATTTTTGAACGTATTTATCTAATCATTTGATTGAGCTAAACGTTTTATTAATGGACGGCTCAAATTAAACCAGCACATAATGAATATGTTATTGGTACAACTTTATCATCTTTATTTCGATTATTTCGTGAATGGGCGCTTTAGCACTACCTCTTAAAAGTAATATTATTTCTATCTTACTTTACTTCCATAGTTAGATTCGGACCTTCAGACAATAATGTTTTACGGTTAAAATGGGTCATAAAGTATCTCTTACTTTAGTAGGTATCTACATTCTTATTTATTTAATTCTTTTGAATTTACACTCGTCTTTTAAGATTGGGAGAGACCTATATCCAGCAGTGCACTGCAATAGGCTAATTGATTAAAGATACAGTAAATACACAAATATTGATGGAGGACAACGACCATGATCCGAGTCCGAATCACACTTTGAAAGTAAAGTAAGTTTAAAATGCAAAAACAAACAAGCCCAGTCTTGCAATTTAAAAATAGGATAAAATTGTATTTAGTTATGATTTTTTTGTCACCTCATTTATATTTACAGGGCTGTAGACTTCAATAATGACTACAAAAACATTGCCCAGTCTCTTTGCGTAATTTACATACCTTGCCTCTTTTATTTTTATGCGTAGAGGTACCATGATAACCATGGTAACCACAGCGTGCAATATTCTCTTGCGGTTTTCACATAACCTGCCTATTGTTCATCGAATAGTTGTTGCTGTTGTTTTGTTATATAAGTCATAAATGTATCCGCACCGTTCTACCTTTCAATAAAGTTAATGCAAAGGTTGATTTTGTACATAGAATCAATCTACTAGATAGTGTCTTATTGCTTGTATTAATTTTATCGTATGGGTTTAATATATTGCCCTACGATTTGCACAGTTTGCGTGCGACAAAGCTGCTCGATCACAGCGGGTAGCCGAGCTATTTATAACCTCATCAAGATGTTAACTATTAACTTTATTGTTTTACCTAGTCAATAAGGGTTTGTCAACCAAACTTTCCCCGTCACAGTTTACCATAAAATCTTGTTCGTGAAGTCATGTTGTATATTCTTTTGATATAGCTTCTAGTACCTAGATGTTCTTTTTAAATATTGTGGCAAAGGTTAGTTTCCGCATCGAAATCCGTTCAGTAGTTTTTGCGTCCATCGCTGACAAATATAAACTTTTTACAATTATATAATATTGTAGTAAGTTTATGCCTAGATAATATTCTTACACACTAATCTATTTCGATGTAAAAACGAATCTCATCAATGAATAGAGCTCGTCATTATGACTTGTCATTATAAAGGAATTCTCGTATCCTTATACGTAATGTCATATATGTTTTATATTTTCCAAAATAAATAATCTAAGTCTTCATATACCTATGTGAAAAATAGAAATGTAGTAAAGTTTTTCTAAACTCCTCTATAAAAGAAACGACTACCCAATTGTGGAAATAAACTTCTTCTGGAAAAATGTGTAGGCATAATTTTACTGTGTCGGCTAACTAAGTAAGAGAGGGAAAATTTTGAACTTTTCGTACGAGATTGAAATAAGACGTAGCAGTCAACCCCTATGATATACAGTACAGCCGTGATTCTGTATGTGTCAGTAAATATCTTTAACAACTTTTTGTATTCATCGTAAGACATAAAGATTCATAAGTTGTCCCTAAAATATAAACACAGGTTCAAAACTTGAATGACAAATAGCATCAGCTTCAATCGTCGTAAGTCAATCCTGTATACGGTAACTCCTGAATTATGCATTTGCGGTGAGTCGATGAGGGCCGGTAAAATCACATATATTTATTACCAGTCTACTTCACATATATATTCTTGTCATGCCGCAATGTGTGAATTGCTTACCTGCGTGCTTTCTTGAGTCGAAACAGTTAGCTTTTTACTGCGTTCAATGTTGTCATCAAAATTGTCTTTTACCTCTAATAACACACTAGAAAAAACATAATCATGTTTATGGGATACGAACTCACGGACTTATTATTATGCAGTGTAATATAACATTTCCAGTTAATATTGTAGTCTTTGGTATAGTTTTCTGCAGTTTTACGCTTTCCATGCCGTGATCAGGTCTATTTACCTCATTTAAAAATTCTTACATATGATTTAGCTCGCTCGAGAAGGGTGCATAATTAAAATAATTAATATGCACTGTTACGTCACGTGAGGCAATTATATGATATGATAATAACAGTAATGGTAGAAAGAGAATCAGCAGCCTCGTCAGTTTTACTCTGGAGAAATCTGCGCAGTTGAATAACTTCAAGAGAAGTTAAGTGTAACGTTGCTAAGTATTTTATAATGTCATTTTTATTAATGGACGGTTAAAGAGTGATCTTGTGTTACTGTAACGTGATTACTGACATCAAAGGAATGAAAGTTATCTTTCACTTGACTTTAATGGTAAGTCTGAGGTATTGTTAGTGTTTTCGCTGATTAATGAATTATTTGTTTTGAACCGGTATTTTTTTGGTAAAAAGTTTTCGAGATTTGTAAGTCTTCAAGAACTTTCTTCATTAGACTTTCATTACCGTGTTCAGACTAAGGATAAAATTTGTTACATACTGGAATTTTAATACGACAATTCAAATTTTTATCTTGGATAATATAATTTTCGTATATTCATACCTATTATAGCAGGAGATTTGCAAGTTAGTGAAGCCAAAAACTCGAAAAGGATCAAGGATTAGTTTTTTAATATCAGCTGAACACGTATCTAGATCAACACCGTTTTCAGACCTCCGTAATATCAAATGCGTTCATTGCACAATAACAAAACCAAAATTATTAAGTAACTACTTTCATGATTTGTAGATATTGGACTAAGTATAGAGCAATGGTGATCTACCAGGAAATTGATGTGAGAGCTACGTTCGTGCTCGGGTCATTTACGCGCCAACGACGCGGTGAAACCAAATCATACGGCTAAATAAGTTTCGTCAGATAATTGTTAACATTACAAACAATCTCAGTAACCGCAATCCGTCTGATAGGTACGGTAACGGACGAGTTTTTGCGTCTGCTCGTTTGGATTCGTAACAATGCTTTTTCTCAAACAAAAAAAAAACTGGTTAGGTATTCTAAATTTGATTATAGTGAAATTGGGTCACTAAATCACGATATCTACCAGAATACACAATATATCCGTTACCGAAGAAAGAAAGTAATTACTTGTTTCTTAACAAGACTTAAATGCAATTATCAAGAATAAATGAACAAACGAATTCTCCGCATACAATTTATAAATGTACGTGATGTGTTACTATCAAACAAGTTAACCTGTACAGTGATTCGTTTTTCGACACAGTGAGATAGCCTCACAAAACGTTTTTCTTATGAATTATGCAAGAATTGGGTACGTAAATACTTAGGTACTACCAACCCTCTTTCCGTTCTGTATAATTTCATGTTTCCGGAGCTTGAATAAGTTATACAACGATCCAGGACCATTTCATAAAATTTTAATTTCGGTCGATATAACGTAACGCACACACTCGTGGATTTTTACAGACTTGTATATACGTTTAGTTCGCACATACCTACCTATTCGCGTGCCTAATTGTTCCTGTCAGAAATATATCGCGGATGATGTATTAGTTTAGATGTAGGTGGAGCGGACATCCTTATAGAAGCGAAGACAATGTTACAACTAGGAATGTCATAGCAATTTGCAACAATGACATAATACACAACACACAAACGAAGTAGAACGAATCCTAATACGCTCCTAAAACACATTAAAGTCTTCACGCATTAGTGCATCGGTAGTGCTCATTGCTAACGTGTAGGAAGGATGTTTCCAAGGTCGACATGCAAGTTTGCCACAAGAACGTTGCCCTGATAGAGCAAGTAAATATATCCAGCGTAAAATTTAAAAATAAGACAAAACCAAGAAATACTTTACAAGAGAGATATTCTTGGAAACCCTAACTGCATGCAATACGGCTGACGTGATTAATACCCTGTATTATGTTTATCTATACCTATAGGTACATGTTAATACGACCATTGTAAATCATCACGAGGGGTACTTTCCCTTGGTATGCAGACGCAGCTCAAATTTGTGGAGCAAAATTATAGTTGTAAAGCATGTTGCTTTTGACCGAAGGGCTGAAGATTTTATGGACTTATTTTTTAATTTTTGGTAGATCATTCGTTCAAAAACGTCTATTTGATTTTCTCTAAAGCTTGAACATCACAAATTAAATGAAAATTACTTGCTTACACGTTTCTCAATACATAATTTGATGCACGGATGAACGACGATGGCGACTCGGGTGTCGAAGGTCACAAAATGACCTCCGGCCTTCAGGAGCGCATGTCTAGAGGTGACAGGTGGAGGCACCTGCCCCATACCCGCTAGACGGGGACACTGTGGAACCTACACCCGTAGGGGGTCGTCTCGAAAGAGATGGCCCCGGGTCCGCCGGGGTACGAGGGATATGTTGGTTACTATCTCACCTCCGGCAACTAAGTACCCAAAGACGGCGGGCGTTATATCGTTTCATAAGAACATAATTTGATGCATCACTATTACCAAACTTCTTTCTGACAAGGACATAGACCACACTTGTTCAGACCCTAATATTTACAAGCAATGGTATTTTACAGTTATTGCTCACGACCGAACTGATAACTCTTATGCCATCGCTAATACCCACGTGCTCGCTCAATAACTATAATTTCTTTTTTTTTACAGATAGTACAAGCAGATAACAGTGCATCGTACCTTGGTGCACATTGTCGGTCCAACACCGAATGCGGTGTCAGCAATTCCCGGTGCGAGAGAGGTGTTTGTACATGTCAACCATACTACGCTCGAGTTGACAACTCCACTTGTCTTGAATGTAAGTTAAACTACATGTTAGTGTAAATTTATCATTGCTTTAACCGTGACAGCCGATTGGGCTTTAACCATTTGGTTACACATCTCTGACTTCTCGAAGTACTTGTACCAATTAGTTAATCATTAGGTACATATTTTAACAGTCAAGAAAATCATGTTAGTCATTATGTTTTCTAATCATCTCTTAGTCTTGGCAACCCGCATTGATTACTTTCATACTACGATAAGACCATAAAAGACCATTGTTACCAATGCTCGTAAATATGCCTGATATTTTTTTTAAACCGAAGATATCGCAATTTTATGCACCGAAGATACTTTTTACCTTCAACATGACCGCGCAGTACATAATTGAAGCACTTTGGATCGCGGTTTTCCTATCCAGTTTTTCTCACTGGCAATAACTAATATTCTCGTGTGGTAAATTCTGTGGTGAGACTAACAAATTACTTTCACTTGAGTGATCAATAGAGCCATCAACTAATGGCGGCAGTTTTCATTATAGGACATCAAAACTAAAATTTGTATTATCAAAGTCTAATTTCGCTTTCCATTTACTATTTGTGAATGCTGTATAGATCATTGATCAATCAAAACTTTTAATGTCGATGATCAGTGTGGCCACAATTGGTTCTTCATTGTATTGTAGTTTTGTATTACAAATTGTTTCGTCTGCTCTAAGGTTTCTATCAATTTTGTAAGTAAATGACTTAATAGGAGTTTAGGAGTCATTCAGGTAAAACATGCATAGTTGATCTATAAGCGTACCATACGTTCGTATTCTAATAGTAAAAAACGGATGATGTGTAACTAAAACATTTCATTTAAATGTGTTCTTAAAATATTCTTTCACAAAAAACTTTATTCCTTTGGTAAATTGAAACATTTTAATCAAACATTACTCACGCTTCTTATTTTCCTTTCTTTTGATCTTAAATGTTACAAAGAAAATATAAATTTAGTCTAGACTTTATCAACTAGAATCAATTTAAATCCATTCAGTGAAAGCGATACGAACCTCCGAACAAATTGCAAGCGATATGAACTTGCTGGTATCTAGACAATGTCACTGATTTTTTATTTCGATAGTCCTATAAATCCCTCGCTCGATTCCTTTCTTGCTGTAAAAGTTTGAATCCGAAAATGTACAACTGGATCATGGCTGAATTTGTTTTTTGATAATGTTGTGTTTGATTTAGGTTATGGATAATAAACTTATTTCAGTAAATTTTATGTTTTTGGTCTGATTGCTTAACGGAATCTTAATTATTGCCATGTTTGTTTGTATGCCACACTTAATTAGATACTTGTTATAAGGGGAACTACTCACGGATACGTTGACTAACATACTTTAAGAGTCGATTCCAGTCTTGCGGCGTCATTTTAAACCAGGATTGAAAGTAAGGCTTGTAGTCACACAGGCCTGTTAGTATTTTCTACAGTATAATCTATATAACCTTAATAGGTAAGTATCTTGCGTGTTGTAAAGTAATTGCTGACATTTATTTTTACTGCCAACTATTTATATTTATTTATTATATTTTACACGGTACTAAGAGCATGCATAGGGTCGAATTTATGATAGCGATTATGGTGTAGGTTTAGTAAAACATCTTAGAGTGCCCTGCCACAAATTACCTACTGATGATCCTTGCGCAATATATATATAAGATTACTCCGTTCGGGCTTAAAAGTTATAGGTGAGTAAGGTATGTTGAGAATGCAGCGGTCTACGATAGGTGCTTTACAGAGCTTCTTTGCAAAATATAGTTATACGCATATAGTAAAATTTGTCGCCACATCCACGTCTAAATATGTTGACCTAATTCAATTTTTAGTGAACATCTTATTATCATTTTAAAAACCCCCGTCACAAAAAATACTTCTAAAGAGTACCTAATAAATAAATAATTCAAGGGTTGTCGTGTCGGGAGATCTCTAGCTGGTAATGCACTGCCACATGCTTTCGACACGACAACGCTTGAATTATTTAGGTATTACTTTTTAGAGGTATTTTTTGTGTCGGAGTTTTTTTTTGTACTTTTTGAATTGATCTCCTAGTCAAGCCGTTTCATTTGATACCCAAATTGAGGAACTAGTGAAATATAAATAGGTTATTCACCATTTTGCGGTGGCTACTATCTTATATTTAGATTTTTACCAAACATAGCTGAGAACTCTCCCGATCAATTCAACATTCAAAAAAAATCTAAATCTAGATCCGTTCATCCGTTCAGGGCTACGATGCCATAGACCGACACACACAGACACATGAAACGTCGTTTTTACGTTGGGGGTTAAAAGTCATAAGATATGAACATGTTATAAAACCTGATTTTGCAATAGGTGCTAACTTACAGAAGTCAGTTACCCAATTATGATCAACGATCCTTTAACCCTGTCCAAAGCTATTTAATGAATAAGAAATTTACAATAATCAGAAATTTATAATTAACATTTTACTTCAAATAAAAGTTAAGAATAATTAGAAATCATAATATTATAACTCATATTATATTGGAAAGAGGGTAAAGTCTGGTAAAGTATGTGTCAGTGCCAGTCAGTGCAGACACGAGCATTCAACTTGTCATATTAATTTTGCTCGTGGTCAGTATGCCATGAGCAATCATTTGATATACCACAAACAATAACAGAAATACAGTTCGATTTAGTGTTTATGGAGGTAGAAGTAGTATAATCGACTAAACAAAAAGTTCTTAATATAATGTTATAACGTTATTATTATCGTTATAGAAATTATTAACTGCACTTACTTCGTTTAAATTGTAGCAGTTTAGTTTTATATTTATTATTGTACTTATTACACATTATATTATGCACATAGACAATCTCATAGATTGGTTTAGCAATTTTTATCGTAGCTTCAGGTCAGGTCAGTCCTATAACCTACATTTAATGGATTTTTTGTCAAAATAGAACCACTACTACACATCAATCTAAATAATGTGTGGGTACTTGTGCATCTACTAAATCAGTCTAGGTGGCTGAACGTAAGAAGAAAATGTGTGTAAATTATCAAAACTCTTAAAATCAACTTCTAATTACCTTGCCTCGTTACCACTTACAGATGGTCACGAGGGAAGGTAAATTAGGATCAATTTAATGATAATATTTTATGACCCCAATAAATCCTTGTTGCTAGTAAAGCTTCGTATGCAGGGAACAACGGGAATGAACATCTCGTTTATTTGTGGTGGTACCAATTTAAATAAACTTCTTGACGATTACGAGTGCGGCCCCGTCGGCAAGCTTCGATTGACTTATCGTCCGGTTTGCCAGCCGTAAATTGGTTCAGCTATCCTTCAATGGAATCGAGGGTTATGATTTATAGGCTCCATATTTTATTTATTTACCGCTATACCACAAACTTTCCTTACTATTTCTATAATCTCCCTCATTTTTATCACGTCTATAAAATATTACTCAGGGGGCAGGTTTCATGACAGCACAACAGTATTACTAGTTTCATAAAATATAAATGTGGCTCTAAAATGTTTTGAGTGTACTAGATTAGAAAGCGTTCAACCAATAAGATAAAATTGTATATAATAATTATCTAGGACGAAGCGAAGCTATAATTTCATGAAACTCATGGTAAAGAAGTGGCATTACGAATGTAGATGGCATCAGATACGCTAACGATTAGTGTATTCTTTGTAATAACGGTACGCATAAAATTGTGTTTATTGCTTGAAGCGTTGCAGACCAACAGACGTAACACATAGCATACGGCGAAATTAATGAATACTTACGAAGGGCTCATAATAAATGCAACAGATAAAAATATGTCTCTATCGCATTTACCTCCGCTGTTGTTATTAAATTTAGTCAATAATATAACCACTAGAGAATCAACAAACACGAAGTATATCTATTTTTTCCATATGGTGTCAGACGACGATAGTCATCATCATTCCCTGAACCTTTTTCCCAACTCAGTTGGGGTCGGCTTTCCAGAAATAGTAACAAATATCCAAATATACGGACAAATTGTATACAACATATTAGTAGCAAGGACAGTGATTTTTAAAATAAAACATTAGATAATAATAATATTATTCTAAAGCATTCAATTAAAATTACATTTTTTTGAAGAAAAGATGAAAATGATAACGAAAAAGATGAACGTAGTAATCTTTTTTGTTATCTTAGACTATGACATATATTCTATTAATAATAGAACGCATAAATAACTTGCCACGCACTATCGAATCATTCCCTGAACCTTTTTCCCAACTCAGTTGGGGTCGGCTTTCCAGTCTAACTGTGATGCGGCTGAACTTCGATATTTTCCGTGAAGCGACTGCCATCTGACCTCCACAACCAATGGTCTAATGACCAATGGCGATATCGAAGTTCCAAGTTAGGCTGGTTGGACTTTTGAGGGCTCCAACTACCCGTAACGACTGCCATAGATGTTTGTATGGCAACCGGGACCGACGGCTTAACGTGCTCTCCGAGGCACTTATAAACCTGCGATAACGATCAGACGACGATAGTATGAGACGCAATTCTTTTGTATCTATTTACTCAGATATGCTTATTTAACAAGTGTAGTTTTAATTTTTTCTATCATTCTTACTATTGTTAAATATTTTTGCGTAAGCGTTGTTTCGATATGGTGTCGAATTTCTTTAAACTTTCTTCTGTTTAGATTCAGTTGTTATTGCATAAATTTTGTTAATGCCTGTGACTATTTAAATAATGTCATGACTTATCGTAATCTTTTCGAATATGTTTATATTTTTAATCCTACATCATAAAAATCAAGCTCACGAAATGCTTCATGATACCGGACTGTTTACCGGTGCCGGAGCTGTAAATTGTGCATTACTGGTATGAAGTAGCACTCCTGTCTCTACTTAACCACAATCACTACACACAAGACCTTTAACTGCTAAGGTCGACTATTTTAGTAAAAAAAAAATCCACTCATATGTACCAAGCCATTCGGTGATACGTTAATTAAGCGTACAGCCAATAAGTCAATCTTTGTTTCCAGATACCTAGCTATAATTTGGAAGTCTTCAAGACGAAGAAGACTAGAATGAATAGGTTAATTCCAGGCAATCGTGCACCACCGCCCACAGTGGTACCGCACACACACAAGCGCGTGTCTATCGATCATAAAAAATGTTTGTATATTAGCGTTAATGTAAAGTTCTTAATGTTTTCTTCCGTAAAACTAACGCAAGCGTAAAGGCACTAGCAAGATCGTAAAAGAATGTTCAGTATTTTAACTACACTACTCATTATCGTCATTTCATGAAGTTTTTCTTTTGTTTTATACATTCTTAAGATTCAAGTTATTTTTAGATAGTGCTTCTTCACATTTTTATAGTTTATCGACTCTACACCTCAAATATAGAAATAGTAAAGTTAGCATCTTTACAATGAGTTCAAAGATGGTAGACATAAGTACATTTTGTCTGATTCTGGTACCATCTTCATGTTTTACGATACCAATCAAATTCAAATAAAGATTTATCAGTCGTGTTTCCCTAAATAAATTGTCACAATATTTCATTCATATTTAGTTCATTATACGTATCGAACCGACCTTGACTCGAGATAATCTTGAAAATCGAAAATTCACGCACTATACCGTCTTTTTACGGTTGTCAGTGCCGAGCCAGATCTAATAAATGTAAGCATTCACCTTTGTGGCCATCGTTTTGAGATTAATGTGTCAGATCTCGTAGATGGTAAGCGAGATAAATATGGAAGAATTATAATTGAATATACCGCGTTTGCGGACCTGCCTCGTCCGTCACGCTATCGGCTCGCTAAAAGCAAACGCGTGTAAATAATGTTTACTGTTTAAACGCAATCGTTATTAAACCTGCCTAAATGGTTTTTAAATAAATGGACTTGTATGTTTAAACGATTATTAACGATTATTTCGGCAGTTGAGCCAATCGGCTCAACTGCCGTTGTGACAAAGTTGAATTAGCTATTTATAAAATTTAGTCATTCTTATGTTATTGGGGTGCGTGCTCTGAAGCTTTCGCGGACACTTCGACCCTATTGGATCCTTTGTATCGAAATTTAGTCATTGGTCACAGTTACAACTGAGGCCGTTAAGCACATCTAGTAGAGGTTAGTTTGACCCCGAATTACTTGGTGGGATATACTATAGTAAATAAACCCTAAAATAGAAGGTAAATAAGATACATAATTTATTGTAGAAAGAATCTTTATTCAGTCAATGTGAGTTTTATACCTACCACATTCTATAGGAATAATAACAACCACAACTTCTTATAAATTCTTGAAAACTGCCGGCTACTGGTACGTGACGTGACCAGCGAGTGCACTGTGTGGATAATATTTATGGTTAAACAATGATGAGTCATGTGTTACATATTCATATAAGTCCTAAAGAAATTTTATTTTATAAATCATTTTTGTAAATCTATACGTAAACACAACTTTATATAAATGTTCGTACTTGCCCAGAATACGCAAGCCCGGGTTGTGTATCGGACGTAAAATATTGTCGGTCATACGCGTATAAATAAACGGACCAACGGTGAACTTGAAATCACAAATAGGGTCGTACACGCCTCGGGTCATGAACCCGTCATTCTCTACACTGTCACTTGCAATGTAGTAAAAAACCACCTAAAGTTTTAGCATGTCGTTTTTGTACATAGTCTTCAAAAGGTATTTCCATTAAAACGAATTGATATGTTGCCGACTAGATAATATAGAAATTATGGTCTAGTGATTGCAATACTATTTTTATGCATCTCTCTAAAAACGGAATACCTATTTGAAATAAGAGCATGCTTTCAAAGGAAATTAATAGAAAGTATTTATGACGTTGAACTTTTTTGTTTGGCATAAATTAAAGACAGATTATGGTGTTGCATATTTTTTTATAGAAATTAACAACTTTTTGCCATAGCAGGTGGCTCTTTTTATACCACTTAGATTAGATGGCAGAATACACACGTCCCACCTGGTGGAAAGTGGTATCGGCGTTTGCAACACCAGGGACGTCACACTCGTACGATGCCCCTGATGTTGGAGGCGGCAAGGTCTAGAGAGGCTTCATACTATCACAGAGCAGTGTCAACCTAAGCCACTGATAGTGTTTCTTCCCACTGACAAAAAAAACTCCTCCAGTGAGCTTTGGCTACCCTACTCACCGCCGGAAACACAACAGTAGGTTATTATTAGCCGCGGTATTCTGTAGAGCGGAGTTCCTTCCCCAGTAGGACTGCTCAATTAGGACGGAGGATACCGTTATGTCCTATCTCCGTCATTTCCCTTTGTTATTGTATAACTTTATACAACATTTTTTTGTTCTTAGTATGGTACAAGAATGATAACATTTTGTTGCTATTGTTGACTATTGGATTTCCCTAGTGTAAACGCACCACTAACGTTAAATAAACGATGCAAGTTATATTACTACTATTTAAGAGATAATTGAAAGAGACAGGACCTCTTATTGAACAATATTTTAAAAACGAAATGTTGATATTCTTAGTCATCATACCGAAACCGAAAAATTTTTATTGTACGTAATATAAAAAAAAAAACAATTTAGTTCAGTACTTACCGCTACTTTTACCATTGGCTGGCTCGATTGTGTAAAATCCAAAAAAGTTCCGACAAGGGCATAGCGAGTTATCGAGCCTAAATTGCAAATTATAAAAGTTAAAGAATTTATACACAAGTACAATAAAATGAATTTGAATTTGAAAGGTCATCGATACCTACATGTAATATAGGAATATCCCCTGAGTCACAGCTATTCCTAATATCATCTAACAGGATGTTTATTACCTGTGGAAAGGCTTTCAATCACTGCGATTTCCGGATAGGCTAAGTACCTACCACTAGGTACAGTCAGCGTCAGAGAAAACAGACCCCCTCAATACTTAAAGAATATCGCCGCTTGCGCCGGCCGCTTCACATGACGTCACGTGATGCGATCGTCGCTGAGCTGCGAACGAGCGAGCAGCTTCATTTGCCTTTTATTTACATGTTCATATTTGTATTTTTCTAATACTTTTGGTCTTTCGGCTCAATTGTATACCAAGATACAATATACTCACAAAAAGATTCCACATTAGTTTATGTGCCATCTGAAGATACGAACCCGCATCTACAGCGCCAGCTGATCACTTAGACCGTGCCTTATAACACTAGGCTATCGGTTCATTTGATAATAGTGGCGAAAATATGAATAACATTACTCTTTTTATCGAACAAAGTTGATTACGGTGTTATTTTCTAGACCCTAAGGTTTAAATTTCAACTTTCACCATATGTGATAATAATAACTGCTCAAATACTAAAACATAAGGTTGAAATTTGTATAGATTTCTCGTTTAGTTCAATAGATTACGCTTGATACAGCTTGTTGCACTACCGTCACGTTTTTTTTCAAAAACTTATGCTGTATGAGCTGCGGCTATAGTATTATAATACCTGAGACTGCGCGCTAAGGTTGCAATTAGAATACTTCTTTTTCTTATTTACTAAACTGTGATTGAAGGTAACCTTATAATTTTCGTCGAAATTTGCATTGGTGTATTAATCCTCCTCGTAATATTATTATTCAATTTATTAAGTTTTTCATCAGTTTTTTGAGTAAATTGTAATTATGGTTCGATTAACAACATTTTTGAAAGCTAAAATTGTTGTTCTCTGGGAGCAAGAACAAAGCATAAAGAAAATAGCACGAGATATGGGCATAACGGTAAGTGTTCCGATAAAATATGTTATATACCTTTATTGCTTAATCATATTACATTGTCATTTACATACAAGTTACATTTTTGGAGTTTCTTTTATTTATTATCATTTTCATTGCAGAGAAATACTGTGCGTAGATGGATTCGAAGGTATCAAGCGACGGGTGATATAAAATGTGAACGCCAAGGACCTCGCCCTGTTGCTTACACCCATGAATCAGAGCGGCACCGTGATATTGTGGAAGTTCACTCGGTGGCACCCTTCAAAACTACGCGTTCAAGTGCTGAAACTTTTGGAGTGTCGCTGAGCACTGTTCGACGACATCTACACGCTGCGAACATCCATAATTATAAGCCAGCCAGAAAGATTCCACTCACTGACGATCATCGCACCAACCGAGTAAATTTTGCCACTCGTTATTTAAATTTCGATTGGGAAAACGAAATCGTAATATTTACCGACGAAAAATGCTTTAAGTCAGATAGGGATGGCAGAAAAATTTTATGGAGAAGAAGTGGACAACGGTTTGACCCTAAAAACGTATTAGACTTAAGAGGAAACACTAGGGCTGATTTCCCATACAAACGTAGTCCCCTGTTTTCTCCCTGGATAATACTAGTAGAGCAATATTTTTTTTTTCTAAAAATCTATGGCCACTATTGTCATGTTCCTATGTTTTCATTTTTTTCATAAATTATTTATTAAAAGAGTTATGAACCTTCAAATACCTAAAAAATTGGCCAGATTTTCCGCTGTGTTCAAACATTCAGTAAACAAATTCAAATAGATTTTATAAAAAAAGGAAAACATAGGAACACGCCAAAAACCTTTCTTTAATTTTTAATGATAGAAGTAGCTGAATCGGTTAAGTTTTGGAGAAGAAATCAGGGGAGAACGAAACGTTGATTTCACGTACTTTTAATAGGTATTTTCGGTCCAAGCTGCAGTTGTCTCTATCGCACTCTGCGGAGGAAGGGTTGAGGTTGGGGACGCGCGGACTAATACATATACAAACACTCTTGTGACGTGAAGCTTAGTCGATAATTTTATCGATATCTTAGTGTTGTTCATCGATATCGATATTTTGCGTGAAGTGCATTTATCAGATTATTGTGCTGTTCTATTGTTGAAAGGTAATAAGTAACTGATGAACTTTTTCTAGATAATTTTTTATCAATATTTCAAAATTGTTACATAGTGTGTAAATCACTACATAGTATAAAATAACGTCGCGTTCTCTGTCCCTATTTTTCTTGTCCCTTTGTATCTTTAAATCAAAACTATGCGACGGATTCTGATGCGGTTTGTTTTAATAGATAGAATGGTTAAAGAGAAAGGTTTTTATGTATATAACATCATGCTACGACCAACAGGTGCGGAGCAGGAATGAAAAAATGTTGCAAAAACGGGGTGACGCAGACGAAGTTGCGCGGGTCAGCTAGTAAATAAATAAATAAAAAAAAAAGATCAAAATCAGACTCTGAAGATGTGCTTGCATTTTCTTCAAATAATTCTCGATTTTTCTTGGAAGCTTTTTTTTATACCACTTAGGTGGCAGGCAAGCACACGGCCCACCTGATCCCATCAGGTGGGCCGTGTGCTGTGAGGTCACCGTGGCCTATGGACGTTTGCAACACCAGAGGCGTCACACACGTGCTGCCTACCCTGAAGAAAGCGTCTAATGCCCATCTTGAAGAACCCCATATTGTAGTCGCTTGGGAAAACCACGGCAGGGAGCTCATTCCACAGCTTGAGCGTGCGCGGGATGAAACTCCTTTCATACCGCACAGTGCGCATCGTTTCCGGTTGTAGTGTGTGAGGATGAACTCCCTCTCTATGGCGTGCGGTGCGATGATAAAAAGTTGGTGTGGGCATCATGTCAAACAATTCTTCTGAACACAGGCCATTATACAGGCGGTAGAACACACACAGTGAGGCGAAGTCCCTTCTGATGTTCAAAGGTTCCACACCACCTGAGAGTATGGGATTGTCGACGATCCTCAGCGCCCGCCGTTGTACCGAGTCAAATGGGTCAAGCTGGCATGCAGGCGCCCCGGCAAAGAGGTGACAGCAGTACTCCATGTGGGGCCGAATCTGTGCCTTATAAAGAAGGAGTCTTTGCTCCGCAGTGAAGTACTCCTAGTTTCTTTGATGCCAGCCTAACCTTGTCCTCCAAGTGACTGTGGAACTGGACATCGCTGGAGATATCGACACCAAGGATCCCGATACTCGAGGAGATGGTGAGCGGTGTGTTCAGGAATTAGGGCGCCACAATAAATGGGGTTTTCTTAGCGGTGAATGCACATACTTGTGTCTTAGTGGGGTTGAATTGGACCAGGTTTAGTGGTCCCCAATCGGATACTCTGGTGAGAGTAGTCTCGATTTCAGACACAAGTTGTTCGCGACTTTCCTCCACCTCAGAGCGAGGGATGTTTGCACGGCCCGGCTTTACTCAAGAAATTGTGCTCGAGTTTGTAGCCAGGGTACATTAGATATCCCGTATCGGCAGGGCATGATATTTGAGTCTCCGTCAGAAAGAGCAACGTCGGTTTCGCGGCTTCTAGATGGTGGTGGACCTCGTGTAGGTTTGAGTGTAGGCCCCTGATATTGCAAAAGTCCACTTGCATAGTGGAGTTAATAGCTGGAGGAACGTTTCTCTTTATTGATTTGACCATTTTTGTGAAGGAGTGGGAGTGGGGGGGGGGTGAAGGTTAAGGGAGCCTCTGTGCTGGCAGCGCAGGAGACAAAGGCAAGGCTTCGCGCCACCGCTGACATATTAGGGTTATGTGACTGGCTGGCGCGGCGGGCGGAAGGGCCCCTGGTCCCCTCCCGGGTACTGCAGCCGGGTCCACTCCGGTCTCCTTCTCCGGCACGACTACAGCACCGGGAACTTTACACAGGCTGCTGGTTCAGCCTCCTGGGGCGGAGATTAAGTAATCCCCAGGTTCGGGAACCGTACAGCCTGCGGGTGGCCAGCGGTTAACCGTTTCGCCGGGTCTCCCTGACCACCACGTCAACATTTCACGCCCGCACAAGTCAGCCTTTGGTCTTCCCGCTGACAACACAAAACCTCCCTAGTGAGCTCTGGCTACCCTACTTACCGCCGGAAACACAACACAAAGTTATTATTAGCCGCGGTTTTCTGCAGGGCGAGGTACTTCCCCAGTCGGACTGCTCAATTAGGGCGGGAGATACCGTCATGTCCTACCTCCATTAGCACTTCACGCATTTGCGATAAAATACTTGAATTATCTTTGTTTTCATCACTGTAGAAATAATAAATTTATTTATTATTTTATTAAAAACACTGGGCTTAGCATACTTAGATACTAGTGAGACTATAATAGCTAGACTACTTATTATTATGCAAAATGGACGTAAAGAGTGAATAAATTTCACAATGCAATTTTTATCATTGAAATTTAATTATTGATAAAAAACGGCCTGTCTCACACCTAGCTCTGATTCGAACCCACGATCGTTTACTTTTGTTCACTGTTCAAATAAATTGTAAATGCAAAAAAGTAAAAGTAATAGGATAAATAGCAATTATTTCATCTTCATCGATTGTCAAAGATCTGGGAAGACATTGCATTGCGTGTGAGGGTGGTAATGTCTTCACATTAGCTATACAGCGCGTAAGAGGTAGGTATTGGATAAATTCGACGCTTCTTGTAACGATTCCTTGGCTGAGTGATTAGAGCATTCGTCCGGACGGTGAAAGAAAGACTTGGTGGCGAGCGCAGTGCGCACAGGCACAGGAGGGCGCGGGACGTGGGTGCGGCGTACCACGCACACATTGACAGTCCCACTCACACATTGATAGCTCGGTTGTTCGGGCACTGCGCGACAGCAATAGATTTTACAAATACCTATTTTTCAATTCTCTCGCCCTTAGTGTTTCCTCTTAAGAACAAGCGGGCGATTAACATTAGGTAAGTAAATTATTATATTCCTTAACCTTTATATATACTTATATATATTATATATAAAATATATACTTATATATACTATTATATATATAATATATATATATATATGTTTATATATATTTATATTATATATTATATTTTATATATATATATATATAATATATATAAAAATATTTAAGAATCATTATTCCTGCTGACATTGATTTACATATTGCAACAGATTTGATAAGGTTTATCATTTTAGGTTACTGGGGATGGATGTCTTCAATGGGCCCAGGCGAGCTAGTGGAAATAGGTGGTCGCATGAACAGTGAGCGATACCTTGAAGTGTTGAAAGACGTAATGCTGCCGTCAGTGCGGGTCGCATATCCAGAAGGACAAATTTACCTGGTTCAGGATAACTCTTCAGTGCATCGGTCCCGAATTGTGCAAGACTGGCTAAATGCACAAGAAGATATAACGGTGTTTGAGTGGCCGGCTAAAAGTCCGGATCTTAATCCTATAGAAAACTTGTGGGGTCAGATGGTTTTAAACTGGGACTCAAGTGAAATAAAGTCAAAAAAAAAATTGGATGAAGAGGTAAATAGAACTTGGGAACTAATGCGAAATAGTGCCGCATGTTTTAATATGGTTTCGGGGATGAAAAGTCGTCTTCAAGAAGTGATAGACAGTGAGGGCCATCCTCTCCGCTATTAATGTAGGTATCGATTCTTACCCAGAACAAATCTTTATGTGATAAACACGATTATTTGTTATGTGTCTGGGGGTGATTAACTAAAAAGAATATCTAAAATAAATATGAAGTATATCAGTTGTCTAGTAACCATATCACATTAAAGTGCTTACCTATATTGTCCATCATCTGACCTCACATTTTTTTTTCTAATGCTGTGTTAAAAGGGTTACTTATTAGAAAATGTGATCAAAGAGGAAGATGTATATTGCTATACTGTTATAGTTTAGCATGTTGGTTCTTTCTTTGTGATTCACAGGCAAAAATAACATTTCATTTTTCAACCATTCTTTTATATTCGAAGATTATATAGAGTGTAAAAAATGTTTGTAACTTTAAATAATTAAGTAAATAAATAGTGTAGTTATCTTTCTAGAATTATCTAATGGTGAACATTTTATACTATAAGTGAAGTATTAAAGATAAAAATGAAGGGTATTGTGTTTTGTCAATAAATGTTATCACTTAAAATCTAAAAATAAGTAACCCCAATTTAACTTTGATAGAAAATCTGTATACTCAACCAGGAAATGGACTCCATGTAGTCCTAGAAATGTAATTAGAGAAATAAATTAATATAGTTTATACAACAATCCTATCTTTTCTTACAAACCTCATACATACTATTAAATGTGATTCCTCAAATAATAATTGACAAAAAGTGCTTAAGAGAATAAAAAAATAATAATATGAATACAAAAAGAACTTTGCGTCCGAGGATTTGAACCCCCGTCAGCCGTATCCTTGAAGCATCGGCTATAACCACTAGACCAACATGCGATTTAAACGAAGTTTCTAAAAACTTCAATGCATTCATGTCATTAGGAAGGGGGGTTCGTTTTCTCTGAAGCTTACTGTACTAATTAAAGTTACATTAAACTTTACGAGTACTGTTAATTTATAAAGTACATAATTTTAATGTTATTGATTAATTGATAACTGGATATTGCCAATAATACTCGTAGGTCTTGCGTAAAAAAATTAAGCGAGACATTGACTTTGCATCAGTTTCCGTCGCCAAGTCAACGACCATATATCTGATGATTATCAAGTTTATTAATTATCGGCATCCTGCTGAAGATGAAGAAATAAATCTGTTCTTTCTAAAGTACTGTTATACGATCAACCTTAAAGGATCACCGCTGTTTAAAATCCTGTGGATTTAATACAATTTTTATTGAGTAATAATAAAGAAGTTGTATGAAAATTAAAAACAAAATAATTAAATTACACTACAACTCAATTTAACTTTTTTCTCAAAGTAATTGTGTCAGGCTTCGAATGTTGTCAAGTTATATTGCATGAAATATTTAAGTACTTATTTAGTTTTCATCGGAAAAGAAATTTACATGAGTAGGTGTAGCGTAAATCATGTGAATCGAAATATGTTCATAACTACTAATAATTTAATTAAATAGAAAGGCTATAGAAAGTGTTGTTAAAAACTTCATAAATGCGTTGTAACGAATCTGGTATGTGTGTATGAAAATTTTAAATACTATTCATTCATGATAGTAGGCGTCCGAAAGACGACCGTTTTTCTTTCGATTAAGTGCAAGTGCAACAGTGGAAGTGTATATTCGTAACTGTTGAACACTAGCATACAAGCTTTTCTTGACTTATTATGCTTTCGTAACTGTAGAACCTAGTATAGAGGGTTCTGCAATGTTTCGAGGACTAAACTTTCGATCTTAGTCTCTCCCTACTTCGAAGAGGGTCTAACCATTGCAGGTCGGACATAAGTATGTTTTGGCGAATTCGTGGTCTGTCAGACCAAATCTGTTGTCTTTAAATAGTTCTGTAGATTACCAACGATGCCTGTATTGTAATTTATATTGTTATCTTTTTTGTTACAGCGACGCTACTGGGTTCAGAATGTACGGTGTCAGAGCAGTGTACCCTAAAGGTAGCGTACAGTGCATGTCTAGAAGGAGTCTGCCGATGTACAGATGGCCATCTTCAGTTCAGAAAACACACTTGCCTCTCACGTAAGACATTATAATATTTTTTTGTTTGTTTGACTCTATATTTATGTAGAGGATGGTTTCGAGGAAGCAGCGCAATAAGTGTCTCCTAAGAGACCGCGGGTATCGAAGCGGCGAACGGCCTATGAAAGTACGTCTTCTCCACTACCAATGCAGATGTAATGCCTCCATACGTGCGACCACCTAAGATATACCCATAGTGACCAAGTGCACTGCCTCTTCGAAACATTTCCCTGGAGCTGTAACGCGTGTGTAATACGTACATAATTACAAGTGAAATACCTAAATGCCTATTGGCGACATCTCAAGAATCCAAATTAAAATGGTAATGTTTCATTGTCTTGGCAACAGTTTTACTGTGTGAGGTGGAAGAACATAATTATTTACATACTTTATAAATCAAACGAATGCATCGAAACGCGAATACGTTTAGAGTAAGTGTCAACACCAAGAAAAATATGTAGGTACGTGTGCTAAACAATAAAAAAACAGTCGTAAAACCCCGAAGAAAATCGATAAATATCCAATACAAGTAAAAGTGCGTAATGTTTCTAACTGTAATACTTTGCTAGCGGAACGAGGCTATAAATTTGTTTTTTTATAGGAAAAGTGTCACTCTCATCATGTGCCGGTAGTAGCTATACAATTTCACTATCTTCCTATAATTTAACAAAGTAATAATACTTTAATAATTCATGAAGTCGTAACAGTAATAGTTAATTAATAAGTCGCCATTGTCAAATGATTTTAATTTAAAACGTAGGGAATTATGTTATACCTACCTACCTACCGGAACAGGTATAGTAAAAATCTCATTATATAAAATTACCTACTTATGAAATTCTTAATTAACAGCTTCTATCTTACTATCAAGCAAAGATAAAATTTCATTACAAATGGAACTCTCTACTTTTTGCATGATTTAACAATTTGAGCTTGACCAATTTTCCTTTCTAAACACAATGGTTAATACAATGATTAATCATATCGTTAAAAATACATAAATAAATATCTAAATTGTTATTCACCTCTAACCAAAAATCTTTTAAACTATTAATAATTCTGAAACTTCATTTCTACTTCAAAAGGAATAAAAGTTTCATTTTATAAATGTGTAATAAAATACGTTGTTCACAACATTTATGCAAAACAAATTGTTATAGTAAAAACATTATTAATGCTCGAGTATTTGGTTTAAAAATATATCAAACACTTTCAATTTCGTTAGAATGTTTCGGTCATCATCAGCACGTACCGAGCTGCACGAGACAGACGGAGTTACAATACTGGATCGAAACAAACCAGGCGTGTAATGCTATAAACTGGATAAAAGTAATAATTTTAAATCCATTCATAAAGATGACCTACATTTACATTACGATAATATTGAAAATAAATCACTACCTGTATTATTTAGAAAAATATATGATATAATACAACTATAATATGACTTATGCTCACCTGACTAACAGACTACGCTCTGGTGCAAAGTCTCCATTGGGGATCATAAGATCAGACGGCCGTCGTTTCAGAAGAAGAGGGTGCCGAGATGTAAGCCTTGTAAGTAACTGGAAAAATGACTAAGACGATGATGATGAACAATAATCTCATCAGGGCAAATAACCTTTTTTCACCTACGTGTAATAACCATTATCTAATCTGTACACGTGCTGAGGTTATTGTACCACGACTAGTATCGTCTCTACAAAACCATTACTTAGGTGAATGTTGTGTGACTTCAGAAAATTACACAATCACAAACATATCCAGTAAGCATTGTTTTTAACCTTATCTAGTTGAATATAAGTTTTAGAGGAAACTAAATTTATAGTGATAGAGAAAGAATAAGCACAACCTGGTGTATGCCACCATACGTAGCAACAATTTATTAATCTGTGGTGGCATATCGGTAGTGAACGCGCCTGCTACACAGGAGATGCGGGTTCGATCCCTGTGCAGTGTAAATATCTGTATGAATGTGGCTATTTGTACTGGTCTGATCGTGCCTCGGAGAGCACGTTAAGCCGTCGTTTGCCATACGAACATCTATGGCAGTCATTACGGGTAGTTGGAGCTAAAAAGTTCAACAAGTGGTCTAGTTGCAATTATGCACTATTGCCTATACCTACCTATTGGTTGGTTGTGAAGGTCAGATGACAAACGCGTCATGGAAAATATCGAGGTGCAGCCGCAACGCAGTTAGATTAGACGAAATGCGAACCCTGGACTCCGGAGTGAAGCTTCGGACTGCACAGATGATGACGATAAGAGAAGGAATACCTATGTACATACGCAATTTACCAAATAAGATAACCTGATGTATTAAGAGCCCAATAAAAACTCATAGCGGTTCCCTAATAGGCTCTCGTATTCTACTCGATATTTTATAGCATAGATAGTTTAACAGACCTTATTTCCGCGATTTATCGTAACAACTCTGTGAGAAAAATGAGGTAAGTAATTGTTCTGTCAAAACCACTATCTGCTCATGTGAACCACACTGATTATCACTCATAATGCAAGTATTGTAAACTCGCTGTGAGAACTCATAAGTATAGCTTTGTAAATTATTTACGTAGCAAGATGCCACTATAAAGATATGTAGATAGAGAATTTAGATCACGAATAGAACCGACATTAAATTCTCTGACCTTGTTACCTCTAATCGTACGAACATTTAAATCAAATATATCAAGCACAATGAAAGGTGAATATGATTTGCAATTAGAGGATCTGTCTCGATTCACAAAAGGTTACAAGTTCAATTCAAATCGTGGTAAGTCATAGAATATCTCCATGCATGACACCGGAACATATACAGTTATTCAACATAGAGTGATTGACGTTATGACTAAATATATAAAAAAATATTAAAAACACAGATACTAATAGCAAGTCTTGGAAATAACTATATTTTATTAGGTAAATACAAGTAGGTCGTGGAATAGTTGCGTGTGCTCTTTACTGTGCCCGATTAACATATAATAGCCAATCATATTACCATTTGCGTTTTACATTCACGACACTTAATCAAATTGTCGGTATTATATGATTAACAAGTCAGAAAGAATAAACAGAACGTACTTTCATAATTTAAACGTTACTTATAGCAACTCATAAATAGATATAAATCTTTTGACGCGTAAATTTCAGTGCGCAAAAAAAACAGGTTAAAACTGTATCTAACCACCTATTAGAGCATGTAATGATGGATCATATACCAAGTCTCGGGTAAATTGCGACCAACAACTCGTATGTATGTGTTTTATTCAACGAACGATTCACGTACGGCAATTTAGTATTCAATTGAAAATAACTTTAGTATCTCTTTTTTTCAGCCGCGCCACCTGGTCACGTCTGCTACAGTAACGAACATTGTCGCTTATGGGATAAAGAGAGCCGTTGCGAATTCGTTATACTTAATCTTTTTGGAAGATGTGCATGCAATAGTCAACACAAGCAAGTGGGTGAGAAATGTGTACCCCAAAAAATACCACCATATGCGACAGAAGCTATCGTAGCAGAACTCGACTCAGTTGTTGATCCTACTAATGAAACCATAATTTACAAAGATTCTGCTGTTCAACTTACAGCCAGTCCGGAAAATTCATTTGGATCATCAGGGATTAGTCCAGATGAAATTAAACCAAGCAATTTACCCCTATACACGAATAAAAATGATGTTTATAATACTTATGAAAACAGCCCCTTAATGCAAGCTGTCATGAAAGTACCAACAGCGGAACCATTGAAGCGTTTACCGATCTCAAATAGAAAAGAAAGCGGACCAAATGAAACAATAAGGGTGGACGAAATGATAGCAAATTTGCATGCAAATGATCAGCCAATTTATAGGGTTGTTACACAACCTTCGGTCGATAAAAAAGCTAACAAAAAAGGCACTACATCAAAGGAACAATCGAATGCCGGCAACAAAAAAGGTGGACATCAAAAGAAGTCTTCATTAAAAGGTATAAATTACTTTTCGCAAAAAGAAAATTGGTACGGTTACTGTCCACTATTTCTTGATAAAAATTAACGGAATGCATTTTTTTTTCAGACAAACATCGTATCCGTACTGAATTAGCATCAACGGTATTTGACCTCGGCCCTACTTCTCTGGGTAATCCTTGCCTTACTGATGCACAGTGTCAACAAGTGGATCCCTATACACGTTGTCTTAACAAGAAATGCGACTGCACATATCGTACAAACTCGACGTCTGCTTGCTCGGCCCGCAATAGAGGCTGCTTGCCAAACACGTTCCAAGTAAGGGTTTCCTTATAACCTATTACAGACAGGATGTGGTCATATTATGTGCACCTTCATTCATATCAAAGAATAAATAATTTGTACCAAAAGTCTACGTTACTGTATCTTGTGCAAAGATCTAGTGTTATACGTTCTAGTATAATTTACAATTATAAACTGAATGACTTATATTATCCTGTTCTTTATTATATATTGAGACGTAACTCAATTTTGGAATGCACTTGTTTTCTACGTCATTAAGTCACAGTGGACACCATACAATGACTCCCTCCATACTCCCTACGATACAATATCGAATTGTTCCCTAGTGAACCACCCACTGCGATTGAACTTATTTATAAAACAAAAGAAATTCAATAACAGCAAATAACTGCCTGCTACTGCTGTGTTGGTTTATATACGTTTTGTTTTATATTGTTGTAGTGTCGATCGACTGGAACATGCATAAGTTGGTATTTCGTGTGCGATGGCCGCAAGGATTGTCCAGATGGATCAGACGAGAAATGTGAAGGTACTGGTAAAGGTTCGTACTACGCACTTGGGACTTTTCGCACTCTATCATCGTCATTAAAATTTCTAATTCTAACATTCTCATTTTAATTTGAATGCATTGTGAAGAAAAATATTTATCTATGTTTGTAACTAACCGTTAATAGTAAACAACGCACTGCTAATATTTAAGTACTTTTACGAATGTGTACGGACGATTAACTTCTCTCCTTTATGTGTATGCACTTAGCGTATGTGTAAATTCTCCTTAAACAAGTTTGACTAGACCATAGCTAAGCCAATTTTATTAAGGGGATAGTAAATATGACACGACAGATGGCAGTGCTTTGCTTTACTCAGCATGAATAAGCTGATTCAACTAGAAGTGTCACGGCGTCACTTAAATTATCATCATCACAGATTTATTCTAGGTGACATCCAAGGCTTACACCACTTATACTTCTTCTCCTTTTGTTATGACTTTTTTAAACCACTTAGGTGGGAGGCAGACAAGCACACGGCCCACCTGATAAAAGTGGTTACTGTGGCCTTTGGACGTTTGCAACACCAAGGGCGTCACAATCGTTCTTCCTACCCTCGAATAATGTAGAATACCTACATTATCCGTAGTGCCTTCCCTGTAAAGGAGAGTAGTGAAGCTTTACGTTTTTTCTGTTTTGGTGTGATCTCTCAAACGTTAACAGGAAAGCTATTATTAGAGCCTCATCTATCAATCAGTAAGTGTACCAGTTTGCAGGTTATAACGAATACCAGTCTAACAAAACCCAACCTCTTCCAATAATTACACTCTTATTCACAGAACAAACAGGAGAACGCTGTCCAAACAACGCGTTCAGATGTGGAGGACCTGGCTCTCCTTGCGTATCAAGAGCATCACGATGTGATGGAACTCCTCAGTGTCCTGGAGGAGAAGATGAGAAGAATTGCAGAGCTACCCGGCGAAAAGGGTAGGAATTCTAACGATACTTTACCTACAAACCTAAGTTTCACTAACTTGATTTGGTTTATGCGGCTTTGATGGGAGCCAGTTTCTTGTGTTAGTCAGCCGATGTACTGATCGGGTTGGCTTAACTCTGAGTGATTCCTTGAGGGTCGCATACATCGAAGATTTTGTATCTTTCGTGTCCTGAGCTCCATCCATCTCCTACAGGCCCGCGCTCATGGAGGCCGGAGGTCATTCCGCGACATTCAATGCCCGAGTAGTCTTCTCAGCGCGGGCTGTGTGGGCCGGGAGTCACCTCCGGTCTCCTTCTCGAGCATTATTTGCACGCGGACAGGCGAATTACTAATATTTCCTCTATCCTATCCAACTAACCTCAATGGTTTGTGTTGAAAGTGGGTACACATCGGTAGTGTAATGGCTATATAGGATTTGAACCTGGGACCTAATGATCATAAGGCCAACTACAGGCCCTCAAGATTATAAGGCCGACTCCTTAATCTTTAAGCTGCCGACGACGCTTTGTATGTACAAACCAAGTTGTTTAACAATATAACAATACAAATGTCATCACATTTTGTGAAATAAAATAGACTGTTTAATGTATGGGATTGACTCCTATTATCAAAATAGGAGTCAATCCATTTACAACGACGTTTATGACATCAAAATACAGACCTGTCAATCTTTTTTAAGTTATATACAGGGTGGAATTTTGTAATGCCACCTGAAGGGAAAGTACTCTTAATACTGCAGATAGAAAATTTTCCTCAAAGGAAACATTCCTTTATTTTTGAAAAGAAACAAAACTGCATTCAATGATTTTTAAAAATTCGCTTGCCGCACCTGGTAATCGAACCGACTAAAATCTGTAAAAGTTGCACCCTGTACTTTTATTGCATAGATCGTTAGGGTCAGTTATAAGGATGAAATCTTTCTAACAAACTTCATAAATAAAATGAAAGGAAAACAATGAAATCCTAAATTATTTACAAAAAAACTAATTAATTGCTTGATACAAACATTTAGGATCAAAATCAAAGTTGTATTGCTGAAGAGTTTGCCGTCGCTTTTTGAAACTACCCGTATTCTTGAAATTTTTGTACTATTATTTTCAACTCGGTTTAGTTGGAGCTTGTCGGTCTCGATATCTCTCTCAATGCCACCAATAGTAATTTGTCATTTTAATGGATAAAATACGTCAGTGATAATAATTATTTATTAATAACATAATTAAATAGATGGATCTTTGAGTAAAAGTGCTTTAACTTGACCCATGGAACTATTATTTTAAGATTTCATTGTTTTCCTTTCATTTAATTTATGAAGTTTGTTAGAGAGATTTCATCCTTATAATTGACCCTAACGATCTATGTAATAAAAGTACAGGGTGCAACTTTTACAGTTTTTAGTCGGTTCGATTACCGGGTGCGGCAAGCGAATTTTTAAAAATCGTTGAATGCAGTTTTGTTTCTTTTCAAAAATAAAGGAATGTTTCCTTTGAGTAAAATTTTCTATCTGCAGTATTAAGAGTACTTTCCCTTCAGGTGGCATTACAAAATTCCACCCTGTAGGTATATTGAAAATTCTTTGTTTCGACAAAACGACGAATTGCCAGTTGTCTAGAGGGGAGGGGAGGACAGATCAAAACGCAACTAGTGAAATCTAATTTCACCAAGTTACAGGGTAAAACCTACAAGATAAAACCTGCCTAAAAATACACACTCAATTCCCAATATATTTCACACTCAATTTCCAATATATATTTTTTGTTGTTTTCGTTATCAAATAGATGGTATGCGTTAACAAATTGTATTAACAAGTAAGACGGTGCTAATGATAAAGTAACCGATAATAGTATGCTAATACAAAATTGTTCAATGTGAAATTAAATTCGCTTACGGTATAATAGGAGGATCCACTTTAGAGAGAAAAAACGCCGACGTACAAAAGAGTATAATGAAACAATAATGAGATCATGTACAATAACAAAGCAACAAATAATACGATACTCTGCAGATAACGCACTGCCAAAAAAAAAGAAAATAAAACATTTGTAATAACTGTACAACACATGGATGCGAATAAAGACTTAGACTTTGACTTAGCAGATACTTTCTTTACGAATTTATGAGATGGCAAATACATTAACATTGACATAAACTCGCGCCTTTATCCCTGAAGGGGTAGGCAGAGGTAGCACCCACAATTCGATGACCTCCGTAGCGTGGCGGTGGTGAACGCGACTGCTACGCAGGAGGTGCGGGTTCGATTCCCGCTCAGTGCAAATATTTGTGTATACGAAATATGAATATCTGCATTGGTCTGGGTGTTTCTATGTATAATATGTATGTATTTACAAAAAAAATGTATTTAAGTATGTTTATCCGCATTCTAGAACCCGTAACACAAGCTAGTTAAGCTATGCTTACCATGGGTCTAGGTGACGTTGTGTAGATTGTCCTAGAATATTTATTTATTTATATTTATTCGCCAGTTTATGTTTAGGTCCCAATGTAACAGGTGGCGAGCCTATTGCCATTAACCGGGCACTTGTAAGCCTGCGATAAATACACACATAACTTCGAAAAGTCATTGGTGTGTGCCATGGTAACCTGGGATCGAACCCGAGACAGCGTCTCAGTAGTCCATTACCCATAGCATTAGGCTACCGCGGCTACTCTATGGCAAATACTTAACCACCAGCGAAATGTAATTTCCTCAATACTGTTCCCATTCCCGTGACCTATACGAACCTATTGTTGAGGTAACCTATGCCTATGTGCTATTCCAGACTATTATTTATCTAAACGTGAACCTAAATTACATTCAGATCCATTAAGCCATTCTGGCGCGACGATCCAACATCTTCATAAACTTTCACATTTATAAATACCTAATAGTAAGATTATTTTACTTTTCTACATTATTATTCTTCGCAAAAAAAAACAATGAACGAAAGCGGTTAACAGAGATGATTTTATGGTTTGAAGGGCGTAGAAAGTGCTGATGAAATAAGAAAATGGAGAACTAATGAGTTCTATGAAAACTTCTCAATTGTGATTGTGAATTAACTTCAATTGCTAAGCACGGATTTCTATTCAAATTGTCGTGGGACCATATCCTAGTACCATTGAACTTCTTTAATAATAGACCCTAGTAGACTAATCATATCTCAGATATACAAAATATGCACATTGAAATAAATAGTCGTGAAATTAAGTCCTTCTTTTTACCGCTTTAAGTCCATTGTGTTTATTTTATTGTTCTCCGAATTGAGCTTTAGAACCGTCGCGACGCCTTTGATATTGACTACGATCAAATTTAGATACAATAGAAGTCAACGACACAGATTGCTTGTCGAGTTGTCAAAATAGATAATTTGGGCAGAAAGCTCTAATTTAATTGTCACAGAAAAAAATCCGTAATAAAAGTAGGCACTTGATACGATAATTTGCAATTGACGATTAAAAAATCCTACATATTTTCTCGAGCTGTAGGTATCTACTTAATATTATAATTACACAAATTGGTATATTGGTCTATTATTTTTCAAACAGAAACCATTAAATACCTAATTAATAATTATAAACGGTAGAGTATTTATTACTTAGATACACGACAATTACAATGCCATTGTAATTATCACGATCGGCAATTAAAACGACACAGATAATATTACCGCCCATAAAATGTATAGGCACAAGACTCTTGAAGCTCAAATTATACGTATATATGTATAATTTGAGCTAGAACTGCAGACGTGAGTTGCCATTGAGATTTTATCCCCGATATACCTGGTACCTGACCTAAACCTTTTAAACATGGATAGAGGGGCTATAAACGCTGTCGATAATTTAAGTTTGTTACGTAAAGGCGCTACCAGAACCGAGAGAGGAGGGGGGATGATCCCTCCTCTCATAATTCTCCCTCAAAGGTCTACGATCACAAATATCAAGTTGAACATCATTATTTGCTAGTTAGTAAGTATATTAATTAAGTAAACATTATGTTTCAGGTGCCCAAGACATACATTCCGATGCGGTTCAGGTGAATGCTTGCCGGAGTATGAATTCTGCAATGCCATTATCTCTTGCAAAGATGCTTCTGATGAGCCTCCTCACCTTTGTAACGAACAGTCGAGGTAAGGGCGATGTTTTCTAGTTTTTGATTCCAGTTAGTAACTTCTCCATAAAGCCGGATATTTTTTTGGCGATTCTTGTAATGTTTAGTAATAGATTTTTGTAATGTTTAGTCGTCAGTACTTATAGCTTTTTGCATTAACAGCAAAGATTCAAGACCCGTTCTAGCTATACCAAAGGGTTCGGGAGTTTAGAAGCGTTACCGCACTCCGGGTCATATATTATATTGATATGTGATCCCCGCTCAGTGCAAAAAGCTGTATGAATTCTTCTTGCACTGGTTCGGTCGTGTCTCTTCCCGTCCGTCCGCCAGTCCCGGTTGCCATACATCTATATCTGAAACCCACTACCCTAAAGAATTGGTAATGAACGATTTTATGGAGAGATAAAGGATACATTAAACAAAATAATCTTAAAAATATTTAATAAGTAGGTATCGGACACGAAAAATACATAGGTACCTACATATATTTGTATATTTGATAGAAAACGAATTCCTAACCATTTATAACAATTCGGGTTACGGTATACTCCAATAATAATAATTTAACGTAAACATAACACACATAATTCAGCAAACATTGTTATGTTCTTTATTAACGACTTTCTGGCAATATATCTACTAACAGTATCATCTTATAGCTTCAGGCTAAATGTCGAACATGATATCTAATCATAAAGCACATAGATATAATATGGCAAGATCGTAAATATACCTATTATAAATCTGCCATTTGTAGAAATAATCAAGTTTCATTGCATATTTTATTGATATTTCTATATCATAAAATAACAAAGCTTAAGACCGTCATCAACGTCAATAAAACGGGTCACCTAGTGAGAGAAACGAGAATGGAAGATATTATTTATTATGTGACGATACTAATAAATAAGAACCATGTTTTCAATAATTTCACGTTATAAACGATATTACGAGAATATAAAACGTTTTATACTCGTTTATGAAAATTTGCCTGAATCCACCGGATCAAAAGAAGTATTGACATGTAATTAACTTTCAATTAACAGTTATTAACATTAATATATACTGTAATAGTTTGATACTAATATTAAAAAATAAATAATAAAATTTATATATATAAGATATGTTTAATAGGTGAAGTTTCAAAAGCGTGTTAAAATATTTTTTTAAGCTAAATAAAAATTAAAAAAGTGAAAGCTTTCTTCTATTGAAATACCTACACATTTTTACGATGTCATGGACGATTGTTTTGTAATGTTTTTCGTTCGTTAGTAAACATCTTCAATTTATTTGGAAAATTATTATATATATATAATATAAATAATAATTCCGGTATTTACCTAGTGTGCAAAATTCAAATTTTAATACCAGAACTAATGGTCGACATCACTTTTCCAATTACTAGCAAAGAGTATAACAATTCATTGAACATTAATTGAACGATCCCATTACATAAATACATTACGTTCATGCTTACTAGTAGAACTCATAAAGTGTGATAAAATTTAATTTAATAGAAAAGGAAGAAAAAAGAAAAGGTTTCTTTGGTAGTGTCAATCTTTTTAAATCAGCAAATTCAAATCACTGTATTCCATTAAATTCGTTTTATTCTTTTGTCAAAAGTGTTAACCAAATTCCTATTTTCCGAATTTCCTACATATTTCCTGCTTTACTTGAATGGACAAGTAAGACAGATTTTAGTGCTTCTCTATCAAGTACTCTCTTATATTGTTCTTCTCTTCTATTCTTCTTCTCTTCTAGTGTTGATTTTTTTTATCCCTTAATCTATAGATTTATTTTTAAAACTATGTCTTTTAGCCTTAGGCTGAATATAGCTACATATAGCTTAAAGCTAAAAATCACAGTTTCAAAAATAAAGAGTACTGGATTGGAATGCGTTGGGTACCATCTGTTAAAAGTAACTGGTGGTACCCATCCTACGTATACCAGATTGCTATGCAAATCTGACAAATAGTACACAAGTCGCGTATAAGTAAGTTGTTGAAGCTAATCCATATAAGGTATTAACTAATGCATTTTGTAATCACCACACGTGCGACCTGTAACGGTATTCGTCCAAATATTTGACCTTATCTTATGGTAGTTGGTGTGACACGTATTTTATGTGTATTCAGATGGCGTGCGGCAGACTTTTGTCCATTCCGCTGCGGGAACGGACGGTGCAGGAGTACTGCGGTCGCGTGTTCGGGACGCGATGGCTGTGGTGACAATAGTGACGAAATTGCCTGCAGTATTTGTAGTAAGTATCGTAAGGACATTATTCTGAAGAGTAATGGTCCTCATAATTAACATAACATAAACTCACGCCTGTATCTCCGAAGGAGTAGGCAGAGGTGCTGGCACCCACATTTTGCCAGTTTATGTTTAGGTCTCAATGTGATAGGTGGCGAGCCTATTGCCATTAACCGGGCACTTATAAACCTGTGATAAATACACACATAACTTCAGCATCGAAAAATCATTGGTGTGTGCCATGGTAAAACCTGGGATCGAACCCGAAATCTCGTCTCAGCAGTCCATTACCCATACCACTAGGCTACCGCGGTATCGTTCAAAATTCTCTTTTCTCAATCTCCCAAATACCAATCAAGATCACGATGTTAATATTCTTTCTTGTAAGTTACGAGAACACCGTTTTTGTCACTTGAGAGATTAAAGTTAGATCGAGACAAAATTCTGGACATCATTTTATTACGAAAATGGCCTTTATAGTTAATTTTCGCGATCAAAATCAAACTAAAATATTACTGTCCCTATATGTAGCGACATAACGGGTAAGATTCTTTATTTTATGATCCGGATCCACTACCAAATACGGAGTTATAGTAATTATGTGACCTGTACAGCGGTGGCAACTCACTACTCTAACTGAATTATGTACATAGGAATTCGATTAAGTAGAGTTATTTTCGAGGGGATTACTGCACTGTAAAATGGTGTCGTAAAATATTCTATGAATCTCAGTCTGCTGCTTACAGTGCAACCTAAGACTAATGTCAGTCTAAGTATACCAGTTATAGTTTTAATTAGGTAGATCGATATTTATAACATGGTCACCCGTTTTGCATCTGTTATATAGTAGGTATATATATATATCTACATCTATATAAAATATGGTAGATAGACAGGCAACTTTAAATGATAGTTGCGCCGTACGGCGTAACTAAAGCATATCTTTATAAACTTATTATAAAGAGGAAATATTATCTATTTGTAATCGATGAACTCTGTCTCAAATTTTATTGATTTCATTAATAACTCTTTCACGATTAAAAAGATATTTTATTCAGAAGTAATAAGTCAAACAAGGGTTTCTCGGTCTTCCCACTGACAACACAAAGTTTCTTCAGTGAGCTCTGGCTACCCCATTCACCTCTGGAAACAGAACACAAGGTTATTATTGGTAGGGCGGAGGAACTTTCCCAGTCGGACTGCTCAATTAGGACGGGAATATCACTTCATCACTATCACTACATAGTATAAAATTAATTCATCATTAATCTTCACTGACAGAAAGTGATTCATTAAAGCACTTGTAATGTCATTTACGGGACTGTGGCTACGCAAATTAACCGCTGCAACTAATTACTACTCTTGATATATAAGAACATAGAAGACGTGTGATGCGTAGAATGCGGAACGAAAGTTTAACTGTTTTAATCGAATTTGTGTTTGGTACCTACTACTTACCTACGTTGAAGCTGTAAATTGCCTACTACAAAGGAGACAACGCCGACAAAACTGAATGTTGTACATCGTGACATAAGAGAACAAAAAGCAATTTATTTGCACCACAACAATGATTTCTGACATGAACTGTTAGGTGACCACTTGACCAAATATGTGAAATATGGGCGTCGTTGTGCATATCGCCGATTCGTCACGATTAGTAATGCCGTTACGCGAACAATAGTGCTCAAACGATATAGCAACAGAACACCGTACGGCATAACAATGCCGTAATTAAATTGCTTACACTTTTATTTTTTTGCAGAATGTCCAGCACCACCGCCGTCGCCTTGAAGTGCCGATGAACTGTTACTTACGATACAACTCTAGTTATTCCGTGGCTGGATCTCAATGCTCAATTTTTTGTATAAACATCTGTTAATCACCTTATAATTTTTTAGAAACACAACTACGATTGTTCGGTACAGTGATTTAAATATTGGTCTAATTTAATTTTCTATGTTTCATGGCGTTCACTTGATATATATATTGAGTTCTTCGAAAATACTTAGATATATTGTAAAAGAGTTAGGTACTATCTCAATACCTAAATAGATATCAAGTGTGCACTATGTTAACTGTATTATTCTTTGACATTTTATCTGAGGTTTAAAATTTAACAAACCTAACTGATTCATGAAAATATTAATGTAGGAAAGATATGAATATCCTACTTTACTCCATATTTTTCTATTTCATACTTTAGCTATAGATCTAAGCAATGTACATAATGTAGAGTTTTCTGCATCAGAGTTATTTAAGCATTTTAAAACATAAAATTCGCTCATACTATGTAGTATGGTTCACTGATATAATTTAAGTATTATATTTTAGCCAGATATAAAACAAGACTGAAGAGATATACCTTTCCGTGACAAGGACTAGACAAGAGATATTATAAATTACATAATTTATCATCGATCATTATGATATAAATGTGCCGTTTAATTATCCACCATTATCAATTGCAATGGTCAATATCAATCACATCACTAGTCGTACATTCCTTTCAAAGGAAACTTGAAGAGTGTCTCGCTTAACGTACACATACTGGGTGCTTAGCTTTTCCTTCAACGAAATGATGTTAGCAGTTATAATTGATGGTTTCTTAGCAACTCAAAAAGCTCAATGCCCGCATTAAATGGTTGTAAATATTATTTTTTTTCACAAGGCAGCACAGACGCCATTATTTTTCTCCTCTACGGACAAATAAAACGTATAATTAAGATTTTGATTTAAGATTCTTGTGTTTGTGTGAATTTACCTGGCTATGCGCAGTCGAGTGTAACTTATTGTAATATAGTGTGGTTATGTGTGTGGATGTGATAGTATTTATTAAAATAATTTCATTATAAAACAGTTGTTTATTATTTCATATACTTATTAGTCATGCTATCTCATTATGTGTGCAACCTGTAAGAATGGTGTAAAGGGAGAATAAATAAATTAATTATCATACTTACAATGCTTGACGTTATCTGAATAAGATATTAAATAACCCTAAAGAATCAGTCTCGATGTGGTCAATTCCATGGATAAGATGAACTATGTGGATCCAGCAACATAGTTTAGTACATACCTACCTAGGTATATTTACTAACGAACATTCGATTTATGTAAGTATATTAAGCCAACTCCAATGAGGTGGACCGACGTAGTCAAATCCAGTATTTCGGCAACCTTAAACGAATGTGCTCGCAAAACTGCCCTGCGGTTCCAACTATTAGGTAATCAGCTGTGCCTGCGGGAAGAATTGTGTAGTGAAGCAGGTCACTCAAAAACCTGCATAATGGACACTTCCACTCTGATAAGAGTGCACCGAAGAAGAAGAAAAATTTAGCCATAGGTAGATACCTAATTTCGATGTGTTAACTAGCAATTTAATTAAGTACTCACTACAGTATAGTAACTATGTACTATATATACACTATACGAATGTACGAGCGATTGAGTGGCAGGTTCTCTCACCCTAGCTTGATATATATAATTCTGACCAGATGGGCCTCTATAAATGTGCATCATTGCCTCCGACCCTCCACCTTCCTTTCATCTTCCCATCACAGCCATCTTTTATAGCTCGTCAGTATATTTATCTGGAGGACGGCCCATCTTCCGTTTTTCTAGGTAAAATTAGTAGGGGTGTAGGGCAAGGCAGTTACAGGATATTAAAAGAAAGGTTTAGGCAGGGCGTGAAAAAAAACTAACAAGCATCTGATGAGGCCACCATTGTAACACTTTACGTGTTTGTAATGGTGACCCTCTTGCCTGAGAATTTACTTTCAGCTTACGATCAGGCGGGGTAAAGTGAAATTGATGTGTCCTAAATAAAAAAAACACTCTTCTGAAATTAGAACGAAAAACGGATTTGGAATCAGTTATAGAATATATGAATAATTAGAAATGTTAATAAAGACCTACATATAAGTCGGTTACCTACAATAAAACACTACAATATTCTTGGTTAAGTGTGCGAAAGTGACTCGAATTGGATTATAACAGCATCGCCTGCGTGAAACTGAAAATAAAAAAAATCGTACTTACCTTATCCGATTAGATCTTGTCTAAAAAAGGTAGAAGTATTAAACACAAGAGCAGTAATGCTAAACAATACCGACTCGTTATGCAAAAAAAAACGTTCAGAACAAAAATCGCATGAACTTATAATATGTAGGTACGGTAACGACATCTTCTAGAATATAAACTAAACTGGTGGTAGGTAAGATCCCTACGTCGTCGTTCTCGTTGCCTCTACGGAACAGTTTTTGTATAGAAAACAGGCGTGGTTCAACACACTGAAAAGGCAATCACGCGCGGTGTTGCAGTCATGGCGCGCGTACAAGCAGAAAACACGCGACGCACAGCGCACAAAGAAAAATGCCATAACACGCATTATTCTGGCAGGCTTTTAGTCCAAGAGCTGATAGGTATTTCTGTGTACGTGTTGTTAACAGCTCTCAGACTAATACTTAAACGCAGCTTCAGGCGACGGTAATAGTGGACAAATCTGAACTATGAGACAGACTGCTCTCCCGCGAGACTCCCGCGCGTGTCCGCACCTTTTACGTGCTCCGGCGCGTGGTGCGGTTAATGTGTCAATTTCCCATCTACTTTTTTGCATAGAAAACACGCAAAGTTCAAATCACGCGCGGTGTTGCACATCACTCATGTACACCCAAAACACGCGCTCCCGTGTGTGGGTGCAAAGCAATTTCACAACATTGAAATGCAGTAGGTATTATGCATGATTTTGACTCTGTGTTGACGAATTAGTAGTCTGAGAGTTGTTTGATCCAGAAATGTGTTTGATCCAGCACACGCATTACTGCGGACAAGTCTGCACAATGATGCAGATCTGCACTCGTCTAACCTCCGGTTTTCACTACCATTTTAAAGTTGTCACTACGGCGTAGTGACAACTTTAAAATGGCGAAAATGTTAAAATGGCAAATCGTAGGCGTAGTGACTACGCCTACGATTTGCCTACGATGTTACTAATAGTATCTAATATCAAAAAATGCCTATAACTATAACAAACAGTTGTGAAAACTAGCGCTAGATGTCACTTAATCACTCACTTTATCAAAAGTTAATAAAATTGTAAACCTAGGTATACAAAACGAATAAGAATTAATAACAGGATTGATGAATTCGAACATATTAATTAACATCTGACCATTTTTTTACTACATACCTACAGACTATATGAGTAGTTACTTTTCACAGAGTTTTACATTTGACGAGTCGAAAGAAATTTCAGCTTTGACCAAACATACCGTACATGAATATATAGATTTTTATCATTAATATATGGATACTTGCAAATTATCAACTATAATAAGCGAAGTTATGTGAATTCTGACATGTGTCAACTACACATGTAAGTTTTTATTAGCCAGGCTAGTGAATGTGAAACATTTACATTCATTACTTTCTCAATTTGCGCATGCGTAAATCGCGAAAAACAATGGCATCTCAGCATCCCAAATCCCATTTCTTTCTACCAAAGCTTAAAGATATGAAATGTAATTCGATTCAAACGTTAATATAATGTAACAAAATCCTACCTGTTTATCTATTTTTTAAATAAGTGTGTGACTAATATGGGTTCAGTGAGTTTAATTTCGGTCTCACTTCATATTATTTAACATAGCAGTAAATTATTTCAGTGTTGATTTTTTATAATATGACAGTTAGCAGTGGTGGCAGGGTTAACAACATGCCTGTATTAAATTATGTGAAAAATGACTAATTGTACGTGCACCTGTATAAATCAGAAGTGCTATTAATTCTAATTTTGTTTGCTATACGGCGAAGAAAATAACAAACATTTTTTATTCTATAATAATGATGTGATTCTATATGACTCTGTATGCATCGGGCCGCAATCGTGACAAGGATACGGTCTAATCACAAAACAATATATTATTTATCTAGAGGTGACAATAGTCTCATGCATGCAAGACTCATGAATACATTACAGTCATTATAATACCAATGAGATGTAATAACATGATTGTCACTAAAACGAAGTAGAGGACACCTTTAAACAAAACACAAAATCCACTACCATACATATATATATTCACTACTGTAAATTCCTGGAGGGGGAGGCATCGCCAGCTATGACGTAGACTCGTCGTCATGGCCTGTATGTTGATTTTTGAATGGAGAACAACTGAAATGGCTACAGCACATCAATATTAGGTACCATTGTGTTTTATTATTTTATAACCAATATAGTTATTCAAGTTTGGAAGTCTATTGGACCCTACGGAGGTCTTAGTAAAACTTAACCAGCCAGTACACGTGTTAATGGACGAGATTCAGGCGCCGGCTTTCCTGACGAAGTTGGCTTTGAATTTTGTTGTGATAATTATTAACTAATACTGAAAGAGCACTGTTTCCCAAGATACAGGTTCTGGATTAGTTTGGGAACCAGTACCTATCAATCAAATAAAAATACACAATAATATACAATATACAATTTGTATTAAATCGTTTGTTAGTATAACAGTATCGTTTGTTAAAATATTGTACGTATCAATTCATGTTAATGAGTCAAATAAATAAAATATTACTTGATCATCGCATCATCCGGAAGCAGATTGCGAGTCCGCCTGATAGGATTGATTTGGTTCTGTAGAGCGCTCTCTCTATAATAAACTATATCGGATTGACAGTTTTATAATGACATCTTTATAGAGTTGTTAAAATCGTTTGTGTTTATTAAATACTAAAGATATACCTATAGAAATAAAGGATTTAACTACTCTAACAATATAGAGCTGTAAGATGCGTTGTGTTATAGAACACTAGAAAATCGTAACAAGTCGATCTTAAGCAAACTCTCTCAAAGGCATCGGAAGGGCAAAGGCCCAGGAGTGCGTATTGCACGTCATGATAGACCTAATAATAAGTGGGTGTGTTTATAAAAAAAAAGATTATGTTACACGAGTAGCATGGATGTTTATGTCGTTATTGACTGTATTTATTAAGAAATGTCGGTATCTTTGTAAATAACACATCTTCAATTTACACTTACTTACCAGTCGTAATTACAATCACTTCGTTGCAAGTCTATTTAATTGTAGAGTACCTACATTTTAGTTATGGAAGGAAATGGGGCTACCAACCCTTGTAAGAGATTCTGGGTTAATACATTAAAGTTAATTATGTGTCCAATATTAAGGTTAGTGTATTACATTTGCTTACTGATTCAATAAAAAACAAAAGATCGAGTGAAAGCGAACAAATCTGTTCGAAGAAAGCAAAACAGTTTCAACATAGGTATCTTATTTTAGTAAGTTTTATAAAAAAGATTTTAATATTTAAATAGAATGTTTTTCTAATTGCTGGGTAACTGTTTAGCATATCATATTTGAATCAATGGAGCTATAAAAAATAATATAATTACCTACCTAAATAAATAATTATAAATAATATGATACAATAGAATGATGAAAATAAACACGTTTTTGTTGACATAAGTCATGATTATAATAATATAAATGTACTTACTGCTTCCCATCAATGTTCGCATACTACGTAGAATACTCACGAAATTATTAAACATGGCCATTGTTATTTTCGGGCATGTGAAAATAGTAGTTGTGAGTACATTTTCTACATTTTTCTCAGTGCTATATTCCTCTGTTTAACTTACTGCTTTGATAATGTGTCTAAAACACATTATCAAAGCAGTAAGTTAAACAGTTGTGAACGTTAATGAGGTAGATATTTTCACAAAAGTGAATAAAGAGCCAACATGGACGTCTATAAAATTAAACTTATCTACTCGACAAAACTATGGTTCTTAATTCAACTTTAGTTCTGTCGGGTAGATATCATACCTACTAACTTTTGCTTTTAACCAAGTTACAAATACATCCAACGCCAAAACTGCAGATGTTTAAGGTATTTAAAATATAAATATTTAAAAAAAAAACATCTAAAATTTCATTACGTACGAACGTCAATCTTACATTCGAAGTGCACTATGCAAATGTACATGTGATTATCATGCACACCATCATCCATCAACCATTAGGTGTACCGGCTTATCCGAAATCTCGAAAGAAGGGTCTGCCGATGTACAAGGGATATATTCTATACTATCTCACCTCCGGCAACTGAAGAACCAAAGACGGCGTGCGATTTAGTCGGTTCGAGTCTGACACAACCTCTCTCATCGGCTCCGGTGGGATTGGTATCCGTAAGCATTTCACGCATGCACACATTTCGTTTTTTAAAAAAAGGCTAGGCAAGGTGTACCGACTTGCAATATTACGGGGCCGCACACACTCATTAATATAAATAAACATAAACACTAGCTTTAGTGTTGACCTTCATCATTTAGCCTCAGGGTTCAATTGTGTGCTTCAAGATCAATTCCTGAAGGTCACAAAATCGTTCCTATAAACATGATAATAAATAACACTAAGGCAGTTATATTAATTGCATGTTTCAGACTAAGGAAATTATTGAGAAAGACAAATATGAGACAAATGAAAACGGCTGTTGGTGTACTTATTATATTTTCGTGTATCGTAACAGCGATTTCATACTACTGGTATCGTATGTCCTTATTAGACATAAACAGACATGTTGAAGAAGTTATATCAACTACAAGAACTGACAACAAAGGGACACCTTTCCGTCACGTACCATTAAATATAGCATACAAAGATATGGTTACAGAGCCGGATGACATGTTCGGTATAGACGAAATTCATGAAGGTAATTGCTTTACGGATTTTATCTTCCGTGCGTAGGTATCTAATACTAATAATAATTCCTAGATACTTTATGTAATCTTTACTTAGCTCAAATATTTTATTGCTATAAAGGGTAATCTCATAGAGGCTTTTTATTTTTGATGGCTCTGTTATTACGAAGGGTCTAGGAAAACAAAATTTACGTTGTGTAAATTTATATAAGTACAACTTGTTTGGTCGTTGACAAACCAACTTAATAAGATTTGTATTAGATACAGATATAATATTAAATATAAAATGGTTTTAACAGCGTAAAACTTTCTGTCACAATTTCAGCAAAAATGGTGGACACTCTAGGTTGCAAAATACCCGTAGTGCTAGTAAATTATGTAAAATATATCAAAAACATTACTAGGAGGAGAGTTACCTGTGGAAAAAGAGCTGTTTTTATGAGAAAATTTGATGATCATACTGTTCAAGCTTTTATAAAAACTAGCACTATTCAAAGGTATATGAGACATAAAGGCATATATTACGACTGTTGTTATCAATTCATATTGAAAGATGTACCCACATTATCTATTCGCGAACGAAAATTAATGTAAGTATTCAACAACAAAGTCAACTAGTACTTGAAGCCATCTGTCGAAGCCATCTAGGTAGATATCGCCATTAGACTGCATGGGCATAAAAAGAAACTCCATTCATAGAAATTGTCCCACAACATCTCGAGGTTACATTGTCAATATGCGTTGAGTTTAAAAAAGATCGCTCACGTTACTGTAGGTTTGTACTGTTATTGCTGTGATTATTATCGAATCAATGCATTTTGTTATTATTACTGTTTTGAAACAAAACTGATTTCTGTAGATATTATTGACGCAAAACACAATAGCCTTTCGCTAGTCATAATTCAAACTATTATCAATTGTTTTTGCGATTTTTATGCTCATACTCAATAAACCTAGGAATCGAATGTAAGATACTTAATTTTTAGGGATTTTAATAGAACTTCACCATGTTTTATTATAATTAGATATGCTTTTGTTTTCAGATTTTCTAATTGCACTAAGTTCAAAGATAACGATAAAATACCTTTACAGACCGATTTCATTACCATTAAATGCTTTGAGTACTCTGATCAGAATAAAACGTACACAATTTACGAAGATATGTTTGCATTTACTAAAAAACTGTATTTGCCCAAGTCAAAAGTCTCTAAATGCAAAATAAAATATAATATATTGATGATAGGAATGGACTCCATGTCACTACCTCGTGCTGTACAAACTATTCCCAGAACTATAAACTATTTTCGAAATGACTTCTGGGTTAGCTATCGAGGATATCATAAGGTACTTAATAAATTATTATTAAATACATTACATTTCAATGCAGTGATCACTTGTCACTTCTATGACTTCTTCTAAGGATGTAGCCGTAGGCAAGCCTATATGTAAATGGAAGCTAGATGAAGATGTACAGGCTACTCATAAAGTCTAATCGCTTTTAAAAATTAGGGTATCCTTATAGACCAACCACATATGCACCACAAGTTGTGTTATCAGGAACAACTCACTAGTGGAACTCACGTAAACTAATAAATATAAGTGACCCAATCATAGATTACCCGGCGATGACCCACTATCACGCAGCTACCAGCAAAATGGGAAGAAAATGTATAATAAAATGAAGGAACTGAAACTTATAGTGACCGAAACTTCCCTTGTATAACGTTGCTTGATATACCTAACGTTTATGTAATCGAAAATCATTTCTTCTAACGTTTAATAATACAAAACGCGTACTACATTAACACCCCGACTCGGTTAGTTAGAAGGCTAGGGCGGGAGCAAAGATTTTCTGAATGCTTATCTTATCTCTCTGTCTCTCTATCTATCTTATAAATGTCATTTATTCACGAACTGTTTTGTTCTATGTATGTAAAGTAACTTCGTTTTTCTAGGTTGAAGATAATACTTTACCAAACTTGGTGGCGGTGTTGACAGGTAAAAATTTTACTACTATTTCTGACAAATGTGCTGGAAATATGGATAAATGCAAACACCTTATGATTTGGAATTCATTTAAAAGAGCTGGTTACGTAACAGCTTATGCTGAAGACAATCTTCAATTGCCTGATACATTTACAAACCAATACGAATTTCAAGAACCACCGACTGATCATTATATGAGACCGTTCTTTATTAATGGAGAATACAAGCGCAAGAATAGTACTTTTATATGCGCCGGCAAAGCTTGTTCCGGTCAACAAGTTTTAGACTATGCGTTGGATTTCGCAAATACCTACAAAAAAGATTCATTCTTTGGAATTTTTTGGATAAACTCCTTCAGTCATGACGCAAAAAGTCAACCACATCAAGCTGACAAAATGTTAGAAAACTTTTTTAATCAGTTGATGTACACGAGAGTTATGAAAAACACTTTCGTAATATTTTTCAGCGACCATGGTGTTCGATTTGGGATGCACCGTTTTGGTATGGAATCTTACTACGATGATAGAATGCCAATGTTCTTTATGTGGTTGCCACCATATTTTAAAACATCACATACGCGTGAACTTCGAGCTATAGCCATAAATCAATACCGCTTGATAACCCCCTATGATATTTACAGTACACTTTTAGAAATTAAACAGATATCACAATGTAGTAACATTACCGATGATCCACCTGGAGGCTGCCTTAATTGTCATAGTACTTTTAAAGTCATTAGTCCTATTCGGACTTGTGAGGACGTATCAATACACCCCAAATGGTGCTGTTGCCACAAATTGTATCCTCTCCCTGTGCAGGATTCAGAAGGGTCAAAAAGCGTGGAGCTAGTTGTAAATTACATACAGTCATTGACGGTAAAAATTAAAACTCAGCAATGCTGGGGTTGTCTGGACCTCAAGCTGAAATCGATTATTAGAATACATTTTTATTACGACAATGATAAAATAAGTCTTTATTATGTGGTAGCATTTACGATGACTCCTGGTAATGCATCTTATGAAGCCACTGTGTATCGTAAATATGATGATTCTAAGGGAACTATTGTTGGACCCGTTAGCACTATCACAAATTATAGAGGTCTAGGCAAATGTGCTATTAATAATAGAGATCGTCTATTTTGCGTTTGTCAAAAAATTGATAAATGTACAGTTGTCCACTAATGGTATGTGTCTATTTTCTAAAGTAAGTTAACTAGGTAGGTAGATTACATGTAATGTACTTAAGTAATACGACTGTGATAACTCAGCATTTTATAGTTTTTGAATTGTTACATTTCAATAGCTTGTTAAAATTTTCCTAAATAATCTGTGTATTTTTCCTAAAACCGATGTAAAAATATATATTCAATACACTAAGTGCCCATATTTGCTTGTTTATTACTTTTTATCAAATTCAAAATTGGATTCCTAATTAAAACTTAACAGAATTGTAATCAATATAAGTTTCATTTATCAATCAGTTCAAATTCCCATTCCCAGAGATTACCCTTTCCTTTAGAGGAAAATTACTTGCTGAAATTGGACACAATTATTTAAATGCAACCTTACCTCAGCTGATAGTAAGCTGTAAGCGAAAACTACCTACATTCATTTGAAAGACAATCGTCGGCCTGAAAGCCTGAACTGAATCAAATTCATTAATTAGGTTTAAACTTATTTTAAAATTCATCCTGTATAAACCGCAATAATAGCACAGACGTAACGTGATACACTCCAAACAATTCACCGTACACGCATGAGAAAAAAATTTATAAACATATTCGATCGACTTGCTTTACGTGACGGACGTACCTTGACCAGATAAACAAAATAAAACATTTTTTAAAGTAAAACAATCATGAAATTTTGAAGAAACAAATTATTATATTTTGCTGCTTTCCTCTAACGAGTATTAATGATTAAACTGGGTACGCGAAGTCTAAAGAATATAGAAGTACGTAATAATTGATTCAAAAACATATATAAACAATAGTCATAATTTGTGAAATAGTGTTAAGGATTTACCACTATCTCGAGAACTAAGAAGAATTTATAAAAATAGATAAGTAAGTAAATAAATAAATACACACACTTACTAACTTACTAACACATTCATACCTTTTATTAAGCCCGTCAACGAGGATTTTAAGTAAGTTTCAACTGTATATTCGACTTGCCCTTAACAATTTGAGGGCTGAAATGTCGAACAGTTGAAGGGGTTTGAAAATATGACGAACACACTCGACAAACTCAACAAACACTCGAGCAAACTGTCTCTCCAGTTGGTCCAATATCATATATACTGTACGGTTTTGGTTAATTTAATAAATATTTTAAATCTTTATACAGTGTGATATGGTAAGGATCCCAGGGGAAGAAACAGTCAGCGGAGAACATAGCTTTTCTGCCTCGCTAGTCCAATATCATGGAGACTGTGCGGTTTAGTCGATTCGAGAAACTGTTATATTTCGAGACAGGATAAAATGGTACCCCAGGAATTCCTTCCAATTTTTTAAATGGGAACCGTGTGCCCGCTTGTGTTCCATTACTGCTGTACTGGCTAAATCGAGATGCTCGATGCCAGAGATGGCTAGCAGTGAATGCTGCCTGCCATTTAATCTTATTCAACTTGCTAAAATCCCCTTGGACTTGAGCTGCAGTAATAGTATTTTTATGTTATTATAGGGCTACTTACGAGTATTAGCTACTTACTTCATTTCTATGTTATACCATTTCCGTAAGTGTTAAATTTTCATTTCAGACTACTATTATAGTATTATCGTTTAGTCGAAATGATAGCTCAGATAGAAAGCTATGCCCTATTGCTACTCACATATCTTTTTAAATACTATGATTGTTACGCTGTTGAGGCAACATATCGTAAAGGGAATAACAGTCGTCCAAAATTAGGATTATTTGCGACTGCCGATATATTTTTCAACGATTCGAGGAGTCATGGTAAGTACAAAAACAATGATTTTTAAAATCAGGTAAATTATTATTTTAAAGAAGATATTATAAGAAGAATAGAAGATAATATCAAAGAAATCTCAGGATAAGCTGCAGAATATAGCAGTAGATATACCTGAGAAAGATACCGGTTGGCATAAAGTACACATTTATAAATAATAATCCCTTTTTATTTCAGGTGCCAACGATTTTCTCGTCAATACACCCGGTTGTTATATACCAGACTATTCTAAAAATTACAAATATGCATTTAATATGTATGGAGGGTCTACTTCTAACGTTGACCCTTGTGGAGTGAGAGCTATATACTTATATAATATGGGCAATAATAAAATCAGCTTTGGAATTAACGAAATAGCTATGAAAACCTACAGTAACAACACAAAATACAGCTGCTGTTACATGTACGCTTACAAAACTGCTTCATTTCCTGGACTAGGAACAAAATCTAAACTATAGTAAGTGTTTAACCTCATCATTCTCTGAGCCTATTTCTGACTCAGTTGGGGTCGGCTTTCTAGTCTAACTGAGATGCGCCTGAACTTAGAAATTTTTCGTGAAGCGACTGCCATCGGACCTCCACAACCAAATTGGCGTTCACACTGAGCGGGGATCGAACCCGCGCCCCCTACACAGCAGACGCATTCACTACCTGTAGTTATTGTTATTGAGGAACAGTGCTGTTTTTACATTAGATAACTAGAAGAAAACTAGGTACCTACAGTTTTGTCAACGGTCAGTGCGTTTCGTTCCCCGAATCTGCTGTTAATCCGTGGAATCCACCATCTTGCTGATTTTCGAGAGTCGCTGATTGGTTGATGAGACACGGCAACTATATAAGTACATTAAACAACTCAAATGAAACTTAAGTTGCCACAACTCAAGTGGGACGTCTCAATAACCTAACAGTCTGTGGGTCTCTAAAAGTATCAGAAAAAAGGCGTACTCTGCGGATTGCTCGAAATTCAATTTTGCGAGAGTACAGTTTCGCTCTATTTGCCTAATGTAACAACTAGAAAGATTGGAAAGTACAGCGCTCCACCAATAGATATCTGAAGCCCTACCAATATATGTATCTGAAGCCCACCCAAGCCAACTGTCCGTTTCAAAGTGATTGCCTAGTTGTGTTCAAAGTTTGCACAGATTTTCTGGTCCGCTTGTTGTATCAAAATACGTGTCAATCCGATACATTCTATTCTATTTCATTCTACAAAATGACGACCAACGAATTTCCACTGATCTAGAGGACAAAAATGGTTGGCACGCACCGATTCACTTTATATTTCTAAATCGTGTTAGACAATAAAATAGTTTCACACAATTCGTATTATAGATACAATAACATTCTTTACAGCTATACAAAATGTGTACCATTCCGTAACGGAACCATGGCAATATTACAATATGAAATTCTTAGTGTGTCATGTATAAATCAGCAGCAAAAGGAAATATACAATGATGCTTTTATTTCCGTAAGGAAGTTAACCGTACATAAAGGGAGAATGAACAGTACCGCATGGAATGTCCTATTACTCGGCATAGACGGTATATCCAGAGCAAGACTGTTCGGTACTATGCCAGAAACATATAAATATTTAAAAAACCAAAAATGGTTGGACTATAGAGGATACACGAAGGTAAAATGACAGTAATTTTCTGTTGGAATAGTATGTTCATCATTCGCTGAACCTATTAGGGTCGGCTTGCCAGTATAACTGTGATGCGGCTGAACTTCGATATTTGCCGTGAAGCGACTGCCATCTGACCTCCACAACCAATGGTCCAATGACCAATGGCGATATTGAAGTTCCAAGTTAGACTGGTTGGATTTTTGACGACTTCAACTACCCGTGACGACTGCCATAGATGTTTGTATGGCAATCGGGACCGACGGCTCAACGTGCTCTCCGAGGCACGATCAGACCAGTGCTAACAGCCATATTCATGCATACAACTTTTTGCACTGAGCGTGGATCGAACCCCGGGATGAAATAGGATTTTCAAACCTTGGAAAAAGAGAGCGAAGTGCCTCATAGAGCACTGTTCTAGAGTGGGGCCGGACATGCAGAGGGTCAATACATCGTCCGCCGAGTTCCACACACATGCGTCCACGCGAGTGAGTAGGTACACGAACGAGGGAAAGAGTTACCCAGAGCATATTCAACTCGCGGTTTTGTGGTTCGGGTCCAACACAACTGCCGCGGCGGGGGGTATTCCTGGAGATTTTTGCACGGAAGAAAGTATAATGCCCTGTTTTTATTTAACATGTTGCTGCATCGAACGAAAGTGTGCAAGGCCCTATAGTAGAGCAGGTCTACAAAACCCAAGCAAGTGTATCTTAGCTGGGCTATTCTACGTTTTTACACCCAACGTGATAAATTACCAGCATTACCAGTGTTTCATTTATTTTCAGATTGATTCTAACACTTTTCCTAATTTAATGGCTGTTTTGACGGGTATGAACTATAGCCGCATACACGATAAATGTGAGACGGGCTTATATAAGTGTGAAGGTGACTTCATATGGAATAAATTTAACGCATCTGGCTATAGAACAGCTTATGGAGAAGATTTTCTAGAGTTACCAGATACGTTTTCGAGGTACCAAGGATTCCGAACAAAGCCAACCGATCATTATATGCGACCATTTTATTTAGTAGGAGAAAAACGTGAATGGGACATTTTGTGTACAAAAATGAAGCCATCTGCCACACACTTACTGGGCTATGCGTACAACTTTGCTAATTCATATAAACACAACCATTTCTTTGGATTTTTTTGGATTAATTCGTATAGTCATGGAGCTACAGACAACCCAGCGAAGTTGGATAACGAAATGACTAATTGGCTGCAGAAACTGCAAAAAGAGAATATACTAAAAAGAACATTTGTAATACTCTTCAGTGACCATGGATTGCGATATGGTGAAATGAAGATACCCATAGAGTCATACTATGATGATCGACTACCAATGTTGTATGTGTGGGTTCCGCAACCATTTCAAAAGAAATACCCACAGAGGTATACTAATATGCTTTTGAATCAGCACCGATTAGTATCACCGTTCGATTTATACGTAACCCTAGGAGATATACTGAAATTGTCCGATAGATCAAGTCCTAGTATTATTTCTGATGGATGTGCTGAATGTACTGGATTGTTCACACTGAATTCCCTATTCAGGACATGCTCAGATGCGCGCATTAATCAAAACTGGTGTGTATGTCATACAATGGCAGCAGTTAAAAATAATGCAGCTGAAACGAACCATAGTCTGCATGTAGCCATGACATATATAAATAACATAGTTCAGAATATTAAAACTATGACATGCTATGATTGTAGGCCACTAACAATACGATCCGTTATACGATCTCACGCATTTCAAAGTGGTAGCAAAACGTACAATGTTATAGCATTTCAAACGTCACATGACGTTAAATTTGAGGCTACAATAGCATATCGCCGTGATACCAGTAAAGTCACGTCCCTGCGTTCTTTGACTAGAAACACTAAAAGAGGAAAATGTGTACGGGACTTAAATGACCGCCCATATTGTCATTGCCTAATGCGCTGTAACACATTAATTGTATAAAACATTCTCTCTACACTTAGTACACTTCACTACATATCTTAATTACTTATGTACCTACCTATTTATTTCTCATTCCTATAGAAAAAATAGTAGATTCTGAAAAATACGTAGTACGTCTGAAAAAAAATCTGAACCATGGCCGTTTATTGTTTATTAGTTATCTAATTATTCAAAAACAGCACCTTTCATCTAGGAACGTTTTGCTGATTATTAAATTGAGAGTCAACAAAAGTTAGGTTAGGTAGGTAACTAACCAATTAAGATTATGACGAGTAACGACCTATTCCAATTAGTGGGATTGGTATTTCGAGTGCTATCACAAGACTTGTAGAGCCACCTACCTTACCAACAAGCCGTCACGCACAGGCACACCTGCCGATTAACGGTCGGCGTCCTGGCGCTGGATTCCTTCTCAAGGTTGGGAGGATCGAAACGGAGGTCAGATGTTAAAAGCCATAAGTCAACAAAAAGAAGAAGTGAGTGGTCCACAGGCTTTAAGGTGAAAGCCTCCAATAGAAGCGTCGGTAAGGCTTAGTGGTTAAGAAGCTGGGCTTACGATCGAGAGGTCGCAAATTGGAATCCTGGCATCAGATCCCGCGGGTAGACCCCCGGCAGTCATAGGCATAGTCCTCTCCCAATGTACGCCATTGCTCCCGGTCCTCCTATGTAAGGAATTGTAAATGTTTTATTAATTCCTTAATGTTTTAATATAATGAGTACCACTTACTTTAGCCGTTAATTTGAGGAGAAAATTCACGGTTATTACCAATAGATAATTAGGTAGGTAAGTACCTACCATATTGACCGGATGGTCAATTTTTTTGCCACGGATGGTGGTCAATTTTGACCTACATAGTTGACAAGATATAAATATTGTGTAGGTCATTATGAATACTTTAATGATTGTAAATGTACCTACCCCTCAAGTACTTAAATCGAAGCTTAGGTATGTTGTCAAAACTACGGATAGATAGACTATTCTACATGCTATGATTTAGGTATTACTAGATGCATTTAACAAACATTAGAATACTAGGTATTTAATTGCAATTCCAATATCATATTAAACATTACATGAAATTCGTTGGCGTCAGATTAGATTGCCTGCTTATCTATTAATTTTCAATGTCCATCGATAGTATCATACATTACACTTACGACATCAGTTCTTTCTGTTAGATCTGATGAAGTGATATCTTCTAGTTAACGCGTTATGAGCTATAAAATAATATATAAAAAAATATTTATTCAAATAAATATCAAATTATGGGATGCCTCTGGTGATACAAACGTCCATAGGCCAAGGTGACCACTTTACGTAAAGCGAGCAGTGGGCTTGCTGCACACTAAGTGGTATAAAAAAAATCGAACTTATGAACCGATTCCGATAATGTTTATTTCGGTTCGTATATAAAAAATCTATGTCAAATCTATTATACCTACGCCTTCACAAAATGGCTGATTACATTTTTTTCAAACCTCCCTTAATATGGGTATCAAATGGAAGGTCTTATCTTAACTCGTAGAATAGGTACTAAACACTATAACTAAATTCTTCTCATATTCCGCTTAATAAATTCGGTACCTACTGTATAATTGAGTTATGTGTGCCGATAGATATCGTTAGGCTTTGTGGTGCTGCAAAGAAAATAGAGTCGCCGGCCGCCAAACCACTTTATCCTGGATGACGTGTTGTTCTGGATAGGAAAGGTAAAATTGGAATAGCTTATCGGAACAGTCGCCATAGTAGCGACAGAAAAATACCTGAGGCAATATTGTGTAGGTACGCTTTTTTCAGTAAGCCGACCAGTATCTGAATATCTAACCTAAGAACGCAGAGATGACTCTTTACATCTAAGAGTCATCTCTGACATAGAGCGACACAATCATAGGAGTATCACTCTCTCATTAAAAATCGATGTTATCGTAAGTACCTACCTACTATCAATAGTTCCCTTTAACTTTTTCTTTTCGCTTAACTAGTGGTTCGACACAGGTTTTTAATCTTCAAAATGCGTTACTAAGCAGAAAAGGATTTGTTATACTGAGTTTCTAAACAAAACATATTAAAAAGACACACTGAGATTGTTTACATTTATTTATTATAAGTACCCAAACAAATGAACTATAGTAGGTAAGTAGGTATTACTTTGATAGATAGCATCGAAGTGTGGATGAACGGGCCCAGCTCAAATATTATTTAGTACGAAGTACTTAATAAATATGTAAGTTACTTAATAGATAAAACTCTATATGAAGTTTCAATTCTCATTCATTCCATTACGGTTTTATTTATTTCTAGCTGAACCTCCACGAATTTTTGATCACGTCACTAGAGTTAAGTAATGTGATGGGGTGATTGTGTCGGACTCGAACCTACAAGTATGGCCGGCAAACCAGTATTTATACCCTGGGTTCTATTATGATATTCGTTTTATTCCCGTTCGGAAATCTCCACGGATACCCCTCGTCGAAGTAGGTGAGGGTAGTTGCTTCGGGCTCGACCAACCCCATGGTCGTCTCGGGCCATCAGTTGCCGAAGTTGAAGGAGCTTCTAGTATATCCTTCACGGCCCGGCTGACCCAGGGCCGTTGAAGGCTCTCTCAGGTGTGGGACCACTGTGCACATCTTTCCCCGGATAGAGAGGAGCGCGCATCGCATCATGTTCCTAAACCCCGGCCGATTTTGGCTGCTAAATTTATCGAAACCGACGAGTTATTGGCGTTGGGGATCCTACCCCATAGATAAAGAGAAATAAATAAATTAAAGATCTGCTTTGATAACACAATGTCTTTTTATTCAATATTTGCGCTTAAGTCAAATTATATAAAAAAATCATATGAATAATTTAAACATATAAAACTGGTAAGACTAAACGATTTATTCAAAAACAATTTATTACACATTCATAATCAACATATAAATATAACCGATCCTTGTAAAAAATATTTTGTACCTAAGCATTAGAAAAAATACATCAATAGGTACGATTACTTAGTCACTTATTTTTTGTCTTATAAAATACGTAATAAATAAATAATAATTAAATGTATTTTTATATTTGATTTGCATTCAAAATATTATCTACAGTTGACTTATCAACTAGCCTTATTGCATAATAAATAAGATACACAAATTAAACACATTATTATAAAAACTGGCACGAGTTATTTTCGTACAAATAATTTTTATAGTTTTTACTTGTATGAAAATCCTTTTGGAAAATTTGAGATTAATTCACTAGCATATCTATAACTGTTGATTCGTTACGAAAAAATAATTAAACGCTAATTCACAGCACTGGAACATAATATTTTTTTTTACCTTACGCTATCATATTTTTTAATAAGCTCGGTGAAGATGGTTTGTTTGGATATATCACAAATAAGCCCAGCTGAGCAAGGGCCAATATCGCGCCAAATAAATTTGGTTTCTGTAAACATAAAAAAATATTGAATTAGACACTAAAACATGGAACTTAAACATTTATAATTAAATCTGACAGCAAAGAGGGTGAAAAAGGCATCTTGGCCCAGTATCCAAGTGGCATTCTTCTAATCGTATAAGCAATTAGTCTTAGGACTGATCTTTAATATTTTGGTGCTGGTAAGAGACATACCTATTAGAAATTTATTGACCTAAGAAGAGAGAAGAAGGCGTTTGACAGGGCGCACTGGAAGCTCATGGTGAAAAATTTTAGGGTCAATGTGTGGGTCAGTGTGTGTAGTGTCCTTATATCTAGACCGTATATAGCTACGCCAATTCACTGATAAGGTACCTAATAATTTTGGAGTACTCCATTATACCTATTCCTAACATATCACATAACTCAACGAAATATACACGCGCACATTATCTCACAAATACCACGTATTCCAATTTAATCGCTGTTTTTAAAGTAGGAAACAAACATAGTATTTAATTAAGATAACAAAATAAAAAATTGGTAGCGTCCATTTCTGAACTACAGTAATTTGCATAATTTGCTTAATTTGCTTGTTTAGAATCGAATATCATGAATTGAAAAGGTAGGTACATGATACATGAAAAAAAAATTAGGTATAATGGAAGTAATTGAGGGAGGACTCTCTGAGGGATTACGAGTTATCGTTATAAAAGTCACCGTCGTAGTGATGAGGACGAGCGGTTGTTCTATACTATGACCCTTCTGCCATACCTTGCTATCCGTATGGTTATAGAACATCATTTTAAAACAACTGAAAACTAAAATAGGCCTGGAATGTATGTGAGAGAGAGTCATATTAATATAAGCCAAGTGAACTGTCACAATTCTAATTCTCGACCTAGGAGGAATAAGCACTGCGCATGTACCAACATAGTAAGTTACATACCTACCTAAAATTAGATAACTATAAACCACCGGTACTGTGGTATGCGTCATCAAAGACCCAGCACTAGCCTGCAAGAGTACGTTCAGGCTGGGCAGGCAGCCTCGGCATCCTCGTATGGCAATCATCCATCTTAACTTTAACCTATAGTCCTGAATAAATTTTATTAAATAAAAGGGCATAATTACCACTAAATATTCATCCTCCGCTATCACACCGTAGAGAGACCACAATGCCGAAACAACGAATGTCATCAATATCATTGGGAATGGTAAACACTCAGTGCTTCTGACCTTACACACATGCAGCAACTTGCTCATTGGAGCCACTATGGTGACTATAGTGAAGGAAACAGCTATTACTCCTGAAAAATTAGAATATTAATTAGCTCATTGGTCACATAGTATAATGACAAGTGTGTTTTTTTAACATCAGGTGAGGGATTTGTGCTGAGAGATTATGTGCTGTAAGTGCAGAAGACAAAGCAGGGTTTTTATGCCATCACATAACAGTGTCAACTTAGGACCTGGGCCTTTGCACTAGCAACACAGTCCACCTTCAGGGACCTCTAGTCACTCACCCTACTCACCGCCATAAACACAACACAAGGTTATTATTACTTTTAGAATTCTGTAGGGTACTTCCCCAGTTGGACTGCTCAAATGGGCTGGAATGGGAGATATTGTCATGTTCTTACCTACCATTAGGTGAGTAGGGCTTATAAATTTAGCAGCAGCACATTCTTACAATTTCTTCTTTATTTAGTCTGTCTGAATGTTTCATTTCCAATTCAAATAATTATCTGCCATGTCACTTAAAAGGATGATTAAGTGTATGATCTTGGCATCTAATGAACTGGCTAATATGTCCATTTTTACGCACCATGTAAATGATGATATGTACAATATGTTTGAATTGTGCTTAATATGGTTCTAACCCATGACTATAACAATACTAGTGGTCTTATGTTTGTTCAATGGCAACCCGTTGCGTAGAACTGGATATGAGTAGTCATGTTAACTTGGGCGACTGGCTAGTAATTAATAATTTCATAAATTATCTACAGAAGCGATCCTAGACTCAAATCTCCATCATTTTCACTATCATTACAATTTTTTTAGTCCAATTTGATTTAGCTATACAGTTCTCGGTTAGGATATTTTTTATATTTATATTTTTTATGTGTATGTTGTGTGTCTTAATGTATGTATGTTATTGAAAGTACATACATGTAGTGGATATGTTTAACTTATCTATGAAAGATTTATAAATGTCTTACCCAGCCTATCTTTAAGTAGAGTTTTATCCTCTTCAATAATAGTATATACAGTCAAGACTGATATACATACCAAAGTAACCAGCAATGGTTTTACAACAGCAGACTTTTTAAAAGTATAATTATAGAATACTATTGTATATCCTGCCATTAGTATTATTCCTATTGTGTTAACTAGATTCTGTACATTATCTTCTATCACTATTCCATACAGTAACCAAAGGTAGCAACTGTAAAAAAAGGAAATTAAAGTTTGTTACTGTTAAATTATTTTAAAAAATTACAAAAAGAATTTCAACTTACCACATCATTCCACAAATGAATGGTAGAGGCGAAGTCTCAGCTGTTGTTTTATTATTGACATACTTCTGACAAACCGGCCTGAAACAACAACAATAGTCACACAAATCAATACAAAGTACGTGTAATTTTAAACAGTCACATCATAATAAACTTACACGCCAGATAGAAGCTGAATAACTGCAGATGCAACAGCTAGAACACTAACTATTTCTTTAAAATCTGATAAATGCATTATGTAGATCTCTAAGTTTCTAATAATTAGATCATATTATTTTATAATTCTGTATAATATGATGTCTAATAGTCGCTTCGCTACTCTACCAAACCAATTCTCCAGCCCTTCCCAATTCAATCCACCACCTCGCGGCGCGGCGCGGCTCGCAATCAAAACTTCAAAATCAAATCTATGCTTGTTGAAAAAATATCGATACATCGATATATCGATATAATTTTTTCTAAACATCGATTTTTTTGAGCGATATTTAATTCTTCGATACATCGATGTATCGATATTAAATTCCAGGTATCGAAAACATATAAAAAACGATATTTATTTTGATAAAAAAGTCCTGAAAGGAAAGCTTTTTAACTAACACTTTTAGGCAACGTATGCTTTTATATAGAATGCCTGCTGTTGCAACGGCAATGTTTGAAATGAATACATTTACGTCTGTATTTGCGAATGGCTTTGCGGAAATTCAATTTCTACATCGTTATATAAATATTACCTTGAGCTTACTTCTAACCTAATCTATCCAAACCAAAATACGCGGTGTGGACACTGCGCCTCAATTTGGATAGATATAGATTAGAAAGCGAAGGTGGAAACGGAGCTCCTGCATTAGCCTTCGTGGTAGTTTTTTTTGTAACCACCATTTATTTATATTAAAGCCTGCTATGTTTCTTGCCGGATTCTTCTCAGGCCGGGGCCGCGATTCGAACCGGTGTGGTCCATTTGCTCACTAATTTATAAAATATTGTTGTCATTGACAAATTTTGTAATGCCGTTTGGTTTATACAGAATAAATGTTTTTTTTAATTTTAACTTTGAATTATGTTTCTTAATAACATTTCAAACATTACTGGCTGTGCAATGGGCATTCTATATATTGCTTAGACATTTATAGAAAACCAGTTTATACACATTGCCAGTCATATTCAGAGTGCCATTATTCTCTGGCAAATCAAAGCGATATATCGATATATCGATATTTTATTATAAAAATATCAATATCGATATTGATATATTTTTTTAATATCGATACAAATATATATCGATACTTTATTCCATTTCCCACATCCCTCAAATCTGAAATCTGACATCTGACCACCACAGAACACTTCATTGATGTATAAGGGGGGGGATGGGCCCTACCTACAAAACGCTGTGTCCTACCTACGTTCCATTTTTATGAATGGACGTTTTACTACGTTAGTGCTGTGCCTTCTACTATCGCAAAAGTGGTCGATTTACGTATACTAATACGATTGGGTTTACTTATCTTTTAACGTGTATTAACTTAACAAGACCGGTAACATGCTACAATCATGACATAATATTATAATTCTTATTTTTATTATAATTTATAGATTTCTTACTATTCCAAATGACTTTTATTTTTTAATTAATCATACACGTAAACACAACAAAACACAACCGGGACCGAGATAAATGCAATATTCTCTTGCACTTCATGCGTTTGCACTACTTACTAAGAAGTCATGCCGTCACTCACACAAAAACCGTTTTCTAGCTGCTTGTTTCAATTTTCGAAATCAAATATCTTCAAAACTACATATTTGTGTTAAGAAAATTCACTTTAGCAATTCTTTATAATCATTATGGATATTAAATTTTAAATAAGCAGTCATCGGCCCATCGTTCGTCGTTAAATCTTTTTCTTGAAGTACGTCACTAGTATGCTAGTTGTAGTAAAAGACTAGAAAAAATTATGAATGACGGGGCGCAAAGCATTCATAGATTTTGGTGACCTTGGCACGCTGTCCTTCCTTATAATAGTGCGTTAGGGCCGCCCTGTGGAACACTTATATCCTACGGCCATCTGACTGACTGAATACTCTTTGGAGAGACCAGTGTTGCCAACACCACTTGGCCTAATATCGCCGTTTCTTCGTTGCTGAATATCATATCAATGGCAACTAGCCTAAATTAGCCTAAGCGCCAAAATATTAAAATGAAAGAAATAAAATATTTTTATACATCATTTATGATTTTATAGTATCTGTATTACAAAACTTTCTAACCTAAAGAAATAACTTTCGAAAAACTTTAAAAATAAATAAATTAACCTGCGGCTCTGGTTTTATCACAAAATAAAAGGCCCGTTTTGACAGTTCGCGCCCATGAAGTTCTCAGTTTTTTACCAATCAAAATGTTATGAAGGTTATTACATTTTTCATAGACAGGTACCGCCCACTCGGCTTAGTGCTGTGCATAACGATTTTTATTACGTTGTCCACAGACTATTAATAATCAATTAAGGAAAAAAATATCGAGTAAGATTAGCCCGATTTTTATTTATTTAAACTAGTTATTAGACCGAAATTAATTACTGAACTTCACTGTGTAACTAGTGATCATTTACTGAAAATTATGAACTTGGAGCTTAAAGCAGTAAATAATGTCAGCATAGATTTTTATAGAATGACGTGACTTTGACCAAGAGGCATACGAGTGTGTTCGCCCGTCTTGTTGACTGTGAACCCGTTACGTTTGGTTTTGTTGATTTTTGGATTATTTTTGACTTAGATATTCGAGTTGTCTTGGTATCTCCCATACCGGAGATGCCGAGACAACTCGACTCTTCGAATATCTACCGAATTCGAATACTGCCAATGCTCCGGTAAAGGCACACATAGATTTGACTTGTACAATGTACAGCCATGGCACCACCGTTTCTACGGGTCTCTCTGTTTGGCGGGTCGTCTCGCGCCATCCCCACTGGTCCCATTTGTACCACCACCTCTGCCCGGCTATGCACTTGCAAATCCCTGAACGCAATGCAACCGAGGTTGGATTACTATGAAGGCTTTTCCGCATATGTGCATGGTGGTCATCCACCCGGTCGAAATTTTTGACAAATTCGTGCCATCAAATTTCTACAACCAGATTCTTGTTGATCTTGATATTCCTGTTGTTTTTGTGATTGAGTGAATGTTATTATAACAAAAATATGAAATAAAAGCAAATTGATCTTTCATAATACTGTATCATTTTATAGTACCTACAATATCAAAGACTAAGCTAATTTTCTAATCAGAACTTTAAACCAATATACTTTATATACATATTCAAATCGATCAAATCCCCATGCAAACTGGATTCGATTAATCGTGAGTATCGAGTACCGAGTCGTTTTGTTACATCACTAGTTATGCCAAGTAGGCATATGCCAAAACGGGCCTTTTATTTTGTGATTAGTATAGTCTCATTTTTTTTACTTTGTAATGTGACGTAGTATATTACTTACTACAGAGTAGTAGTGGCCGTTTAAACACAACACAACGAAAAGTCTGAGCTTATTGCTACAAGCGTTTAAGTACGTTTACAAGCATAAGCTTATTTGGTTTAAACGAAACGGACGGCACGCTTGTTTCTAGGTGCGCAGGAACTTTATGATGTACCTACTGTCGAGGACCGCGTCGCATTGCACTGGCGCGCGTCGGAAAATAGACTATATGGATCAAAAATAAAGTCGTAAATATAAAATTTTGTCAATATGATTATGCGGTTAAATTAAATATAATTTGACAATATAGATTTAAACGTGTTTAAGACTACATTACTTCAAGTCGTATAAACTTTCGTTGTGTTGTGATGCTTTTTAAGCTTTATTTTGTTTTATGCTTTTTAGTACGCGGTTCGCTGTCGGCTTAAAGAGATCGTCCGTGACGGTGCGTATGTACCTATTTCGCGAGTTTTCGAGTTCGAATGCAAGTTTCGTATTTTAATTAGGTATCCAGTTTAGTAGTTTATAAACTTATTGTATATAATTAGTGTTCAGTGTATATAATTTTAATTGTGAATATAGTAAATAGGTATAATAAAGTGTACAAATTAATAGGTATAGCGTAGTTATAATAAGTGTAAATAAAATAAGAGTATAATCTAGTGTACATATATAAACAATAGATACTGATAACAATGTCTGTTTTCAAAATCGTTAATATAAAATATCTCCAATGTTCCAACGACTAATTTACTATTATATATTAGTATAAGAAATGACAGCAAAATAGTTACACAATTATTTATTAAGTAAAATAACAAAACATGTCCAATTTACGTACGTTTATAGACGACTTATTAAAAAAGCATTTTAAGTGAAAAGCACTTTTTTAAGTCTGCTTACAAACACACGCTTAAGCGTATTAAGCGTTGTTAGAATAAAGCCGTTTATCACACTACTACTACAGAGTAAATGTGGTAACAGGGTAATGTGGTAACCCTTGTCCTTGCTACAACTTCAGTAGAATGTGTCAATTTTTGTACAGCCAGCAGAAAAATAATAGTACTTTTAATTATTACATTGCCAAATGTTTAATAGAATACTATAACAAATATTCTATGCTCTTTATTTAGCATGTAATGTTTACTTGTGTTTGTTTTGATTAAGTATTACCACTTTTGGGTACAGTTTCAGTTGAGATTGATGGGGAGGAATATTTCAATAATAGCTGGTAGTATCGATATTTTCATCGAATTTCGGACATCCCTATGAACCTCATTTTGACATCTGTCATAGGACCCAAGCTATATTTTACAAAGTATAATTACAATATATCTAGTTGTATTCAAAATTGACTTGTACATTCCTAGTAGCTAATATGAAAAACGATATTGACCATTAACATTCCTTTAACAAAACTACTTGAAAATATTGCACATACACAGTAATTCTGATCTTTTTATAATACGTGGCCTCACTTTACATTATTGTTCTCAGTTATTATATTAATTATCAAATTCAAATAAATTATATTACCTACATAATATGTAATTTTTATCTCTGCTTGCCCTACTAAGAGGCTAAAAGGTATTGAAGTTGATTTGAAGGATTACCGATCATATAATAATAAATTTTAATAATAATAATATGCTTCAGTACCGACCAAACTCCTTCGTTTATTTACCTAACTACGGACATTGGCGGAAGTCTGGGTGAATGTCTGGGTTCGCCAACATACCTACCAAAAAGTCAAGTCAAGTCAAGTTGACACGTAACGTAATGCTTAAAATGGCATCTTATGTCACTTGACTTGACAGTCCTGACCTGACAGCTGATAAGCAGACGGTCCTCCGTCCTATAGTCTTAGTCTTATGCTTAAATCATAATAAAATTGAATAGCAAAGTGAATACAATACTATACTACGTAAGATTGAATAGTAGGAATAGGAATGTCTTGTCTTACTAATGTTATTATATCTTGTAAATGCTAACACCATATATGTAGTTTATCAAGCCAACAAAACATGAAGTCTTTTAAGCTTATTGTCCACCAATCCAGCTTCAGTCGTGAGTACTTATTTAGTAAATTTATATTTTTTTGTAAATATAAACATTGAAGTATATAAGTGGGTCATTGGTTCTTGTTATTTTTATTGATTGATCTCTATATTAGCTTTGTTAACAATAGTGTATAGATACTACCTATCTTATGATAGCATCTGATTTACCAACTGTGTCATACTACAGTCAAACACACCTCCTGAGCAGAGAAGACACCCTGGCAGGTGATCCGGAGATAGTAGTTTTTCAAACCTATCAACTAGGTATATAAGATATAAGTCTCTGTGTTATGAATTAAACATAACATAACATAAACTCACGCCTATATCCCTGAAGGGGTAGGCAGTGGTGCTAGCACCCACATTTCGCCAGTTTATGTTTAAGTCCCAATGTAATAGGTGGTGAGCCTATTGCTATTAACCGGGCACTTATAAACCTGCAATAAATACAGTCAACTTCGAAAAGCATTGAAAAATCATTGGTGTGTGTCATGGTAAAACCTGGGATCGAACCCGAGACCTCGTCTCAGCAGTCATTATCCATACCATTAGGCTACCACGACTTCTGAATTGCAATACATTTATTTTTATAGTACTTTGCAGGAAGGTTTGTGAGCAGATTCAGCTCATTTGAAACAGTTTTAGGGTCATGCATTATATTTAAAGAACTAATATCTTTTCCAGCATTTGATCTCATTATAAACCTTAAAGACTACCCAGGTTTGAAAGAAAAGGATGTAGTTGCTATATATCATCCTGACAATGATTACCCTCGTCTTCTACTCCAAGTTTTTAAGGTGGATGTCCCAGGACGAGGCAGAGGTAAGACACATTGAATGTATAAGTAACACTGTAGGAGAAACCACAAACATTATTTTTCAATAAATTGGATTGCAGTAGCAACAGTTTTGTCACATTTTCTTATCATAAATTCTACAAACAAAATGAATACGAACAGTAAATATAAATATGGTTATTGATAATTAGATAAAGTGATTTATGTTATTACTACTACCATTAACCGAAATATCTACTAATGATGATTGAATAAAAATGAATTTTGAAATGGATATTAAAAGCCTGACAAATACTCAACTTTTATCTCGGGCCATAATATGTTACCATTCTTATATTACTTATCTCTGTGGATACAGTCACACATATTAACAGAAAGTATCAATAACACTCTTATTTGTATATTCACAGATACTATCAGCGTTGAACAGAGTATAGCCACAACATTCCAACTGAGAACTTTTGCCGATGTTTATGTGAACATTGTAAATGTGGCAGATGTGGCCCTTGATTCTGTGGAGCTTACCTTTAAAGATCAATATATGGGAAGGTCGGAAATGTGGCGGTTGAAGAATAATTTAGTAAGTCATACATCATTACTGGTGTGTAATTAACTTGCTGTTGCTAGCAGCTTGCTTGAAATAATGATATCTTTATTCATTATTTCACATGGGCACAGTTTTCTTCTTTCTTCAGCTTTATTGAATTTATTAATCTCAGGAACTACTGCTTTGTATTGAAAAAATATTTTTGTATTAGTAGTATTGTTATAGTCTGTTTATTAAGGAAGACTATATAACATCACACTACTACCCAAGGAAGTAGACAGTAATCGTAAATATAAACAAATCTGATAGATTCCTATACATACATTTTAAAAAGCCCTACAAAGCGCGACAACTGGTTTAATATCGTCATGGGTTGTATAAAACATCGAAGTTCAACCACGTCGAAGAGCAGTGGTGAAAGTCTCAGCTTCGTCCAGGATTTACACAGGGTGAAGACATGTGTTGGTACTTCAGTATATACTTCAACACGTGTCATAGGAAATGATTTGTGTCATGACCTTATCTAGGTTATCAATCGATATTTCCTATTACACAGTAGTTGATTATGGGCGAAGTGAATGAAGATGGCGACCACAGTTAATGAACGTCACACATCAAACAGCTTCTGGGATATTATATTGATGATATACATGAAAGGGGGCAAAGGGCATTTGTAGCCCAAACCAATTTCACCTGGGTCCACCTGCTAAACAACGAACGAGTCTGAGGCGCTTTTACTTTTATGTAACTTTTATCCCAGGATTGGGAGGTCACACGGCAGTCGGTCCCAGTACAGCCGACATACTAAAAATACTCTAAAACATTTAGCAGATCCATTGCTCCGACGTACAAACTTTATAGGCAAAGGCGAGCGATGTTTGCTCAGAAAATACAAATAAGAGGGGGAAAAGGCATTCTAACTTCACTTGTACCCTTATTATAATCAGTTTGATTGTATTGCGTTATGTTAATGAAATTTGGGGCATTTATATGCTATCATTTTCAAATTGATTTTATTATGCTATCTTTTTGAACCCGCGTACAGTTGATAATTATAATGCTCTGACCACGGAATTACCGGATTACGTCTAGACAGTGTTTGTAAATTCCGATGGTTCGTACTATTGTCGATAGATAGGTCCAACGTCACACTCAACGTCAAGACTTAAAGGATAATTTCGAGTGGTCTAGACGTCAGGTAGCTCAGTGCTCAGAGCACTCTCCCTTTAAGAGACTGGCCGCGAGTCAAGTGCCGTCTGGACATTCACTTTTTCAATTTTAAATCGATTTATTTGGGTTAAATTATTTTTCGCTAACATCCAAATTGTTGCAGGTCGGCACATGCGTGTACTTGAATAAAAAAATTGAATATTGCGGCGGTACTATACGATGTCAGGTTTACGAAATGTGGTCTCAAGGTGATAGGGTGGCGTGCGGAGTCATCACTGAAGACACTAAGATAGTGTTCAGATCTTCTACCTCCATGGTCTATCTCTTTATACAAATGTCTTCTGAAATGTGGGACTTCGATATACACGGGGATTTATATTTCGAGAAAGCTGTTAATGGTTTTCTTGCAGAGCTCTTTGCTAAGTGGAAGGTAAGCAATGCATTTACTTGAATAGATAGATAGCAAGAATATTATTCCATTTTGTAATAATGTTAATTATTTTACAGAAAAATGGTAGCAATCATGAAGTGACAATTGTGTTGTTCTCTAGAACATTTTATAAAGCTAAATCTTTAGAGGAGTTCCCGCATCACATGAAAGAATGTCTGCAAAAAGATTATCGGGGCAGATTCTATGAAGATTTTTATAGGTAAATTCAAATTTCTTATTTCTGATTTTGCAGCAGAATACTATAGCCGCGAAATCACTGTAAAATCAATTATGATGACCACTATTTCAACATAACTTCGACTTCATATTTTCAACTGAAAGTGTGCGAATTTAATGAATTTATTTTTACTGTGTAACTCAGCATTATCGTCTATATAGGGCTAATAGTATTTTATCATAATATGTTACTACGTTCTGAACGAATTCATTTATTTGTCACAGAGTTGCAGTTCAAAACGAGAGATATGAAGACTGGTCAAACGTTTTACTTCAACTAAGGCGTTTGTTTACTGACTACCAAAAAATCGTACTCCAATATCACGAAAGACCAAATATGGAAATTCCAACAGCCATAAATTCTACAGCAGCTCAAGGCAACTTTCTAGAAGTTTTGAACATGAGCTTGAATGGTAAATTTCAAAATAATTATCTATCTATCATGGTTGTTGTTAATCTCAACTGCTAATTTTATCTAGGTATTTTATATGGTCTATGTTTCTCTTCCAGTCTTCGAAAAACATTATTTGGACAGATGCTTCGACCGCACTGGTCAACTAAGCGTAGTTATCACTCCTGGCGTAGGCGTGTTCGAAGTTGATAGAGAACTGACGAACGTCACTAAACAACGCATCATCGACAACGGTGTGGGCAGCGACTTGGTCTGCGTTGGAGAACAACCCTTACATGCAGTCCCACTTCTGAAATTCCACAACAAAGACAACAATCTTAACTCAATAGACGATTATTCTATGCCGCATTGGATTAATTTATCATTTTATTCGACTAACAAAAAAGTGGCATATTCCAATTTTATCCCTAGGATAAAATTACCTCCTAGAAAGAGCCAGGAACCGTTGAGGAAAATGTACGACGATGAAAAGAAGGGGAAGTTGTTGAAAGAGGATGACTATATGCATAATTCCATATTTGATTATGATGCGTATGATGCACAAGTTTTTCAGTTACCACCAGCGCATAGTACATGGTGAGTTTCCACTATACTGTAGTTTCCTCAACGTAACAGTATACCTCTTGGTGCTGTCCTGTTTATTGAATATATTACTGAAAAAAAATCACCATTTAGACCACGATATTTACTTAAATTTTTATAGTTAAAAAGTAATAGTCACAAGATATTTTAAAAAGTACACTGTTTTCTTTTTAAGATAATGCAGATCATATCTGTAGTTGGAGCTCTCAAAAGTCCGACTAGCCTAACTACAGAACTTCGATATCGCCAATTTGTTTGTGGAGGTCCGATGGTAGTTGCTTCACAGAAAATATCGAAGTTCAGCCGCATTTTAGTTAGACTAGAAAGCCGACCCCAACTAAGTTGGGAATAGGCTCCCGTCCCCGCATGGGAATTAAGAATAAAAAGTAGTCTGTGTTATTTCAGACTACAGTCTACCCATGTATTAAATTCTAGCTAAATCCATTATGTCGTGGGAACGTTATTGAATAACTAACCTAGAGGTTTCTCTCTCAATCTATCTGCACTAACTTGCACCTTTATAATATTAGTAGGATCGACGGACGAAAAAAATTGTTGGAAATTACCGTTTTTCATTGTATTTCACAGCGTGCAGAAAGTAGCTCGTACCAAGAAAACTTCAGTAGCAGGTCTGGAAGGTATGAGTCGAAGAAGTCCGCCCACATCTAGTTTACATCACAGAAAAATGTCGGATCCTGATATTCATCATAGCGTTGCTGATATCATAGCTGGTAATAGTGAGTTATTTACGAAGTATTGGTTCTTCTAAGAGACCAATATCTTATAAGAAAAAATATATTTTCAAGAATAAAGTTACAAGCGTCTTAGCGTAACGTTTTTACTACAAAACTGTAAGACTTGAGCAATATTATAGTTATCTACTTGATTTCAATAATATCTTTATCTATTGGACCAAACCAAAAAGCCTTTTTGATATACTTTTTTATTAGTTAACCATCATAGTTGTTTACTTACAATGAATTAAAATCTTGTATACTTTCAAAATTTTAGGTAAGCAAGGTGCCTACGACACGAGTAGCGATGTGACAGATTCGCCGCTGTCTAGCAACAGACTTTCACCGCGAAGCTCCATATCTTCCCACAAGCCGGTCATCAGGACGGGGCGAGCACTTATTAATCCGTTTGATCCATCACATGTGACTGTCAAACTGACGAGTAACAGGCGCAGATGGACACATATATTTCCTAAAGGTAACACTGTCTTTTTTCATAAAAATGTTTTACAATAAATCACGAGTCGGGTGGGGTAAACGCGAGTACTATTGGGGTAAGTGCGAGTACTATTGGGGTAAGTGTGAGTACTATTGGGGTAAGTGCGAGTGCTATTGGGGTAAGTGCGAGTAGCAAAATAAAAATAATACTCGTGTATTAAACTATAGACAGTATAAAATTAAAAATACTGTGTACACTTATATATTTATTTTAAAAATTACAAATGCCCCTACGCGTCTTTGATTGTATTTATTTATGATTTCGTTTCTTGTTACTAGGTCCAACTGGGGTATTAATACAGCAACATCACTATCAAGCGCGACCAGCTGGAGGGCCTGCCTCGAGGACTGAAGACCATCGCTCTGAGAACAATATACCCAAAGACAATGGGACTTCAATTATAAATAATAATCACTCTATTTATCAAGTTGATGGTAAGTCTTATGATGAATATAATTCAATCTTTAAAATATACTCGTAATATACAAATAAAATGAAACTGAACGACGCACTTCTATTCCAACATGATCGAAGTATGTCATTGCACTGAAGCTCCTGAAAAAAGGAATCCCATTTTGTCCTAATATACTTTGGCATAAGTTTTAAAGGCATAATGATTCTGTAACATACACTTCGTTTAGGCATAATTAGCCTAATTGTAAATGGCATAAACTTATTACGTAATTGCCGCTTGTCTTATATAAAACCCAATTCTTTTCAGGTAATGTTATAGGACGCAAACGTATGATATCTACATCAGGGACGTTAGGTGTTCTGGGTGGCAATTCAAGTGCGCCATCAACAACAAACAATGCTTCGTTAGCTTTATTGTGGGGCGCGACTGGCGAACAGGAATGGACTCCCGCTCTTACTACAGGTTGGTTGAGAGAACATAATTTATTTCGCAATTTAATTAACTTGTTTAATATGCAGAGATGTTTGTGCAGTATGGCGGCATTGGTGTACCTACTTATGTAATACAAAATCATTGGTTTTGAAACATACACATACACTGCTTTTGGTTTGTACATTGTAATTTACGGGAGCTATTCATGTCATGATCATGAAAGGTTAAAAGTTTAAAAATTTGCAAAGTGATTTAATAAATTTAATCATCATATTTGATAAAACTTTCATATAATTATTAATTCCATTATTAATAAGTATAACTTATATTCATTTCTGAACATCACAATTATCTATCATTTTGTATTGTAGCTATTTACATAATTTAGGATGGTAACAGAAGGAATCACAACCTACATTTTATATACACACAAAAAAGAAAATTATTCAAATATTTCTTCTAGATGAATATAATGCATGTTACAAACTTGGCATGCAATAATGTTTTAATTACTTAATTACTACTTACATTTTATTCATTTAAAATCTTCTAGGAGATCTATTTGAATTAATTTCAATTTGCACTCATTTTGGAAAGGCATAACAGTATTCTATTTCACCATTGGAACTACTGTTAAAAAGTTGATTAAACATCATTGAATATTTGTATTATTTTACTAAATGTTCACTTCATTTTTGATGTTTCATGATATCATCGCGTTGAAAATTATCTTCAAACCTCATTGGATCCAAGCGAACCGAGCTATAGGTTTGATATGCCATTTATTGGATTTGCATCGAGTAGTTTCTGCATTACCTATTATTATATGTTAATTGGTATAATATTATATGCTACAGGGGTTATATTTTTATTTTCAAGGCTTTTAAATATAAATTGTACATATTAAGTACATATTTATATGGATAAAACTACAACAATGCTACGCACATAAAAGTTAGAAGGGCTTATATTATTGTTATTTTCTAAGGTATAAAAACCTCTTCTTATGTTTGGAATGAGAGCTTTATTTAAATTACTTGAATCATGCTCAATGTATAGATAGTATTTGAGTCATATTTTCATCAACAATTGTTATTATAGTAGCAGGAAATCATTACTCATATTATTTTACAGTCTAAACTGTCAGTGAATATACGACTGGTATAAGTTATATATATCGATGGTCACAGATTCTTCACATAGTTTCAAATGCCACCGTCAACGTACACGGTATAATTCCAAAATTACTACAAAATTGTGTCACTATAGCGTTGGAATGTCGACTATGCGGTATTTCAACCACTCACGTAATTTTGCCTAAAGAATGGTATGCTAATCAAAATGTTTTAAACTTGTACAACTTTTCTATCAACATTCCCATAATAAATAAAAAGTACAGAGTTGCCATCGCAAAGAATTGATATAATATTACAGAAGCAAAATAAATACAGCTCTCACTTCATTACCCCACCCTTATACCTGTAAAGAAAGCGTTAAACAGCATGTGGCTTGATCTAAAATAAAGCTTTTTTAACCACAGCACACTCCACTTCATTCACATCGTATCATATGCATCTAATCTGTATATAATGTAATTCCTTGTACGATATTGTACGAAATATTATTTAAAATGTAAGTAACAAAATAGAATTAAGGCTGTTTATAGTTTAGCAAATTCGCTGATATGCTTATAGGTACCACTAAACACCAAACTTTTCCTCTCCAAATTTTCTACTATTTACCTAATATTTTTAATAATAAATAAAGACTTAGGACATTGGAACTTCAATTTTTAAGTTCAAATAAGTTCTTATCATCAGTGACGAAAAAAAAATTTATACTAGGATATTGCATTTATTAAAACAATGATAAATATATATACATTATGTTGTTAGGTGTGGATTGGAAATCATTGACAATACCAGCGTGCCTACCCATCACAACTGACTACTTTCCGGATAAGCGTTCTTTACAGAACGACTATTTAGTATCAGACTACAACTTACTGCCAGATGACGTCAATGCAGACTTTGCACGAAACAGAGCCATTTATAAGGAACCATTGACTACCATGGAAGTCTTCAAGGAGTTGGTTTCACAGAGATTAGCGCAGGTAGTTACAATATAATCAGTAAGTATAAATAATAGTGGTTTTACGTTTTTCCTAAGACCGCCTGCTTAGGAGAAGTGGTAGCAATCATTAAAAGATAGAAATGGAATGGTAAATTTGAGGGATGGGAAAAAATCGGAAGAGACCACGGTTCGTTTTTTATATAGCTTGTTTATTTTATGCCATTACGTGAATGATCGCCATTTGACCACTCTACCCTGAAAATGAACAGACTCTATACCAGTGACGAAAAATTAAAATTTTGAAAAGGAAAGCCAGTAAAAAAATAAACTTACCTAGATCTAGTTTGTCGTGCGCCATGCGACGCATTAAGAGGCCGGAAGGAATCGTGTTATTATTTTATTAATCTTATTAACCTCTCACCTGGTTTAACAATCCCCACCATAGCAGTACTAAAATATTACTAATTGTCACACACACCTTAAAAGCAAGTAAAAAACTTCTTACCCGAAGAGATAATGATTTCGTATGTGCAATATTCAGTACATGCGACGAACAAATCTTTACACTACGTCATTAAATTTCATCATTCATTTCACTCTCCACTTACTCTATTTCACAGGGCTTCCAACTGATAGTAGGAGTGAATGAGAATGAGGTAATAGAATCTCATTGCCCGTCCTCTGCTGCGCCGCCGCCTTCAAAAGTAGCTCCTCAGATGGGCAAGCCAAATAATGTCACGCCTACAAAGCGATATCTACTCTCTATTGGGAGGATATTCCATAAACTGACTCTAGTCGAATCTACCATTACTGTTACAAGATACAGACCCAGGTAATATCTTACTACTAATACCTATCCAAATGTGAAATTTGGATAGATACCTAAATGTTGTCCAATCTATCTATTCTTAACCGTCTTGTGGTTACGGTGCAGCCTTAACCCTACTCTACCCTCAGATAGTTGTATAATATGAGAATTTTGAATATCCCATATGTTACTACTATGTAGCTCAGTAGTTGGTCTGATCTGTCCGCTTGTAGGGGCTAGTCGCGGGTTTTACGTTCACTGCTCCAACCTAAATCAATAGGAATAGTTAGTGTACTAATTACTTTAAAATTTTAATGTAGATAATTGTCACTATGACTTGACCAATGCCTACGAGACTTTAATTTAAACGGTGCAAACATATAAAGCTTTTTGAAGTAAAGACATAATTGCTGTATCAAGTCTGGAGTATGAGATTTGTCAGGCTGAAATTATGTCTCACACACAGGTGGCAACATTCAAGTATATTATTATTTAAACTTCACAATTTTCACACATGATTGTGCTAATGACAAAACGGGATTTAATCTTGAACTACAATTAAGATGTTCGTCCCAGACGTCGGGGTAAATATATACAAACACCTCATTTGTAGTTTAAATACTTGTAGTCCCGTTTTGTCATAATCACGTTAGTATGCTTGCGCAAATGGCTTGTGTTTACAAGTACTTGAGCAAATTTTAATTTTATATGAACGTGAAGGGCTACCATGAGAGTTTGGGTGAAATTAACCAGTCAATAAAAACAAAAGACAACTCACTTAAAGAAGAATTTTGAATTTTGAATTTTGTTACCATAATATCATTTCAGACACCCGTACCCGCCCTTCAACATACACTACCGATATCGTTTCCATGCACCGAACCATGACACGTACGAGGTATCCTGGGTATCCTTTACCACGGAAAAATTGGAGACGTACAATTGGAATTACATGGATCACTATATCTGTACGAGAGGGGACACCGACTTCGCCCTCGTAGAGGTTAATATCACGGTAATTACGGTCACAACTTAGTAAAATCCTAACATAGTTATACAGCCTAAGTTGTGACTAATTTTAAATGGTAGTTAATAAGCCAGAAAAAAAAAACAGATTTTCTAAGGTGAAGCTGATCCCATGCAGATATGCTTAGAATTCGTGTACACAAGACACGAAAAGAAGATGGAGATAAATATTAGTGTTAATACCGGTTGATGTTATAGTGGTTTCGGAAAAAAAGATTTTGGCCACAATTTCGATAGTAAAATCGTAAGGAAGTCCTAATTTTGCGAAAAAAATTTTTTTTTTTTACACGTCCCGTACATTTTTCTTTTCACCTGTACATTATTGCCATACACAAAGTATTTTTTTTTTCAAAATAAAACTGCCATTCGATTTTGCTACCGAAACTGTGTGTGAAACAAAATATTCTTTTGCCGAAACCACTATAAAATCACCGTGAATAATCAGAGTATTATATAAGACAACAACTCTATCACTCTTCCTTCTTCATGCAATCACACCCCTCTCTTTCAACTTCTTACCCTCTCCTATACTCTCTACCCCTCCTACCCTCTCTCCCCCGCTCCTACACTCTCTATATCCCACTCACTCTATACTAACTTTATTTTTCTTTCTACGACTTTAGTTTCATATATGCCGTAAAGTATGTTTTTGAACGAGAGAAGATAAACTTTGAAAACAGCAATTTTTCTTTACATTTGAATCACATTGTGTTCTCTTACAATTTCAATGAAGAATCTCTTATAGAATTTAACTATTATTAATAATTCAAATGTGTTTTTCAAGGCGCTTAAGTATTGGCGTTTCCGAACGTTGCTCTTGCCTCTCTACAACCCAGCCACGAAGCTAATAATGGATGACGATACAACACATTGTGACATATACCCCACTCAAACGAGACACGATCTCGATCAGTTAACGGATGGTTTTCTGAAAATGACTGAACAGTATTTCAATAAGGTCAAAAGACCAAATAAGCAACGGGTAAGTAATATTACTAGTACATGTTAGACTCCATTTATAAATAATATCAATGCAGAGAGCCTTTTAAAAGTCTGTTAAAACTATTTTAAATATTCCCACATTTAAAAGTAATTATACTGATTATAATATTTTTGTATATGTATACAATACAATGTATCGTCTACATATACAAATGTACACATGTAATGTGTACGTTTGCTTTTCTGTTATAAAGTACTTGATGGTATACTATAATTCTACTATGAAAATACCTTAATAACCCCAAAGATCATAGCAAAATTATTCAAAATCTCCATTAATGGAGATTTAGTACTTTAGTCTCTATACAAATTTATATATATAAAATTTGAAAATGGTAAGTATCTATCTGATAAAATAGATACTATTCTCTTTTCTTTTAATATAATATATATCTAGATATTGGTATATATTATTAATCCACTTTGAAATAATTATTTCGTAAATCGTTTGTAAATATGTACATAACAATATCAATATAAATAAAATTAAATTTAAAATGGCCTATTATCCGAATAGTGTTTAAGAGGAAGCATGTTATTTGCACAAAATCTCACTTATATACCTACTTGTTGCACCGCATGTACTTTAGTTGAGCACCGTTTCCTAAAAAATTGACAGTAAAATAACGCACATCAAGTTTACCGACTTTTCTAAAAAATAACAGTACCGGTTATACTGAATTATTTTTAAATTGGGAAATATGAGTAAAATAGAAATAATTATAACAAAAAATGGGTAACTCGTTTGCGTTATTTAACTAACATATTGTATAGTTGTGCAGAACTGCTTGTAATAAAAAATGTATTGCACAGTATTTAAGTCCATACTAAATGTTCACTCAAACTTGAAATTTAAATATTTCACTATCCTTTTTGTGTAATGCGCATGATCAATCAATTCCAAATAGTAAATCTATATTTGTGACTTTCAAAATTTATTCTTTGTTCCAAATGCAAAATCTTATTTATCCGTGATGTTTGTATGTAGTATGTACCTACCTACCTATATTATGTGGTATGTTATTAATTTTGATCATGTTTAACTTATTTTTATGTTGCACACAATGTGTAATTTTTTAATTTCATGTTTGAGTCTAAGTGCATGTTTGACTTACATGAATGTTTTTATTAATCCTAAAAGACCGCAGACGAGCCGGGCCGTACCTATGTAGTAAATTTTTATGCAGTAGAAAATTTGATGCACATGCGATTATTTTCAATCAATTTCATTTGCTAGGTATCTATATTTGCAAAGACTAGGGCAATATGAAACTTAGATTAGTGGTAAATGCTACTACTAGCATTACTTTGTAATATTTTTATTTAGCCGTTAGCAAAAAGACATCACGGCACCGCTCTGTGGTCTATAAAATACGTTGCGAAAATCAGCAATATGCCTCGAGATCGCGGGCTCTCAATATCGTTATTGGGGGCGTTCGGTCGGAGGGAGGCGACAGTACTTCGAGTGACATGGAAGGATCACAGGGTCCCTAGGGCCCGGTGTAAGGGTCCCTTGTAAGGTGTGGGTGCTGCAGATGGCGATGGCGGCAGGCGGCGCAGACGCAGCGCTGACTCGACGCCGACACTCCACCTCGATCCTCATGCGCAATGTCCAGGTACCGGCCCCACGCTACACTAAATAATAACTTATTTGATCTTCGTAGACATACAAATGTTAGTTTTCCTCACTGTTTGAGTTAGCCAAACATAACGAACTTGAATGAAATTTGATAAGCGGTAAATTGATAAGTATATAATTTATTGTAAGTTTAGAGTACTTCTAGGGTACGTGAGTTATAATTATGGCCAACAGGTAAATAATGTTGACGAACAGCAATGCAAGAAATAATTTCCAATTTATATTCGCATTTTGTTTTATAGTTACTGAACGGTGTTAACTTATACAACGATATGTTATGTCTACGTCAGTTATTATTTAGTGTACAGCCCACTTTCGCCACTCCCTCCGTCTCCACGCCAGAACTATCTTGATACTTTTCAGTTTGTGCCACGATCAAATGGGACAGACTTCTCATTTTTTGTGCAAGAATGTGAATATCAAAATTTAATCTATTTTCAAAGTGCATAATGTCTGGTCGTTTGATCGATTGAGTTTATATATTTTTTCGATTCGGCAATAAAATTATATATTTTATGTTATTTTCTGTGGCATATTTGCGCACTCATTTCATTGGCAACATTCAAAAGAGGTTTGTAAATGATTGATTTTGTATTAACCTTCCATTGGAGTGGCGTTTAACTTCTAATCTTACACCTTAACCCACGTAGATTGATATAAAAAAAGTTTATCAAGACACAGTAGGTACTTACTAATTTCACTGAATTAAAAACCATAATTTTATAGATAACAGTGCAGGTTCTTAGATTCTACAGGTGGATATCACAGTTAGTCTACTATAGATTTTTTATTGCAAATAACGTCTGTATATGTTATACAATAATAAAATGTAAGACTTAAAACGGTTATAAGTAATTTTTGAAACATTATTACAGTCTTATAAGTATTTAAATTTAAAAAGAATTCAAAAATTTCTTGCCTGGTTTTAGGTTTTGTATTCTACATGGTGGTCTTGTTTTTACAATATTGTTGAACGAGTACACCTCTATATATAATGCAAACTGCGTATATATTTGCACTGCTTATTATAAAATTATGCGATATATATCAATGCACGGAATGCACCAATAATAAAACATATTTTATTTGCTCGCTTTTTCGTTTTTTTTGAATTTTTATATGTGTAGTGTACGACAGATTATTGTGATAGAATGATAAGATTCATTGGAATGATAATATAATTTATCAAACTGAGATTGTAGAAAAAAATTGAAAATGTGCAGTCATATTCATAACTATTAGAGATCTATAAAATGCCATGTGAATGAACATTATGTCAATAAATGGTAAAACTTTGAATGATAGTCCGATATTTATCCGAATATTACACTGATTTTACTCAATTGTTATTATGTGGGACATAATATAATTAACATTAATGAGCACTACGGTGTTATTTTTTCGCCCAAGAAAAAAATCAGCAATGTATATTGCCTTTATAACTTGCACTTAGATAGAAGTTAAGATGGTCTAGCTAAGTCTTTTTTTAACAATTGAGCTAGTTAGGCCAAGCCAGTTACAAAGATTCCGGTAAATTATACTAGGTATTTTAATGATAAAACAATACCAGTTACAGAAGATTATGAAATACCTAATGAAATTTCGAAGCATTTGGTATGCTAACTATTCAAATCGATTTATCGATACCTATCGATTTCAATTCGATTCGATCCGATTCGATTTGAATGAAAGTTACTGGACGCGGATCCAAGTGCTGTCTGGACATTCACTTTTCCAATATTAATTATAACTAAGGTTTACTAATTTGATCAATAATACTTTTGATAATTGATTGCACATTACATTATTATTACAATATTTTGAATATTATACTGCAATATAGGTGATTTCTGTCGTGTTAAAGTGAGTGTTGTGTGTGGTGTATCAGGGCGGAGTATCGAACTCTCCCTTCAGGGAGCGCGTGGGCAGCACCCGACTACCTGATCGACCGAGGCTCCGGATCGAAGCCATGTCAGTACAAGATACTAGGTACATTATTTCACTGTGTATTTTTAAACGAGCCATTCATTACATCTGGTGGGTCATTTTAACTTAAAAATAAACAGTGATTTTTCAATGTGTTTATTATATGCGTTTCATTCTAGATTGGTCATAAAATGATAACAATATCCGCTTCCGATATTTTGTTCAAATAATCACTTATGAAATAAAAAATAAAAAAAATTACAAAGAAACGCGTATAGAAACTACATTGGCGTACTTCAGGATTGCTTCATGTGTATGTTAGCTGCATGATGTGCTGGTATGCTTATGCAACATTTTATTAATTAGGACTACCTATGTATATCTGCGCTTCTCTGTTTGTACCTGTAATTAACACTAATAGAGTACCTACACATTGACTATATTTTCTATATTTTTTTTTCTATGCGAAATACTTTTTTATTTTTTCATATTTTCTTTTTTAATATATTTTTACAGATTGTAATGCCACTTCGCATCTCGAAACGGTTAATTTTCTTTCACTAAATCATTGAATGCTTGCCCGTGCCAATCCTCATAGTTGCTTACTCTTATTCTTGTTTAATGTTTTATTGCAGCAACTATCACCTACTAAGTTACTAAATACTAGTCAATGCCACATGTAAGTATACCTATTCGCTTCACCACCAATCATTATGAATTTACAAACAACATAAGCCTTGATATCTTGTACAAGATCAGCATAGCCAATAAGAGGGTTCTTATCTAAAGACGCGATTGATAGACTTGGGTTTACCACTCGGACCAGCCTATCGAACCACGAAAATAAAATCAGCCTTAGACTTTATTTATATGGAAAGTAGTGTCGCGAGATATTTACATTAGCTACGACCGTTACACTTCAATTCCTGGTTGGCGCGCCGGCGCGCGATGGTACGATGCGCGAGCGCTTGGACTGCCACCGCGTCCTTCTGCTAGCAAATAATGCTCGAGAAGGAGACGGTGGTCCGGAACCGGAAGAGACTCTCAAAAAGACCTCCATCTTCCATGAGCGCGGGTCCTGGGTGTGATACCATGGTAGATGGGGACACCATGGTCCCCACACCCGAAGGAGGCCATCTCATAGAGATGTTCCAGGGTCAACCGGGGTGCGAGGAATATTTTACCTACTATCTCACCTCGGGAAACCGAAGACTCGATACTGCGGGCGATTAAGTCGGTCCCAGTCCGACATAACTGCCAAAATTTTAAAGCGAAACGAAAATTACTTGTGGTTATTATTCCTCAGAAAGACCTATAGATACAATGCATGCATATTCATCTCCTCTGGGATTCTCCAAAGAGAAAGGGTTATTCAATGTGGTGATATGCACGGGTTGTGTTCAGAGAGCTCGCTTCAAGTATCATCAGCGTGTTATTAACCAATCAAATCACTAAGTAGTGATAAGGCGGCTAACCGTCCTGCATTCGGTGGAACCGTTTTGCATCAGCCAGTGTAATCTCGCAAAACAAATAGTTTTTTATAATTGAATACATAATTCCGCAAAACTTTTAATGCTTCCCGCATCTCCAATTGTTTTATAAGGTTGCAAAGTATTTCCAATGCATATATAAAACAATCTAGGCTAGACGCATTAATTGGGGCCTAGGGTGGTCCTTTATGACTAAACAAACTCACGCTGATAACGCTTTAAATGAGCTCAACGACCTACCAAACCAAACAATAACTTTAGCACAGTTCGTTTAGACTTTAGGTTGTCGGCAAATTCTATCAATATGATAATGATTGGTGTGCTCAAATTCATTATACTTACCTAATTTTTACTATCTGCTTAGTAGCTTGAGCATAAATCTGCTTTTCAATCATTGATTAAATTCTAATTGCAATATTTTCATATAGTGTAATGTAATATTATGACTTTCAGGGTCGCAGTGAAAACTGTTCTTGAAAGGACTCAATCGCAAACTGGCGAAAGCGATGATACATATGATGACGGGTAAGATGTATATATTACTTACTAGCCTGTACCCACGTGGAATACTGAGCCGTTCCTATGACCTATATAGACAAAATTATATGGTTTTACACGATCTAAGGTTGAATTCACCAGTGAAACCGGTTCAAAGCAAATTTTCTAAAATGTACTAACTTAATCTGTGGTACATGAATGAATGCCCGCTTTTTATTACAAACTATAGTAATAATGACGGAACGGGGCTTAATCGTAATCTATATAAAGTAATTTTTTGTATATTTACACCAACGTTTCGGACGTGACATAACGTCCATAAACTCCAGACGAAAATCGTGTAAATTTATATCAACAAACTGTATTAGGTAAGCGATTCATCACAAGAGGGAACTGTCTCAAAATTATGTTTTTGTCAGAAGATAGGTTATTTTAAAATCTTTGTATATTATTACAGTGTTATAGAACCAAAACTGAAACCGAACGCGACATTGATGGAGATAGTGGATCGGATGCGCAACCCTACGTTAGGTGTAGGCTTCTTACAACAAACTGTCAGTCTTCCGTCCCATACCTTTGTGTCTATATACGCAATACACTGGCTCCAAGCCAACATGGAAGGAGTAAGTTATGAAAAGGCAACCAGCATTATGGAGGTAATTAAAATATATTTTTTATTTAGGGTATACGTCAAATTGACTTCACCCCGCCTGATAGTAAGTTGAAGGCAAAGTCTCAGGAAAGAGAGTCACCGTTCCTTACAATGGTGGCACTCAGCTTGACGCGCTCATCAGACGCTTTTTTACGCCCCGCTTAAAGGACCCGGGACTGTAGGAAAAAGGAAACATCTGGTGCCGCAGAGGAAAGACTCTCCGAATCGCTTGGTTCTTGATGGAATATTTCCCTCCTGATGTGGGTGACAACTAAGCCCTGTACGTGTTGTCCTGTGTAGGATCGGATGAGGTGGGATTAATTGGATTATTTGTTGGGACTTGACTTGACTTTATTCCGTATATTGCCATGGCAATATAGAACTCTATATGCACAACCTTATACCATCTACATTGCTCGATGTCTCTTGCAGAAACTACTACAAGAACGATTGATATGCCACGCATCAGGCGACTATTCGAAGCGGTTTGTTGTAGGATATTATATGTACCATATATTGCCTCAGAAAAAAGAAAAAGGTATGTGATTCGCAGGTTCTCTGCAAACAAATACATAATATGTAACAATTTCATAGCACAATGTTTTAGGACTAAGTATTTAATTAAGCAGTCAGGTGTAATTCCCAGTGTTTGTTAGGGTCCATATTATTAGACTGCCTAAAGGTCTAGATTGTGATTTTCGAAAAAATCTTATTTTAAGTCTAGGGCGGGCCTCTAACTCAAGAAGATCTTTTTTATATATACGTGATTATCGTGGCCTACGAACATTTGCAACACCTGGATGAGCTCTGGTTACCTTACTCACCGCCGAAAACACAACACAAAGTTATTCGTAACCAGTATTCGGTGGGGCGGAGGTACTACCCTAGTAGGACTGCTCAATATGGACGGGAGATACTGTCATGTCCTACCACTTGCGTTGTCGCCGCTGCAGTACTGTACTTATAATAGAAATGTTTTTTTTTGCAGATAATTTAACAGACTATGTAAAACCACTCGGTGACCTACAAAGTTTCGAGAATGAATGGATGGAAGTGGAAGTCTTAGGGCCTCGGTCTCCGTTAGTGCCGGCCGAGAGCCTGTCAGGGGCCATAGATATATCAGGGTCCAGTCCAGTCACGGATGACTCGGGTGTCGCAACTTTCCTGTGTGACAATATCGATGCTAGTTACATGCAGCTGGGAAGTGATAGTGACAGTACGTAGTGTTTTATATTTTTCTAATATGTACAGCGTGGGTTTCAGCAACTAAAAATGTCACTCCTATCAGTTTCGAAACTTGAAATTATTCTTATTTTTTTTTGTTCAATTATAAGCAAGTACTACTTCCCAAATGAAATAATGTTGCCAACTCATAAGTCGGATAATATATCTACTTCCATACATTTTCACTGGGTACTTCTCTTCTCTCTTCACTCACACTTCTCTACACTCACGCTTATTTCCCTCTATGATGGGCAAAGGTGAAGTAGCACCCACATTTCACCAATCATTGTATTCGGTCCCACGTAATAGGGGTGAGCCTATTGCCGTATTCCGCGCACTATTGATAACTCGAGCCAAGCATCTGATGCTGAGTCCGGGTTGTATATATTTGTTTGTTGAAACAGTCCTATGCCTTAGTCGCTTTGTACGACACCACGTGGGAAGAGATTGTAGAAATTTGTTAAAATATAAGAAAATATATTGTTATAATGAACCTTTTCATCAAATAACCCGATTTATTCAATACTACTTTCGAATATATTTATATTAAATCAATTCTTTCAGTGCCCCTATACAAGAACACGCACTTAGACATCGACGTGAACAACAAGAGCGATCGCATTGAGTGGGGACATGCTCGCTACCAGGCCACGTTCCGCCCCGATCAAGCGTATGAGATGTGTATTCAATGGGCCGTCGCCTCAGGGAATATCGTCGCCGAATTGGTATAAACTTTATATTTGTTAAGTTACTTCTGTCGTTGACTGTACCTATCTTTTTTAATTAGCGTCATAACATTAAAAAAGTTTCTAATACTAATATACTTCCTGTAAACAGTTCGCAAGGTTGTGAGGAATTACATTCTTGAACTTCAGCTAAATATTATTATCAAGATCTGTTCGTAAATAACGCGACAGCAAACATCCTCCCTTTTCCTCCCTTTTCAAAAAAGCTCTCAATGGAAGTTGTTTTTTAAATCAAAGAAAGCGTGTACCAAGTTTCCTGAGTATCGGTTAAGAAATACGCCCATTATACATTTCATTGTTTTTTATCGTCCATAATATCCCCACGTATACCACCCCCGCTGGAAAGGGAGAGAGTAATTATGTCGGACTCGAACCGGCTAAAACGCACGCCGTCTTAGGATCTTCAGTTGCTGGAGATGAGATAATACAAGACATTATCTCTCGCATCCCAGCAGACCCAGTGCCATCTCTTTCGACATGGCCTCCTTACCCTTATGTGGGTTTCACGGTGGTCCCATCTAGCTCCGGGGTATGAGACGCATTTAGCGCCGCCGCCGCGGGTTACTTCTCCTAGGGTAACTCTCTATTCCTGAACTGACAAACAAACATACATAGATACGAAGGAAAGCATAATCGAAATCGTTGTCGAAACTGATACAAAAAGGAATCTACTACGCTTAAATATTGTATTTCCATGAATGGATCTAGGGCAGTTCCAAGAAGCAAATGTAAATAAAGTTGACAGAATTACGCGCCACAATTACGTTTATATCAGGAATATTCTTTTTTAGATTTTCGGTTGGGCGCGGAAAGCGCAGAGCTGCCGATTACAAATGGTGCCGATTCCCGCCGATCCTCTCGCCCTGCCTTTCACCTTAAAATCTGACCCGCTGAGGGGTCCAATCTACGTGCCTCTAAATGAAGAACCTTTGCTTATGAGTAAAAGCGCTTTATTTGAAGGTGAGATACATACAATTACCTACTGTTAAAATCTCCAAACAATGACTTTATGATACAGTAATAGTTATCTGGTGTTGGAACGTGGTTTTATCTGTGTATTGACTTCCCAGTCAGTCCCAAACCTCGTACTTCACATAGAGCAGGTAAAAAATCTAATAAATTAGCCCTACGATGTGATATTAAAACCCGTAATATTTTGATTGTTTCATATTTTCCTACGCTTCATAAAGGCTGCGATGCTTTTCGAAGTTATGTGTGTATTTATCGCAAATGGCAATAGGCTCGCCACCTATTACATTGGGACCTAAATATAAACTGGCGAAATGTGGGTGCTAGCACCTCTGCCTACCCCTTCGGGGATATAGGCGTGATATTATAAAAAAAATTCATTAAGGTTTAGGTACTTCACCACAGGTTTTCCCGAGGACACTTGGCTGGAACGTTTATTCCTATTTCAAGAAGCAATAGTGGGCCGATTCGGGTTCATAAAGTGTACAGTCGAAAGTACTTCCCACGAGGCAGGTGTTGGCGACCATTTGTATGTGCACGTCACAGGCAACATGTTCATATTGATACCTACTACCGTCAAGTCGGAGCAGAAGACTTCTAAGACAAAGCCCACTAACAGACCACTGAATAGCAGGTAATTAATTACTCACTAGCTGTTGCCGCGGCCCTGCTCAAACATAGCCTGTCCTTTCCGAACCTCTGGTCTACTTCAGTATAAAATTTTATCAAAATCGATTCAGTGGTATAGGCCTCGAAGCAAATCAAAACAGACGTAGTTACTTTCGCATTTACAATACAAAGATTCGCGAGTGACTGTTGAAATTATAAGAATCATCAAATAGTACAATTAGGATTTCAAAAATGTATCATATGGAAATTGTATGGATATCTCCTACACTTGAAATGAAAGCTAGATGTTGCCCACGTTTCCAGCACAACCCATAACGTACTCTCATGATAAAAAGTAGCTTCTGACTTTGCATTTTAGAGATTTAAATTTATCTATACGGCGGTGGCTTAGTGGTTAAAGAGTCAGCCTCACGATCGAGAGGTCCCGGGTTCGAATCCTGGCCATTACACTACCCACGTGAACCCACTCCTAACACAAGCCATTGAGCTTTGCTGGAGGGGTTAGAGGGAATATTAGTAACTTCGGTTGCTAATATTCTTTTTAAAAATAAATATACCTACTATAGGTCCTAATGTGTCATTTTGTTAATGACAGGTACCCGGTGCATTTAGAAGCGGCTCCTAGTCCCCACGAAGGTTACATAACGAGGCACGTGACTGGGAAAAATAAGGACGATTACGACAACAGTCGGAGGGTAAGCAATAAGCATTCTAGTCTTAATCAATAGTTAAGAATTAATTTATAACATGCTTTGAAATGAAACCACTTATTACGGATTTAGCTTTAGCTTAATTAAACCTGAGGTAATGCATACAGCCAAACTTACCGACACTGTGAGCTCATTCTGCGTAAATGCTCGTAAATAGTAACACTAAAAATTTATCCTAGATCGGGTAGTACTTACTACAAACTATGTGACAATAACCATTCTTAGTCAATTCGCGATCATGTCTGCTCAAAAGTAGCTGAATTGTCGGGCAAAAAGGAGAAATATTCTTAAAAAAATACTTAATATATTTTTTTAAGAATATTGGCTACCGAAATAACTAATATTCCCTATAACCCCTCCGCTTAAGCTACATAGCATGTGTTAGGAGTAGGTTCGATATCGGTTAAAATATTCATGTAGGTATACCTATACCTACACATGAATATTTTAACCGATTCAGTATAAAATTCTTCTAATATAAAGGTGTAGACACCTTCATACGTTATGTGATATTCTTATCAGTAAGGTTGCGGTGTCCTTATAAGTACCGCGACCGCAATATATTTATAAGAGGTACACATAGAAAATAGGACACATGATTGATTATGATCAATATTTAATAGATATGTAATTATATATCTATAAATAACTATGCTCAGTGTTCTACTATCTCTATTATGAGGATAAATAAAACAATTTGTTTAGGTCAAACTAAGGTCGGCTTGTTTCGATTTTATAGAACGCAAAGCGTAAAATGATATCAAACTATGGTTCGATATCCTTTAAAACATGAATTCATATTATATTTAAATTAAATCCAAAGTTACTGTTTTAATTTTTTAAAAAGGATGGGGAACCAAATTTACAGAAAGTGAAAAAAAAGGATAAAATTATCAAACTGTTAGTCAGATATACGACAGAGAGAACGCTCTACAAAATCACATCATTAATTAATATTACAAACAAATCATTAATTAATATTTCAGATGGGATTCCTTTGGTCATGGAATCATATGATATCTAAAAAACTGAAGTCTTCACAAACACCAGCGACTGGCGACGAAGGCTTCCAAATGAGAATGTTGCGAGATTTCAAACATTTTTGTGCTAATCAAGAGCAAAGACTTAGTCAGTTTTGGGATCAGTGTTGGGAGCTAAGAGAAAGAGCAAGGGGTATTCAGTCATGTTAAGTTTAAGCCAAAAGAAATGTTAATTATTTATGACTAATTAAATATATTTTATTATTTCAGAATGATTTTTATTTGACGAAACCCCTCAAATACATTTGCTTGCCTGGCTTAGTATATCGTTTATGTATAGCAGGAATGTGTACGTGGATGGAACAGTACTTACATAGAAAATAAGGGCTTTGTATGGTACAGATCTATCCATTTTTTTACACCATTTAAGTGGCAGAGAGGCACACGGCCCAGCTTTTACTAAGTATTCATCGTGGTCTATGAACGCGTGCACATCAAAGTCATCATACGGCATACTCGTGGTGCCCACCCTGTTTGAAGCTTAGGACGAATCTGTTTTTAGGAAACCGGTATAGAGTCAGCACTATTCTCGACTACACGTCAGCAAGTTGCGCATACAGCCCTAAACATGGCGTAACAACATTCAATGCGGCGGAATAATATTGGGATCTATATAGATATATCATTCAACACATAGGATTAGGTTTTTTACTATCTTACAATGTTGTAAAACTGTACACGGGTGATAGCACCCTACGGTTATATTTTTATAGCGAAAGGTCAACAAACTATAGAAATAAAATCACTGCAGACGGGTCAATGACCGCGCATATCGATCCGTGAGCAAGGTGAAGGTGAATAGGTAAACTCTCGATGGTGAATCAGAATTCATTAGAAATTCTCATATTATGACTTATACATATTGTGTAACTCTCAATTAGTCATATAAGTAATAAAATAAACCAACAGAAAGAAAGTTCTCATCTCATCGAACATTCAAGACAGAAAAGAAGTTATTGCGGCATTTCTAGCATTAAGTAGTTAATATTAGGTAGGTAGATATAATATAATATAATAGCAATAAGAAAGTTGCTTGCTTTATTACTATAGACTGCTTTGTTACTATAGATAAGCAGATAGGCGATAACTAATCGGTCGGTTACTTCGGTGTCGACACAAAGCTAGCTAGTTTCGCTGTACTGTCCACGCCGAGGTTACAGACCTTATTAGCACAACTATCATAATAATAACAAAGACCAACAATGGTAACAAGTACAACAGAGTCCATAGAAGGCGATGAGAGAATTTATGAACTTAAACTTAGAATAATTAGAATTACGTAATAAACTAATAAAATCATGCTGTTATACAAAACAGGATATCAACTTAAATTGTGTATGTACAGTCAGAGCTCATAAGTGCAGTAGCACATCAAGGCTCAAAATGGTTTAGCGTGCGGCCGGCGCGCTTATATGTGTGTGTAATGTTACTATGCAATACGAGGCGACGCTGGCTTGTCTTAAAAGAAAAAGGTCACAAGTAGCGTTAGAATGTTGACGCTATAGTTGCGTAGGATTGCTAGGTACTGCACTTTTGAGTTCTACTGTACCTACAATTCTTCAGCGTGGCGGTAGTACCTACCTTCCTATTCCCGCGCAGTGGTTTCGCGTTGATCCCCACTCACTCATAAGTAAGCATGAATACTTATTTATTCTGGTCTGGGTGTTTCCATGCCTCTGAGAGCATTTTCAGCCGTCCCAGTTGTCATGTTAACATCTATAGCAGTTTTTATAGGAAGTTGGAATTAAAAGTGCAAAAAAAGGCGGTCGCTTCATGGAAAATATCGAAGTACAGTCAAACGCGCAGTTAGTCTGGGAAAAGTGAACCCTGGACTTCGAAGTTAATTAAAGCTTCGGTACCTAAGGACTAGGATTACCTATGAAATGAAAAATAAATAAAGTTGAGAGGAAATTTATTGCTTTGTTTACTAAACTTTACTAAGTAAATATAAAGCATTTATAAAAATACGAACCAGTCATTTCATTTCCTAAAAAATCTATGAGGAGTTGTTTGTACAGAATTTTCAGAACTCATTCATGTCATTTGAAACATTCAGAAAGGCACAATTCTAGGTATTCAAAATATATGTATATAATTTTATACTATTAATGTATATTTGCATTATATACTAATAACCCCTTACAGATTTTTTCAATTTTACATGAGACTAATGATAAATCAGTCTATTCTCATTATCACAAGACATTCTTAATAAAAATGGAAATTTTCAATACTACTGAATACAGTGCAACTACATAAGAAAGAATATTTATTTATAATTAATATATTTATTATGACACCTATCATGCAATTGGGCACCTTTAAGCCATCACCATAATTTCATTAAATCCAAATAGGTTGAAGGATGTCTTTTTCTAAATTAATATTATCAAATATATGCATTAACGATTTCATTATGAGAATTCCTTCAGGCAAATTGACAGTTAATCAAATATGCTGATTTGTAAGATGTATTTTTAAAATTTCAACATATCATTTTACAATTTATAGAAGCTTTATGAATTACATAGGCTAGCTTTTACCAAGCAAAGTGACAAGTTATTCTGACACAACATTTCTATAAAATGAAACCATTTTACAGTAAGAATTTATCTTTCTGAGACTCATATTTTTGATATGTCATGATTTAGAAAATTTAACTTAAGGATATGAGCTTGTCATGACTCATATAAGTATACAAGTGTTCCTAAACTCAAATCATAGTTCAGAAAATTATACAAAACATTATAAGTACTTGAAATTAAATGCAATTGAGCTTATTTTACTTTTGAGCAACTTCAAAATCATTAATTTTAAATATATTGTGCTTTAGAACAGATCATTATTTTTTAACATAAGATTCATTAAAGGGGTCCATTGAGTCTAAGTATATTTAATATCTACTGAACTACTTGTGACAGATATGGCATACTTAAGATAAACTTAACAATTACACTCCATGAAGATAAAAAGTAATAAAAAATAAATCTGCATTAGAACAGATACATAATTGTTAACACAAAATTTATCAGAGAAGTCAATTATGTTAATTCACACATCAACTCTGAAATATTTGTGACAGATATGGCATACTAATATCTACTTAACAATCACATTTCATTAAAAGTAAAAAAAATTAAGAAATGCAAAAACAAAATAATCTCTATTGTGTACCCAGCCATAAAATATCATATTGAACAGCCATTCAACATATCAAAATTACACACAGAATATGATATATTAAGACATTGAGGTACCTAATATAAAAGTAATAACAAAATTACTTGTTTGAGACCCAAGGTTTTAAGATTTCTTACCAAACACAAGAAGACGAGTGAGCATACTTGTAATACAAGGGACTTGCTTTTGTTGATGCATTGGTGTCACATCAGGAGTGTTAGACTCAAAGTCTAGTGCAACTCTTTGGCTCACAAAAGTTAATAGAGTCAAAATGTCCCTCTCTGTACCAGCATAACGTAATTCATCACATAATGCTTGCATAAACCAGGATCCACGTGTAGTATTCCTCCAGGAGTAATATCCAGGCACAGTAGAGAATACAATCAGAAAATCAGCATGAATAGGAATTTTATATGAAGATGAGGATAGTCCATCTGTTTCTGTACGGTTGAGAGTAATGCCTGGATCCAATTTATCTCCTTGACAAGCTTGTATAAAGAACAGCTTTGGTTTTCCAGCAAGAGTGGGGCATTTATCAGCAGTAAAATGGGACCATAGGTTGTCTGGCTTGTAATGAGTATCTTTGGCATACAACATACCCAACTCTCCATGAGTTAATACAGAGATAAGAAGGCAGTCATGGTCCGAATGATCCATTTCAGCAATCTGTTGAACATAGCTGTGGATTTCGCTGGACGTGCGATTTTCCACAACAGTAACGGCGAATCCAAGGCTCTTGAGTACTTTGTAGAGATTGTTGCTGTCCACGTTGGTGCCAGTGCGTTGTTTTAAACTGTGAATGTTAAAGGTCTCATGGTTGAAAATAATCGCCAGTCCCCGTTTCTTGTGATTCATGTTGTAATAGGGAGCATTTCTTTCAACAGGCATTCGAGCGTATCGAGCACCTTGCGAGGAGTCATGGCTTCCTGACGCATCACCTTCGTCACCGCCGCCACCATTTGGTCTTTGTTCTGTTTCTTCACTTCCATTTCCATTGTTCATGGGTTCTTCTTCCATGTTTTTTAGCTGTAATAACTGACGATGTAAATTATAGTACAAGCAGTGGTGGTGGTCAAAACCGTTGACAACGATTCGTTACTTATATTACGAATAGATATACTGGATTACTGGAGTCTAAATATCCGGATATTATTTAACAGCATACACTGATTTCAGACAATGACAATAACATGAAATACGATGAAATGAAATAAGATTGAAATGAAATTGACAGCTGCGGTGAACCAAACCGATCTGCTACCACAGAGTATGTACACAAACTTTGATCTTAGCCAAAAGGCCGAGAGGAGCGTATATCGTCGCTTATACAACAATACCGCGTAAGTCGAAAAATGGCCATATGATGTTTTATACGTCATTGGATAGATCTTTTCATTCCGCATCCGATAGCGTAATTTAAAATTCTGAAATTAGCCAATAACAGCACTTTATTCAATAGAAACGGCACCGCGCAAGTCGTCGAATGAGTTTACAACCGCACAAGTCGTCACTTCGCCATACTAACTCGTATCGTAGTGAGGCCGCGCTGCAAATAAACATTTTTTTTATTTAATTTTGACTGATTTATCAACAAGTCTACTTCTTCTGATATACACAAAAGGTACGCTAACTCAATTAATTATTATTTGCTGTGATAGGATAAACGTCTCACTCTGTTCAGGACTCCCGAGTTTACGCGAAGCTATTTTGATGATGCTCTCGATATAGTTCGTGTTGTGCAGTTTGCGGCGAACATCCATACCGAGTATATTGAGGTTATCCTGTAATGGCAGTGGCGTGCTCTGAAGAGTGGGAGGAGGAAGGAAAGAAGATGTCTTTGCTGTAAACGCACATGTCTGCGTCTTATTGGCACTGAACTCGACCAGGTTCTCAGATCCCCATTGGGAAATGTGATTGAGGAACCGGTCAAGCCCAGTGACAAGAAACTGCCTTTTTTCCGCTATATCAGACTGCTTGGTCGCAGGACCTTCAGGAAATACGAAGCTCGTCCTTTACAAAGAATGCACAGTCTAGGAGGTAGACCAAAGGCTGGTAGTTTGGAAAAAAGCGATTTGTGCCAGACTCTATTGAAAGCTTTGACGATGTCCAGGCTAATAGCCAGTGACTCACCATGCTTGTCCATAGCTTCACCCCAAAGGTTACATACGCCAGAAGATCACCCGTTGACCGTTTCGGCCTGAAACCATATTGCCGGTCATTAATTAGGGAGTGATCCTCTAGGTGACGCATGAGTTGTGTGTTAATGAGGTGCTCAAAAACCTTGCACAACACTGAGGTGACGGCTATGGGTCGATAGTTGGCTGGGTCTGAGCGATCTCCCTTCTTGGGAATCGGCTGTACATTCGCCTCTTTCCACGCCATCATCACTGTACCCGAAATATAGGAGAGTCGGTACAGCCGCATGAGCATTGGAGACAACTCCGCTGCACATTTCCAAAGAACCACCGCTGGTATGCCATGTGGACCACTGGATTATTAAACACAATAGATAGCTCTTCATACAAATGTACGGACAGTAATTCAGTAATGATCATTCCAACCAAAGAACTCGAACTCACTGTAGGCGAGAGGATAATACCCCAACCAGAAGAAGGTCTTGTTGCTGACAAGGTATCAAGCTTTCAATCCAAAGACACTCTTACTGCTGGTATAATTTCTAGTTCCCAGACGGAAGAAGTTCTCGCTGTAAGTTGTTAAGTAAAATAAAATATGTCGCGTGTGTAAGTAAAATATTAACCCTCCAACAGAAGCAAGTTCTCGCTGTTGACGAGATATTAAGGCCTCAAGCGGTTCGCGGTTTTGACGGAATATTCAGCCTTCAATCAGAAGAAGTGCTTGCTGTCAATGAGATGTCCTGCCTTAAATAAACAATAAAGTAAACATAAAACGTTGTAAGATTCTATTTTTGTTCCTTTAAAAGATGAATAATAAAAATGTTTAATACCGCAGAAGTCTTTGTTTTGTCGAACTTAAACCGCACAAGTCCAACGAGTAGTTCTACAGCCATAAATAATTACATCAATGACCTATAAAAGTAAAAATATAGCCAATTTAAATAAATTTTCGAATTTACTACACATGAACGTTATATTGAAAACAATTAAAACAGTTATTTGTGTCTCCTGAAAACTTGTCAAAATTTACTTGTGCGGTATTGTTGTATAAGCGACGATATATTATTATGTTAAGATCACAGACTTACAATAAAGTACTACTTCTATTAAATGTCTGTGGTTAAGATGCTCTTGACCAGCGAACTATGGAATGAAAAGGTTCTCTTTGATTATATTAACATTATTTGAATTTTAAATAGTTAATCAAAGGTAAGAAATAAGTACATACAGAAATACGCAAGAATCATTACTCTTAAGTTAAAAAGAATTTTATATAATTATTTATTTATGGGTAGGTCTGTACAAGAACGAACGCATTTTTTGTGCAAACGGAATGAATACAATGTGTGATTAAATGATTTTGTTTAATTAAATGAATTGTATTACATATTTGATATTGAATAAATAAAACATTATTTCATATAATATAAATAATATTTAATTTTACTGTTTGGACATTCTCTGCGGCCTCTACGCACGAGGCGCGATTTGAGTACCTACCTACCGGACTATTCACCATTGTTCTACTTTTTGTTATACTAGTATAACAAGCAGGAAAAAAAATTCCTATCTGTTCTACTATGCAGTATGACAAATAGGAAGTATTTAAAAATTAGTAAAATGTACCCTATGTTCTACTAGAACAATATTCCGGAAATGTTTTTAAATGATTAATTTGTCCTATTTGTTCTACTGTTGGTCAATAATATTTATAAGAGAACGGAGAAATCTCTTAGAGAGAGTGAATTGGATATTATAATTTCTAATGTACCGAAATTCAATTCCAATAGAAATTCTTTGTTTGCTGCTAGGAACAAAGGGTTTATCGAAAATAAACTTCGAAAAACCAGAAAACGTTGAAATATTCCCAAAGTATTCTGATTTCATGCTAGGAGATTACAACAGCAATGGAGTTCGAGTAATAGTGTTTTGCGACCCAGCATTAAGACATCAAATCAATTCAATTTTGAACTGATTCCTCAGAGCGTCACAGAACATCTAACTATGCTGAAGGATGGAATCAGAAATTAAATTACAATTGCAGAAAACTTAGGAAAACTAATATAATGCAAGTATTGCAAGTACTGCGTGATGATGCTCAAGACGTAGTCGCTGATCTCAATAGGATAAAAGAAGGTCAAAACATCAAACCAAGTTCCCTTAATGGTTTCCAAAATGATGCCATCTTATTGAGATTAACACTTGACCTGATGAACGGTAAAATCTGTTCAAGTCATTATAAAGAATTAATGAAGTAGGTAACGGAGATTCTCTTATAGTTTTAAGCTTGATATTTCATTTCCAAGAAAATAAATCTAAATAAAAAAATATTTTTTGCGTGAGTTTATTATTATTATTTAACAAAAAAGTACCAGCTGTCGCAACAGTCTATGTTTCCTGTATTCCTAGTAGGTATACAGTATAACAACTAGGAATCAATAAATAATATTACACTTTCCAAGTGGTGAACATTTTTTGTCACAATGCATAGTAGAACAGATAGGAATTTTTTTTCCTACTTGTTATACTAGTATAACAAAAAGTAGAACAATGGTGAATAGTCCCTACCTACCGCCGCCCAGTGCAAATATGCATGAAAATGGTTATTTGCATTGGTTTGGTCGTGTCTCGGAGAGCACTTTAAGCCGTCGCCGTCGGTCCCGGTTGCCATACAACAACAGTCATTATGGGTTGTTGGGAGCCCTAAAAGTCTAACAACTGGTCTAACTGCAATGCTTCAATATCACCAATGGATTGTGGAAGTCAGGTGGCAGTCGCTTCACGAAAAATATCGAAGCTTAACCAAATCTGCGATTAGATTGGTAAAAGAGGACCCCAGACTCCGAAGTGAAAGCTTCGGATGCGAATGGGATTAACTCTAGAATGAAGAAGAAGACAGTAATATATTAAATAGGTATTGGAGAATGTATATTATTACCATATTGTACCTATCTTAATTAAAAATAGAATATTATTTACAATGGGGTCCAACTGCAGTGAGTAGGTAGGGTGGGTAGATTGAATAGGTATATTGGAATATAGTAAAATGTTATTTCTAACGCTACACAGAAAATGTCGAAGTTCAGCCGCATCTTAGTTAGACTAGAAAGCCGACCCGAACTGTGATGGTGCTAGGCTCAGAGTATGATGATGAAATACTATACGTATGGGGAATGTTGCCACTTCTAAAAGTACCTAGACATCATTCATTGACTTTTGCTATGGCTTGAATATTGATGAGAATTTTAACATAGTTTATCTCCATCTCTGATTGACTTCTCTTCCTACTCTTCGCAAAAGGTTTTCACAAAATCTATTCCATCGGTTGTTTTATTGGACCCCTAATAGCTACAATCTAGGTAATACTCGTAATTATCAACTAGATAAGTTGATTAAGTAAATCATAATATTAGACGATATTTACGCAGTCGTATCACAAAATGTGATATGACTGCGTAAATCTATGCGCAGTAGGTACCTACACGTGATTTAGTGTCTAGTAAATTTATTCATAAATAAATATTCTAGGACAATCTACACAACCTCACCTAGACCCATGGTAAGTAAAGCTTGACTAGCTTGTGTTACAGGTTCTAGAATGGGATAAACATACCTACTTAAATACATTTTTTTTGTAAATACCTACATACATATTATACATAGAAACACCAAGACCAATGCAGATATTCATATTTCATGCACACAAATATTTGCACTGAGCGGGATTCGAACCCGCTCCTCCTGCGTAGGTATGTATCTACCTAGATTATCTAAACATAATCTAGGTAGATACATACCTACATTTGCAAAAAAATTAGTTCTCTTGACAGTATCTCTTCATTGATTCATGATGATGTTTCTCGGACAAGCAAAACAAGCGGCATCATTCATTAAATCTTCGTTACGGACGACGCGACGATTAATAACTTTGTAGACAGAAATGAATAGGTATGATATCTTCGGGTAACCGTAACTCATCATGTTTTTTCGGGTATTCGTATTTAGAATTTCATCGCAAAGGTAACATCATCAAACAATTCTAAATATCTTCTGTTGCTGCCATACTCTTAATTACATTGAGTAGCTGTTGTTGTTACTCAATATAATTAAAAGTTTGGCGATTTTGACTTTCTGGGGTTGAAAGTCACGCTTGATTATGAACACTGTTAGCGCGTGGGGGGAGGGGGGGGGGGCACACGCAGGCTGGGACCCGGCTGGCAAATGTCTCCTCGAATATTAGCAATTCACGTAAGACCAACGTGCAACGTCACTAGTGTATATTTTTAGAAGTTCTTTTGTTTACGAACTTAACAGCCTGGTTACTATGACAACCGTACAGACACATTTACGGTGGACTTTTATTTTAATTGAATTAATATAGGAAAGGGAAGGGTTATGTCCATTTTTAAAGTTAAACAATGGTGGTCTACGGATACGCTACAAAATGCATCTTCAAATGAAGGGACACAAAATGCTAATTGTCTCAAAGTCGATAAGTTTAATTCCTACCCTGAAAACGATTGTATATTGGTTGGCGAAGAATCTTTACTGAAAGTATACAAACCAAATGTGGAAGAAACATCAGGTATTCTTTTGGAAACGGAGTTGAGTGATGTTATTTTACAAATTGAAACAGGAAAATTTACCGGGTAAGTATCTACATAAGTACGAGTAGGTAGGAGTAGTCTGTTATAAAAGGCTCACAAACACTTAAAATTACACTAGCTGAAACTAGCTTGGGGTGCCTGGTCCAGGAACTCCAAGCGGTGCACCCTAGGCAACGAAGGTGACATGACTGCCTCTCTCTCCTACAAGGAAGTCGCTACCGCCTGCGGAAAATTCCAGCCAAGGTCCCTGGCTGGAATTTTCCGCAGGCGGTAGCGACTTCCTTGGCGGTCTCGTAGACGGCTGTTCGGTGGCCTTCCACCTCTAGCAGGGCAAAAAATAAAATGTTCGCCCAAGCTTTCCGGGGTTCGATAGGGACACTGTGTTTTCCACCCGCAAGGTGGCCATCTAAAATATAAAATAATTCCTAACTAAAATAATAAGGAAATTATGTTACCAACTGCAAATCTTCAAGACATCCGTCGGACTTGCGATAAAGAGGTTGCAGTTTCGATTCACCATGCTGAACGCCTTCACATAGCCAGTGTAAAGGTCACCGGGTGCAGTTGTTGGTAGATACTTGATTGTTCAGTACCAGTGACATATATTGTAAGCGTCAATCCGTGGGGATTTTCGCTGGATACGAATCCATTAAAGAACAACGCGTTCCACATCCATGACAAACTAAATGTAAGCAAGGGGCGTCGTTCTGAGTTTTATAGGTACTTATTTGTCTTTGTAGGGGTACAGATGACCGCCAGATTATAGTACTGCATCCACAAAGCTATGAAATATATCTTTTAAAAAGAAAAGAAGGGCATATGGAAGCCGGTGAGTATCTATATTTCTGACGGTTTGTATACCTAATTTGATGTCGTTATCCTACCACCTCAGTCAATAAGATGAGAGACAACAGGTTTAATTATGTGTGAGCTGTGATAATGGGATAAGTATAAGTTTTATATTATAATGACTTATATTATTAGCTATTATAATGTATTTTTTCACCAACTTATCGTTGCAGGTGATCAGAACATTCTTTCACCTATTGTTAAACATTCATTTACACGCAAAGCAGATAGTTTGACTTGTGGATCTTTCGGGAATATTAGAACGAGAGATTTAATATGCATACTTAGCCTTGATGGCAGTCTAAGTTTCTTTGACCAGGATGCATTTTTATTCATGTGTATATTCAATGACGTCATCATTCCTTCACCCGTATGTTACATTGCAAATAATGATTCTTTTGTAATTTGTAAGTCAACGTGGGTGTTAGAAATATACAGGTGAGACTTTCACATAAAGTAAACCCTATTACTAGTATTGTGAATGTGTTCATTGTGTGTGAGTTAAATTATTATGAATTGTTTAATTCTGCTTGTAGTACTTACCTATGTTCTCCATTACCTACATAAAATCCGTCCAAGATTGAAACCTAATCCCTCGTTTTCACCAAAAAACAAGTTGTACCTAAACATGTGTGATACTAAACTGATTGAAGATTTGTCAAAACTTTTAGATAAGGGGTCAGAACACAATTACTTGTTCTATAGGGGAAGGTGGGGCAGCTTCATACAGTTTTTATATTTTATCGTATAGAATTTTCTCTAGTATCAATATTAGTGTCGATTCATCATAAACTAATAGTCTTGCTATCTGACTTTATACCAAAAGCAAGTAATTTGTATAAATACACCTGTGTGGCTATCTGTCAAAGCTTATTTAAAAAAAGAATACCTAATGTATGAAAGTGCCCCGTGTGCACACTGTGGGGCACGTTCATACATGTAAAAAAATACACAAATTGAATGTGAAATGTTTAATTATTTATCGAAATCAAAATATAAAAATACAAAATCTTCGAAAACAAAAGCAATTAGTATATATGAGCATACACTACTAAGTAATTACTGAATAATACTAAGTGAAAAAGAGAATCATATAAATGTTGTACTTTTATTTTTATAACATTAAAGAAACTTAATTAACCTGCCAGTCTTTCTGATCAGTCATAATTATTTATAGTCGTAGTAGTATCAGTCATATATATTAATCATCTATTTTAATAATGGTATCAAAAACTTGCATTGACTCCATATTTGGCTGCTGATTTTCGTAAAGAGAGTTTATTTTCCAAAATTTCATCGATGGCTTTTGACATTGCCTGTTCGTCCACCTCTTCACTCCTAGTTCCTTTTTTCTTGTAATTTCTGACCATATTTTTTCTGTAAAATAGAATTATGATTATACGTTCAAGTCAAATAGGTTTACATGGATAATAAACACAATAAACAGGTTTTGTCCGGGTGACTTATCTCTCAATAGATACAAATCGATTGAACCGTCGGGAAATAAATAAAGGTGTTTATTTATATCTAATATTTAGTTAATATCGCGAATAAGGGCCGTTTATTGTGTTTGTTATGTGTGAACATCGCGAAAGTTTAAAAACATTTACGTTTATCATGATGTAATGTATTATTGTATACGAATATAAGTAATACATAGGCATTTATTATTACTATTTATACTGTTGATTGACGGCACTTGAGAACATATTGAGAACTCACTTGCACTGTGTGGAAAAGTACAAGTGAGTTCTCAATATGTGTATTTATAAATAATACTTAATGCATAACTAGGTATTTATAATTATTTCTATTGTCAACATTTGCAAAATAAAAAATCACGGACGCTGTTTTTGAACAAAATCATGACCTAGAAGCGATGAAATTATTAATGAACTTCAATACTAACAAACTATAATAACGGGGTACATTCACACAGTATGAACGTACCCCGCGTACTGCTGTATGAACCTACCCCATCATAGGAAAATGAAATAAAAACACTTCCTAAAAAAAGTAACCTTACATATCATTTCTCACTTATCAATTTACAAACTTGACCCTATTATCTTTTAAATAAAATAGTATTGAATAACCTAGACAAAATCTTACATCAATAAAAATATGTTCAAAGTGAGGTTATAAAATTACTTACGCGTAGCCGAATCACTTTTCGTGTCACCTCGCCGCGCGCTTCGCACCAACTGCTGTCAAACTCCATGAGCTAACACACTTGACAACAAGCTACGCACACACGCATAAGTCGTTAAATTTCGTTGCGCCTAAATTCAGATATATACAGTGTATGAAGGTGCCCCTTGTATGAAGGTACCCCACTTCCCCCTACATGTATTGAGGCTGTCTCAAACAAAAAGATTAAAGGCTGCATTCACACTACACTAGCGTTTATCCAGCGTAGGCGCTCGATGAACGTATGCGCAGCGCATACGTCGTCGCGTTGTAGCTGCGTCTCTGCTGGAACATATGAAGGTTTCCTCTGCAGTTAATTAAACGCCCGACGCTAGTGCAGCGTACTCAATGTTCCAGAAGAGACGCTGCGCATACGTTCATCGAACGCCTACGCTGAATAAACGCTAGTGTGAATGCAACCTAAAACACATTTGCGTTCCCCCTGAATTTGCGATATATTGTAACTTATCACATACACGTTTTAACCTTGGTGGAAAAGAGGGACTCAAAATATCCTTTGTAGCAATAGATATTTTTGGGCAAGTTGGAACGTTTTTACAGTATAATTGCAATAATTTATAACCAATAGAATGCATAATAATTGAATTACCATATTGTACATAATAAGAACCTAGATAATAATATTATGTATTTTCCACCTCGATGTTTATTTTTAAGTTATCAACAATTAAGGGAGTTCAGTGAATTGAATATTAGACAGAACAAAAAGAACATACCACAATGGATTTACAACGCAGGAGAAGAAATTACACGAGTACAAGTTATTCAGGTAAGTACCAAAATTAAGTCTGGGAATTCCTTACCAGTGGTCCTTAATCCTTTTTCCTACAGTCCCGGGTCCGTTAAGCTTGGTGTGAAAAAGCATAATTATGATGAGGCCGTCAAGGTAAACGCCACTGTTGTAGCACTGTAGGTACGTGTTTGTAATGGTGACCCCTTTTCCTGTGAATTTGCCTTCAGCTTACCATCAGGCGGGTGAAGTCAAATTGACACGTAAATAAAAAAATCTGAATACAGACTCTGGAAAGTAAGTAAGTACTTTGGTATACAGAATGCAATGATGGCGCCGTCGCGGTCATCTTGCCAACTGCCTGTAATGGGTTCCTTCCATTAGCACTACCATTTTTATATAATTCTCAAAATACATGGGTGTACTTTTAGTCAATAATATAATTAAAGTCTACCGCTATTTACAACAGCCTAAAACATAGGTACCTATGTTAATTGTTTTTTGATATACTTAGGTCGACAACACCTCGCCTGATGGTAAGCAGTTCAAAACATGGTGGCCGCCGTTACAGGTGCTGTCCCTTTAACGGTGGTCTCCACTCTGAGGGTTATAGATCATGTTATTATAAGCACCTACTTACCTTGAACCGCGTGCATGGCCTTCTGTATTTTTATATTCACACATTCTTGAATAACAATACAATTGTGGACATGCATGTAACTTATAATATGAGTATGTATTTACATAGGTCCGTACCTACAACATGATTTGTCATGTTGTAACATGAATGATACAACATGGCTGTCGTTGCTGGACGGAGTTTGAGGACGTCACTGAACATTTATTACAAAATTGCATTTTATTCTCAGACCAGCAGCAACTTTTCTAGTATCGTGGCGCTTGGGGAAAGACATCTTTATTGCTTTCAAGATAACGGGTTGATGAAGTACATGATTAAGTTTGACTTTATGCCAATTTGTTTCTGTGCTTATCTTATTGGGTGGTATTATGGTAAGTATTTTCGACTGTAACGTAGGTGACCAAAGTTTCGATCAGTTTCACAGTACTTGTAACTACCTATTTCGTTTTCAGAACCTGGAGCTCGTATGCTCGTCATGGTGACGTCAGATGACTCCAAATTATTTGTGTACGAAAACACAACTCTGTTATGGTCTTGTTCTTTATTGAGTCCAGCAATTTCTATTTCCCGCTGCTTTTTAAAATCACTACCTGGAGGGCTGGTCACACTGTCTAGTAAAGGGATTCTAAATGTAGGGTACTTGGGCACTGAACCAGATTTGAACTCAAATGCTATTCCAATGATTAATGAAGTCACTGATCCGGAACAGGTGCAAGCAGAAATAGAAGTGGTCGAGGAATCCTTAAGAAAAATTTTGAATAGCGAAGGTATCGGTATATTACATTATGTATACATGGTTATGATTATAAATATGTAGTCGTATTTCAAATATTTCGAAATGGTATTAATATTTCAGATACCGGTAATCAAAGATCTATTGTGGAACAGATACTTAAGGTAAAAGCAGATGTTGGAAAACCAGTTCAAAATCTATTTCAGGAATTTACAAAAGAAAAGGATGAAGCGCTACATCTATTGATGTGTCCTGTGGTTGTGATATTAAGTTGCGAGGACCCTAAGTTCATTCAAAGTGTTCAACTAACTTATGTTTGTGCATCCCCGTTTTCATGTTCAGAGTCCACGATTTGTTTAGACAGTATCAACGGAACCGAAATAATAGAGAATCAAGTATTCCTTACATGTGAGGCTGATATTACAGACAGCAGAGTGAAAATATTAATCACAGTAACTGACAATACAGGGCAAGTAGTTGTATTATCCAGGAAAATACTCATACCGCTAAGTGTTTATTGTACGCCAGTTGAGAATGGTTCTGATAGCCATTTGAAATTGTTCATAGCAACAAATCACTCGTGTCTAGACTTCTCGAAGATATTTACAGGTATGTTACTATTTATGAAAAAAAAGTAGGTATACCTTACCTATTCAATTTGTTGTAGTCATATAAAGCAGTTTACGATTTATGTTACATACAGATTTTTCAGAAGAGGAACTTACGAAATATGGGAATAATTTAAGCTTCATATATAGATCAACAAAAAGATACGTAACATTGAAGTCTGATGGTGAACAATACTCATTACAAGTAGAAGATTTTACGGAAATGTTCGCACTTTTAGAAAATTTCCTTATTCGTCTCTTAGACCATTACAAGAGAATTAATGTGAAAAATTTCCGTTTTAAACTAAAGTATGATCAAGAATTTGTTAAACAAATTACTCATAAATTTTTGAAATGTGTTGAAACACACGCAAAGGAGCGAATAAAGTTAAAAGATCAAGAGGTAATTTCAAATAAATAAGTTACTTTATATAACTTTGTTTTGTGTTATTTTGAACATAATGATTCGTATTCAGGATGAACTAAATGTTCTACAGAAGCAATTCACAGTGATCCAAAAAAAACTTCTGGTTCAATACGGTTCGTTGCCACCGGGCGACTGTGAACATTTAGAATTTCTTATGAAAGATACTCATAAACGACTGATCGAGGTTGTGCACGAAATAATGAAATGTAAGGAGATTGTGTGCAGGTAAGCATCTCAATATTTTGTAACTTTCTTTGAGAACTTCTGCTAAACTTTGAAATAATATAACATAATTGATCTATAGTCCATTCGTTTAGGTATTTAAAAAAACGTAAACAATCTTGGTACTTATATCCTTTGTTTAAAAACTCAGTGTAAAAAAACTATATTGCTTAGAAACGCATTTTAAAGATTAAAAACCGGTATCAAACCTCTAGTTAGTCAGTTAGTTAGCCCAGTTTATTTGTTTAACATGTTTTTATAAAAAGTTGTCAGAAGATTGTTTACCTTTATTTAAGTACCTACTTAAACAAATGGAGTATGATGATGATGATGATAATTAAATAGGGGTGCCTGCTATATTTTAATCTGTTTGCTTCACCTTTATACTTGACTATGGCGATAGTGTCGTCACTAGGACCATAGTACATACACAATTAATGTTAAATGTTACCTTTCTATACTTACAAGTACCTATTTATTTCATTTTGATTTTAGGGCAGGTGGTGCCATGACTGCTATTGGGAATCTCATAATATTTCTATTGAAACAAAATCCCAGAGATGATTTTAAAGTAACTTTAGTAGAAGAAATGATGTGTTTAAGTTCACTATATGAGCATTATCAAGTGAGTAAATTGCTTTTCCGATTTTAAATGGATTTATCATCAATCCATAGTTAATTTTTTCGCATTTCGACTACTGTGACTTCTGTACTTATGTCAGGATCAAAGAGTCCTGCCTTTTAAATATGGAAACTAATTATTTGAGTCAATGAGATACTATGGGCCATTTCATGAACTAGACGAGATGTTACTGGTCGTAACGATACTATGGACCTTTTGATATTGTAGGCGAAATGATAATATGGACCACATGCACCGAAAGGAATGGAGAGAAACTCAAAAGTCGACGTTGTCGATGTCGGTAGCCTTAAGTTTGCTGTCACTTTGCCAAAATAGACCAACAGTCTGTCATTTTGTCTATGGTTAATAAACTTGACACTGTTTATAGGAATGGGAGGAAGCAGTCACACAAGCGTTATCGTACATACTGAACAATGTATTCAAAAACTCAGAGAAGGATAAAGAGAAATTAGCTCCAGTGACCGAACAAGGCATTTTGTCCCATATCAATCTGAAGCGATTTTTGAAACAATTAAGACTTGTTTTGGAGAAAATGTTCTCTGAAGTCATTGACGACGACGTTGAAGAAAAAGGTATAGAGCAAGTAACGCGAATAGAAGAGTTTGTTGAAGTATTATAATTTAAAACATTCATTAACTCTAAGTACAACATTGTATCTTATATAAAGTGAATTGTACAATATCAACAAGCTTCATTTCATATTTTTATATCGTATTTATAAATATAACCTACATTATAATCTTTGCTTAGCAGTGGAGTAGGTACAAAAGCTTATTTAGTTTATTTTTATTATTTTATAACAGATAGGAATTCAGGAATACCTTTATTCTTGTCAATAAAATACGGGTTGCACTGTTGAGCAAAGTTTATTATTAGTAGGAGTGGTGTAAAATGTTGGAGTTGCGCTTATGCGACGTGTAGCAGAGAGTACAGTACGAGGTTGAGATACAATAGATGTACCAACAGCAGGAGTACCTTGTCACGTCATTTTTTCTTAGCATCCTTCAAACCAGCGCCCGCGTTGAACTTGAAGAAGATGATGTCACCGTCTTCAACGACGTAGTTTCGACCTGAGGACGAAATATTTATACTTCAAAATAGATAATAATGGTTGCATGCTTTTCTGACATAGGGGTGATAAGTGGCGTCAATTACAAAGATAAGCAGTACTAGCCAGGTCAATTTCAGGATGGATATCCTAGTCACTTTATGGAAAATATCTAAGTTCAGCCTTATCGCATTTAGAGTGCAAAAGGCGGATCCCGTACATCGAGCTGAAGGTCTCGGGTAATGGAACCGGGAATATCGCAAGAATGACGATGATCAATAGCTTATTTCAATTTAACAGGCTACAGTAACTGCATATCGTGAGGCCTTATCCATTCTTAGTTTCATAAAAATACTCTATCTAAGAAATATGCTAGCTGCAAATAAAAATATTTTTGATAAATCGGTAGGTACCTTGTTGCCGATATTTGCCAGCAGCTTTACAAGCCGCTTCAGTGCCTTCTTCTTTAAAATCTTTGTAGTGCATAACTTCTGCCATAATAAAGCCTTTTTCGAAGTCAGTGTGGATTCTGCCAGCGGCCTGAGGTGCCTTTGTTCCTTTCTAGAAAAAATATACAAGACAATGTAATATGCATAGGGATGTATTGTCGAAATACTACGATCTCCAGTAACAAACATATATAAATATATAACCTTCCCCTGTATATTGGACTAGAACATAGATAAGTACTTTAGAAATAGTGAATGGGTTACCAACATAAAATTTATTTTTCACAGTACACTACTGGACATAAGGTACCTACTCCCAGTTCGAATTAATTATGTGACAGAGAATTGTCTTATTGCCACTACAGGAATGCACTGAACTAAATTGAATGCACTATCTGATCAATGGATACATTAATCCAAAATAGATCTGTCCATATTATATGAAAGAGATGGTATACTCCATTGGTTTCTTACCTGAATAGTCCAGGCTTTAACTTCATCTGGTCCAGCTGTGAAGAAGTATTCTAACTGGAGCGCTTTGTATCCTTGCACGATGATCTTGTCCAGAGCACTGTGAGAACATGAAATGTGTTCAAATCTACAAATCAATCCTATCCTCTCAAAATTTTGATTGCACCTCTGTGGCGCCGTAATAGAGCGTTCGACTGCTGAGTCAGTTCGCGTATTAAAGTGCGTGCTTAGTGCAAAAAAATTATGAATGAATATTTGCATATTTCTATCTACAATACGCAATATGTATCTATGTATTTACTTAAAAAACCGCATTCCAGAACCAATAACACAAGCTAGTTAAGCTATGCCTCTAGTTAGCACTACATAGATAGAATCTCATAGAATATAATTTATATTTAACTAGTTATCATAGGTTCTGAATAATTGTAGCATCAGGAATAGCGCTACCTCTATCTCTAAAACAATATGTAATATGAAATTATGACAAAAAATACTAACATACCTAGAGTAATTGTTATCCTTCAAAAAGGCTTGTCGTTCAGCAGCGTCCATTTCTACCAATTTTGTTTCAAATGCTCCCGAGAAAGGAATCAGAGGTGCACCAGGATCATTTTTGTCAATCCATTCCTTCAATTTTGGCAACCTGAAAAGCGTTACATACATTCGTTAACGAAGTTTTGCAATACAAGGGTTTACAGGAGGCGGTAGTATTAAAGTGTGTCTTGAGGGTGACATCTCAAGACGGACTTAAATAATAATGTTCTATTGTGAAGAAATAGGAGTCCTTTGAGCGGAGCTCTGCTCAATAAGCAATATTTAGTAGGTATTTATTGATTTCCTAATGACGCGCTAGATGGTGCAGCCGGCACTTTTGGTAAGAAGAGTGTAGTGTCACATCTAGTGTTCCCTAATTTATGGAAAAAATGTTCTTCGGTTTACGGAGCATATATGTGCATATATATGGATACTTTGTCAGCTGACAACCAGGAAAACTGCTCATTGCTCTGTTAAATGCTACTCGTGAGTGATGTCAATTGAGTCAGGCATAAAAAAGGGTTGCAAGTTGCGTTCTACTTAATATTATCCTGCACTGTGACTACCATATTACTATTATTGCAACCAGCTTTAATTTTTTAAATTCTAAATTCAGATTAAATTTCCATCGTATATGTACAGTAGAACTCAAAAGTGCAGTAGCAATCCTACGCAACTATAGCGTCAACATTCTAACGCTACTTGTGACCTTTTTCTTTCAAGACAAGCCAGCGTCGCCTCGTATTGCATAGTAACATTACACACACATATAAGCGCGCCGGCCGCACGCTAAACCATTTTGAGCCTTGATGTGCTAATGCACTTATGAGCTCTGACTGTACATGCCCTATACAATTTTTTTATTTGTTTATTTGTTCCACATAATACAATCTTTAGGTACAGGTAGATCACAATTAATACTAACCACTTGTTCTTCTTTCTTATATAGTCTTTTTCTGACAAATTGACGAGGTACAATGCAGGTTTTGATGTCAGGAACAGATATTTATTCAATATTTCAATCTGAAAAAATAAGTCAGGTATAGTTTTAAAAATATGGCTACAATGAATTTCAAATTTTGAAAGTTATGTGATATTTACATCAGCAGCGCTCCAATCTCCAAACCGTATGTGTTTTTTCTCATCTACTAAAACTGATTTGATTTTCATCAGCGAATCCTGTAAATTTGAAAATTAACAGCATATTAAATTTAATAGAAATATAATATTTTTCCTTCCGTTACGTTATTCCTTTCCAGAATTGATTCCTTATTAGCGGCACTATCGATTTATATATTAATACGAAGTATTTTTATTTCAAAATCATTGAGGTCCAATTCCCATCTACGAATGATTATATTTTTTAACTAGCTTATGCCCGCGGCTCCGCTTGCGTGTCTGTCGGTTATTGCGACCTAAGCGCCATCTGTGTAACTTAAATTCTATATTACTAATCATAACTCTGGTTCTACTTAACCGATTGCAATCGAACAAACTTAAGATTTTGAGTTGGACCAAACAATAAAACCGCATCGAACTCCGTTCAGTAGTTTTTGCGTACATCGCGGACAAATATTAACTTTTTAAAATTATATAATAGTATAGACAGATGCCAATCCGCGCCCAGTTAAACAATTCACATACATAGTTATACACACAGTTTACCGGGAGTAGGTGATGGTAGGACCTTAAGCGTTATATTTCACGTAACCTAAGCAAATGGTTCAGTAGTCCCTTCAAAGGAACTACTGACACATCATTTTGTCTATGGTTCTTTCGATTAAGTATTTATTAATAGGTACTTATCGCATAATTCATAGAGCAAATATACATATTACGGGGAACACACACGCACATATTGAAGTAAAGGAACTTTGTAGTCTCAGTAGATCCTTTGGTTTTTGTTCAAGGTTCAATAAAATTTATTGTAAATATTGATAATGTAATTTAGTACAAGCTCCGCTTATAGATGGCGCTGACATCGATTTGAATCGCGCTATGGTTTAGTGTTCATTAGTACTAGGTTAACTTCTAGATGGCGCTAAAATAGAATTAGATCACGATATGGTTTCGTTGTCAACTAGTGTATGTAAGCTGGAGAATTTATATTAATAAATGACTTGCACTGAGGTATCAAAGTATATTTTACACCTATTACACTGCAACAAAGGAATCTGGACCGAAGTTGTACATGGTCCTTACGAGCCGAAAGGTGAATTTGGATTGAAGATTGCGACGACGACGGCGGCGCTAGTTGTACGAAGAATCAGGAAGACATAGTGCGGTGTTGCTGTTGTGGAGTGCGAGTTGCAGAGGAGACCTGAACAAATTGGAAGTGAGGAGTGAAGGTAAAGTGCGGCAAATTGGACATAAAAACTGTGAGTACAATTTCAAGTATTAGTAGAAACATTCTAAGTGTTTAGGACTTAGAATAGTTTCCAAAAAAACGACGGACCGGGGAACCTATGCCGGATTTAGAAGCGGTGTGCAAGTGGTAAAAACACTTAGAAAATTCACGGCAAAAAGGACTTAGAAAAATTTCGACCCCAAACACTTAGAATATTCACAGCCGCCAGGACTTAGAAAAAATCCAACTCCACACACTTAGAATATTCACGGCAACATCGCACTTATAGAAAGAAGCCTTACATTGATAAATATTAGTAGATTCCCACTACTAGTAAATTATAATCAAGAGACATGGAGAAAGAATTAAAGCAACTGAAGGAGATAAAAACCCATATAGAAAAGGGATTAGTAAATTTTAAGAAATCTCCTAAAGATCGTCTAACATACAATTACGTAGATGCGCGCCTGGAGCAGCTGGAGACACAATGGAAACAGTTTTGTGACAAATATGAAATCATCATTGGCAGTTCCAAGTCAGAGGGTGAAGAGTTGAGAGATTACTTCAAAACAGATGTTTACGAAGAAGTCAACGAGGTTTATCTGACATATAAAGTAGAATTAAAAAATGTTTTGTCTAAATTTAAGAATGCTAATGTTCAGAAAGAAACTCGCGATGTCTCATCTGACTACCAAGGTGATTTGCCAAAAATTTCTCTACCGAAGTTTAGTGGAAATTATACAGAATGGACATCGTTCAGAGCTATGTTCATTTCTTTGGTTCACAATAACAAAAGATTAGATAACGTACAACGTCTCCATTATTTAAAAACCCAACTGTCAGGTGAGGCAGAGCTGTTAATAAAACATGTTCCTATTACAGACAAGAATTACGATAAGTGTTGGGAAATGTTACAACATAGGTTCAACAATAAGAAATTTATGTCTACTTGTATATTAAAAAGGTTGTTCAGCCAACGGAATATAGGTAATGAATCTGCTAAAGCATTGAAGGATCTTCTTGACGTGACTAGTGATTGTCTTCATGAACTTAGTGGTCTTGGGATTAACGTCGAGTCGTGGGATGTAATAATCATCCATGTGATTGGTTTGAAGTTGGACGCGGAAACTAGGAAGGAGTGGGAGCTGGAGGTAAGTCAATCCTCAGACGAGTTGCCTACTTTTAAGCATTTCAGTCAATTTATAGAGACTCGTTACAGGGCATTAGAATCGATTGAACCAACAGCTAAATCGTCAAAAGGACTTCCTACATCTCACACCAAAGTGATGCATAGCGTTACTAATCTTACCTGCCCACATTGTTCTGAAAACCATAAATTAGGTAACTGTAAGAAATTTAGCAAAGAAGACAGTGACAAACGCCGCGAGATTGCCCAGACGTTAGGAGTATGTTTCAATTGTTTGGGCAGTAACCATACCTCTAAAGTTTGTCGCGTTTCTTCCAAATGCCGTATATGCCAGCGAAAACATCATTCTTTGTTGCATTCCGCAAATTATACTAGCGTAACTAGTGCTGTTTCCACACCGGTAGAACAGCCAACAACCTCAAATGCGAGTACCAAAGAAGTCAGTACGAATATAGCAACCCATCTAGTGAATGGACAAGCGCAGGGTCAAGTACTGTTAGCCACGGCTCTGATAAAGGCCGAGTCATTTAATGGGTCCTCTCAAGTTTTGAGAGCTTTGCTTGATCAAGGGTCACAAGCGTCCTTCATCACGGAGGACGCAGCACAGTTACTTCGTCTAAGGAAAGTGGTATCAAAAACCACTATTGCAGGTATAGGAAGCGGAAATAGCAATATAGTCTCTAGACATGTAGTTAATATGAAAATACAATCATTGCATGATCCAACCTTTACCTTGGAAGTAACTGCGCATGTATTAAGCAAATTGACGTCGGTCATGCCAGACACAAGTTTTATAATTCAGGATTGGCCTGAAATCCATAAAGTTCCACTGGCTGACCCAAAATTCAACGTCACTAACAAAATTGATATTTTGTTAGGGGCGGAAACCTACTGCCGTATTTTAAAAGAAGGGTTAATCAAGAGTCCTAGGGGCTCTCCAGTCGCTCAGGATACATATTTAGGTTGGATTGTTTCAGGCCAGGTTAGCAAAGCAATAGGTTCTCTTAATGCCTATAACACAATCATTTCGATGCATGCTCACGTGGAAGAGAATGACATGCTAAAAGGATTGTGGGAACTAGATGCAGAACCCTCGTTAGCAAAAAGGCCATTCACTCTTGAAGAGCAAGAATGTGAAGAATTTTATAAAGTTAAAACCCAAAGAGATGAAAATGGAAGGTATATTGTGCAACTCCCTTTTCGCTCAAAAGATAGGCCGATAGGTTCTAAAAGCATAGCGGTAAAAAGACTGCTCAGTTTGGAAAGGAAGTTGAGTAGGGATAATAAGATGAAACAACAATATACTGATGTCATAAATGAATATTTATTGCTTGGTCATTTAGAAAAAATCACTGATGAATCCGACAAACACAAAGGTGATGCAGTCTACTTGCCCCATCATGCTGTTGTGAAACAAGATAGACTGACCACTAAAGTGAGAGTGGTTTATGATGCATCATGCAAAGGGACCAACGGAGTCTCTTTGAATGATACCTTGATGGTAGGACCCACTCTCCAAGACGATTTACGCCATATCATTATGAAATGGCGTCAACATCCAATCTGTCTGGTGGCAGATATAGTAAAAATGTACCGGCAGATTAAAGTAGCCCGGCAAGATACGGATTTTCAAAGGATTGTTTGGAGAGAGGATCCTAGCAAAGAAATTGAGGACTTCCGGCTTCAAACAGTTACTTTCGGGACATCCTCCGCACCTTATTTGGCTGTCAAGTCGTTGCATCAAGTCGCTATAGATGAAGGCGAAAGGTACCCATTGGCGGCTGACCGAGTAATGAACGATTTTTATATGGATGATCTAATGACGGGCTGCCAATCTGAAAAAGAAGCAATTACAATCTTTAAAGAAATGAATGAGCTGTTAAATAAAGGAGGATTCCAATTGCAAAAATGGACGAGCAACAGGAGGTCTTTACTTGAGAAATTAGAGAAAAACTTAGGTAACGATTTAGAAATAAAAATAGATAAAGTTACAAAGGTTTTAGGACTTACTTGGAATAGTCATACCGATGAATTCGATTACTCCGTGAGAATGTCACCTCCTGCTTCACCTGAAACAAAAAGAACAGTGATTTCGGAAATATCAAAGCTCTATGATCCATTAGGATGGATAGCACCTTGGATTATAATCGCAAAGGTGTTCATCCAAAAGCTATGGATTGCTGGTATCGATTGGGATGAGGAGCTGCCACCTGCTCTCCTAAAGGAATGGAAAAATTACCGAGCAGAACTAGAGCAATTAGTGGATTTTCATATTCCTAGGTGGATTGGTAGGGACGAAACCAATGTTTTGATAGAACTACATGGATTCAGCGATGCATCCAATATAGCTTACGCAGCTGTAGTATATAGCAGAGTTCTCAATCCCAATGGAGAAATACATACTCAGCTGATAACCGCAAAAACCAAGGTAGCTCCGATTAAACAAATCTCAATCCCTCGCCTAGAATTGTGTGGCGCTGGTCTGGTTGCAAAATTGCTGACAGAAGTAGCTAAGGTAATGAACATCCCAAAGACGAATGTACATGCTTGGACCGATTCATCTGTGGTTTTGGCGTGGTTAAGCGATCATCCTAGTCGTTGGAAGACATACGTCGCAAATCGAACTTCGGAGATACTTAGTTTGTTGGATAACATACAATGGGCTCATGTCCAGTCCAAAGACAACCCAGCTGATATCGCTTCCCGGGGGGCATCGTCATTGGATCTGCTCGAGAGTGATCTATGGAAACATGGACCACAGTGGTTAAGAAGCGATAAAATAGAGTATACGAGGCCTAGCGGAATACGTACCAATGAGGAAAGGAAAGCTGTACAGGTTCATACTGTCACCTTGGTACCATGTTTTGATGAAACCTGGGGATCTAGATTTTCATCATTAAGAAGGCTGATACGAATTATGGCTCTTTGTAAGAGATTTTTATATTCAACAAGAAATCGTAGAAATCATATTAAAACAACACCTTACTTGTCAGCAATAGAACTCCGAGAATCCTTACATTTCTGCATTAGGCAAAGTCAACATCAGTGGTTTCAGGCAGAGATTGCAGCCCTGGAAAATAAAACAACATTGGATAAGAAAAGTTCATTATACAAATTGAATATTTTTATAGATAATGACAGTAAACTATTACGTGTTGGAGGTAGGCTCCGATACTCTGACTTACCTGAAGCTACAAAACATCCAATTGTTATACCTCACGATTCCAGTCTAGCTGAGTTAATTGTAGCAGACGCACATGAAAGAACCTTTCATGGAGGTCAACAATTGGTGCTTAATTTCATAAGAAACAAGTTCTGGATCAGTCGGGTCAAAAATATGGTCCGAAAACATATACACGGTTGTGTGCCTTGTATTCGCTACGCTGCTAACACAAGACATCAGTTGATGGGAGAACCTCCAGCTTGCAGGGTGACCCCAAGTAAACCATTTTTTAATACGGGGGTCGATTACGCTGGACCCATAAACATGAGGTTTTCCAAAGGCCGGGGAATGCGATCGTACAAAGGATACATTTGTTTGTTTGTGTGTATGGCCACACGCGCTGTACACATTGAAGCCGTTTCAGACCTTACAACTGAAGGATTCTTGGCGGCGTTTAAGCGGTTTGTGGCTAGACGTGGTCATTGTCGCCATCTTTGGAGTGACAATGGTACCAACTTCGTAGGCGCAGCTAAAGAATTGAGAGTTCTGTTTTCACACGAAAGTTCTATGTTCCATCATATTGCCTCAGTTCTCGCAGACTCTCAAACTGAATGGCACTTCATTCCTCCTCATGCTCCAAATCATGGTGGACTATGGGAAGCAGGGATAAAAAGTGTGAAACATCATTTAAAACGTACGATTGGAGACTCAACGCTTACTTTTGAGGAAATGTCCACAGTTCTAACTCAGATAGAAGCATGTTTAAATTCCCGACCGTTGTCTCAGGGCAGCAATGATCTGGATAATCCAACCCCTTTAACTCCCGGACATTTCTTGGTCGGTGAGCCATTAATAGTAACGCCTGATTACAATTATGAAGATGCCACTGTAAGCACTTTACGCAGGTGGCAGTTAACACAAAGGATGGTACAAAGTTTCTGGCGTCGCTGGAAAAATGAGTACCTAACAAATTTCCTGCAAAGAAACAAATGGGCGGAACGATCTACCGATTTTAAAATAAATGATGTGGTTTTGTTAAAGGAAGATAACTTACCTCCAGCCAAATGGCTTTATGGCAGAGTCGTAGAGATTCATCCTGGAAAAGACGGGATCACTCGCGTTGTCACAGTGCGTTGTAAGAATAAAAAGATTCAACGTCCCACTTCAAAATTATGTTTACTTCCCACGACTCACGACACGACACAAATTGGTAATTAAAGTTTGGTCTGTAGGAGAAATTTCTGTATTACGTTGGTTATTAGTATGTTAAAATTTAAGTATTTTGTTTGTTTAGTGATATAATTATTGGATCTAAGTACAGTTATGCGTCCATTAAACGCCCTCACCGATAAATGTATACAGTCCACTTTTCTCGTCACTTGAGTTGATCCATGGTGGGCGGAATCAAAAGGAACTGATCCTTTTGGTGGGCGGAATGTTCAAGGTTCAATAAAATTTATTGTAAATATTGATAATGTAATTTTGTACAAGCTCCGCTTATAGATGGCGCTGACATCGATTTGAATCGCGCTATGGTTTAGTGTTCATTAGTACTAGGTTAACTTCTAGATGGCGCTAAAATAGAATTAGATCACGATATGGTTTCGTTGTCAACTAGTGTATGTAAGCTGGAGAATTTATATTAATAAATGACTTGCACTGAGGTATCAAAGTATATTTTACACCTATTACACTGCAACAAAGGAATCTGGACCGAAGTTGTACAGTTTTTTTTGAAGGAACTACACGGACGAAAAATCTCAAAGGAACTACCCAGGAACTGAAGAGACTTTATAGTTACAGTAGTTCTTTTGAAGGAACTAAAGAGACAAAATAGTCTCAGTAGGCCCTTCAAAGGAACTCCAAAGAACTACTGGGAATAAATGGCTAAATACACCGTCCATTATAATGAAATAATCATAACATCCCATATATAGAAATAAGGTATACCATCAACCCATTAAACACTTGAATATCACTACATTTGGAATATCGTAAATGATTCAACAAACCATCATTATGGTATTAAAATACGTACATATTCAGGCTTTAGCTTTTTGTCATTGCCTCTATTAACGACTCGATCAAGCTTTTCAATGTTTTGCATTAACTGTTCCTCGTCTTTTAATCTGAGTTCTTCACCAATCGTCTCTAAATCTCTAACAGGATTCACATCACCGTCAACGTGAATTACATCTTCATCGTCGAATGCACCTGAAATCAGAATGTTTCTAACGTTATAAATTATATTTAACAGGTTGAATTAAAGAAACACGAATTTCAATAACTTACGACATAGGTTGAAAATTGCGTCACAAGCTTTAATGTGTGACAAAAAAGCGTTGCCAAGACCCTGCCCTTCAGCTGCACCACGTACAAGTCCGGCGATGTCTACTACGTTCAAGAAAGCTGGTACTTTACTAAAAAAAAGGGAAGTGCAATGTAATAGGCACTGTCTCAGCTAAGTATTTAGAGTAATGTTCGAATAATTCATTATTTTACCTAGCTGGCTTGTGAAAGTCGCAGAGGTAGTCAAATCGCTCGTCCGGCACTGGTACTCGACGTGCTGAAAGAAATTATGGATTATTCATCTGCAGATAATATGTAGTAATCAAATGAACATGATGTTATGTAAAATTTCCCCTGAAATATTAAAAAATATTTATTATTATTTATGTATACTTATACTTTTTTATTGTATTTATTTATGTACCTGCTATGAATAGCAGAATACAAAACGATTAAGGGGGCCGCACATCAAGCAGTAAGCGTACAGGTACTTAACGCTTGTGTTAATTAATTACCTACTTCTTTTGTGTGAGAACTATATATCAATTGCTTCTAAAACATTTGCTGTACGCTTTTTAAACCGGATGTGGATGGTCTAATTTGAAACTATGAGGAATAGCGTAAAAAAGCACTAAAGCGTGTCGAAAGTCGAGCCCGATCTTAAAATAAAAAAGCACAATTGTGTTTATGTTTATTGTCGCAACAATCAATACTGCTTCTGGGAAATAATGACATACATAACCTACGACAAAATCAAGGAAGCGCACATTTTACGCAAAATACTTTTTTATATTCCTTACGTATGAGTTAGGTTAAACCATAAATTGTTTAGAATACATACCTAGCTGGATTCTATACTTCTAAGATTGCACTCAGTGGTCATACCGGCGGCATAGCAAACTATTATGATTACGACAACACAGCGGCGGTTGAATTTTAAGTAACTAAACTAACTCATCAATGTGTCAAGAAATCAAGATAGATGTTTAATTCAAAAGTATATTTATTGTCTACTAAATACAATAATGAATACAATCATTAATTTATTAGATTTGTTAATTGAAGTATTGAGTGCTTGAAGCAAACCAGGCAGAAGATAATTCAGATTGTATAGATTCTTGATTGGAATAACTTTTCGGTGTACCATGACGAATTTCAGGATAAGTGGCAAACGGATTTTCCATCGATCTCATCCGTAATCCTAAATCTAAAATAAGTTGAGAACGAGTTTCAAAAATTTTCTGAGCTCGTAAAAAATAATTCAATTTTTCTTTCGGTAAGATCGGATTGTGTGTCTTGAGGTATAAAGCAATATATATTATACCAGACAGTTGAAACGTAAGTCCGGGATATTTTGGTCTAATGGCATTAACTGAGCAACACGCCTCTGTTAAAATACTGGCTAATGTTTGCTCTAAGTATCCTAAGTCCGGTAGCTTTTTTAAAGATAGTCGAGGGAACCAAGTGGATCCTTTAAAAACTGTAACGTCAGAGTAGAAGTGCGGCTTATCTAAAAATTTGTGAAGACACGCTTCGCTACAAAACATATACGTTTTAGACTTGTAAGTTGCAGCGAATTTATTAGTTCCTGTTTCAATTATTTGACGTGGTAAACTTTCAGCATATGTAACTATACAGATTCCATTTTCATATACGTTATCAGTATTAATTATTTTAACGACAGCTGGAATTTCAGGAATATTTATTTCTTTTGATAAGTAATAGTCTGGAAACAGCAGTACCATTTCCATGTGATCGGTGCAAATCCAGTACAGTTTATTTTTATATTGAACTACTCCTTTTTTATCACCTGGATAGTCACTATGCCGAAAAACATTATTAGCAAGGCACGCTGGACACATATTTCTGAATGATGACTGTTTTTGTTCGATTATTTCATTTGATATTGCCATAGCATGTGCAGGCACGATATTTGTTTCAACGTTAGCTAAATAGTAATGTATTTTAACCATTAAATCATTGATATTATTACAAGCATCTTGCAAACATTGCCACTTTGATTCGTTGCCATTAAGAGAGCACATGTTTTGATAATCATTATTAATCCAGTTATTAATTTTATAGTACCGTTCGTTCCATTTTGTAAATCTATCTTCTATAAATGACGATGAATACGGCGGTTTATATTTCAATATTTCATTATAAACTTCACCTTGAGAGTGTTCTATTATAACAGGTTTACCAGTAGATATATCAAATATGATATTTGGATAAAGGCCATCCTTGGCTAAGGTCATCGCTTCATAGGGGGAACTGGGAAATCCATCTAGTACAAATCCGTAAGTTACTGTACGATGGTCCATTGCGACAGTTTGAACAGCACTCATTATTAAATCATTGTCTAGAATATCTCCGCTGTGTAAGTTCTTTAAAATTTTAGAGGCTAATTCAGTCCAGTGCATTTTACTCAAAATTCGACGTAATGCCATTCCTCTTGAAATACATAGTAAATTATGTTGTCTAGCTAGTTTCATTGCTAACGAACTTTTACCAGATTTAGGTGTTCCGATAATACCAATTCTAAGAGGATATGGATAATAACTCAGTATACTATCACTAGTGATATACCTCAAAGGGTTCTTTCTAAATTCATACACATAATCTTTGCTACTAATGAAATATATATGTGCTCGATGTATAACTGGATAAAGTTGTCTATTTCGTCGGCTTATTTTGTAACTGTTAAAAATAGTTTTTCGGTTCATATATATGTACACAGGGCATAGACGGCCAAATTTACTCAAAAAATAATGTCCTTGTGATAGTAACATGTCCGCTATATCACAAGTGATAATGTAAGTTTGTTCTAAAAATGATATTGTTCTATTTCTGAACTTCGATAATTGTGATAGGACTTTTCTATAGACTTTATAAAAAGGCTTCGTGCCATCGAACGAAAATATTTTTATGTTGTTTTCTCCCGCAATTTCTTTCAATGCTTCTATGTTTTCAAAATCTGCTTCATATATAGCTTCTAATCTAGAATCTATTCTTTCAAGCTCGTCAGCAGGTTTGTCCCACTCACGAGTATCCAAAGGCTCAGGATTCTCTTCAATCACTTTATTATAGGCATTAAATATTTTTGGATCCAAATTTACTGATCCTGTTGGATGGGCATCCATTATGACGCTCGCAGCAGAAAGACTGCCTTGTTTGGCTTCAGGACTTGGACTGGGTTCTTCAGGCAATTTTTCTAAAATCTCATCCATAATAACTGCTACAACTACTTGCTTTGTTATAAGATTCATCCATTGATTCTTTTCAAACTGCATTATTAATCGATGTGCGTCTTTTGCTTCTTTTAATTGTGCCTTCCATCTTCTGAGCATTACAGGTCCAAGCCGCTCAATAGTTGTTTCTGCACTACCATTTAAATCAATAATTAAATCTGGGATGCAACTACATTGTACCATGTCCTCAATATCCTGAGGTAGCCGCGGATAACCATCCAAAACAATGCCTATGTTTTTGTAGGGATAATTATACCATATTCTCTTAATTACATTTTGTATATAAACAGGTATTAATGGTTGCCCGAGTTCGAAATAATTAAATAACATCCGTCTCAATTCCATTTCATTTGATAAAATATCAGCAAACGAAATCGGGTTTTCTTCGTCAACTTGGAACTCGGATACTCCTTCTTCTTCTGCAGGAGTATCAGTAAAAGGGTTTTCATAAATACGTCCCACTTTCTTGTAATGTCTTGGTATGTAATAGTCATTAATTACTGTTTGAAAATCTACATGTAATAAACCAAGCTCTTTAGCTATTTGTTTGGCCATTGCAGTTTTGCCACTTCCTGTGCAACCGGTAACGCATATCTTCAATTTTGGCAATTTTATTAAAGGTTTGTTATACGCTTCATACTTAGTTATATCTTTCTGAAACAATTCTACATAATCCTCTTTAGCAAAGTAATGAACTTTATTGTTATATTTTAAACTGAACTCCTGTTTTCCCTCCCAAAATATGTCATAGTTAAAATATGTGTAAGGACAATAAATATTAGTTCCACACAAGTTATGAGGATTATTGTAAGTTAGAAGCTCTTTGGAAGTGCTATTTTCTTCATTTACGTATTCATTTTCACTAACTTCGCCTTTTAAGAAATAGCATTTACGTAATTTTAAAAGCACTTCTTCCAGCACATCAACATCTGTTTTATTTTCAAGTTCTATTTCAATATAACATTTATATATTTCATCTAGCTTTATTTTAATAGTATCCCAGTCTTCGCGAAATTTTTCAATAGCCTGAGTAAAGGATGCAACCATTTCAGGGCTAGGATCGACGTTTTTTTGAATATCATCAAAATCTAATAGCGAGTTGAAGGTGTTATTAACTAATTCATGTAAAATAATTTCTATATTTTTATCTATAACTTGTTTATCAGGCAACTGTTTTGTTTGAAGTTTAGATAAAATAAGTGGGTCTTTAACCACTGAGAGTAATTCATGATAATTTTTAACACCTTTTTCAATATCCATATATTGCAGTAATAGCTCTGGTTCGACTTCTCTGTTTTCAATTAAACCGATAGTATAATCTGGAAGTAGTTTAGCATTGCTGAGAATATCCCAGAATTCAGGATCCGATGGAAATCCGTCTATTATATATTTTCCATGTAATGTATCTATTAGATGTGTATTGCTTCGATGTTGTGTAGATACTATACCGATAATTTCAGTCATCAACTCTTCAGTAGTAGGCTCTATTTCCTTTTGTAAGTCATTAACTGCAATATAATGGGTAATAGCTTTTGTCACATCTTCGTCTCCTAAAACAGGTAGTTTTGGTTCATCTGTCTTTGTTGTTAATTCAAGGGGAGCATATTCATACAAGATAGACTGATCGAGTACACAATTCGACAGCATAGTTTCACACTCTTGTATAATATCTAATGAAATAGGTAAAAAAGAAAGCCGATTCTTTAATGTCTTGAATTTATTTAGGACAGCAGGTTTAGGCTCTAGTGGTTTTTTGGTTGGAGATGTGGGCGATTTTGGTTTGGGTTCTTTATCATCTTTTTTATCTTTAGATTTTTTTCCAGCTTCCTTAACTGGTTCTTCAACTATAACCTGTTTACCAATATTTAAGAAATCGAAGTATTTTATCAGTAAAGGAAGGTATTCTTGTAAGTTTACAATAATTGCATTACACCACTCATTTAAACCAGCCAGTCTATTTTGTTCTTTTCTTTGAAATTCCATGAGTCTGGCATCTTCTATTGTTGCAATTATTTCGGAAAGAATTCTTGTAGCATACATATGATACTTTTCTTCTGACATAGTCTTTAAAAGCGTCGCATAACTGGTAACAGGAGTATCAAAAAGCCATGACAGACACTCAGCTGTCATAGTTTTTCCAGATGATTTTGTTCCAGTTATAATAATTCTACAAGTAGGTTCTAAATACTTCAATTTCAAATAAGGTCGTGGATTCATACAAAATGAAATAAAATTTTCAAGTGAATGCATGAGATATACATGTTTGAAAAGCTTTACTGCTAATTTTGGTTTCCCAACAATAGACTGCCTCTTTTTAAGTTCAACAGGACACCTACTAAACCAAGGTGAAGGATAGCATCTGAATTTTAAAACGCCACTTTGAATTGTATGTAGTTCACCAACCGATTGCCAAAACTCGTCATAATCTTCAGGAGGCTCTTCTATATATAAAGGTTCTGGTATAATAACTGGTTGAATGTCCATTAACAACAATCTCTCTGTTATTTGATGCATCATTTCATGTGTTGAAGTTCTGCCATCAAGTTTGATCACTTGCTTTGGATCATAATCCATTATTTTCTTTTCAATATACGGAAAAATATATTGCCTATAATTGCATACTTGATCCACTGATTTTCTATTAAAATTTATAGGTGGTCTACAGTTATACTTAGGGTTAAATATGTGAAGATTATGAGGATTTTCATAGTCACTTAAAGTATATAGAGTAGGCCATCTTAAATCTGCAGAAACTTTGTCCACAAGTGTTTCTACAGTATTCTGACCATTTTTGTAATTTATATACTTATAGTATTTTGTAGCCACCACATCACTATCTGGGCAAGTGATATAAATAATAATATCCGGCTTCAATGTTAAATTAAACATACTGTTAAGTTGGTGTAGGAGTAAGCCTTGCTGTGTTTCTATACGAACTTTCCCTGTTTTTTTAAAGATAGTGTTACATTTATTTAATATAAATTTAGGTAATTCTGCAACAACTACTTCTTCTTCGGCTTCTTCTGGAACTTCCTCTTCTTCTTTTTCTTCTATTTCAGCTTCTTCTCCTTCAAAATTTACGGAAGACTTAGTCGAACCTGTTTCTGGTGATTTAACAGTTGATTTTGGTTTCTTCCTCTTTAAATTATAAATTATATCAAATAAAATTTCATCTACACATAATAAGGCTTCTTCTGTGTGTTTGGTTTCAATTAGGCAATTAGGAGTTTTGTAAGCTGTCACTAAAGGAAAACCTGATATGACATATCCCCTGTGTTTAATTGCTGGAGATTTCATTTTTTCCTTCAACATTTTCAAGATAGTATAAGGTCTGCATATCACATTATGTTTCAAATTGAAATCCAAACACTTCCCTGTCGTACTGTCTTGTGATATTTCATCAGTTATTATATTTCTTGGACACAAGTGAATGCAATTATATTTTTTAGAAACAGCTTCACCTAGACTATAAGCACCAAGGCTAGGTTTACCAAGAATCAAATAACAAGTTGGTTTCGTTCTCAAAAACATTTCTTGAGCATCAATATCCGTCCACATGTGATCAAGCTTAGATGTGTGTTTAGTTGGAGATGCTGTATTATTCAAACCAAGTACTGCAGCTGCCAACAAGGGAGATATGTAATCTTCTTTCAATGGTTCATCATTAATAATTTTTGTGTCTCCACAAAATACCACACCATTATGCTCCCACACATGTTTCATTTGATATTTGTCAATAAGATCCAGATTTTCTTTCGTATAACTAGACATAATTAGGTCTGTATAAAATTATTTGTAGTATAAAATTGTGAACATTAAAATAGTGACAGTGTTGTCAAAAAAGTTGACAACTACCAAATTGTGTCACATATTTTGGTCTTTATGGCCATGACTATCATTATGCGATAAAAAGAATAGATGTAATGAAAATTAAGAAAAAACGAAAAGGATGAAATTAAGAAAAAACGAGAAGGCCCCCTTGAAAGTGCCTACACCACCAGAAAAGTGTTCTTCCTATTAAAAAATACTCTCAAACAAAGTTGTTTATATGCAATATGTTGTTTGTAAGTTTTAGGCTATCCAATTATTATATTTAAGTAAATAGGAGATAGTGAAATTTTACATGAATTTGAGTAATAGTCACCTTTCCAAGAATGAATGAAATTGAAATATTTTCCGATAAATATGACCAGTTTAAATGGATTAGATGGTTTCTGATAACATGATTTTTTGTTTGGTAATAGGTACCTATTATCTATGTTAAAAGTAACAAAATTAGTGTGTATATATCTTTAATTTTAGCCATTCAATAATTATTCATTTAGATTTAGACCTTTAAAATTTTTTTAATTCCTTTCTGATATTTACACTAAATCTGATAGTTTACTAGATATAAAATGCCAATATATTTAAATTTTTATGACCAATCTTTCATCATTATGGCTATCAACTTATGGCATAAATAACTAATAGAAATTATATGAGCGTAAACTTTGCACTGTCTCAAATCAATGGTAATGGAATAGTGTCCATCTCTATAAAGTTGTATCTTTTGAGCAAATAATATTCTTTAAGCAAAGAGTAAGGCATGTGCTTTACTAGTCTCTTGATGCTAACACTTACTTACAGTACTTACTAATGAGGGTCACCTTAAAATAATAATAGGTCTGACTATTTCTTTTCTTTTCTTTTCTTTTCTTTTTTAGGGTGGTTACTGGTAATGTTGCAGATGAAAATTACTCATGATAATTTGACAATTAGAATAAAAAAAATACTTATTTTCATTAGGGTCAATAGTGCAAAATGGGAAGTTTTCAGCTGCAGCTTGACTCTTTGTCAAGACATTGAAGAAAGTAGATTTTCCAACATTAGGAACTCCAACAATACCAACTTTCAAGTTGGTTCCCACTCGCCCAATAAGGGGCTTTTTCTCAGGTTCTTCTATTTTTTTTGGAGGCATTCTGGAAAATAATGTATATATAAGCAGTAAGTAGGTATTGTTAGACTAGGCTAATAAACTTAGACTGTCCAAGTAACCTGCATTGTTATTATAATGAAAGTTACTGAATTGTTTCATTTGAATCATCTCAATTAGATTTTGACTTTAATTACAGTACTTTATTGGGTGTACTTTAAGAAATCTTCTTAACTGAGTAAATATTATTAAGAAATAATTTACAGTTGTATGCTGTTAACATGAGTATTGTAACCAAGTGAGCAAAAGTAAATAATGTAAGCTGTATATTGAGTAGAATTAAGAATTAGGTATTGATTATTATATCATATACATACTTAGATTACCTATAGATGATTTACAAGCAGAAATCTATTATTACTATCATTATACAGTGTTATTTATAACATGCCAAAATAACCTGCAGTACTTATAAGTAAGGCAGTTTACCTGAAATAATTGACGATGAGGATAATAACAGTACGCTTTGTAGCTAAGACTTTTTGTTTAGTAGTATTTATAACTACTAAACTTATTATAAAACCAAATGAATGGCACTGCACTAACTAAAAACGTGCACCAAAATTCTCAATTTCCATCCGGCAATTTTTACCACAGATTATATTGTCAAAATGAAATATGGATGGACGTCAGACGTGTCATGATATTGTGTCAAAAATGATAGAAACTATTACGTTCGAAAACGTTACTTTTATAAGAATATTTAGTCAAATTATTTACTTCCTAATCTATTCCTTTTAGATCTATAGTCCACTAATTAGAACATTAGAGGACAGTCCAAGTAGTCTAGGTGGGTAACCGAGTTAGAGTGAACGTGGTCTGGTGAACTGAGAAAATTAGTGCTCTTGGGTTAGTTATAAGAGTGTTTATCTTTCTTTGAAAGTAGTCAGAAATCATATAGACTACGGTCCTACTTCTACTAACTGGTAGTACCTACATGGCATATTCGGTCATGAGTTCATGACCCAATGGCGGTGACGAAGAAAACCTCAGTAAAATAATTAAACCACAGGCACGGACATAGGGGTTGCCACGATTGCAGGAACTCCTCTCTTCCTAATTTAGGGTTTACCATTGCCTCTTGATTTCATAATCCCAGTGGGGTTTCACACAAATTAAAGAAATAATTTGTTACAATGGGCGAAATGTTTAATAATGTTATAATAAATTTCATAAATAACAGTTAACAAATTTGATCTATCATTACACTCATGTTGTGAGGGCAGCCCATGGCGGCGACATTGGTGCAGGATTTTGCAAATAAGACATAACGACAGCAGATATGGACAGCATAAACGAACTCACAATCTGAAAAATATTACATGTTTGTTGAATATGAAGCAGTTAAAAATTAAAATTACTTAATAGATTGGACCAGTCAACATCTTATAGTTCAGTGAAACTATTACATAGTAGTGAAAGTAAGGGGCATTCCCATGAAAAAGAGACCATAAATCATAATAAGAATGGATGGCCCTACCAAGTTCTTTTTATTCAATAATATTAATTTCAGTCGAAGAAAAGTTGATTTCAACAAGTTGGCATTCTTTTGCATTTTTTAACATCTTACATGTACCTACATATGCAAAGAAATCTAACATAAAATGATGCATATTGTATGAAGAACAAGTTAATTTTCTTTAATATTTACTAATTAATTGTAAATATACAAATATAATATACACAAAATATATATCGAACTATATTAACAACTATAACATAATATATAAAGCCATTTAAGTTTCCTTAAACAGTCTGCGGGAATTCCTATGTATCTCACATCAGAATTATAAAAGTCTGTGGGGCCATCTTGCAAAATTAATAAAAAGAGTTCACTGGTCTTTTGGTAAAGAATGTCTGTATCTCAAGTATTGATGAATATAAATTTGTTCTTCTGTTTTGGTATTTATAATAGATATCATAATAAATTGAAACCTATGTTTTTTAAAAGAAACTGAAAGTTTTACCTGTTTAGTATCATCGGAAACTCGTGAATTAGCGAAACTAATACTGGAACAAAAAACTGCAGTCCAAGCACACCATTTCAAGCGCATCATTAGGCCACACATAGAGAATACCATTCCTGGAAATAAAGGTATAAGTTTCATGTAGCGAGATGGGTTTCAGTATTATCAAATATCTTAGTCAAGGATCAAAACCATTCATAATGTGATTCTAATGAAAAAAATATGTACCAAGAATATTCATGTAATCTGTGGTTAGGTCTTCTGCTGGTGCTGAAGTAGGTGGTGGCGGCTTGAACCTTCGTTCTCTGTCTGCACGACGTGGGTCGGAATTTAATTGCATCTGTAAAAATAAATTAGGTCAACTAGAAAATCAAATTTCTATATGTACGTGGTTGGGAAATTTATAATGAAAATTTGACATAAAGGCAATGGCCTTCAGACTTCAGAGGGTAAAATTGAGCACTCATTTCATTTTGTACCGGCTATTATCTACTAACCTTTTGAGGTTTTATTACAGGCCCACAAATAATTGAAACTTTACTAGTATTTTTACTTAGAAAAATAATGTGTTCACAGGATTCTGTGAGACGTGACGTAGATCGTATACAATCCCTATTATATGAATAGTATGAAGAAACGATTGCACCATAAATAAATTATTGTGTTAATTTTTAGTCAACTACTTTAATTAATTGTATTATAAAGATATAAATCATCAAATAAGTAACCAGCTACTCCAAAATCCAAAGAACAATTTTGACAATTGACATTTCTAATCGAATTGTCGCTGTCATGCTCATGTCATCATCATGAATTTAACATAGATAGATAAGAAAATGGAATGGAATGTAATTTATTCACAGCGACCTACTTGTATTATAAGTATGTGACAGCGACGACAGAAACGTTCTATTTAATATCAAATACTTTATAACTTCCTACAGCTGTGAAATCATAAAATTTTTAAGTCACTGCCATACAAATATAGGTACTATACTGTAGTACTTGATGGTAGGCCGTTTGTATACTTGTGGTGATCGTGACTGACTGCTTCACTTTCTAAAAGTTCAAGGCCTAGGTATAGACAATTTCTTATCGCCGTGAAATCTATTTTAGACATTAATAACATTATTACTCCGCCTTAAATTTCCCGTTCCCACTTAACTTACCACTCCCGGTATATATTGAGAGGTATTTAAGGTATTTAAAGAGTTAAATAACCTCTAAGTAATAGTTTTCTGCTGGATATATTCATTTAACCTAATATTATAATTTAACTATCTCTAAATATAATGACTAAGTAGGTATAATGTACCTATAAGTATACCTAAGTGTAAATGTAATAATGTCTCAATTCTTCGCATTTTTTCACATAATCCCAATCCCTACATATCTCCCAATCGGATTTACAGTCCCCATAGTTTGGGGAAGCCCATTAGCAACAATGTTTATTCATGGTTCATTAATGATAGCAATGTTACCAGATGGATAAAAATAAAACAATATTGAGGTATCATCACAGATTGGGTACCTAATGGGTATCACCACAGATAAATAACCTAACTAATGAACGAAGAATGCAGTTGCCCAAAGTGAGGCGATGTTGGCGGAGTTCTTTGCCTGATGGATATTATTGAGTCCAGAGGTTACAAATACCCTCGAATCTTTGCAGATGCGTAGAGATGTTGCGTCCCTGGCAGTATTTTACCGTCTTTACCATGGTGAATTCCAATTAATCTCACCCTGTCCTTTCCTACACAGGACAACAGTAACACGTGCAGGGCTTATGCAGTGGCGTAGCTAGGTAACCAAGGGCCCTGGGGCAAATTAAGAAATGGGGCCCCACTCCTATACAAACTGTATGATGTGCAACTATATGAAATAAAAATAAAGAAATGTACAAATACTTTAAAAATGCTAGGCTACTTAAGCTTCTTTGTGCACTGCAGGGCAGGTAATAAAAATATTAAACAGTTACAACATAAATTATAATTACTACTTAGTGTGGGTTTGGCTTATAAAACGAAACAGAGATGGGGTTATACAAGGGGAATAGACTAGGGTTTCTTAGATAAAGGTCGGTTCTACCAACTGTAGGTACTAACTTTAGTTTTCGCAAAAGTATCAATGACTTCGTTTAAATCCAAGCTTGATGCGGTTTTGTTTGTAACCCCCGACGTAAAAACGACGGAGTGTTATAAGCTTCACGTGTCTGTGTGTGTGTTTGTGGCATCGTAGCTACCGAACGGCTGAACCGATTTTGATGTAGTTTGTTTTGCTTGAAAGCTGAATTAGTCGGGAGTGTTCTTAATTAGGTTTGATGAAAATTGATCCAAGATGGCCGTCGCTACGAAATGGCGGACTACATATTTTTGCACAAGTCCCTCAATATGGATGTCAAATGAAAGGATTTGACGAGTAGAACGATACACTATGACAAATTTCAAATCCAAAATGGCCGCCACCAACAAGTAGCGAATTGCCTTCTAAGTTTACTAGTCCGTCAATATGGGTATAAAATGAAAGGGCTTGACAAGGAGAACAATTTAAAAGGTATAAAATAAAAATTAAATTAAAAATTTAATGAACCCCCGACACAAAACATAACTTCAAAAAGTAAAAAATAGAAATAGGGGAGACCGAGGGCAATTGAAACAATTTTGACATTTTCTTTCATACACCAAATACTATAGACAGGAATCGTATGATATTAGTACCAATAGATAGGTCATTCTTTGAGCAAGCGAATGTCTAAAATGAAGAAAATGTAAGTATCGAATATTATGGTGAAAAATGGACTTAACCGAAAGAAGTCAACTTGTTTCAACTCCCCTCATATTGAGGTGAGATGAAACAGAGGTCGAGGAGAGTTGAAACATCTGATTTTGGAGAAGAATTAATGGCTTTAAAATAAAAAAGATGATAAAATGCAAAGGTATTTATTATAAATGAAATATTTGAAATACGAAACACACTTTTTGTTAATATTTTGTACTGAGGCGTCAGCCATGGTTTGATGCAATAAAATCAACATACCAAAAAAACATAAAACATAACAAAACGTAATCTTCGTAACATTAATTGAAATATTAATCTGACAAACAAAATGTTTTAGGTAGGTACATTTTTATATACCTAGTTTATATTCTAAATCTTTGACATAAAATACGTAATTATTAACCTTCAGTATATTCTTAAGTATCACAATCAGTCTTATTAGGTATACGAGATTTAGTGCTTAGATATCACAATCAGATGATTGATTAAATATTTAACTATAAACTTAATAATGGTAAAAATAAAATCATGAGAACAAAAGCTTTCAATCTGACAAACAGTTGTGGCAAACATAGGAAACCAGTGCAAGGTTCATGAACCCAGTTCTTGTAATCGAAACATTGCACCCATTTTTCTTATAAACCATATATTTCGCGGCTCGCCATGCCTCTGTTAGTCTTGCTTTTATAATCAGTAGGCATGCTGAAACAAAATAAACAAATTAAAGCAATATGCCCGTTATTGCTGATATAAATTTGAAAACGAGGGGAGTTGAAACAGCCTGTTTCAAATCTCCTCAGTTAAAAAAATCCTCCCAATTTTTATTGAATCCACAATCAAGGCGCAAATACACAGAAATCATATAGATGTAAATGTATATAATAAATATTCAATTAATTACCTTTCGAATAAGGTATACTTTAAAACAAAATATAAAACTGCTATCAAAATATAGACATAGTAAAAATACGTTAAAAACTTACTTTTGAATATTTTTCTCACGTGGCACGCAGGACGACATAACCGCGTGGCTCACGCCACTGACGAGTACTGACACGTCGGCGGGAGGAGGGAAATGTTTAAAATGCGACATTGCCAACTCGCTAACGGTTATAAATTTCAAGAAATCGGTACTGTTTCAAATCACCTTTGTTTCAAAACCCCTCGGTCTCCCCATACTGTATCTGTGTAATGTGTCACACCCCTAACTTTAGAATTTCTCTCAACTGAGTTGTCATGATTAAAGTAGGGTTGCATCGAATTTCCAAAAGTTCAGTTCGATCGATATTTCTGGCAAGGATTCGAGGGCCCCCTGAGCTTGAGGGCCCCGGGGCACTGCCCCGCCTAGCCCCTTGGTAGCTACGCCACTGGGCTTATGTCAAGCACATACGGTGCAGAATATTCAATCAAGAACCAAGCGTTTCGGTGAGTTCTTCCTCTGCCGCACCATTAAGTCTTGGAATTCCTTACCGGCGGCGCACGTGTTTCCATCTTCCTACAGTCCCGACTGATGAGGCCGTCAAGCTGAGCTCCACCATTGTCGCACTGTACGTGTTGGCAATGCAGCAATGGTGACCCTCTTTCATGAGACTTTGCCTTTAACTTAACATCAGGCGAGGTGAAGTCAAATTGACGTAGGTACCATAAATAAAAAAAAAAATATCGCTAATACGGCCAATACCTTGTTCTTCCCTTGTTGACCGAGGTTCTGTTCCATATCCAGAGTCATAGTGGGAGGTAATCCACAAGCGCATGAAGTCCGAATGAAATGCCTCTTATAATGAAATATTTAGGGCTCGTGTTCGACGGATGAGATTTCGTCGAGCATCTTAGATGTCTAGTCCCCAAATTGAAGGGCACAACTACAGCTCTGACGCGGTTGCTGGCTAACATGAGGGGGACGGGATGATACCTACAACAGACTTCGTAGATATCGTGCGGTCTATCGTGCGGTGGTACCCGCGGTCTCTTTCTTACGAACGATTACATATACTTGATGGAAAGAAAAGCTTGGTGACAGGAACTATTCGGTCCTGTCTGTACTCTGGTCTGACTCAGATCTCACACCACGAACGAGACGGGTACGCTGAGGTATGAATAGTTTTTGAACCTCTAAATGGTACATCCTGTGCAACAGAGACTTCAGTGCCTTTCTCTCGACGGGAAGACGCTGTCGCCTATAGCCAGTTCTATTCAAGAAAGGAGTGCTCCTAAGAGAGTTGATCAGAGGTTTTTCTTCGGTGTCCTTCTGTTGACACAGGGAGAGCAGGGAGTACTCCAGCTGGTTCTCTGAGCGCAGGCCTAGGGATTGACAGGTCAGGCCGCTTATCACTATAGCTGAAGTAGGCCGGAGCGGCGCGGCGGTGGGACGCGCATCTTCCCCTTTCCGTGATAAGATGGGAACATTGTATATATTTGCACGTCCATGGCAGATAACTAAAACTGTAGACGGCACATGTTTATACGAAGGTCTCCACGGATACCTACATCATAGCTTCCATTTCTCCACTACGACGTTCCGGCGGAGCAGGAATTGCGTGGCCTCGTTTTCTTTGTTTCGGTACTGATATAGCACAGAATGGGATGGCACATGGTCAGTTGGCCAGTCAAAGTACAATGCAAATGTTGTACCTAATGGGTTACTTTACCTTACAACGGTAATTGTGGCCTAAAAGACACAATGTGGTTTTCGTTGGTTCAAGTTCGACATAACTTAAGTACTACATAACATAGAAGAATTCGTGCGGATATCCGCATCGGAAAAAAGGTAGGCAGACACTTAGGTACTTAACTAAGAAGCTAGTTTACACAAAACGAGCAACATAAAGTAATGTATTTTTCAAGTAATGTTCAAAATATGTAAATGAACTCAATTATTGTAACTGCCCGTAGAAAAAGAAAGAAAATATTCGGTATGTTTTGCGGCCCTTGGACGTCATTGGCCAGACTAGTGGCGCACGCCCAACGCCCGCGGCACGCATACCAAACGCCTCGCCCAGCTATTTACATGTGAAATCTTAAATGGCTGTGTCCTTATCAATTACGTATGCCGGCCAAACGCAAAATTATTTTAATTTTGGCTTTTACCTATGTACTTACTTAGTTAGGTACGCATCTACTTGTAGTCCTGCCTATAGACCTTCTTCATACGTGCGCTAGACCCGGTTACATCGAGAGCTTAGATACACTTTGGAGTGTGTTGGTTTAGTTGACTTTTATAAGACCGCTAGTATCTGATAGAAAAGCCTGCATCAGAGCTTCGTTAGTCAATCAGTTAGTGTCTACATAAATTTTTGAAAGGAAAATTTCGTACGTAGAACATTTTTTGAGACAGGCAAAACTAATTGAAATCGCAACACCGTTTGAGACAGCGTGCTTCGAAAAGTAAATTGAGTAGTGGCTAACTGAAACTTAATAATAACTTTAAATTAGAAGTGAAAAGATGTTTAATGGAAAAAAGGTTATAAAGTAGAAGAATATCTTGATGATAAATACTTAGATAAATATAGTATGGTCATCCTAATCTCTATTGCTCTGCACATATTTACTATAAATAAACAAAACACTACATAGGTATTAAAAAAGAAAAAAGGATAACCATAACGATAATCTACCTGAGTTTCTTGCTGGTCTTAGTAGGTAGATCAAACTACCGAACCACCGAAAGAATTTGCACTTTAATATTAACGCTCATAATTTTCAATTGATTTATTTACTATAAATTACAATATTTATGACAAATATAATGGTAGGTAAAACTTTGACATGCGTTCTTTATGTGCCTAAACTGACTAAACGAAATTGATTCTTTTGAATGATTCTTGATTCTTTCGTAGGTAGGTACTGGATGCCATTCGAACATATATTGCATTTGTATGTCCTAAAATGTCTGGAGTGGTCTAAATAACTACAGAAAATTCGATGTCCCAATAAATTGTGCAGGGAAAGTAACGAACCTCTTGCTCCGAGGGTTTCTGATGCAACCAGAACAAATCACTTTTGGTGCTGAGTGTTAATAACGCCATCTAGTGTCGAATAGCAGCATTACATATACATATTTTATATTTGCACTTTAATATTAACGGTCATAATTTTGTCCTTCTATACCTGAGTGCAAATCTCGTTCCACCTAATACTTGTACTCAAATGCCCAGACTTGTTCTTAAACTCTTTTTTTTTCAAAGAATTTCATGGTACCCAAGTAGATAGATGCATTATGAAAGGTAACGACACTATTTACAGATTAGCTATGTATAAAATTGTAGATTAGTCGTGTCTGTACTGTGCATACAACGGACCCATTATGAGTTGGGTAAAAGGCTCGAAGAACGCTAGTTAAGACTGTAGGCGATAAAATACGCGAAGCAAACCAATAACTAATAACACACTTGAGACCTATCACATGTTTCTCTAGCAAAGTGTTCCAATTATTTGGGAGGCGCAATATGTGATTTTTTCTTTGCTTTTTAATCTTTCAATATCTTGACTATGGCCTTACTGCAACTTCTAGATCCTTGAAACTTTACAAAACATGATCAGCCATTTGATGCTATTTATTCTCTAACACATGCCATTTATTCTATAAGACCAAGACGAATTAACTATTGTACAAATCACAATAAATCTCGTTAGCAAATGTAACTTATATACAAAAATAAATATTGATAACACACTTCTCCACGATATTTATTATTGTATCTATATGTATTCCACCTTCCGGAATTTTCAGAATTTTCAGAAGTCAATCAACATTATAAGTAGGTACCTAGTCTAAATAAATAAAACAGAACATTAAGTACCTATGCAGATTAAATTTGAAAATGAGCTTTCGAGTTTTATTTCATTTACTTACCATTGAATTGCAAAATATAGACCTATCTACTATGTAATTTTTGAGATTGGAGTTTGTAGTCTGCGAACTTATGGGCAGTTATGGGTAATATTAACAAGCTCGTAATCTAAATGAAAATGTTTGTTTAAATGAGGAAGTTCATCACTAATTCACTCGAATTTTAAAGATGTACGGAACATAAGAATAAACTAATACTTAAAAGTTATAAGGGCGTTGTTCTTACTACGAGTAGAGTTAAAAATAGATAAGGTAGGTAAATATGTACTTTATCTATTCTTAACTCATGATGTCATGATTTTCACGTTTTCCATAACAATGGTAAAATCACTTTCATATTCTTTATAATCAAAATTTTGTAAACCAATAAGTACACTAACTGTTCAAATCAAATTTAGATAAAAAAGTGAATGCTTCGACAGGATTCAAACCCGCGACCTTTCCCTATAGGGGGAACGCTCTGAGGCTCTGACTGCTAAGCCACGAATCCACTTTTGACGCATTCGAAATTCTATACAAATTCACTTTCTTATTTATTAAAATAGGCTGTTCAATTCATAATCTAAGCAGTTCACTATACTACATACCAGGTACAGAGTAATGATTGCAAAAATTGTGTAGCAAACGGAAGGTGCAATTACTGGAGCATAACGCGTGGCGGATGAGGGCGGCGAGGCGGGGACAATTAACTAATATGGCGGGCAAATTAATAGTCGCACTATAAACGATGCTTCTACTGAATGTATTAGCTACCAATGTACTCGCATGGAGGATAGTATGTGAGATCATACATTGTGTTTTAAACGGTACCTACTAATTACAGAGAGGTGCATGACTAAAGAATAGGTTGATTGTTCCTGGTACTTATAAAAGGAGAGCGGTATTCTATTGTAGTGGGTTAAAAGAGAGTTTAAATTTCAAGTAGCAATATTGTAGCGACTTGGGTTTCTGTGCACGCGGTTTCGGTTTCCGAATTCGAATTCGGTTTTTAAATTTTACTCATTATAACTGTTAAAAAAGTGAACGTGTTTATTTATCATGTTTATTGATTTTGGAGTTTAACAAATATATCAGCACTGTTACAAGCACTGACCACGGTGTAGGTACTGCTACTTTTATGCCCATTAGTAATATAGGTAAACGATCATGTCATTCTAAAATCATACATTAGGTACTCATCAAAATCATCAATTTGAATGGGGTGTAGCCACACACCTTTCATGGACAGACTTTTACTTATTATATCAACAATTGAAAAGACTGACTTGAATTGGTGTGCGCGTGGTTCCAAATACGATACCCAGATCTGGCTGTATTGTCACTCTAGCACCTACCTAAACTATAAGAAGCGAAAGCAGACGCAGCTAAATTACTCATCTGATTCAGCTGCGGTTGCTGAATGTAAGAGTGCAACCTTCGTTGGTGCGAACTTGTTTTACCGAAACCGCCAGGTTATGTGGATAACTATAACGGCCGCACGGTAGCCTCTCGTACCGGCTGACGCAGGTGATCACCGGGCACGGGTGCTTCAAGGATCACCATCATAAATTAATCCAGGACCTTGGTCCATTTTTTTAAGTGATTACCTACTTACTATCAAGATAATTTTGCGAGTAGTTTCTTTTCGACGAGGTACCCAACTTTTGGCTTCTTAAAATTCTGAATTATGGTAACTGTTTGTCTGTGCTAATTATACTGAAACTTGTTCATTGTTAACCCTATCCAAAATCGGCCATATTTAGATTTAAGAAACCTGTCGCCTGTCGAATGTCGCCAGAGTTCCTAGACCCCTAATTAGCGGTGGTGTTCGATGGGGTTGGGCACCTTTTGACAGTCATATCGATCTGTTCCCGTTGTCTCGTACCTATGCGGGCACGGTCAGTTATAGTTATCAAATAATAAGTGGAAAACCCCAAAATCCAAATAAGGACTTAATGTTCGTACCTACCAACGACGTTTAGTGCGAATCACCGGTCCAATTAGTCATTCTGAAAATACAATTTGGATTAATAATATCTGTCTGATTCAGACATGATTCTTGCAAAATTAAGTCAAATTAGGTACGTGGCGAGCTTAATTTTATTAGTGATTTGAATTAATGTACGTCATTACCTCCTGATCGTTGAGGGCAAAACAATGTTGGGTGTTATTTAGATAAGATATTTATTATTTAAATCGGCTCGGTAAGTATAGGCGAGGGGCTTGGTAATTCGGTAATCAGTGGGTGCAAGTTCATGGCTGGACAAGGTCGCAGACGGGCCCAATAAGATAATTTTAGACTACAGCATGGATAGCCGATGTGTTGAAACGCACCGGTGCCGTAAACTATGTTGGCGAGCTTTGCTTTAGTTCATAATTAAGTCGTTTATCATTTAATATAACAATCATATACCGTATGTAACCTAATTCCTACGAGTTATTAATGTAAAATGTATGGGAATAGCGTTATAAAGCGCTAATTAGGTAGGTACGTAGCAAAGTGACGAAATTATGATCAGTTGGCAGTCTGTTGGCAACTGGATTATCAACCTTCACCTAGTAAACTATTAACCACAGCAATTAGTTTTGTTATTAGATTATAAAAATAATATAGAAACGACCTACTTGAGTTTATATTACAAATAATATCAGTAAGCTCGGTTTTATAGAGAGTTCTCTCTATTTATTTGTCCAACAGAACTGAGAGATCCCCAAATCCATGACGTTTTTACTTAGGTACAATTTTATGTTATATTTTCTGGTTCCAAGTAAGTACAGTCGACAAATCAGATACCTCTGCATACAAGTCGTCATATGAAGGTCTGGATATTATCTCTTTCTCGTGTACATAACTACCTAACTATAAATATATAATAATATAATGTTTTACATTTCTTTAACTAACAGTCCTTAAGTACCCTCTCGTTTCTTTACAAATGTACGCAATAACATGTCACGTGCTAACGTGTCAAGACAAAATTCTTGCGGGGCGGAGTTCGTGCTCCAACAATAAGAGTCCTGGAGAGTCTAAGGATCGCTAATTCCAGGGTGAGAGCCTGACTTCCGCTGACTGCTGCGCGGCAAATTGTCGAAGAAAGGGTACCGCAGTGCGCCATTGTCAACCGATTCCAACGAATAAAACTTTGTTAACAACGTTGCCGATCGGCTCTTTGTCCCGTAGCGGACTCTTTAATTATGTGGAACAGTGAAAGGGTCATATTTTCTATTAAATTTACACAACCGTTAATACATCATGTTTCTATATTTGTCTGAATATACGTTTTGGATAAAATCATAACCGAAAGAAAGAGATAGGTTTTAAGTGTTTCTATGTAGTAGGTACCATAGATAATATTACCTAAAGTAGGGCCGTTTGTCCAGGCGTAGGTGGAGGCACGCTGTAAGACGGGGACACTTAAATTCAGAGAAGGCCTAGGATCACCAGAGTGCGAGAAACCTTGGATCAACCTGTACTCCGGCATTAGAGACACGAATGGCCCGGCGCGAGGTTTTAGTCGATGGGACTCAGACATAACTACCCTACCAGCCGACGACGGTATAAAGGCATATATGTACTGTACATATTTATAGTGGGTGATATATATAATGATGTTACTCATATGACTACCTTTTTATTCTAGAAAAATGAGCAGTTTATGATAATAATAATGCACTGCTAATAGTTTTAAAGATTTGATTTTCAACACCGCGACATCATGCGTCATGCAAATGCAGGGAGTGCAAAAGAATATCACATGTATTTTGATCTGTGTTACGTTTAAGTACATTATGTATGGTTCATACTAAAAGTCATTTTGAAATTTCATAATACCTACATCTAAAAAGTTATAAACTTAGACTCAACTTGATTTTTTATGTTTTGAACTATTTTGGGAACTAAAAATAATGAAAAGACATAGTTTCAGTTTGGGTATAATATTTTGGATCGAATGCCTATTTTTAAACCACTGTCACAGACAAAGATGTTAAGCGCATAATCGCGATTACAAAAACACTTCAAATGAAATATGTAAAATTTGAACGATTTGAATCATCCTGTTTGCGTACGTACGTATCGCATGTGGTGGCATGGCGAGTGCAGCGCTATTGTGCCCTCATGAGCAGATTACTATAATCATTGCGCACGTAATGCGGTAAATGATAAGTTGTGCTCTAGGGCCCAAAACATATGCTTTTGTAACTCATTCGTTCTGGTAGAGTACACACAACGCCGTAATGCTGGTCTGTTTTCTTTAAACAACCCTTAAATTGAGGTTGTAATATGTGCATTGGTGCTGAGAATTTATATAATAGGATTTCTTAACAGGATTATTATCTAGTAAGTAAAGAGATTCAGAACATTTAGGAACATGGATAATAAAATATACGGTCAACCTCGTCGAATTATTTTGACAATTCCTTGATTTAGCGAACCTCGGACCCCAAAGTGTGACCTTTAAGTACAAAGAGAATAATTGGAGTTTGTATGAAGAACGACGAAGAAGGTCGATTTATTAGGTGTACCCACCTATCTATACGTTAACAGAGGTGCTTGGTCGGGTATCTCCACGCGGTACACACTGGACAGGACGGCAAGTGAAGTAGTCTCAATATGTAGGTATTTAAGTAGACCGGTACTTAATAAGGTAAATAATAAGTATTTACGATATGTATTGATAGGTAAGATAGGAATTTCATCAAGTATTTGAGTTGATACCAAGGGACAAAACGGTATGAGTACAATACGATCTATAGTTAGACGTTGCAAGTGAATCACTATTTCAAAATTACCGGAGTTCGTGTAATACAAACCAGCAATTACACATTATAACTCGAATTAAAAACTACCATTGAAGCCCACACAATACCTACATCAAAAGCTACCGGATAATAATAACGTTTCACGCACGATTCACATACGTATTTACCTTCCGCGACGTGGAGCCAATATTCTGAGCAAATCGCTCCAATCTCTTCTAATTACCACGCTGTAATACTAGAGCATTCGATACAGACTGCCACTACTTGTGTCTGGTTAGGTATAGTTGCATAGTACAGATCAATCGACGGTATCGGCTCATTATGCAGCATCCATGAGCAGAATCGCGGTCTGTCATTACGGCAAATGGAGGCAAATTGCGCACATCTAACGCACAGCCGCCGCTGAACCACCGATAATGCCGACTGCTGGTAAAAGCGTGAACTCGAATCGTTTCAGTACTAACTCGTATGGTAATGAGGATTCAAGTCTATAGAGTAGGCATAATTATGGTAGGAATAGTCCTTTTAGGATGTTATTTGACGAAGTTTTCTTTCGAAATTATTCATTGCAATGACTTTCGTAATTATTATTGGAATTTTATAAAAACTTAGACCGGTCTAGGCCTTTTTTATCGTGCAAAAAATCCCCACGCATACCCCCCCACCGGAGCCGGTTAGGTAGGTTATATTGGACTCAAACCGACTAAAACGCACGCCGTCTTTGGGTCTTCAGTTGCCGGAGATGAGGTAGTAGCTAACATATCCCTCGCACACCGGCAGACCCGGGGCCTTTTCTTCGAGATGACCCCCGTCGGATGGAGGGACCACGGTGTCTCCATCTAGCTCCCGGGTATGGGGAGGCGCACTTGCGGCCTGCTTCTGCTAGAGTGATAGGCGGCTCCACCCGTCACCCCCAGGCCCGCGCTCATGGAGGACGGGGGTCATTCTACGACCACCGACGTCCGAGTCGTCTACGCTCATAGACCGATCTAGGCCTATCGATTCTGTACTACAAAGTACGAGAATCTGAATGCATCGATTCAAATGCATGCTTGGCATATACTCAAAAATCAATGCATTTGGATTCTAACTTCCTATCATCGTCAGCTCAGTGTTGTTTCCGGTTACATCAAAATTTTGCGTTCAAGCCTGCAGACTAATTGTTTTGTACTCGTTTGAATAGGATTTCTTTTTTGAGTGCTACACCGCCGTCTGACCTACCCACTTTTAAAGGAAATCTGCATCAGAGCCACGTTCCCTAAGTAGCAGGTGTTTGGTACATTGAGGTTGACTAAGCCGCGAAGGTCTCAGTTCGCACTGATACGAGTACCTTATAAGTATTCTACTCGTACGTTAAGCGTAAAACACACATGTCCCGGTTGCACTTCTGGTGCGGGTCGGTTTACCTTCTTTTTTCTTTCTTTCTTAATCTGGTATTTTTTTTACTTAATTCAGAAAATGTGGTCGGGCAGGAACCTGCACCCGCGCTGTGTGTTTTGAGCTTAATTGTCATTCATACCTACTCCTTATCATCTTGTGATTAGTATTTAGATACTAATTGAAGGTTTCTCCTAATACGTATAAGGCTATTCGTGACAAGTGGACTTTAATGATTCGTCAAAACTAATTCAACTACAGCTGTCACAGTCGCGTAGGCCCAAGGAGTCTTCATTGTTCATGCAAATTATATTGTCACATGATTACTCGTATGTAGGCTAGGGAAGAATAACCAGCAATTGGTATGCAGTCAGGAAAATCATCTAATTGTCGCCGGCCTATTATTTGTCGCAATTTGCGTAATACTTAACTGTTGCCCTTGTGTTGTTTAAGTACTACTTCTGTATGAATACTTACTTGTATGTTTTTGTTTTGATGTAAGTAAGTAGTATAATATATGTTCTCTAATGTATCATGATGTATATGTATATCATCATTATGGGGATATATTTTCCTGATTGCGTCTGTGGACACGACGTGGTGAACTTACAGCTCAGGTTCCGCCTTTCGGTTTTTTATCCAAAAAATGCACGGTTTTGGGTGTCCGTGGTGTTGAGACTGTTAGCACAAATATCACCGTTGAACCTGCACTTCTTGAATAACTCTATGTATAGTAGGCATTATTGTATTGTATTGTATAGGTATATACTTATAAGGGAAATTACCGCCATAATGTATGACGTAAATAACATGACATTATCATGCACTGTATACATACAAGGTACACAAGACCGCTAGGATGAAATATTGTATGGCGGCGGTCTTCATAAAGAGGAATTATTCGCACCAGGGCTCATGGTAATAGGCGAAATGACATCAAAAATGAAAATTATTTTTAATCGCGACCAATTGGCGTGCAGCGTGACGACGCTAACCATAGATAAGTACTGGCCGGTAGTAAGCCAACCGTGTCCTTAATTAAACGGTAGCTCTGACTGTTGTAGGTACTTACTATGCAATGATGTAAACATCCTAATATTATGTACCTGCGTACGTAGGTACCATCTTGATGTCATTACGTTTTTATTAGTTGCGTCCCTTAAGAAGAAGGCAATAAATACATTACCTTATTATTCAAAAAACATTATAAGGAATCTTTTTGGGGGGGGGGGGGGTTCCTCTCCTAGATATTATACGTAGGTACCTACCTACGCGTTATCAAAAATCTCACACAATATTTTGAATATTCAAGGTCTTTGAATGGTCAAGGTTAAGGAAGAAACTTATTTGTTCCTATGTGTAAGTAAAATCAAAATATTCGATCGTTCGATCGTCTATTGAGACGATGGGTTAGTTGGTTTCACTTACGCATAAGTGATACCTCAAAGGTTGTCTGGAAGAGATTGCAGTATGCAATAAGGCCGCCTATTGTACAATACTATGTCCAACTATTAATATGTAGTTTTTTTTGTTTTGTTTGCTTTGCTGTACTATAAAGTGTATCAATTATTTATTATTATTATTATTACCTCCGACGTTACAGACTACAGGCTTATTTGTGGTATCGTATAATTTCCTCTTGTATGATTTTAGATTGGTACAGCTATTTACCTATATACACTTTATAGAATGTGGTATTGATCATACGGTTAGCTCCAGTAAGAACTAGCTCTGCGAATTCCAGTACATTCGTGTTACCCAGGGGCTAGATGGGGACACCATGGTCCCCACATTGGGGAAGAGGGTCATCTCAACAGAGATGTCACCGGGTCTGCCGGGGTGCGAGAGATACCTATGTCTTGTATAATCTCACCTCTGGCAATTAAGGACGAATGGTTTTGGTCGGTTCGAGTCCGACATAATCACCTCCATTGGTTTTGGTGGAGGTGGTATCCGTGGGGATTTTGAGATTTTGATTTTGAGATAAAAAAAAAGTACATTCGTGTTCATAGCGCTTGTAACAGTGCAAATAAATCGAATAAACTCAAAAACAAATAAACCTTCCCCTTTTTAAAAAAAATATTGAATGAAAATATAAACACCTAGGTCATTATAGCAAATTCAGGTTGTACCCAATAGCAGACACCGGACTCCGATGCGGCCGTGACTAAAGTAAGGTTGATGATGATAAAGGTTGTAATAATTGAGCTAACCTTTAAACTAGTTACCTATTGCCTGCAGCAAAACTGGTTCGAATCGCAGATTTATCGCAATTTGTTCTCACATTTATCTGCATAACGTACACCTTTAGGTAGAATAAAGCATGACAAAATTAAGTTATTTTTATGCCACTTAGGTGTCAGAAAAGCACTCGGCAGCTGATGGGATTGGTTAGCGTGGCCTATGGACTTTTGCAATACCAGGGGCGTCACTGCCGTTGTTGCCGAACCTGTAAAAAACTTCTGATGCCCTTCTTCAAGAACCCCTTATTGTAGTCGTTCGGAAAAATCGCATCAGGTTGTTCATTCCACGGTTTGCGCGTGCGCGGGATAAAGTTTCTTTCATACCGCACAGTGCGCACTTTCTGGTCTTAACGCGTAATAATGAATTCCCTGTCTATGGCATCTTAGCATTGGTACCTACTGGATAAATCGGAGGCGGGGGTCTACTTACTCATCCTCTTCCTTTTGATTTGGCTTTACGGCGCAAGGTAAAAGTTAGCTACAGCCATAACTAACCAGGGTATAGGTTATTTTGCTTGAAATAGCGACGAAATATGGGATAAACTCATACGTAGCACAAAATTGTAAATATCCCGTTGATTCTAATAAAGTTTCGTATACATTATCCATACTTAATCATTTTAATATTACAGTCAATATCAACGTTGAAAACTTTTATGACATTAGTGTAATCGTAACTGAATGTTGACAATATTAATATTACCTACCAGGATTGACCCAGGTAAATGTTGAAAGGGCAATTTACGTTTCATTCTTATTGGTACGACTCCTCCACAGGACTCAACAACGATGTATGTGCTTATGTAGGTATACAGTAACGGCTTTAAAACGACGTAAAATTACTGGCGTGTGTATAATTCTTCTAGTAAGTGTTATTGCGACTAGAAAGCATTATTAAAGTAATAACTTAGGTAGTTTAACGGACTTCATCACGTTTCGACTGCGCAACTTAACCTTATAACTACTGAAATATTTCACTCCACTTACAGTAATATCGTGCATTAACCACTATCGCGTGTGTAATTACCTTAGTCGAAACAATACAAAATAATAAAAGCGAATCGGACGGCAGGCTATTTGCATTTCCGATGGATGGTGAAGCAGGTGTTTTTTCTTTCTCACAGCTCGCCGCGGCACCAGCCAGAGCGAGAGCTCCACGTACCCACGTACCACTCACCGTGCCTTCTTGCCTCATTCGAAATTATTATTTTGATTACGTTTAATTTGCATACGGCCTGCGGAGCGTTCGCCCCAGGGCCAGTGCGCCGCCCGTCGTTACAACCCCTGTACTTTTCTGTAATGTTTTCGCCATTTTCAACAAAGTTCCTCACAAATCATATAATTTCAGGTATCATCATGGTTATTACGAAGAAGCGCCCGTGGTCCTCGTACCTGTGTAATAGGTCGATCGATGCTCAAATTCCTGATAACTACGAGTAATCGACATAGAACCAGCCCCGGCAGGCTTAATGATCCGATATCTTCAATTACAGGCAATATAAGACTTTTAAACGTTCTTAGGAAGCTGACAGGCAGGTTTGGTAGGATGAAGAACGGCTTATTTACTGCTAAGGTCATATTTAACGAAGAGTTGGGTACCACATATTTATGTATTTTAAATGTATCTTTCATTAAAAATTTTACGGTACGACGTAAGTACTTTGCAATACCTTGGTAATAAAACAGTTTTAAACTATGACTTGTTTTAGTTCAGCAACATAGGTACAGCTTGATATACCTAAGACAGAATTGATGGTGACTAAAGCGCATAACAATTTATTTACTATATTATGTTTTATTAGTCAGATATGTAACGAAAATATGTTGGAGTCAGCTACCGTGCGGCGCACACGCATTGGCGTCGGGCGGTCCAATCGGCGGCGTTGCCACGCCCACACCCGCACAATCAACTTCAATCTCGCGTGGTCTTTGTTATTGAGGTTTGACTCACAGCACTCCGAACCTCAGTACAAGTTTCAAGAGATTATTCGGTAACATATTACAGCCCCTAACCTAGCTGAATAATTAGGTACCTACCTAGGTATATTCTATCTATAGTTAAAGCTAATAATCTCATTTAAGTTTTTATTGACGCCTGCTGTTAAGATAGGTACTGCTAAGGTCTTGCCTTTACCTATATATTATATTTAGAGCCTAATAGAGTTTATAATAGGGTAAAAGCCGGATAGTTGCGCCACTTTTCAACAAAGCTATATAATTAAGAAATATGTGCTTAATAAGAATATTGCAAGGTGTATATCAAATTATAGGTCTTTGAGCTACTATAGAAGCCTATTGTTAAGAACATAGTTATTATAGGTTTTGAGTAAAACCTGTTTTATTTGACCTCTTAAAGAGAGGATAGTTGCCCACTCTAGCGGATAGTTGCCTAACGTAAATAATGCTTGAGAGGATACTTGCCTCATGCGGGGATAGACATCTCACAATGACTTTTGATGAAAAACAAATTCATATCGATTTACTCAACCAGTCTTTATTATTTATTGCAATCTTTTATTAAGTTCTAATCAACGTTATACAAAATATAACAAAAATAGCCAAAAATTATACCCCGTATCCCGTGGTATCCCGTACATTCGCGATATTTAGTTGATTCCTTTTTTTATTCAACTCTTGGAATGCAAGACCTAAATTTTCCTCTGTCCAGCTTATGTGACGCGGCACCAAGCCGGCTTTACGCTGATACTTACGAGGCATTTTGCTCACTTCAAAAGTTAATTATTTATTAATTTTATTTTATTAACGGGTAGAATGAACTCTGGGGTTACGTACGTCCATAGGCCACGGCAACCTCTTTCCATTAGGTGCATATCTGTGCACTTTAAGTGGTATAAAAAGAAAAATAACAAATAATCTGAAAAAAGTACTGACACGGGTGGGCCTAGAACACACGACCTAAATACTTATTCTATTCTAGCTAAGTTACAGCCACAATGAATAACAAAACACAAATAGAAAATATTTGCCTTTGTTCGTGAAAGAATTTATAGTTGCGAATAGTTGCCCCCAGAGCAACTATCCGCACAAGTTTCTAGGGCAACTATCCTTTTTGATACGGATACTTGCCCTTTTCATTTGCGAAATAAAAAATAATTATGTTACAAAAATATGTAATAAACTTTGCAATGTAAAGCCTAATGCACGCAAAGAAATAAAAGGTGGATTGAAACCACAATTAGTAATAAAAATATTCAACAGAAATAACTTACCAATATAAGTTCGACACCTGTCGAAGATTCATCGCGGAAGATTTTCGCTTGCACGAGTGAAACGCTTGCGTCTATGGTGAAGGTTAACGTGGCCCTGAGGTCTATGGGAGGTGTACTTACAACTATAGTAAAACGCTAATGCCACTTACATCCGTAACATAGTGTATTCGAAACCGTGGCAAGTATCCCACTGGCGCAACTATCCGGCTTTTACCCTATTGGTGTTCTACGGTATTGCGTTTGAGGGTCTTTATTGTGCTTACCATTGCATTGTATCAATTGTATCTTGTTTGCGGAAGATACAACTTTATTTTCTTCAAGAGCAAAAACTTATGAGCTTAAGAGAAACAAAACATAAAAAGGTGTTATCAAAAATTTCAAATCCCAAGAATGGGTATGTGGGGAACATCACAATTAATATTAATACATGCTATGCTCTGAATAGTAAACATCAATACTGTTACCTAGTCTACTTTTGATAACTATCTTTCATTCATATACCTACCTACATAACCATTCTGGTTTAAGCGAGTGGTCTAAGTTTAATATTGCGTTATTGTAATTTTTTGAACAATAAATAAAAAAAAACCTAGGCGTTCATAATCCAAGAAAGAGAGATTCACCATTCACGGTTAAATACCTAAGTTAACAAATGTCATAAAGGTATAAAAAATTCCAATCCATTTTCAAATTACAAATGATCAATATGGCGCAACATTGATGCCATAGACCCATTACATTTTAAAATGACACAAATTGACTAAGAACATGGCAAGACCTTAGACAATTTTCTTTGTTACGAACATGAAAGTATTCATTTTGATAATGAAAAGCAACAGCTTCAAAAATGCCTAACGTATCATTCGAGACAATTGATAGATAGCTGTCGGCTATTCTTATTGAGCTTTTCATAGGCTTTGATATCCGGGACATTCAGAGCTGCATTTAATGACATAATCAGGCCTTCAGGCGACTGATGTTGTGATCACAGTGATTACTAGAGGGAGAACCAAGCGTAGCGGACGGCGGGTCGTAAGAATATACCTAGTTGCAAATTGATTCGATGCTACAGGCACTGTGACTGTAACACCTGACCACTATTTTGTACCTATAGGTAATGTAGTTAGTCGTTACGTGGAAAGCGATTTGAGAGGGACCATTTTCTTTTGTCATTTTTTACGATAATGCACAATAATAAAATCTGACCGACAAACGTGATATTAATTGATTAGGATTAGATATTGCTTTCAGCGATAAGGCCGCCCATTATACAGTCTCACTACTTGTCCTTGGTAGATTTTTATCTTTTACATTTTTGGTATAGGTACAATAAACAGTTATCTATCTTGTTTTTTTCATAACACAAAAATATCCTGTTTATAATTCTGTTTATCTATTTAAGAAGTGACTCTCATCATCCTTTGAACCTTTTTCTCATTCCTTACCAAGCCAGATGTAGTAAGTAGGCTTCCTAGACTAACTGCAAAGTTTTCGATAAAGTAAAACTTCGATATTTGTCTAGTTAGACCAGTTGTTGGACTTTTAAGGACTTCAACTACCCGTAACGATCCCTATACCTAGATGTTTGTATGGCAACCGACGGCAAAACGGTATCAGAGGCAAGGAGGGTCTCAATGTCTTGAGAATTGTCTCCATACTAAGACCAACCTTGCCAGTATTAGATAGGTACATAATTTTGCATCTTGTTAACCTATTCTACTAATAAGAAAGTTAGTGTGTAAGTGTAAACTATTGTACTTTGAAGGTAAATACCTACTTATAAATGCAATAGACGTCTGATTCTATCGATCTCTCTAAGACGTTAATTGGTAGTGCTTGTGCGGCTAAGCACGTAAATAATTTCTTTGCGATTTAAATCGCATAGCAACGAATCGGGTCAATTTTTTTTCCAAATTCATTTAGTTGCAACATTTTCGGTAAGGAAGTTATTTTCGGCGTACCCATTTTGCGATTCGAAAGGGCCCGATTGGCGGCAATAGGCTCGCCCTCTATTACGAGGGACTGAAAATCATAGTTGGCGAGATGTGGGTGTTTAATATGTCTGGGGATTGCGGGCCCATGTAGGTATATATGTAAAATTTAATTTGTCCGTCCTGCCCCCTTTCCCGATTGACCATGTGCAGATGATCGTATTCAATGTGTCGATAGTGAAATGATAGATCGGATCACATACATCACATTGAATAGCAATATTTGAAAGCTAGCCATGACTCGGTCACGAGAAGCCTCAAACATACGTTTTGCAATCTCCCTATAGAGATTGGCAGTGCACAGACCTCGTGAGTCGTGCCGCTAACATTTTAACCTAAACTGTATGAATACTTGTATAATCTTCGACTACCAGTGACGTTGTTGATAGTGCATCCGTGGAATATAAAACCAAGACTTCTTCCCTCACCAAAAACTATTGTTGGCAATCAGTCAATTCAATTAGAAATTAAAAAATCCTCCAGCAAGGGTTAGGAAAAGGGAACTGCACCCGTGTCTAGTTTAACCAAGCGAGCGAGCAATTGAACATAAAAAGTAAAAAAACACAAATGTTTTCAAAGTAATAAACTGTGAGGCTTCCTAAAGAAATAATTGAAAATGTCATTAATAGTAGGTAGCTATCGCGTTGAATTCTTTTCTAAAAGCAATTACCCTCATATGTATTTTTAAATAAGTTTTCCATGACAAATTGCCACCGCCACTTAGACGATGCAAAATAAATAAAGCACCTTCCATTCCCTGTCATTATTGCTTTAAAATTCCTATTACTGTCACAATACGTAGATACACCGCTACCAACATTGTCTTTGGACGAAAAAAAGAACACCTAAATGCTAGGAGTGTTTTATGTTTTTACCTACGAATGCAAGACAAAACGGAGCCATGTACGTTTTATTGGTATCTTAACTACCGAAATGAAAAAAAAAACACAAATAACTCCTTTTATTAGCCTTTTTTATCTTGTGCAAAATCCCCACGGATATCCCTCCGCCAAAACCGGTGGAGATGATGATGTCGGACTCGAACCGACCAAAACGCACGCCATCCATGGGTCTTTGATTGCTTTGATTGGAGGTGATATTATACAAGTCATATCTCACGCACTAGACAGAGCAGACCCGGGAACTCTTTTTATTAGCCTGGAGGAGTTTATTAATCTGCGGCTCCATCTTGATGAATGTAGGTTATTTCTACTTTTGGTGACTCCGGCTCCGGTTTTATTCTTTAAATGGATAGATTTCAAGTCTAGCCTAGAAAGAGAAGAAAACAAGCAGGCAAGATTTTCAGCACTCACGATTTCGTTGTCAAGACTTTTATAAGCACGCTTGACAAATAATCGATCGATCCTAACAAAATCTTATCTATTTATAGACAAATTGTAACAATTCACATGTTAAAGAAGTGAAGTGAAAACATTAAAATCTATTTTATTTAAAATTACATTGTTGTAACTTATGACGATGTTCTTTTAAATTCTATTGGATTGATGGATTTGACAAATTGGGAATATTTTTTTACTCTTTATAATAAATGGACTGTTTTGACTTCAATTCGCAGTCTCCAGACTGCTTAATGACTTTTTTAAACATTTCCAATATACAGAAATGAATAATTCATAGTTTTATCCTACAGAGTTAATTGAAGGCATTATAAGTACCTCAAGATTTTCAACAAGATACTCCAATGAAAATGACACTGTCAGAACTTCAGTTGCTTAACAAAGCGTCTAACTATGTGGTTTATGAGACCCTACAGCCTGCTTAGAACTGTCTTAGCTCTGTTATATATGTGCCTGCATAGTCTATTTGGAACTCTTAATCAATTAGACTATCGTAGTCCACCGCTGAATATAGGCCTCTTCCAATGTTAAAAGGCTTTGGTCTATAGTTTACCTGCTATCTAGACGGGTTGGTACAGGGTTTTATTTCGAGTTTACCTTCTCTCAAGTAGATAAGGATCCCTACTAAAGGTAAATTCATTCCGTATGTATTTTATTGCCCGTACTTACCCTACTTGTAATGAGCTCTAATAACATTAAATTTTCCATGTAGCAAACGTATTTTTTCATTGTCCTACGTTCTAGTGTTTTCTATGCATAATAGAAGGTTTCGCTTAGATTATAGTGTCCGTGTTTGTAGTGATACCTGTGTTTCCGTCGGACTGTAGCGGGAATGCGCTAACAAAAGACTTGGCTCGATTGAGGCCATGTCGTAGCCTACCATTTTCTTCAAGGGAAATTACAAAGAGACAAACGACAATTCTTGTAACGATCTGTTTTTTACGACTTGGTACGCTCTGTTATTGACTTCTAATAAGTTTTCTAATAGGTTTAGATATCCTTTTGTTGGTAAACGACTGATGAATTTGTAGCAATAATACTTGATATAAAAATAAATAAAAATATTTTTATTCTCTCAAACAATTAATACTTAATACTTATTAAATAAAACATTAATATTATTATTTTCTAGGTGTATCTTAATGGCTATACAAAAACTGTAATTGAATATACCTAAAACATTCCACTCAATTTTGGTCAGATGTATAATAATAAATAAATATTCTAGGATATTACAGAATGCTTTCTAAACCACACAACTGAACTAGCATTTGTTATTCTTTTTCAAATGCGAATTTATGGACTTAGATACCCAAATACTATATTCTTTTATAAATTGTATATAGAAACTTCTATGTCATGTATTACTAATGAGTTGAAGCCGCAGTAGCCTAATGGTATGGGTAAGACTGTTGAGACGAGGTCTCGGGTTCGATCCCAGGTTTACCATGGCACACACCAATGACTGCGATGCTTTTCGAAGTTGTGTGTATTTATCGCAGGTTTATAAGTGCCCGGTTAATGGCAATAGGCTCGCCACCTAATACATTGAGACCTAAATATAAACTGGCGAAATGTGGGTGCTAGCACCTCTGCGTACCCCTTCGGGGATAAAGGCGTGAGTTTATGTTATGTACATAGACACATCCAGAATATCAGTAGCGCGTGGTCTTTTAACTTACCAATGAGTTGCACGCTGCATGGGTAACTAGATCGAGGTAAGTGTTCTAATTTCAATGGTTTTCCTTTTGAAAATGTTCACCCTTCAGTATTGGCAAATAGACTTAGATCTATAATACTTAGAAAAAATTGCGAAAACCGAACCCGCCTCCGTCGTTAGAACATTCTGCCGCTACTCCAAAACACTTATGTGTATAATCTCACGTAATATTATATCTTGTTATTTGCGAATCAGTGGATCTCTAATGTATAGATTTATATAAAGTTTGTTTTTTCCAGTCTAACTGCGTTGCGGATAAACTTCGATATTTTCCGTGAAGCGAGAAGCTTAGGTTTTGAAGTTAGACCAGTTGTGAAACTTTTCAGGACTCCATCTTCCCGAAACGACCGCCATAGATGTTCGTATGACGATTGGGACCTATTACTTAACGTGCTCTCTGAGTCATGACCAGAGCAGTGCAAATAGCCATATTCATACATACAAATATTTGCACTAAGCGGGGATCAAACGCGCGCCTCCTGCTTAACAGTCACTACGCCACAGTGGCTGTATAAGCCTAAGAATGCGTAATATTATCTTTTATTATTTGAGAATTAGTGGGTCTCTAAAGTATATCGTATATAGGGTAATATCTTTTGTTATTAATAAAGAATTTTGTTGCTTCAGCACATTTATTTATGAATGAAGTCAATGAAACCTTAAACGATAAAGTTTTTATAATGATCCAATTTCTTTCGCTATCGTAAAGTCATTTAATATAAAGTAAATTTGAAATACAAGACACATTGTCAAATTAATGATAGACGGCTGTTCACTACTATCAAATAAAATATGTTCCGCGATAATACTAATAGTTGAACCTACCTACATCCATTCCATTCATCTATGATGTATTATATGTCCTTTTGTCAAATTATCGTAATTTAAAATGTCATTAATGAACAAAAATGCGTTTTAGTAGGCGGTGGGTCCGCCCTGATCATTCTGAAGAGTCCCTTTCGTTTGATAATTATATGATACAAGAGACCGCATCAAAGTGAATGCGATATAAAATTTTATTTTATTACCCTAAATTGTCTCAAATTTGACAAAGATTGTATCTTAATTAATGTATTTGGAGAAATGAAATGATCATTCTTGTTTATGTGGCGAGTGATGTGTTCCACTCATCGAAATATCTTCAGTAGGTACTGCTAAAAAGCATATAAGTAATATGGGTTTTGTGAATGTTACGATAATTTGTTCATCATCATTCTCTAAGCCTTTTCTCAACTCAGTTGGAGTCGGCTTTCTACTCTAACTAAGATGCGAATGAACGTCGATATTTTCCGTGAAGCGACTGCCATCGGGCCTCCACAACCAAATTGGCGATATTGAAGTTCTGTTGTTAGGTTGATTGGACTTTTGAAGGCTAAAACTACCCGTAACGACTCATATTCATGGATACAAATATTTGCACTGAGCGGCGATCAAACTCGCGCCTCGTACCTAACAGTCGTGTTCACTACCGCCACGCCACAAAGGCTGGCGATAATTTATTAATTATTGTAGTTTTATTAAAAATATATTATATATAGATAGATATATTATATATTGATATTAAACCGAAAATAAATTTTAGCGCTTAGGTATTATAGGTAGATCTATACTAATATTATAAAGAGGAAAGATTTGTACCTATTTTTGTATGTTTGTATGTTTGTAATGAATAGGCTCAAAAAGTACTGGGCCGATTTAAACAATTCTTTCACTTCTAAAAGGCTACAATATTTCGGAGTCACATAGGCTATATATCATCACGCTACCATACAAGGGAGCGGAGTAATAATCATAAATCTCAACTGATCCGGTAAATTTCTATACATTGGCGCTAATATCGCTAACAATTTCCGTTGTCATGACAGCAAGGAAAAGTAGTATAGAGAGGCAAGTAGTGAATCGAGTAGAGTCGTACAACGCGATAATCGACATCCACGCGGGCGGAGCCGCGGGCAACAGCTAGTATTGTATAAAATTAATGTTGATGTAGGTATTGTATCTGCATAATTACCAACTATTTTGTCATTTACCAGTTTTCATCACTACATAGTAATAAAACAAAGTCGCGTTTTCTGTACCTATGTCCCTTTGTATGCTTAAATCTTTAAATCTGCTCAACGGATTTTGATGCGGTTTTTTTTAATAGATAGAATGGTTAAAGAGGAAGGTTTATATGTATATAACATCATGCTACGACCAACAGGTGCGGAGCAGGAATGAAAAATGTTGCAAAAACGGGGTGAAGCAGACGAAGTTGCGCGGGTCAGCTAGTAATTTATAAAGCACTCTTGTAGAGAAAATCTCCACTCGCTACTCTCCGCGAGATGGCGAACTCTGTGTTTCACCAAAGTTACACCAGATGGCGCATATACTTGTATCCATGTAAATTTTATTCGAATTAGATTCATTTGTAATTGAAATCTGAATTTTTTGAATCCAACAATAAAAAAAAAAGATACAAGTCATAAACATAATCTATTCACCGAGGCACTCATTTGGTATCTACATACATTTATTATCCGCAAAGCTGGTACCTACTCATTGGTTCATTTAATGGATAGTTACTCAGGAGAATGGAACAGTAATGCGAATATTTAATATTAATTAGGGAATGATATTATTGTTTATTACGTATTTAATTACTGCATTTCCCGTCGGTGGTGGGCGTGGACGAAACATGCCATTTGTTCTTTTACAAATGGCGTAAAAACATTCGGCGAGCGCTCCGCCCTGAATGGTTGCATTTGTATTCATCACCATCCATCCAGGCTGTATTGGTGCGGAACCAAACTGTTGCATGACATGCAATATGCAGTGACATAGCATCGCAACAGATAATATTCATAGTAGTACAGTCAGTAAAATATATTTGGGTAGGTATGTGTTTCGATGGGTTTATTTTTCATTTTTACTCTCCGTTTTTGTTGTAGGTACCTATTGTAGGCTTGTGCCATCAAAAAAATTAAACTTGTAAAAAATAAGTTATTGTAAAAGATTTGCTTTAAGTGAATGAAGTACTTACCTACTCGATTAGTATTTTAGCAATTGTCTCATATTTTTTGTTATATAATTGTGATGCACCTTTACTAGTCCACCTACACTAGTCATTTTTGAAAATAATTAATTATTGTTTATTTAGCAATTGATAGTCAATCACAGATTATTTTCAACTATTAGTTCAAAAATATGTCCTGTTAGTAGACGTTCGTCAATATTTAGGCTGTACCGACACACATGTTCCATCACGACGCGTGTTCCCACAAAGCGCGGCAGCTGAGGGGGCGGCTAGGGCGGTGCAGCACCGCCTTGCCGATTGTACCACGAGGAAATCTAACCAGCTTCCCCGCACCATTTCATTTCGCTACACTTTTTATTCGCAACAATAGCTAACGCGCCTGGAGCATGCACAGCTCATTAATTACACGGATAATCCCGTTTTTTCCTTTCAATTAGTACCTAGCTGCTATTAGAAGTATGAAGAATCATAAGTCTTGTGCATTCGAAACGATCATAAGTCGGTTGCAACAAAGTGTATGAGAGTCATCGCGTGTAATACACGATGTTAAATCGTTCCCGCAATAAAACCGTGAGCGTATTTCACAAAGCTCAATAAATAATGGTCAATATGTCGGGTGACATTGTCGATGCTGACAAATTGCCGCTCTCGGTTGCCGCCGCATTGTTTGCTACTGAACAGCGTGCCTACACTTTTGTCATCTCTCTCCGCACAATGCGTACGAATCTTCCGAATGACTTTTGTCAACTATCATTTTCACTTTTATTCTCAACTGAATTGCAAATCGGTTTTATTATGTCTCGTGGGTCGATTCCGTTTTACGATTTCATGATATGACAAATGGGTATTTTTGTTGCGGATTGCTCGACATCGATAAATGTTTGGTCTGCGTTTTGTGTGTTCATGAATGAAATTTCAAAAGGAAGGCAAATAAAAATGATTTGTTATCGATAAAAGGGAATGCTGTTGTTGATAATATTTAGGCCGGTGTGTGCTATTGAGCTTTGAGAAAGACCGACGATGTGAAGTTATACCATAGATTATCTACTCAATACTTGTACCTATTTACTTACTAGAAATAGGTATGAGCTGTAAAATTTAAGTATTATCCATACTATATACCTAATTGCCAAGTTACTATTCTTCTGGTAACTTATTATTTTAGTCGGTTAATGTCATAATACTAGCTTTATTCATTAATTTAATTAAGTACCTACCTATCTACCTCTGTCCATGTTCCATCTGTCTATTATATTATTCACATACGTGACTTGCTTCTCAGTAAAAGATCAATTGCCCACCTTTAAAACTTTACTTAACTTGTTTTATCATAAGCCTCTTCAAATACCTATAATATTATTTAATTGTTCAGGAAAAGGGAGGGGTTCTGTATTGCACTTATCAACCTACTAATTAAGTAGAATCATCGTACTCTTGATAATAATATATAAAAGGGTAGGTGCAATGCCCAGACTGCAATGCCTGGGACTGGCTAGAGAGGCCACACGGTAGCCTCTCGTACCGGCTGACGCAGGTGATCACCGGGCACGGGTGCTTTGGGGATTACCTGCGTCGGATCCAGAAGGAGCCAACGTCCGAGTGCCATCACTGTGATGCGAGCGAGGACTCGGGGCTGCACACGCTGACCGAGTGCCCGGCGTGGGAGACGCCAAGGCGGGTCCTAGTGACAGCCCTAGGGGTGGGAGTTGTCTCGCTCGCCACCTTGCTCACGGTGATGGTACGATGCGCGAGTGCTTGGGCAGCCGCCGCCTCCTTCTGCGAGCAAGTAATGCTCGAAAAGGAGGGGGCGGAGCGGGTCCGGAGAAGACTCCGGGCCCGCACTGCCCGCGATGAGCGGAGGCGACTCGGACGTCGGAGGTCGCAAAATGACCTCCGTCCCCCATGAGCGCGGGCCTGGGGGTGACGGGTGGAGCCGCCGGTCACCCTAGCAGAAGCAGGCCACGGCGATGGCGCAAATGCCACCCCATACCCAGGGGCTAGATGGGGACACCATGGTCCCCACATTAGGGGAAGAGGGTCATCTCAACAGAGATGTCCCCGGGACTGCCGGGGTGCGAGAGATATGTCTTGTATAATCTCACCTCCGGCAATCAAGGACCCATGGACGGCGTGCGTTTTGGTCGGTTCGAGTCCGACATAATCACCTCCATCGGTTTTGGTGGTGGTGGTATACGTGGGGATTTTGCGCACGATAAAAAAAAAAAAAAAAAAAGACTGCAATGCCTCACACAGTTCAATCATTACTATCCTTACAAAAGGTCACTACTGTTCGGTTTACTTTATTCATCATAAGTTCATTTACTCAGTATATTTCATGTTTATCTGTTAAATAGGGTGTGTACCGTGTCCCCGTTACTCCCTACAAACTTGCACATATTTGCTTTAAAATCGAACGTAACAATAACATTATTGTTCACTAACAAAAGCAAATTACTGTGAAAATGAAATAAAAACTCTTCATCCCCTACTATTAAGAGATGATGCAGCGAAACTTGCGCGGGCGCAACTGTGACTGTTTCGGAGTTAGCTATATTTGATACTTCGTCACGATAGAAAATTGAAAATTTTAAAATCAACTTTATATACAGAATGAAAAAGTTTAAATTAATATAACTAACGTATCAGTTTAGCAGTACTGGAATATAATTTAAAGTAACCATGACGGGTGAATAGGGCATAAAAAAGCTATAAATCAAAGTCAAAAAGGCATACAGAATGGGCAAAGAGCGGTCGCGAGTACCGCGTCACCAGCTGCGATCGCTCGTTGTACGCCATGAGACCTTTGTTCGCATGTTCCCATCAATAATGAGGGTAATTTTCGACATTTTGTCACATTAGTAAGACGTGTTAAACTATTGTTGTTTGTTTGTAGGTATTATACTCTTAGAAGAGATGGATGGGTTACTCTGGCATATTGAATGTTTTATTGATTAGATACTATTGGTGTAATCTCATAAGTTTATTATAATTATACCTACCTAGATACTGTTGTATATCAATGTATTAACTGGCTCAGGCAATAAAACCTAAATTGTTTAGTAGGTATGTATGCTTACTGAGGAATCTTACAACACATTTTTAAATAAATATATGTCGAATGGTAAAGTAAATATAAAATCAGTAAGTAGTTCGACCATTTCATAATAATTAGTAGATAAGCATGGATAAGTAATATATACCTACTACTGACTTGATTTGCCAAGGATTACAAATTAAAACGAAGGTCTAAAATACTTAGATACTCGTACTAAATAAACATTACATAAATACACATACACGTACTTTGTTATAGGTAGGAAAAAGCAGATTGCTGTACATAATTTGTCAATTGTTTGGTTATCCGTTTTACACCGCGAATTGTGGTTATAGCATTTGCATCAAATAAATTACCTTTGTAATATAACCATTTGTCAAATTAGGCTATTTCGCTTACATCCATGCCGCGACCACAGTTTGCGTGTTCACATTGACCACTGTGAACATTCGCACTCCATTATTTTCACCACAAACCTTCGCCAAATTCGCATACTTACTTAGATTATCCGTTTTCGCTTGAAATATACCTACCTACTATCTGAAAATGATCAAGTCATTTATTTGTTATTATTATCCGTGTGGTGACGGAGAAATAATATCACCACCTCATCTCATCCGAAGGGTGTCGTAAGAGCCAATTAATGGAAAAATACGCAGAGGATATCATCGCGAGAGAAGGAAAACTCAAAAAAAGAATCCTGCACCAAACGGCCACTTATGTAGAGCCACCTACCTACATTGGATCATTTTTAGGGTTCCGTAGACAAATGGCAAAAAACGGAACCCTTATAGATTCGTCATGTCTGTCTGTCTGTCTGTCCGTATGACACAGCCACTTTTTCTAGTTGAATACTTTATCTTCAACATCACTCCTGCGATAAATACACACATAACTTCGAAAAGGATCGAAAAGTCATTGGTGTGTGCCATGGTAAAACCTGGTATAGAACTCGAGACTTCGTCTCAGCAGTCCATTACCCATACCACTAGGCTACCGCGGCAGTTACTCCCTAATAATTTTACCTTTTTAATTTGACATAAATTACCTACCCGCCTACTTTTAATATAAAATTAGCTATAATCTGCATGTTGGTGTTTGCTTACCTATTAAGTTGCTCATAATTTACAAGAATGTTCTTTTAAGTACTTAGAGCTTAACGCATAATTGCACTTCTTTTAATTTGTGCCTGTTCACATATTTGAAGCACGTATTACTAGCATGTGTATCGACTGCACAGTGTACTCCGAGGCTTCGCCTTCGAACGAGGCAGTTGCGGTCTGACTGTGGACAAGACGCGCCGCGCGCCATCTGCTGCAGCCCTAATTACTTCCTACGCTTTTCAACCCGACTGTACCCGCTACTGGCCTTTGTTAACTTAATGCCGTTTAATTTTTTAAAAGGTAATTACGTGTGTATAAAGAAATAAGAAAGTAAGGCAACAAAGAACTGCGAGCAACTGTAGAAAGTTTGTTTCAGTTGCCATCAAACTGTCGTGGTAATAGTTCCGGTCTTAACCGCAGACTATTCAAATACATTATTAGTATTTTCCGTTACAGATGTGTAGAAGTCGTCAACGTTTGAGTTAATAGCTGATACTTAAATTCTTATGCACTTTTCACATGGCCGAGTCTTTCATGAACAGTTTAGTTTAGCTGATTTCTAAGAGCTTTCTCTACTCGCCGCTAGATGGACTTAGGAGATGTATCCTTGTTGAGTTGTTGTAGTTGCTCTAAAATACGTTAGTATTTATTATTAATAAAAAAATACTATATATATCTAATTTATCTATTTTATAGGGACCTAGAATTGGTATGTAATAGGTACCTATGTATAATATTAATGATAGTCGTGTGTAGCCCAGCAAAGTAAAATTTAATCTTCTCCCATGCGGTGTCATACAAGGCGACTAAGGTATAAGACTGTTTAATCAGATTGATATATACAGCCTAGATTCAACCTCAGTCTCTTCCCAGCTCCCTCAGAGTACCACATATTATGTGGGATCGAACACAATGATTGGTGAATATGGGTATTAATTCATCTCTGCCTACCCCAGAGGAAAAAAGGCGTTAGCATTGTATGTATTAATTGTAGATGTTTTCGTAATTTACGAAATAAACTTCTTTCATCAAAAGAGCCTCAGGATGCCAGCTTAGTCAGATTTATTATTAGTTTTGACAGAAGTCTATTTCAAGGTATAGCAGGTATATTGATTTCTTCATCTAGGTTTACTCATCCTACATCTAATACGATAAACACATAATAACTAACACTTAATCACCCTTTACTATAATAAATGCGCTTGTTGCTGTTATGAAGGTAAGATATTATTATACGCGTACTATAATCGAACATGACTCAATAGCGTATCGGTTAATCAACATTCACAGAATACGTGACTCAGGGTTATTGGACTTTTATAAGGCCTTCATGACACCACTGCTGAGATTTGTTAGTACATAATTTGTATTACCTATAACATCATTGTATATCTACTTGATGCTGTTGGCAGTTTACGCAAATATCATACATTGAATTAATTAGTTATTGACAACACACAAAGTTTTCATTGACAGGAGACATAACTTTCAATATAAACCTTTGAGATTGCCACAAAGCAACAAAACGGTCAGTTTCAATAAAAAATATCGTGGAGAAGTGCAAGTGCATTATCACTATGTATAACAATAATTCCACCAAGTGCCATCAATCAAAAGTATATTCATTACTATCAAGTATGTAATTTTATTATTATCATACATTGAAATAAAATCTCTTTGACCATTGTCATAGGATATTTCCACTTAACATACATTGTACACATACATTCAACTAATTTAGATAAATGGAAATGTCTAGGGTAAACAGTGTAAGCCTTTTTCTAATCTGATTTTCGTACGGTAAAGTTCGTTGCTGATATTAGGTACCTACATCTGCAATTAAAACTCCTGAGATATAATTAGAATTATTTTCTCAACACATAAAACAATAAGTTTATTAAATTAACTCAAATCAGCTTTTAATTATGAAACGTCCAAACATTTAGCGAGCGACGTGTTGACTCTTCTGGAGCGATCTAATTCAATTAATTTATTTATGGACACCAATTAATGGAACAACAGCGAAGCGACCGAGCGCAGAAATTCGGAACAAAATACGACTATTTATTATTTTGTGCATTGTCCTCTGAATAAACCCGGGCGGCGCCACATCACAATGGAGCCCGCCATTATGCCGATAAAACAATAAGCGCTTTATTAAAAAGACATTCAATAATTTATTTTATTCATATTTTATTCGCACCGGACTGGCTCTAAACAAAAGTGTTCAATACAGCGCGGCCACAACAAAACCACCAATTCTGCCGTGCATATTAACTTTGCGCAGCACAAAGGTAGAAATTGATAGATTTTCCCTTTGTTCAGGACATTTTTCTGATTATTCTCGTTGATATTAGGTAAATTTTAAATGTTCATTTTATGTACAGTCAGGTATATTTCCAAATGCACAACTTCATATTTATTTATATGCCAGTCAACCACGGGGAGAAGCGATGACATCTACCCACACATAGGCTTTTGTTTCTTCATGAAATTTTGTTTACATATTTTGATCAACAAGCTGTATTGAGTAAGACGTGAACACGTGGTTCTAATTTCAAGCTTAATTGAGCTTGAAATTATGAACTGAGATTGAGATTGTCTCAGTCATCCGGCTCCGCAAAGTACTTACTAGATGCTATCGATAGGTTGCAGCGACGGCGACGTACGGTTTGCATTACTGGGAGTCCTGAGATCACTAATACCCTCGAGCCTTTGCAGATGCGTAGAGATGTTGCGTCCTTGGCAGTATTTTACCGTCTCTACCATGGTGAATGCTCTGATAAGTTCTTTCAAATAATCCTGCCTTCCCCCTTCGTACACAGAACAACACGTGCAGGGCTTTTTTTTATATACCACTTAGGTGGCAGACAAGCACACGGCCCACCTAATGGAAAGCGGTCATCGTGGCCTATGGACGTTTGCAACACCGGAGGCGTCACACACCTGCTGCCTACCCTGTAGAAACCTTCTAATGCCCTTCTTGAAGTCTTAGCTTAGATGTCACTCGTATACGGTGCGGAATATTCTATCAAGAACCAAGCGATTTGGTGAGTCTTCCCTCTGCTGCACCATTAAGTCTTGGAATTCCTTATCAGCTCACATGTTTCCTTCTTCCTACAGTACCGGGTCCTTTAAGCGGAGCGGATGGTGACCCTCCTTCCTGAAACTTTGCCTTCTGCTTACCATTAGACGGAGTGATGTCAAATTGACGTGCCCTAAATAGTAATCAAAAATAACAAAATGTCATTGGCAGTGAAATCTAACTTTGAAGTGAATAATACGTAGGTATATGTTACATAGGTAAATTATCTGTTCCAAATGTAAATTTGATTATAGTACCTACCTACCTACAGGCATTGTTACAATGTGTCACTCATATAGGGACAGGAATGGTACAGTATAACGAAGAATAGAAGTGGGCGGTATAGAACACACAAACAGCTGAACTATTCAGGGAATGTTTGAACAATTCGGGTCGCGCGCCATCTGTCGAGGGTCGATTGAGACATTTTTGCGAAATAGCGACGTAATTACACACTTCCGCATCCGGTAGCGCGTGCGCAGACGTCGACGCTCCCGCCCACCGCATTTTCGCGTTTCATGTAATCTAACACTTCGCAACTCATTGTGCCTAACGTTGATTCATTATTTCTATTCATAAAATGTGTTTTTAAAATAATTATATTTTTATACATATAACACCGATAGCATATTACTCTGAACCTCTTAACTTGTAAAAACTAAACTTCATTCTTTACATACTTCTCTTACAATTGTGTAAATCTGTCTTTGAAACTAAGCTCTACTACGAGACTAGACTCCATACCTCGCTGAGAGAAGTGCTCCTTTTCATAACTACTGGAGTTATCACAATTTTTAGGTGGTGCAAGATCTAACCCCATAATTTTTGGTTTAATGTTACCTAATGCTATATAGCTACTTTATTTTCCAACAGGAAAAGCAGTTGCTTCCGTTTATTAAATAGAATTACTGCTGGAGTTGGACCGGCGAAGCATCTAAGAAAAAAAATGTAAATAGCGATTTCTTTGTGATATTTGTTAGGTTTTGACAAAACACATTTCTAGACCGCGGTTAACCAAGTCGTGGAACAGATCCATGGCTTGGGTCCTGAGGTGGTTCTGTATGAAACTCTACTCGAAATTTCTATAAACATTCAATTATAATAAATAACAAATACCTACGATTAAATTATCTAGCATCCCAGTTTCCCACCTTGTTTGCCTGATTAATTACGAGTGTATAATCATTTTGATAGTATGTTATCAACCAATGGGCGAACTTATTGAAAGCTCTAATTTTCTAACCCATAATAAGTGTCAAGTATTTTACTTTAATAACTTATGAACTAATAATATAGGTAAGTATATGGTACTTACCTATAGGTACGAATGGTATAAGTATATGGTGCCTATCCATGGTAGGTATCCTAGATTGTGCCTAGATGAGCCCGAATCCTCGTTCGCATCACAGTGATGGCACTTGGACGATGGCTCCTTCTGGATCCGTTGCAGGTAATTCCCAAAGTACCCTTGGGCGGTGATTACCTGCGTCAGCCGGCACAAGAGGCTACCGCGTGGCCTTTCTAGCCAGTCCCCCATGATAAGACCCTTACCGCGTACCCTAATCGAACCTGTGCCTCCTGCATAGCAATCGCGTTCACAATCGCAACGCCACAGAGGAACATCTAAAAAAGAATCAAGAATATAATTTAATTTTATACACAGAAATACTTAAACTAAAGTTAAAGTGCAATCAGTGCAAGACAAAAACCTCGTGAAAGTCGAGCATACCCATAGGTATTTATTATGCTGGGGTAGAGCTTACCGATTCTCCTTCGACATGCAATACCAGCAATGCAATATCATTGGGATTTAATACGAGTACCTACCTTAATGTCCAGTTTTTTTATCAATTTGTCAGGTCCAGTCAACGACAAAGATTTGAATTGGTTAAACTACTTTTGCGGTTGTCTGTACCTGCTTTGTTCTAAACTTCTTTTAAGTATTGCATTTGTTAACTCGTAGCCCAGAAAAAATGTTCAAGAAAATAAGAGTACCTACTAGATATTATTGCCATCAATATCTTTGCCGTTAGTGTGGCAGACGTCAAGGTTCAGCGCCTGGTATTCACATTATTAATTAAAGGCCCTGACACTAAATAACTGAGTGATTTATATATTAGCCCGTCGGTATTTCAGTTTTTGTGACGACACACGACATTCATTAACAACAGTCACGAGCTCGAAAAAAAAACTGGTGTAAATGTCACTAATTCATACAGACACGTCGCTCTTAGCTTCAGTATAGATATGAGCTGCTTTTTCTGATAAAATCATAATAACTTCAATTTTTTTGAGCCTATTGTAAAAGTATAGTATCAAAGTGGCTATTGTATGCATGAATTTATATTATTCTTATGCTAAAGTAAATTAAGCGGCTGCCCAATATTGGGAGAGACCCATGTCCAGTAGAGGACTGCGATAGGTTGGTTCATGGACTGATTGATTGTAGCGGACATTGCAGCTTATTTATATCACGTATAGAAATTAGAAAATGTACCTAATTGATAAAGGTTAGACATGATGCCAAAAATGCCTTAATCATATCACCATAAACACAATATCACTGTCTCTAATTAAAGGTGTAAAAGTAGTCAAGGAAGCTGTGAAACTTTCTCTCAATGAATAGACATGGCAGGGTATTTTGAATATCACTTAGCGCTTACAGATCGTACCGCTGTTTGATCTGTTGGCTGCTCGCTTCGCCGACAAAGATAACATTTGCATCCACTTTGCCATTCATGTCGCAGTCTCCAACTCATTCCTATTCCGCTTATATCACCGCAGAATGTTGAGCTATGGTAATGAGATTCAGACGATTTCGACTTTCTTTTAAAACTTAATGATGTGTGCACGGCAGCCGTAATGTCGCCATTATATTATGTATCTGGTCTATGCTTCCATTGATATTCCTAGTAAATTATATACATTTGTATCGCTCTCCTTATTTAGAAGTGAAATTAGCATCATTAAACTGGAAACACAAAGCAGCACGATTACTTTTCGACATCAAAAGAACAAAATAAAGCACAAACTAATAAACTGACGCAATACGAGATTGCTTTAATACTTAAAGTCCTCAAAAGAGGGTTGATTGAAAAGCTCCCCTAAGCGCCGTCAAATGACAGAGCAGTTTTCATTTTACTGAATAGATGCTCTAATTTGCATCATCTTTTTAGCATTGCTAATAATATCTTGCCCTGTGACCTTTATCTTTGATGTTATAGATGACGTCATACTGCAGTGGTACTTATTTGTTTATGTAGTTATTTAGGTTAGTTTTATTGTATCTATTGTCAATTATAAGAACTGTTGTTCACTAGGAACGACAAGTTAATTCTTTGATAGTTAACTTATAATTATGAAAGAATCATATTAAGCGCAAGGGTGAAATCTAGTAACAATTTAGTTTTATTATTTTATCATGTCACAAAATGTCGACTCGCATTCCCTCCGGGTACGTGTTTACGAATTTTAAATTCTCTCTGTGCGGTGTATGTGCGAACTTGACGCCCCCTGCCGTTATTGGCGTCGTCGCCTCTTTATTAACCAATGTTTGATCTTTGTGTGACGCATGAGGAAATAGAGATAAATTGTTTGTTTTCCGTGCTGATGTCAATCACAACAAAGGGTGCCATTCGGTTTGTTAAAAAGACCTTTATTTGTCTGCATGTTGGAGTATTCTAATCCGTCATTTGAAGTACAAATATTAATATCTTTTGACGGTTGTCTTAACGTCGCGTTGTCATTTAAGCAGAACATTAAATGTAAACGAGTCAAGTGAAGGGTTGTTTTCATTTCCGTGATTAGTGCCGGCGCGTTTGTAGAGATTTATCACCTCTCGGAACGAGGCGAGTGTCAAATGGCGCTGCGGATGGCGGATATGTGCGCCTCGCCGCGGTCGCGCGGCACAGTGCCGCGTGTGACGAACCGCGCACTAAATTAAAACATTTTAACTTGACAGCTACCGTCACGGTTATATTGTACATGTTTTAACGGAGATTTGCCCCTGCGAACAGTGACGGATGGAATGTTTTTTAAATTTATATTTATTCGGAAACAGGACTGTTGACTTACTTAAGAACTAAAACAGGCAGGACAAACCTTGTGAGAATACTTAGGTAATTGTGTTGGCTTTTGTATAAAATATTGATATGTTTCCTTTTTTTATTTCTGCAGTCTATTAGATATCACCATAGGGGGTATAACATAAGAACTACATATAAAATAAGTATACTAAGATAGCAAACATACATTATGCACCTAATCGATGCTCAGCAAATGCCAAGAGCAAGACCTTTGAAAGCTTGTGTCAACATTGTCACTTCGCGCCGTACACATATACGTGATAATTGCATCGTACGTAGCAAAGACGCACAGGGAAGCAAAGCAAGAAAATTAGTTTTGGAGTTTAGCGTACATTTGTCAGAGGAAGAAATTTTCTTCTTTATAAATTATAGTGACGTCCGCTTAATAAGTTAAATTCAAGTTTGTGGGATTTGTGGACTTGTCCCACGGTCACCATTCCATAGGGGTTCAAATGGGTTCTTGATAATAAGTTACATTGATACTTTGCCGGTTGATCCAGTTCACTTTCTATTATGAAAATCATGACTCTACATAACATCAAGTTGGCCAAATTTTATAAAAATTATAACATCTCTCGGCATTTTTTGTTCTGCTTGGATTGTATGTGCTTGTCACTGGAGCTGGGATGATCACAGCTACTGTTTTATGATGCGCACTGACAGCTCCAATAGTCGTGTCGCCTCTGCACAAAAACAAACCACTGATGCTTTGCTTTTTTTGGATTTTGGTTTTTATGTCAGCAAAATTCGAAATTCGAAGTTATATGAGTTATTTTCAAACTGTTTTTGAATACTAAAGATGAATTATATTTTGTGTGTTTGCTAAATGCGTTCTCTTTTGTGTCTCGGCGTTTCCCTTCATATATTGAAGTATGGCAGATTAATGTGAGTTCGAAGAAGTCGATATTACTTCTGAAGGGGGTCTAAACTAAACCTTGTGATTTACTGCGACCGGCCAGCGTTGTTAAAAAGTTGTAAACTGCCTGTGTTTCCGCCGCACTTTGCAACAATGTTTTGCAGTTTTGCGAACTTATACGTTAACATTATGTAAACTACTATGACATATTATTATCATTATGTGTGATGGGCATGTAAAGGTATTAGTTGTATCTACAAATATGTCTGTGGGCACTTTATTCTACTTTCAAAGTGTAGTCTCTTGTATATTCTTAATTGCCCATTTATCTGTAAAATAAAAATTGTATACATTAATACTAAATCAATTGCGATTTAATCCGTTAAAAAGTGTTTTCATTTCAATGTGTGACATTCGCGGAATCCTCAGACATTATCAAAAGGCAACATAATTAAGATATTTGTTAAAATGTTCTTGGTGCCACATAGGTAATAGTGGTTACGTTAGGGAGAAGGATAAGAGAGTCTCTGTGCTGTCAGTACAGAAGACAAATAAGGCTTTCTCGGTCTTCCCACTGACAACACAAAACATCTCCAGTGAGCTCTGGCTACCTTACTCACCACCGGAATCACAACACAAGGTTATTATTAGCCGCAGTATTCTGTAAGGCAGAGGTACTTCCTCAGTCGGACTGCTCAATCAAGACGAGAGATAAGTACTGTCATGTCCTACCTCCGTCAAAATTAAAAGGCCAGAAGTGGGTGGGTTTCTCATATAGAGTAATTGTGATGAAATAGTGGCGAATGGCAGACCAATAAAATAGTATTTGCTACCTACTTTCTTATTGGTCTGAGATGTGAATATAATTGTTCATAGTCTCGATCTTCCTTAAATTCAGTTTCCGTTCTCAGGATCTATGGAATCTCATAAACATATTCTTTGAATGATTTCATAAATCCTCACAGGACCTTATTATACCTACTTTGTAAATGTTCCTAAAAAGTATCCAATTAATTTGTGTTTGTGACATCGCTTCTCGGAAGGTGTCCACACCACGTGGCGCGGCACTTTGAGCCGACGACTTCACAATTTATGTGTCGATATTAATCATAACTTGTTAATGAACACTTTTATTTCAAGTACATGTGCACGCCTTCTGTCAGTGTGTTGACTTGCAAGTATACATACTTCCTAAGTGATGGGTAGATATTAATAACTCTCCATGAATGAGATTACCTTTTTACACCCCCGAAGGTGTATGTGATGTATTATAACCCATATTTCACCATATGCAAAACCGTAGGTACTCACATACATCTCCTATCACAAAAGTGTGGAAAGGTGTATGCTCTAGCCGAATGTTGAAATATGTTTTTTATTGGGCAAGACGATGTTTTGCTTGATGGAGTACCTATAGGTACTCACGTAACGGCTCACTGCACTGCCCAACCACGGAGTATCAATAAGTTCTACCATAATACAACAATGTTGCTAATATATTCAATCAATACTACTAATTGAATATTATTCGACTATATAGTGCATTTGCACTACAAATATTTATTCTTTTCGGTTCTTTTCGGTTTGCACTGAGCGGGGATCGAACCGCGCCTCCTGCGTTGCAGACCCATTCACTACCGCCACGCCATAGAGGCTATATCAATAATAATATAATCATATTATCATAATAATAGAATCAATGTATAAGTAACTCATGAGCGTATTCTGGAGCTTATTAAAATATAAAAGGTCGAATCGAGGTTTCAATAGAGGTGATGTCAAATGTCCAAAGTATCCATTCATAACCAAGGCAGTGTGCTGCAGCTATGACTACGGAAATATTAAATCGCATGTTCAAAGTCGAAACAGGTGGTGAGTGCTTGGGTTTGTTTTAACGACTCGTTTAATAATGTCCTCTTTGAAGTGTATGTTTCTGCATCGATCGATATAAGGGCAATGCACATCAAGTAGTGAATTGAATATTTTAAACTTTGTTCATCAATTAGCCTGCGATACTGCCGTCGTAGCAGTGCACTGCTGGACATTGGCATTTCTCAATGTCGGAAGGAAGGCTTTGACCTACTGCTTCTATGCTGGCTAGACGACCCTGTATCAGGGTTTATGGTGGTGATACTTGTATTCTTTCTCTCTTTCTCGCTGTGTAAAATATGTGGTAATAAATCTGAAATGTTAAGTTTGGCCTTCGTAAATATTTACATTTCTTGATTTAAATGCACCAGTTTAAAAGTAAATACGTTTTGGTGCTGTAGTGTTTAGACAGAGTCATCTAATATCACGTAATCGGGCGTTTTGACCAATGTAAGTATGACAAATGACCATACTTACATTTTACAACAACAGTGCCTAGGCATAAATAAAAGTTGAGCATCGAAACATGGTTAAGTAGATGCACTAGTGCATAGTTATGCTTAACTTTCACGACATAAACACAAACTCTCAGGATCGTCAACATCCGAATATAAAGGCAATAAATTAAAAACGTTAGTGCAAAAGACAACTAAACTAAAGATACATGTCAAAGCACCTGTTGCAAGGAAACATAAATCAATAGATACAACTGTACTTATGCCAAGCTGTAAAGAGCTAACATGAAATGGGCACATTGACTAGCTGTAGGTGGTTTCATAATTATACTGCATTTAGATGCATAAGTGACAACGAAGAAAATATAAAGGGGATAAATGTTTTCAATTTAATTTCAAACTGCACAGGTAATCTGAAATTAAATTGAAAACATTTACCGGAGCAGGAATTGGCTGTAATGTTCCTCCGACGCAGAGGGAGAATCCTCCGAAATCTCCGGTAAGGTAATCACTCCTGGTGGGCCCGCTAGGTAATATATGCCTGGTATGTAATATATTTTGTTATCCAGGATATGCAGGATTCATATCCTGGATTTCACACAGTTTTATATTAAAGTAATTCTGTTTACTGTCACTAGATGGCACTGAGAACATGTGGTATCCACAAGAGGCCACAAGACATCAGAAAATAAATAATAAAAACTTACTTTAGACTCTATTCTCAGAGTTTGGAGGTCAGATGGCAGTCGCTCCTAAAACAGTCGAGTCGACATACCAATTAATAATGCAAACCACTAAAAAAAGCACTATGAAGATGATGAAGATGATGACTCGTTTAATATGTTTAAAGAAATATTTGTACTACAAACTTAAAACATAAACGGAATTTCAATGCAAAATGGGAAAATTATACAATGTTATTTGTACGCGTACCTAACGTAGTTACATTAACTGTTCTTAATGTTCTGTATAATATTATAATTATGTTACAGTGTAGGCTACATTTGCCTATAAATTGTTATAGTCACAGGACATTAACTTTGTCGAACATTCAACATTTGAATAGCCTATGTTAGCAAAGTTTTTTTCTATCTAGGACACGTCAATTTGACTTCACCTCGCCTGATGGTAAGCTGTAGGCAACGTCTCAGGAAAGAAGGGTATGGTGAATGGTGACCCTCCCTTCAACAGTTACCTAAGATCAAAATTACTTTTGATATTTCAGAATTCTTTGATTACAAGACCGTGCGAAGTGGAAGAAGACCCCGGACACCGAGGTGTAAGCTTCGGATGTGACCCGGACTAACGCAACGATGATGATGATGATATTTTAAAATTATCTGTCGTTTACCGCTTCTCTTGAAAATACTTAAAAATGTGGTGAAAAACTGGTTGGTGGTTTATGAGTTATCGTGCGTTTAATCCTTTACTTGGATCATCTAGTATCACTTAGACGATTATTTTGGTACAAATTGGTTTCAAATACTTTGGTTCCTGTGATACGGATACAAATCTAACCTATATATTGTGTGAAGTGTCTTCATATTAATGCCACTTTTTTAGCTGACTTTATTATCTATTTGTAGTACGTTCTCTGGAGCTTTTGAGGACGCTTCGACCTTGCTGGAGCTTCTATGTCGACCCCAACCATGGCCTCTATGTTTGAGGAGGGATAGCCTTCCCAATTAGATTGGCTATTTCTCTTACCTGTAGTTATATGTAATGGTCTGGTTTGGGGTAGCCCTTCCCGAGAAGGGCCCATTCTAAAACGTGACATTTACACAACATACGCATTTCTTTGGTGCACTGATCTGAAACACAGCAGGCAAATCACAAGCATGTCCCTTTAAAACACCAGGGAAACATTATTTATTTAACGCTATTAACAGTATTTAACGCTCTGACAGACCAATTGAAAGAAAAGAATTCATTAAATAGTCTGCTGTAAGTTAAAGGCAGAACATTATCTGGTTGTTCAGTTACTCAGACTATACCTCCTAGGAAGGAAGTGTTGCGGGTTCAGGTAGTGACCTAGACGTTTATATTTATAGAAACAGGTAGCTTACCTATTGTTAGAGGTAAATATAATGTATATTAGGAGAGAGAGGGAAACCCACCACTCAATCACGATTTAACAATTCCAACGACAGCAATAGCAAAAATCACTAATTGTCATAGAAAGCAATACCAAACCGCACCCCTCAAAGCATGTAAATATACTTCTGACCCCAGGAGCTGTGATATCCTATGAGCAATATTGCGCTCGGTAAAGCTATTGAAGATGCTTCGTATAGAGGCGAAGGCGAATCACGTGTCTAGGCTTTTTACTTGCTTGAAGGGTGTGGTTTAGTGTTCCTTTCTATGACAATTAGTGATTTTTTGCTATTGCTATTATTGGAATTGTTAAACCGTGGGTGACTGAGTGGTTCCCCTCCCTCCCCCAACATTTTACTTTCTAGCGGATTTTCACCATGAAACGCCTACTTCAACATCTTACTAATTGTTTCAAAATGTCAGCCAGTGATAATGTCTGCTTATTACGACACGCTTATCTTTTTAAATATATAGTTGTAACGTTACATATATGATTTAGGGTAAGACATTGTAATAAATTTCATATATTCGCGGTAATTCTGCAAATGTTGTGACTGTTATGCTCTTCCTAGACGGGGAGAGTCAACGACCAGAATATAAAACAGTTAACAAGGCCTCCCTCTGATTCAGTTTACGCATAATTTGGTTAGGGCCGATAAATCTGTGTGAAAGGGCATAAGGGTAGGATTCAATTTGATTACGGAGGCTCACTGCAATAACGTTAGGGATTATGTGATTATAGAGATCACTTCGACTTGATTAATCGTGTAATCTTAAGTTTAATCAGATGTGAACCCGCTTATACTCTAATTGTATTAGCATTGACTCTGTATTTGGTAACAGTCATAAATACGTTGTAATGGATTAATTTTGTTTACTTTAAAGTAGGTACCTAGTTAAAATCGGACCTATAGTTAGGTACTCTGTACTATACTTTTGCTACAACTTTTTATACCCGGGTTTGCTGGAAGAGAACCCAACTTTGAGTAAACCCGCGTTTTGTACATAACATCTTATAGTTATTATATTAATGTAATTTATGAGTTCAATAAAGAATTAAATAAATAAATAATATCTCCATTGTTTTTGACTAGTGCTGATACCACTTGGAGTGACCGCCTTGCAGCATGACTGTACCTAGACTTGGCTTCATTTGTAGCAGTTCGTAATTCATGGAGTCTAGGTGATTAGTTTGCAATTTATATGCTTTAAGACGTAATATTCTCTACCTACTAGTTTTAAGATACTACTTCTGTATCCATAACAGATAACAGATTGATTCGATTCCTCTCATTTAGGTAACCACAATTACCTTAAAAAAGTTCAGTAGGTACTGGACTGTCAGCGAGAGATATGTCTTGTATAATCTCACCTCCGGCCTCCGGCAATCAAGGACTCATGAATGGTGTGTGTTTTAGTCGGTTCGAGTCCGACATAATCACCTCCACCGGATTTGGCGGAGGTGGTATCCGTGGCGATGTTGCGCACGTTAAAAAAGAGCACTGGACTGTCAAAGCTTGGCTACCTACGATTAGACCTAAAAAGTCCATATCGATGACTGATTTACACTATCGCCACTTTTTATGACCCGTCAAGTATCTTAAATGGTGTTGGTAGAAATAACTAAGTAACAATCTTGTACAGTCCCCTTAGACAAGTGGTAATTCGTCGTTTGTTGAATAGAACAGAGCGTTCAATATATGTGATTGACACGTATTTTGGCGATTATGATTGATGTTTATGACAGTCAGCATCGTATCTAACAACCGTAATCCAAAAATAATTCATTATTATTTGTTGACTTGTGAGAATTAACTCTTAGATAAACAGGAAATTAATAACTAACTTGAATACTATCACAACGAAGAAAAAAGGACAAAAGTAAAATCAAAATAAAGATGATTTGTACATGTCCAGACCTCATGATTCTCTTATGTACAAATTGAAAAGTTTACCCTATAAGTATGAATGAATGTAGTAACTTAATGTTGAATTGACACATCAGTCTACTAAGAATGGCGGGACCACCGTTGCGCTGTGTCATTAATAAAGATGCGTAGATTGAGCTAGACCGGCGGTGTGCGGTATAATGTAGTCGTGTTGGAGATGAGCTTGGTTTTTACGGCACGAGCTCGCGGCCACCCGCAGTGGCGACACTTGCTACTGAAGTATCGTTAGCGTATGCTACACCACTAACCTAATTAGGCGTATTTTTTTTAAATTCTTGTCTGTTTGTCTCCAATGTAGTTTAAAAGTACTGAACAGACAAACAGACTAGAATTCCAAAATAATCTCTTTGTGCTCAGAATTGTTAATCTAAGTAGATTCTAACGTTTCTAACATAATCCAAGTTTTTTTTTAATTTCTTCCAATCCCATTCATTACTTTTAAATTTTATTATAATAATGTATAGAAGATATATAATATCTTGTATTATAAATAAGCGGACAATTGTATCTACAGTGTCTTGTGAACATGAATGGCATAGCGTATACTAGACTTGTTTTCCTCTTTCCTGTGCCTCCTCTTGTCATTTGTGGTTTCAATTCGCTTTTTACGATCGCCCTCTTAGCTTTCCAAATTACTTTTAAGCAAAAATGTCGTAATCACCATAATTTTATCAATTCAAAAGTCTACTTATGTCAAAGTACTAAAGTTGTGAACAAATTATTGTGTAATGTGTTAAGGTCATTTTAATTGATTAAAATGCTTGTGCAAAATTTATTTTGATGGAAATAAACTGTACATACTTATGTCAGTACTAAGTACCAGCGAGCATTAGATTTCTTTCTTATATTATTATTGTTTTTGTGTTTATTGTACTTGTTTCTTTATTTGCTTGTTAGTCACATCATTAGATAGTAGGAATGTGTATTTTGAACGTAATTGGATTGGTTCTTTTGCCTAAGTGTAACTTTCGTTATTTTATTTCAAAGTCAAACGTTTCTGTTTGTTTTTCATACATTCAGATTTTAAGCTGGATTTAGACTTTTTGATACTGTTTTGTATATTAACTGTAGGTACTTACTTATACTTGCGGCACGCTGTGTTATCAGTTTTGACTCCACTGCTTTTCTTCTGCTGTGTAAAATTTATTTTTTTCTGTACCACTCTAGCCATATTTTTCTTTAGTTATTGGTCTAACAGTTCGTTGTCCAATATTGAGCGCATCAAAAAAGAGAAAACGAGCAAAACCAGTCGTGTCCAAACGGCCATTATTGTGTGCCGCAACTATAAAACATTTTTATATTCCCCTTTTTTATTTAGGACACGCCAATTTGACTCTACCTCGCCTGATGTTAAGCTAAAGGCAAAGTCTTAGGAAGGAGGGTCATCATTACAAACACATACAGTATTACAATGGTGGCGCTCAACTTGACGGCCTCATCATATCTTTTATCGTTGCATCTCTATCAAGTTAACACATATATGGTTAGTGTGTTGAAGATTCCTACATTTCAGTAAAGAAGACTTACATTTAATTACCCCTTTTGAATTTCGGTATTAATCGGTTAGAGATGTTCGAATAAGTGTTCAGATTAGATAAATATTTACTAACCTACTATATAAAAGTGTGTTAAGCAGTTATTTAGAGTTGGAGAATTTCTCTTTCCTTTTATTTACGTAGCCTATATTTAACTTTATATGAAACTTTACGGCTTTATTTATTTTGAGTACCTTCAATTGTAGACGTTTGTTTTATTAAAATAAAGTAATTTAGTTCGTTACTGTTGCCTGTGGTTCCTTGTGAAGGTACGTAGTCCAACGAATTCCAATCATTTGTTAAAATCAAACTTCGTGTTTTGCCATTATTATGTTATTTGCTAAATCTGATCTGAAAATTTATTTTCTAACCTTGCACGTATAGTGGATTTAGGCGATATGAAAGGTACTAGAAATATTAGTATTGCCCACCTGATGGAAAGTGCTCACCGTCCACTTCACGACGCAGAGACCAGAGACGTCACGTCACTCACCCGCTGCCGACTAGAATAGTATAACCTTGAGTAAACCCATATTGCAGCCGCTTGGAAAATCCACACATCCATTCTCTGAGCCTATTCTCAACTCTGTTGAAGTCAGCTTTCTAGTCTAATCAAGATGCGGCTGAATTTCGATATTGTCCATGACGTGACTAGCTAGGCTGGTTGGACTTTTGAGGAGTCCATTTACCGACTGTCATAGATGTCCGTATGGCATACGGCTTAACGTGCTCTCCAAGGCACGACCAGATTTGAGTAAGAGTAAGAGTATCAGAGTATGGTAATTGAATAATCAATTTTCAGTGGAAACTGTTTATGTTTCAATGTACTAAGCTTGTTCTTATTTTGATTATCGTTTTGAAAAGGCAAAATACTTAATAGTTTCTTGTTGTATAGCAAGATTTACCATCATAGAACCCTAAATAATACGATAGGCCTTTAATTTAGAGTTGTATGTGCGCTGTGCCTACTGTTATTAGAGACTATAGGCTGTTATACTTTAAGCAAACATTAGTTTCTTAAATATTCATGGATTTTATTAATCGTATCGTTCATTCTAAAATTCTGTTGTTACTTACCCAATGGACATAATAAATAATAATACTTACTACGTGAAGTACCCTAAAGTAGCAAATTTAAATCAACTCATGAATGTAGACATAAATAAAAATGCAAATATCCACTCGGAAAAATATATTCAATTTTTATAAAATCAATTTCAGGCATTTTTAATTCGCACAATTTTGTACAATATACATTATATTATAAATTTTACAATTAATGTTCTCAAGCTAACAATTATCACCGAACAGTTTTTGACATTGGCTCCGGTAAGGATGGTACATCCAATTTTACAAAAAGCCACATATGACGAAAATAAGTCAAATTAAAATATGACATTTCATACAATATTACAACCAGTAGGTACTTATACTTTTACCTCTTTATTGATAGTGATAAACGCACAATAGAAATATTTTGGTCTCATTACCTCTTGCCATATTCAACATAGAATAGAAGAGAACAATTAAAACATTTCTATTGCACCTTTTGATTAAAAACAATAACAGTGCTTTTTTTAAATCACTTAGCTCATATACAAGGTGACAAAATGTAATGTTTAGAAATTATGATCACATTATAGAACCTGTACTTATAATATGTACAATTCATAAAATAAATTATATCTCTTGGTTATAATGAAGTTTAAAGCAAGTAGGTAGGTATATTACGATATCTTTATTTAAAAAATTACTAAGTATTTTGCAGCTATGAGAATTAGGTATTAAGTAATAGGTATTTAATCTCTTTCCACCGCTGATTAATTGAGTCTAGAGTACAAAATCGTTCAAAAATGTAAGACTAGTGACCTGGCCATAATGGAGTTGGACGGATGTAAAGAAATGTCACTTACTGACAATCTTTATGGGTACTCAGAACTCAAATTCTGTTTAGAAGGGTAAGTAAGTAGGTACCAGAGCTTAAATTATTATTAGGTTTGCAACTAATAGTATTACAATACCTATCTATTTTAGTAATTATGTTAGGTGCCTCCATATTAGGTAAGTAGGTATTAACAATGCTGCAAAAGACATTTACTTACACATTTTTGATGAGCACGACTCATGTAATTATTTTCATAACTATACTTATTTTACTTCATTGATTCTTACAGTTTTGAAATCCTTCCTTGCAGGCAGACCATACTACTTAGGTATTACCTACTTAGATAGGTATATACTTTATGTTTGAGGCAGACACAAACTTCATAATATTCTTAAACAAATCTTCTTGTTTATGAGCAAAATGAGTTTTATATTTGCTTAGGTCTGTACAATAAATAAACGATTCTTTTTGAAACATGATGAGGTATTGCTTTAATAAATTAAATCTGCAAATTTGGACTAAAGAGTGTTTCTACTTACACTAGTTTAACATACACTATCTATCTATAATATGAGATAATTAATTTTAATAGTATCTATTACTGTACAACACTTTAAGTCTCACAACAAATACATACACGATCGCGTGGAGTAGCACGGGCGCATAGTCTATAGTTACACGTGTGTCTATGTTACAGTGTAGTGATATGTGCTATGTACAGGACAGCGGCAGGGCGGCGACTCGCGCGGGCAACATCACAGGAGCGGCCCGTGGTGCGGCCCAGCGAGAGCCGCAGGCCCCCGTCACACCAGCGAATTTGGTTTCACATCTAACCCGTGCTCCGGCGACCTTCCGCCTGCACCACCTTCGCCCTGGCTATTCTCTTCCGAATCCGAGCAAGATTCTGAACTTCCTTTCTTTCCTCCGTTGTGCGTCTTCACGTGTTTCGCGAGGTGGTCTGACCTCATGAATCTTTTATTGCATACTGGACATGCGAACCTTTTCTCTCCCGTGTGTGTTCTTAGGTGTCGTTGTAGTTCATCAGACCGTGTGAATCGTTTTCCACAGAATAACCAGTTGCACACAAAAGGTCGCTCGCCGGTGTGCCAACGAAGGTGAGCTTTCAGGTGGGATGTTTTTCCATATACTTTTCCGCAACCGGGAATGTGACAACTATGTATATTTTTTTTCCGGAGATGTGCACCTGCAGGACCTAGCCTTTCAGCCTCTTGGCAATTCGGGCAGTCACACGTGGCTCGCCCAGCGTAGCGACGTTGTGATCTTGGAGATGGTGCTTGAGCAGGAGGTGCCGGTGAACCAGGCGCATGGAGACCAAATGAGCCTTGTGTGGGTAATACAGACTTGTAAGCATCTTGTAATAGGTGAGGTGCCGGCGGTAATAAATGTGCGCCACCCGATAATGAATGGGTCAGCTGAGAATAATCTTGTCCGGCATAATTGGCCATTTGTCCACCAACGTCTAGCCATCCGCTATGTACGTCCCACCAGGTACTGCCGACAGCACCAACGCCGCTCATCTCAGCCGCTTTGAGAGCACCGGTTCCGCCACCGCCACCGACATTAAAAGGCCAGGACTCGTAAGGGTGTCGCGAATACATGGATCCAAGACTTGCACTAGATTCACTTTTACCAAGTAGTTGATCCCCAGATGATGGGAAATATAAATCATTGCCGTAAGAGGGTGCGACTGCGCATGACGTTGGTCCACGTCCATAAGGAGTACAACTTGGAGGTTGAGAGCGTGGTATTGCACCAGCACCGGGTGGCGAGTGCGTTCCTGGGCTTTTCTTCCACGGATGGAACCCCTTGCCCACGGCTGCGTCCGCCAGTGGTGGAGGTGATTTACTGGATAATTTGTTGCACTGCGCTGCCAGCATCGCTAGAGGCGTGCCGCGTAAGCTCGGATGTTCCTGGAACGACAGAAAATAAATAGTTAATTATTTTGAATAAAAACATAATATTTTATATTAGGCTTTAATTATCCGCTTGTGTTTACACCGTGGGAATCGGTTCGAGTGTCAAATCAGATTTATGGTCTAATTTATATGTGAACTGATGTTGCGGTGCCGCTTGTGCCTCGGGCTAAAGAAACAATATAAATAAATTACAAGAAGCTGAAGGTAGTGTATTTACAATTAGGCGGGCACGGTGACAGCCTCCTGCTGCTACTGCGCAGCCGCGGGACATTATAATTAATAAATCCAGTCTACACGATGACAGGCTATTGTAAAACTTAGGTCAGATTTTTATTGGTACACTCATCGACACTAGTGGCTGAAGGTATCTTTTTACTTCACGTAGGTACATACATAAACAAGTTAACCTCTTTGCTTCTGGAGGTACAACAGCCAGCCACTATGCTATATCCTTACATACTTCACAAGCAAAACGTAGGTACCTACATAACCTTTGTATTTCAATTCAAATTGAGTAAAGAAATTGGTCACAACTGTAGCTACATAATCAATATTGTGTCTACTTTACGTTTAACTCACGCCCTTATTGAAAGTAATAAGTTTATAACGGTAGATTAATAAATGATTATTATTATTATATAAAGTTATGAATCCATATAGTAAGAGCGATTACAAAAAAATAATCCGTTCGTTGATGTTCTTTTGCTGAAATAAAGGTGAGATCCATAAGAGCATCCGGCCGGATATTTCACCCCAATGTGAAACACAATGGCTTGATAAAAAAGTTCCATTGTATGCAATAATATAATTCGGGGATCACGACACGGCGCCGAGCAGTGAGAGGGGAAGAGCTAGCAAGGCAAGGGGTGCAGGGGGTGACCGACCACGCCCTGTTTATTGTGATTGGCGCAGCTGTTGCGTCGTAGTGTGCGCTAACCCTTAATGTCGATCGTGATACTTTGAAGTTTATAGTGAGCTTAAAAAATATTCATTCAGATTGCCATCCAATGGAGGCCTAACATAATATGGGTCATCATAATTTATCAAAGAAATCTCGGTGTGGGAATAATTTCATTTCTTGGAATTCAAATTAGAAAGTAGGTATCCTAGGCAAGGTATTCTTAAGTTTATTTATTTGATATTTAATAATCACGCAACACGTACCTACCTTTTTATAATACCTAGTACCTACCTACCTTGTGATCTGATTTAGAAGAAATTTTAATGACAATAATTTGGCCTAAAATATGTTTTATTCCAAAGAGATGTCCACATGAATGTATTCGCGAGTTGGTAATAAATAGTTTCCATGACCAAACTAATATTTTTAAAAAGATGTAGGTACCTACTCGGCTCGGCGCTGGTTAGGTCGGCCTTTTACCTACTAAAATTGAAACATACAGTCAAGAAATTACAATTTAGAGGAACGTCATCACTAATCACGGATATGAACATATATAAATAACTATAATAATAGTACACAATGCGTTATTAATACCTACCGGTCGTAGGCGAGCGGCGTGCGGTGGTACTCTAGTAAATAGAAATAATGGGGGCGTACCATGCGCTATCAAACGTCAGATCAACGGAGCTGAGTTGTAAATATGGCTGCGCTCTCAATTAACTCCACGACAATTACAATTACCATAAAAAAATAATAAAACTCCGCCAAATTGCGGCGGGCACTTACGTCGCCAGTGTGTGGGCTACATTACTTCCACGAATTATTATTTGCTCTCAATTATAGAATTATGTTTGTTGTCTTGATCTCAGTTTAAAATAATAAGTAAGTTTAATGACGTTTGGAATGAAAGCTTGGCTACTTGCGCTTACAGTAGTGAACCTAAACCTTTTTTATAGGTAGTTCAATAAAAGCTACTGTCTAAACAATTTTAATATCTATAGCCTGCCGTTCTCTACTAATCTAATAATTTTAACTTTATGTTTTTGCGGCACGCTTCGCCCGAGTGCATACGAAATGGTAGGTAGGTACTACTTTAGTATTACTTAAGAGTTTAGAGGGCTTCACTCTATGCGTTCCGTCTATGTTACTCTGTGAGTCCGAGACTCATAATTTTTTGTTTGAGAACATACGAGTATTTCGATAATTCTTGATATACCGGTCTATTAACTCCAAAGAGCTTCTATTTTATATTTTGTTGGTACCTATTCGACATTGCACTCGGGTGCCTACATCAAGGAATTTCTCGAATTGTTAGGTGCGTAACTAACTGTAGATACGATACTAAATATAAGTATCTACCTACTTGGTCAAACTAAGTGGATGAGAAAATTTGATGAAAATAATGACGATCAAATTGATTCGAAAATTCGATTTCGTAAATGTCGTTGTCAATAATGAAAGTTATAAAATCGACACCGATCCAAAAGCTATTTCGAAACGATTCAAAGATAATAGGTATTAGGCGACGAGTGGTAGAATGGGTAGAATTGATTCAAGCCAGTGAAACATCGTCGGCAAGTCGGCTGAAGTCATAATTACCCTAGGCATTATGTTCCATTTGGGCGCAGGCGCAAGCCGAAACAGAGTGATACTGGGTAATTGGTCGTCAACCGAACGCGCCTCAAGATTGGATCAAAGCGTAGATGACGCCTCGGCCGGGCCCCGACACGCCGGCGCCATGGCCGCATTATACAATGTTGATGGCTTTCGTTGTCAAAAATGACGAAGATCTTTTGACATAAAAAATATGAGATGAAATAAAACAAGATTACCTAATGTGAGCACAAAATTGTAGTATCAACAGGTCAGGTAGTCGCAGCTGACACGGTTCACAAAATCACGTTGTTGGTGTAATTAAGGTGATGAGTATGATGTATCTCGGATAAAGGTGATACATAGATAGATGTTGTACCTTTGAATGAAAGTAGCATGGTATTCTATAGATAGGTACTGTATAAAACATGATATTCATAGGTAGGTATATCGTTAACAAGATACACCTGTGATGATACAATTGTTCATAAGTCTTGGTAGCTGCTTACTATCATGTAAGGTGTAGACTGTTTTATCTAATTATGCAACATAAAAAGAAAACTATGACTATGACCCAGTGTTGCCATCTTTCATTTATAACTGGTGCCGAAATACTTAAGAAACCAATGCCGTAAAAGACACGATATTAAAATATTTGTTTTAATTATCTCTCTTTATTTAGATTACTTTCATATTATTTTATTTTTTAAATATTATTAGAAAAAAATACACACTTAAAAATATAAAAAATAAAAAATAAAAAATTATTATAACATAGGGGTGTCACAAATTTTCCAGACCTATTAGTTTCAAAAAAGAGATTCGATATGGCAGTTTATTAATATACCTATTTTTGTTCCGCACTTTACTCAACACGGTATGGACTTATCAAGGTCTAACCTGATTTTATCAGAAAATAATATCTTTACAATTGTATAATTACTCAAATGGCAGCCAATAATACAAAAAATACACTTGTAACTACAACCTTCGCAATTTGTTTGCTTGATAGCTTTATAATTATTAGGAAACGAATCTTAAATTTGATTAAGACGAAATAATTAAGTCTATTTGTAAAATTTTAATTGAACAATAAACGATCTTAGTGAGGAATTAATATTCGTTGAAGAATTAAAGTAACCGACACGCTCTTGCCATTAGCGATTTAAAATGGGCAAGACTTGGGCAAGTCATAACACCAGTGAATTTACGACCACTGCTACCGCAGGTAATTGTCAAATGTGAACACAAAATTGAAAGTACGGGTATATGGGTAGTACTCGTATCCCAACAATTAAAATAGAACCGAACTAATCTTCCACCTTTTTGATCAAATTTAAATGTTCCTAGCTGCCTGGATATGTAATTAATATAAATGCGTTCATTCCAGTTTTAATAAATAATAAATTCGCAGTACTGCAGTCCATTGCTAATAATAATCGTGCAAAAGCTTATGCATACAAATATTTGCACAGAGCGGGCATCGAATCTGTGACCCTCAACGTGGTATTGGAAAACTCTACCACCACACACTCAACACATGTTAATAATTTTTAAATTGATGTTTAACTCAATATCTCGATGAAGACAATAACTATTTGAATATTTTTATGAAATTCGCACTACCGTCAAGTCTATTATTATTGTATTGTATGATATGTAGCGGACTATATACCTATATATTAGAACATACAATATCTTATCTTACGTAATCGCTCATAACGTTTTCCGAGTTCGTATGTGTATCGACATGTAGATTGTAGGCCTCAAGGATCGTTGGTAGAGACCTGTACACAGTGTACAGTACCTACACCCGACCCCCACCCGATGCATCCGTAAACCAGATATACATTAGTAAACATGGTAAAATCTGTGCACGCAGCTTTAATAAAACAATGTCTGCCTAAAATTGCACCTTAAGTTTCTCAGCTTGAAATGTTATGGCAATGGCAAACCAATCGAGATGGAATTATAAACCAGTTTTAAAATAAGTTAATGCTTCACCCAATTACGTGAGCCCATGGTACTTTTTGAATTACAAAACAGTAAAAATAAATACGATTCTTATGACACCAGTGACATAAATGACCCCTTTGACCTCTATATGGGAATGTAGAAGATAGGAAACCACGGGCTTGCAAAGCGTTCCAGGACTTTATGGTGCGGCAATGAAAAGACGCCTCGAATTGTTTGGTTCTCGAAGGAATTAAATACATCGTATCGTGATTGGCTATCCAAAACACTGGAGTAAAATAATTGCAGTGTTTTCGGAGAGTCTCTCCTGCAAAGTCTCTATAAAATCTCCAATGATTGGTCTTCTATAGGAAAACCGTATAAATATAGACACACGTAAATACCCAGTATATTATATAGATATATAATAGAGTGATTGAAATTAAGTATTGCTTTCATTGACTACGGATAATTCGAAAGGCAACTGGACGTACCAATGACTAAGCGTATCAGATTACTTAATAACGCACCTCAGATTTATCAGGTCAAAGAAACATATTGAGGTTACGTTCACTAATATTAAATAATTAATAGTTTTCGATTACCTATTTTATTTCATGGAATCTGTACTGTACAAATAAATATATTCTTATATAATATATTTTTAGCCTTTCAGTAAAAGAATAAAGGTGATATTCTATAAAGTACTCTTATATTACATCTACATGGCTTGTTGACTAAAGACTCGATTTAGCATATAGTTGTTGGTTGCAGGACACCAACCCATATGCATTTAGCATAATGTTAGTTTTAACTCGTATTAAAAAGTTATTTGATCAACTCGAATAGGTTTAGAAGTTAGAATATTAAAATAAAAGAATAACATAACTAGCTGTTGCCCGCGACTTCACCCGGACTTCTGATCTCGATCCCGCTGCACCATTTCCCCACCTTTTAAACCTTCTCTGGACTTCCACAAATAATTCAAGATCAAAATTAAGCAATTCGTTCCAGCCGTTTTCGAGTTTTAGCGAGACTAACGAACAGCAATTCAATTTTGTATTATAAATTTCAATAATTTTGTAGATTTAAAAATGAATGACTAATACATAAATTAATTATAATACAGATAACTAACACTTTACGATATGATTGCCAATGGCGAATAAGGGTCCTTACTTGATTGCTATATTAACTTGAAGTAACTCGCAAATAAATGCCTACCAATTACCAAAAACTTTAATGACAACAAAACGCTTATATGAAAAAATGTGTAAGAGTAAAATAATGAAATTAATGTGTGAAGCAATAAATCGTGGTAGTTGAGAGCGGACTTATCTCACGGGCAGAGAAATGGCCACAGCAACGCGCAGATTGGATAATTTTAAATTATCTACCAAAATTATGATGAACAGAAATGAATATTCAACCAAAACGCTTAGCTCGTGACGTGTTATTAACATGATCGTGAACTCGTTACTCACAAAATTGTATTTCATAAAATTCATAACTATACTTATGAGCTAATATTTTTTGGACAACACGTTATTGAATATAATGAGACTAATCTTTATTCGGCGATCGAATATACTACACAAGATAATAATATTGATTGGTTTACATAAATATATTACATGAGTACCCACGTATTATTACTACTATTAAAAATCTGTGTGGATGAGAAATGCTAAACAGATTTATAAATAAATATTCTATTTTAATGGACACAACGCCACCCCGATCCAAGGTAACCATAGCCTAACTAGCCTGTGTTATGGTTTGTACAATGCGGATGAACATACTTAGATACTTTTTTGTAAGTTAACACATATTATACGTAGAAACCTCCAGACCAATGTAAATATTCATATTTATGCCCAAAAATATTTGCAATGAGCGGAAATTTAACCCGAGACTCCTGCCACGCCACAGATGTCGTCAAGTTCAGATTGAATGAAATATATTATAGCTAAGGTGTATTCAAACCATATTTCATTAAACTTTTTAAAGTTAAACCAATTGCCAGCAATCTTGTCTCAATTTCATAACTCTGATTGTTCTTCCTAGGAAATGCCTAAATAATTATGATCATCTCAATTTTTTCTTCATTAAATTCATTGCTGCAGAGCCCATTAAGAGCACAGACTCGCATTTATTATCTAAAAATATGTACTAATTCATCTACCTATAGTTTATATAACCCAACGATTGAGGTTGATAAACAAGCACTATACTTATTGACAAGAATAATCACCAGGCACTCAAAAGATAACAAAACAGTAGAATTAGTTAATAATTAATACAGTTTCACTAAAATAATTCAATGCGTAGTATCATTATAATTATTACAACAACATTGTTTAAAGCGACCCACTTCTGGGGAAATTGATGTGATTTCGGTCGATAAGCCGAGACTAAATTGCCAATGGGTAATTGCACAATTAGGGAATTATCGAGTTAATTCCGGGTGAAACCGTACGCCGTCATCGCCGGCAGCGCGTTGAGTTAACATTGCCACCCTTTGTTCCCCCGTCGATTCTAATGCAAACGGCAACCAACTAATTTGGGATCTACAATTTATGACACATTGTTGACTCTAATGTCGTAACTGATTTAACTTTAATCTATTTGATACTAATTCAAAACTACTATAATTGCAAAATTTTATGTTAGGTAGGTATCCATATGTAACGTAACCTAAACATGTTTTCACTATAATTTCTGCTCTAAGTATTATTACGATACAAATATATTACGGGTGTAAAATAATGGTGAAAATTCAAGGAATTCTAGATGAAGCTTATAAGAAATAAACAATCTTGGTGAGCCATTATTGTATCTGTCCAATTAATGAGGCAAGGATATGGCATCAAATTACAAAATAATTTGTCGCGACTGTATACTGGAGCTAATTGTGCCAGCAGCCAGCAACAGTCGCCGCCGTTAAAGGGTTCACAAACGTATTTGTCACTTGACACTTAGGAGGGGGAATATCGATCGGGTCGTCCTATAACGCGAGCTTTAACTAGAAGTGTATGGCTATAATAGGTCCCTACATCGCCATGTGTAAGTCAAGCACCGATGTCGTAAAAATAAGTTGTATGAATTAAGTAAAAGATAATGACTTCGGAACATTATTTCCACATTAAGGTACGTCTTGCACGCGAACGGTCTCGTTGATGTGTGAAACTCTCACTGGCAGCTTAATTACACTTAATTAGATCACTTTTGTTGCTTGGATCGTTTGATGCTGGATATTATCATGTTTTACCCTTTTTGTGGGAAGTTCATTAATATTTTAATGATTTCACAGGAACCCAGATATTTATTTATTTAATTTTATTTAATTAAAGTAATTTCTTTACGCAAAATTAATATTGACAATAAATATGATTGAATATAATTCAAGTTACTTTTTTAAGATAACCAGTTGTTTCATTAGCACTTAGATCTAAGACATGCACACATAATATGCAATATATATTATGCTTAAATGAGTAACATCAGTATGGAAGAAAACCAAATCGTAATATTTTTGTGTGTATTCTGCTTGCAAAATAATAATTATAGTCACAAAATTGAAGGTATATAAACGAGAATGAAGGAACACGAAGCTATTGCTTCAGAATATGTAAGGCTATCGATTTAATACGCATTCCTGATTTATTTATTAGGTGAAATAGAAAAAGGATTACTGACTTGAATCATATACATAGTGCATAGCTTTCAGGTGTCAAATAAGCTTACTTTTCATCTCATATTACTGATTAGAGCAGCTGATTAGTACTTGCAACACTCACCACGTGGGTTATTTTAACTAACGATCTTCTGTAGTTTGAGGTGCGAGCAAAGTCGAGCAGCTCATATTTTCTCAAGCTGTCTCATTAGATAGCATTACTTATACATCCATAATTTTGTAATTAGGAATCAGCGAACAATGTAAGTGACCTGTAATGTATGTAATGTTAGCAAAAATTATAGTTATTAAGTGTAATAGTACCTACTTTAATTATGGCGCGGATAATCATGCAACTATGTGGGGCGCTATCAGTACTGGCGTAATTAGTTCAATACTGCCTAGCGACACATTTATCAAACTTCCACCGAAGTGTTTAAGTTATAAATAAATAAATTGGGTCTAATTCGTTCAATATTCGATTTATTAAAATAAACGCAATATTTTTGATTCAACATGACCTTATTATTGAAACATACATCTGACACACAAGGAACATTTTCCGTTTTCTATAAATAAAACAAAGGTCTGATTCGAATTAGACTTTTGTTTAAATGAAATGAAAATAGAAAAATATTTGAAGATTTTTATCAAGATAATTGTGAAATAGAGATTCGACTATTTAATCATCTGACATTGTTCCTTTTTTAAGTATCTAAGCACTATATGAATAACATTTGGGTGAATGAAATAAGATTTTGCCCGACAAAGATGATCATATTAACCGCTAAGCAAAATGTTAGTCTTTAAGTTATTTTAGTTACATTACTCACCCGTGCGTGTCCGGGAAAAAAATCAATTCAACATAACTATAATGAAATTTTTTTATATTTTAATATATCAAAATTTTTGTATTAATTATTTTATATATTATATTATATAGAAATCTACATTTATTCGCTTGGTTTATTTCTAAAGTTTATTTTCCACTCCTGATAAGTACCCACTGATAAGAAATCAACACAATAGGTACACAAAATAAGGGTTGTTTAAATACACGAAAATTGGTGGTAGTGAGAGGAGGCGTGAAACCGCGCTAGTTAACTAAGGTCATTAGGTGCAAGCCACATGGCGGATCCTTCAAATTGAGCAGGAATATTTTTTTTTAATGGAAATTATTGAAGGGACTTTATTTGTTACGACACGAATACGACTGTTATCAATTTTCGAAAGTCGCGAAAACTTAATTCAAATTATTTATTTCCCGGTTGCTATCACCATTACTAATAAAACTTCTGCTAGGAAAAAGTTATATAGGTAGATAGATTTTTATTTATGGTTCAGAGTAGTTTTGTATGCGTACATAATTGGGTTGGAAACTGGTTTCTCTCTGAATCCTGAACTGAACCTGAATCATCATCATCATCATTTCAGCCACAAGACGTCCACTGCTGAACATAGGCCTCCCCCATCGACCTCCAATCCGACCGGTTGGAGGCGGTCTGCATCCAATGGGTACCCGCGACTTTGACTATGTCGTCCGCCCATCTCGCAGGAGGCCGTCCCACGCTTCGTCTACCGGTACGCGGTCTCCATTCAAGAACCTTTTGGCTCCAACGGCCATCTGTTCTTCTTGCTACGTGCCCCGCCCACTGCCACTTCAGCTTGCTAACCCTGAAGGCTATGTCGACCACTTTCGTTCGTCTGCGGATCTCCTCATTTCTGATTCGATCTAGCAGAGAGATTCCGAGCATAGCCCTTTCCATAGCTCGCTGTGCGACCTTGAGCTTTCTTATGAGGCCCATAGTGAGGTTCCACGTCTCGGCGCCATAGGTCATCACTGGCAACACGCACTGATTAAAGACTTTTGTCTTTAAGCACTGAGGTATTTTGGACGAGAAGACGCTGTGTAACTTCCCGAACGCTGCCCAGCCGAGTTGGATTCGACGATTGACCTCCGCCTCGAAGTTTGATCCGTCTAATCGGACCATCTGTCCAAGGTAGACGTACTTGTCTACAACTTCGAGGGTCGAGCCTTCAACTGACTGAACCTGAATACTAAAAGTTAATGTTAAGTATTTAAAATATATTTTGGTGATAAATCTCGATATCGATCTTCTGTGTTTCAAATATTTAGGATTTTGAAATTTGGAGTTCTGTACTTCGGAATTTGAAGTTAGGGATTTTGAGATTCGGGAATTTCTTCACTTCTTTCCCTTTAGCCACAGTTAATATGAGTTCCGTTACAAAACTGTTCGTTTAAACTCAATTTCAGAATCGGGTCGTTATCGTACCGTGTAGTGTCAAAAGTAGTTTATGACGCGGTGCGGTCCAGCTTTGATATAAGCTGGTGCATTAAAGAAAGGTTTTATAAATGGCGGCTTGTACTTGCGTTGACGGAAAGTACAGCTAGCATATAAAATTTCAAATATTTTTTTTTTCATATGAAAAATAATAAAAACAAGACCGGGTCGTAATAATTTCCAACTAGCTGCGGCCGGCGGCTTCGCCCGCGACACGTGACGGCATTTATTTTTGTTTTCATCGGAAACAGTACCTACGTTTACACATAGAGTCCTTTTAAACGCACATTGAGTCCTTTCATCCTGAAAAAGGAACGTATATCACATTCTATAAGGAGGATCATGCAAGATCATGATGTTGGTTAAAATAAAGAACTATCATTATTATGAACAACGGTCTTGTTTATATTTTTTTTAAACTGAAAAAAAAATGAAATTTTGTATGCTAGGTGTACTATCTGTCAACGCAAGTACAAGCCCACATTTAAGAATCCTTTCTTTTATGCATCGCATCAAGAGCACAGAGCGTAGAAGAAAATAAAGATCAATATTTTTTTTGTGTTGATGGTACGCGCGTGAGTGAGTATAGACAGTGCTAGTGTGCGAGCGAGAGGAAGTGATAACGTCCGCCATTTATAAAACCTTTCTTTAATGAACCAAGTTATACGCATGTGCGTTCACGTTGCCATATGCGAGCGGCAATTTAACTTTTTGTTCCGATACAAGTTGTCATGCTCTATTGAGTCAAGCCGACTTTATGTCAGGCACTAGTTTTGATATATTTCTTTGCGAGTCTTTTTACTTGCCGATGTAAGAGAGGTCAAATCTAAAGTGATGCAACTAAACAAGAAATTTTTGTTTTATTATTTTCCTGTTATACATACCTGTATGTAAGTATCTATATGATTCCTTGTGTGTGTGTCTCTCAGAAACTAGTACAATTTTGCTTAAAATATTATTATGTGACTTGGGTACGAAAAAGACACGTTTTTTCAACAACGATTGTTACAAATGTCGGACATACCTAGTACAAATCTTAAATTATCATATATTAATTAAATATTTTATTTAATAATAATAGTATTATTATGATTAAATAAAATACTATTATTATTATATTCAAAGAGCTACAACACACCACCCCCAGTAAGGGAAGGAGACGGCTAGAAGGCCCCGACGAGGTGGACTAAAGGAAGTATAACCTGCCTCTACAATTTTTATATCTTGCATATTTTGAATGTCGCTATTACGTTGTATGTTTGTGCTGAGTTTGTAAAGTATTTAACATTTGATGCCCAAATCGTCATATTATTCACATTCGTTGTTCAAAAAATGAAGTTCTAACTCTATTAAATATTCACAAGCAACGCCTAAGCAGTAATGTTAGCCTTTAAATTTGATAAGCCGCTGAAATTGTGTGGTAATGTGTCGGACACAGGCGTGCGGCGCCCACTAGTTGTCCGAACATTAAGCCTCGGGCAAAGCCTTCAGCTCCGACCAGGAAAGTAACATTAAGAATAAAAAAGAGTATTAGTACGGTCAGTCCCTAAAGTTACTAGATTTCCTATGAAGATAAATATAATTCAGTCATTAATAATGAGTGAATTTATAGAACATTGATTTGAATCGTGAAGAATGCATTCGTATATTTTGTTCAATGACTTTTTTTTCTACAAACGCGGGGAACAGGGAATCCGTGTTAAAACTCCACTAAAGTTTATTTCTATTCTTAATTAATCACATAAGCCTGTCCAGCCAGGCCAGCCAGCAGTCCACTGCTGGACCTTTGTCTTCCCCAATGTTAAAAGGCTTTGGCCTACTGTTTCTACCCTCGCCAGATGGGTTGACACAGCGTCTAATTTCGAGTTTTCCTTCTCTCGTAATGTAAGTTGTGTATTTTTCAGTTTGTTGCCTCTCATAACAGTTGATGCGAACAGATGCCCTTCGAATGAGATGGGTTGGTGATAATTGTACCACATAGATAATCTATTTAGTTCAAACTTTGTAAGCATTCACAAGATATGGGTAAAATGATGATGTAAATGACATGTAGAAGTTAATGCATATTCTAGATATTCGAGAACCATCTAAACACAGCGCTACTTAGACCATGGTAAGCATAGCTTAACTAGCTTGTGTTATGGGTTCTAGAATGCGGATAAACATATTTAGTTTATTTTTCGTGAATACATACCTACACATTATACTTAGAAACATCCAGACCTAGGCAAATATTTATATTCATGTAATTCAAAAAAAAATATAACATAAAGTCACACCTATATCCCCGAAGGGGTAGGCAGAGGTGCTCGTACTCACATTTCATTCGCATCATGCCATTCATGCACGCAATTATTTGAACTGAGCGGAAATTGAACCCGCGTCTCCTGCGTAGCAGTCATGTTCGCTACGACCTCGCCGCAGAGGTTGTCATATATTTTTAGACATTTCAATTGGTTAACATACAAGAAGACACTTATAGGATAATTAAGCCACCTTGAAAGTTCAGTGCTTATACGAACACGCGTGGTCAAACTGCCTCGTGGTATGACGTAAGTATATCACTATCGAATGAGGACACATATCCAACTAGGTATTTACAAGTACACGAGCCAAAGCTGCTATTTAAAAAACTGGTTAGGTCACTGTAATCAGTTTAATTTTCGAAAACGGTTCATCAAACATTGTTTTACTCAGGTAAAAATTGATGCCGAAACACGTTCAAACATACCTACCTACATATTTAGGGTATTCGCGGTGTCGTCAGAAACATGTCTGTAAAAATTACCATCTAATATTTTGCGTGTTGGAATTTGCTCCAAAATGTTTTACTGTCGGCCGACCTTCACCGGTTGGGACCAGATAATAGGTGCACCAATTTGTAAACCAGTTCCAGCGTGATAAAAAACAATTGACGGGCGAATGGAAACAAGGGACCCCCTTCTCCGCAGCCTTTGTCTGTGTCTTTTGTAATTGTATTCAATGCGTCGCGAGAATATACATACATGTACGTTAACATAACAGGTATGTAAATAGGTGGAGCTTACAAAAGTTTCTTACATTGTAACGATCGTGTGCATATGCCGTACGAAGGTTAACGTTTGAAAAAGTTCAAAACTTGTTTTTTTAAACAAAAGTACTGTAATATAAGTTCGAAACAAAAAAACATAGTCTCGGTGTAGAAACCGACTACGTGGTCGTAAAGTCTTATGTTCGATATATGTGTGTATTCAGTTAGCTGTTTTTGGTAGCTTTCACCATGAGACCAAGAATGCAATACTAAATGATAATTTATGACATGTAGCATGCGTAGTGAGGTACTGCTATTTAAAGAAAGGATAAGTAGAATTTATGAGAATACTTTTTCTGAGAGAACAGTCAATCAAGTTATCTTTAATTCATTTTACCTTATATCAAATATAGATTTTTCCTAGGTATCCGATTTATCACCAAACTAAAATTATACTTGACATTCAATTTGTGAAATGATGTGACGATATTTCAATTAGATACCATCCCAAATACAACTGTTCAAAGTTTTTTAAACCTTATAAAAATCTGAATATCAGTGCATACAAAAATTTGAATGTTGACTACCCCATGCACGTAACATTGCGAGTACAATGGCTCTTTATTATAAAACAAGCCATTAGCATAGACTACAGAGTGCGAGCGTGCACATTCAAGGTCGCTTTGCGAATACATTCGCTATACGTGCATGGCACATCGCCTTCGGGCCCGCGCGTCTCTCCGCCGACAGTTCCAAGAAAAAGTTGTTAAACTCACGTATTTTTGGTAGCAGCTTAATGCCAGTAATTTCCAATGAAATTATTATAATTAGCTCCATTTATTGGATAGTAACAAACAAATAAAACGGTTGGAACACAACCCCTGCGGGCACGCCAGTCTTTTTAACATTAGCCACGACTTGTTTTGATTTGTATCCTTGGTTTGTATTAAAAGAAAACCAAGCCGGGTGTTTTAAGTGAAAACTTGTTTAGGCACGTTGACAATGATCAACGTTCCCTTCATAAAATTTCAGATAAAATGGAAAAATACACAAACGATGTCATTACAAAAGAAGGAAAACTCGAAATAAGGCCCTGCACTAACTTACCTGACCGGTGTGGAAACAGTAGAACAAAGTCTTCCAACGTTCAAAGAGTCTAGCAGTGGCCTGCGCTAGTCTAATTGATTGATTATACTATCGCATTTTGAGCTGGCAAAAAGCCATTGAACTCACGATAAGGTAAATATACGAAACATCTACGGCAGTATCCATGCGTATAATTCAGTTAGGAAGACCTGGCAAGTTTCGAACCATACCCAAATTAGGTACTTATGAACCAAACATTAAGGCATCTCTGACATCACAGATTACGCATCTTTCGTAATTTTTTTAATATCACTCACAAAAGGGTTCGCTTCCAGAACTTCAGGTAAAACTGTCCTTTGAAATTATCATAAGTTCTTACTGTGATATATTAATGATTGCTCAGAACCGTATCTAGAATGACACACAGTCTGAATTTTGATTTTTCTGAGGACAGATTGTATAGATAAATCTATCAAATCTGTCAATCTGTCTAGACTCCTCAGATAAATCGTATTTCAGTAGGTACTGAGTGACATTCTATAATACAGGTCTCAAATATGGTAAAATAATTTAAAAAATGAACATTTAAGCTTATTATAATTATCATATTGAATAAGATCTCTTTTTTAAGCCATTTCACCAGTAGCTTACATGGTAAGGCTGACAGGGCATCTAGGGTGTATTAATGCCCGTATTTCGATAATTTTCGGATACACGTGGCCTTTTAGGTCTCAAGCACAGCAGACACACTCGCCACTGCTACGCTACCCAGGTAGCTATCGTTATCACCATAATCAGAGTTTTTTAAATAAAGTTATCAACCAAAATTACTCATCCTTCTTCATGCTCATTCATACTCACTCTTCATTAAACTTGTGCTAGTAGTTGGTTCAGGACGGTAGCATAATGACCAGAATTCGAACGTAAGACCTATCGATCGTAAGGCCAACTCTTTTACCACTAAGCTACCGCTTAATGCAATGTCCGTGCACGTCGGACCTAGGAACCGAACTCCTACTTTTTATTTCGATGCGGTTATGATACGACCTTTAGTGCCATCAGATCCCTCAAACCCAAGATGGACGCCTGTTCCAGCACTTTGTCCGTTCAATTTCAGCCTTGAAGACTTAGCGGATTATAAAGTACGATTTCTATAAAACCACATTGACACATGTCAGTACCTACAAACAGAAATTATTGTAATTAGTTGACACTTCATCCGGTCTCAACCGATAATAGTAGTTTTAACCACGGTCCAGTAATTTCTCTTAACTTTTGTTTCATATTTTTTGCATTTAACTAATTGAACCGCGTAGGATATTAATTGCTGAGAAAATTACCGGCGCAGAGACCTCTGGGGCCTAAACCACAAAGACGCATAACACAACGGTTTAGAGCAGCCGACTCATAAAAAGGAATAATTATCCATTCAAGTCTCTGTTTTACAATAATTAGCTAGGAACAACATTTCTGCTATATTTACTTCATAGTAAGTTTCTTTGTCTTCTTATGTTTATGTATGTGTACCTATGTATTTGTTATGAATTATTTATATACCAACAACACAATACCAATACAATAAAAATACCATATATTTTGTAGGGGAAGATTTGTACGACCGTGAGGTTCTGAGTTCGTTTTTCAGGTAGAGCTATTAATTACCTGTAATATATAAATACATTGCAAAAGTAGCCATGGATTTGAGCCCTATTAGGTACAGTTCTCCTCAAAAGTAATTATATGAAAATCTGAGATTTAAATCATAGCAGAGAGTTTTGAGCAAAATAATGGCTTTATGAAAATAAACCCATGTAGATACTTCTTCGGCATAGGTACGGGAACCGCTAAAGTTTACTTTAATACCTACCTAGAGTGTGTGTACTTGAACCACTAACATTATGAATAAACGTCGCGAACTATACTGATAACGTCCATTACTTATAACAATAGCAACAATTAGATAATAAAACAAAAGACTATAATTTGGCGTCAGGAAAAGTGGTAGTTGGAACAATCGCGGGTGAGGAGAGACAGAGAACGATTACAAGGCGCGGAGTGTTGAGAGTTCGATCGTCACGTAGTCGAGCGGCGGAAGAACAAAGACTCGGTATAACACAATTGAACGGCCACAAAAAGTCCCATAATTCAATTTGCATCCCGCTAGATGAACGTAATAGTCGGCAAGAAGTGTGGGTACGGTTAGATGCCGCGGGCGAATCGCGCGGCGCTCGTCGATCGCTGAGAACGCTTTCGCCGCTTTTCAACACTTCGACGAATCGATTAGACGTGTTTCTTTTACTGATTTTACCTATTATGGGTATAATTTACGTCTCATTTTTGTTTCTAAAGCATCAAATGCGTCAATTTTAACGTCATTAGTTATAACGATATAGTCGACCACGTATTTTTTCCATTTCGCATATTTTAAGTGCAAAACTAGTGCGTATTAGGTACCTAAGTGCTTAAAGCATCGCGTTCAATGCATTTACACGGCACACATAATCGTACGTACTTATATTGTTAGTTCACTGTTTTTTCTGATTTTAACATTCTTCCCCTATGAATTGTATTTTGATGCGATATATATAACTACAGGATGATTTTACATTACCTACTTTAAGTAATTAAAAATGTGAAATATAATCAGAAGGCACATAACCGTACTTATTTCAAAGTTTCTGACTGCAATTTTAAATACAAGAATTCGATTACAATCCGTTTGTACTGTTAGAACTACATCTACTTCACCGGAATTGATGTAGACCGATGTAGATTTTGAAGTTTTCCATTTCATGATAAATACAATAGCTAACGGGTATTACTATTGTGTTTATATAATGGTGAAGGAATTGACCTTACAACCGAGACGTACAGGGTCGTGAATTGGCCATTAGGGATACCTTCATTCAGTACCTATGTTCACGTCAGTATTGAATATCTCCAATACTGACGTGAACATAGGTACTGAACATACTAGCACAGGAGAGTTTAGGGGAAAAATCAATAAATTATTTTCTTTAAAAAAATCATTAGCATTTCAGCCTGTATGAAGTACTCGTAAGATACTCGATACTTCACATAATATCTATCTAAACGGTATTACGCTGAGTGATTACTGATGATTAAGTAGACATCCTGTATGTCGAAAGTGTACTGATATGGTAATAAAACATCGTTGTCTGCATCGGTATCGAGGTGCGTGTCGACAGCCGCCACAGCTCGAGCACGAGGCGTCCGAAGTGACTCGCGCATTATTATGATAATGCAGGCGGAGTAGATAGTATCGCGATCGCAGCTATCCGCTCTCGTAACACAATTGAATTAGCATAGCGCTGTACCCGCGGCGGGAGGTCGCGCCAGCCACGCGACCACCAATGCACCTCGTCATTTTCAGCTATCGTTATATTCGTTACTAATATCATTTCATCGCCTAAATTCAATTTTATAAATAACGTATCTGATGTTACATATCTGAGATAGGTTCTCACATAAATATTTTTTTGCGTTTTTTATGGCGTTCTGTATTGAGGTCAATCAGAAAACGAATTGCCTTAAGCAGAGGTATCTATTTATCTGTGCTTGTATCGCAAACAAAGGTAAGTATTGCTTTGTAGTATTGTAAGTATTTACAAAAACAAAAACTAGAAGAACATTAAAAACTAAATGATGATTGAAACGTCGAAAATTGAAAATTCAAATATAGAACGGAAGAACCTAACACACACATAGGCGTATCTACATAATGGTTAGATGTTCAGTTTACAAGCGTAGTCAAATTGTGCTAAACGTTTCCACACGTCCGATGGGCAGTTGTGGTGAGTAGTTATGAATGAAGAGCAACTGAATGGAATGACCGCAGACCGCAACGCAGTGCTTGTCCGCTTGTCAGATTCTCAGTTTAACTATTTTATATGATTGCTCAATTTACATATCTAGGTAGATAATCGAGTTTCGCATGAAATTTAAAAATGATGTTGGTGACTTCAACTATTCATCACTGGTGACACACTGGTGAACATCACCAGTGATGAATAGTTGAAGTCACCAAGTCTTCTCCATCCTAGCGTTAATCCGGAGTTGAACATTGAATCAACTGTGAATCGACTGCCATCTGGCCTCCACAACCTTTAGATAATATAGACAATGTCGAAGTACTGCAGTTAGATCAGTTGTCTGACTTTTTAGGGTTTCACCTAGCGTAAAGACTACTATAGGTGTTCGTATGACAACCGAGACCGCCGGTTTAACTTGTTCTCTTAGGCACGATCAGGGCGTATTCTACTAATTCTTAACCATAGTCACACGACTGAGATCACAAAAACTGCCATGGTATATTCGGCTTAATTTTCATTAAGTTAAAGTTCAAAATTAAATGAAAAATAGTTTTTTACATCGTTTCACTCACTCTACATAATGCCATTTAATTTCGAACTTTAACCGTGTAATAGAGGTAAGGTAGAGTCCGAAATTCAATAGCAGTTTTTGTAATATCAGTTTCTTGACAATAGTTGACAATTAGTAGAATCGAGGCCCAGACTAATATAAATAGCTATATTTACACATATAAATATTTGCCTTGAGCGGGGAACCTGCGCCTCCTGCGTCGCAGTAGCGTTCACTACCGCCACGCTTCAGAGGCTGTGATGTCACTATTAGTAAATGGATATTACTAATCGTGCCACGGATAATACCAATAATATCATGTCAACCAAATAATCTATACATTAAGTCCATACAATTTAGTCAATATTAGCAGTTAGATATTAGAGACTAAAGAGATCGATAATTAAATATAAATTACAAAGAGACTAATCCATCGCAAAAGAGGTCTTATGGGACTGCATTAGAGCTATCAAAATCAGGCGCGGCTTAAATTCAAGTGTGCGTCAAGTATTCATGGTTACCGGAGTTAAGAGGACGTGATATATAGCCTCCGAGAGGGAGCTAATGGCGGGCAACCCTCTGATACTTTCCGAAGACAGGAGATGTTACCCATCCCTAAATACGGAGTCTATCTGTGTAAAATTAAGTTTGCCCTTATACTGACTACTACTTTCTAAATAATATTTTCTTAGAAGTTAGTTTAGAAGACCCTGAAAATAGTAAAATTTTGAATTAAGAAAGATAAAAAGTAATTTATTTCCGGGCAAAAAGATTAATCATGTACAAAAACTGTTTTCTACATGATTCTTGCCGTATTAATAAAAAACGTCCAGCTATTCAAAATAGCTGATGGAGATTCGCAATGGTCTGTACCTAGTTTTATTCGGTAGGGCATTCTGTGTACTGCTTCTGTTCTTTTAAATTTATTTACACTACGAACTTTTCTGTTATACGCTTGCTATGATGTCGAGTATTAATGTCTTCTATACATTACATTTTATACCTCACTTTGAAACCAAATGAGTTTTGTTACTTACACGATTATTAAGATTAGTCCTATAGGACTAATGCAGGTTCATAATAAATATAACGCTACAGGCAAAACAAATGATGCACAAAAAAGGAATCTCTTCTAAGTAGTTCCGTTACTTCCAGTTCCAGTAATTAAAACTAGCGAAGGAAAGTTGATAGTATTAAAAAAAACAACATGTAACTTTTTAATTTACTTAGATTAGTTTAGGTTACTCTAAGGCTATGCACAAGAGAGCAATTTAAACTTAAATGACATTAGTGAAACGTAACGACACAACACAGTATTAACAGCGGTAAACTATAAACACATTGACAAATCGTTCAGTCACTCACATCTCTCATTTCAAAAGAGAGTCCCCTCTTGCCATAGACATCCGGATTCATAACACGACAGGCGAGTGCGTTTAATGGCCGCCACACTACAAGGAACATTTTGTTTGAATTCTACTAAATTGCCACCGGAAAATTTACAGTTAAAAGCCGGATGCTAATAGTAAATAGTTGCAATTTCCGCGACATATCTTTCAATCTTTGGGTACTGGTTTTACAGTAATGGAATGGATCGTTTAACATTTTATAGTCCGTCCTTGGATTGCCCTAATTAGATGAATCACTGTGATTTAGGGGGTCGGAAAATACCTATTGTATATTATAATAAATTTGCAACATTTTAGGATACATTGTATAAGATTATTATTAAATAGGTAGGTACATATTTCTGTTTGACATTTCAAGGGATAACCTTATGGTCCAAGATCCCAGAGGAATCAGACATTACTTATTTTCACACGGATGAAACCTGAAGTTTTCAGTAGCGTCTCTTGTGCCTTGAATACCTACGCGCTTTGTGGGACTTGCCGAGTGACACCTGGGCAGGTACCAAATGGGAAAGGTAACTAAAAATAAGAATTATTTAACTTAAATTCACATGGCTGATTTTTATATATATCATGTAGAATATTATTTTAAAGTAATATCATAAGTGTCAGACACTTTTGATGGACCAGAGCTTTTGTCAGACGCTTTTAAGCTACCATCTATGCTATACGCATGCGCATAGTGCTCTCGCTCTCATACTTCTGGCTGAATAATTTTTGTCTTAGGGGATGTTTGGTCACTCTAATTTGTCTGACTGATTGAATATAATTTTTAAATAATTACTTCAATAACATATTAAAAAATCAAATAGCTTTTAAGCTACCCAAAAAATAAATGAACTTTAGGTACTTATTCTTACATGTCTGATTTTTTAATATGTTATTGAAGGAATTATTTAAAAATTATATTCAATCAGTCAGACAAATTAGAGTGACCAAACATCCCCTAAGACAAAAATTATTCAGCCAGAAGTATGAGAGCGAGAGCACTATGCGCATGCGTATAGCATAGATGGTAGCTTAAAAGCGTCTGACAAAAGCTCTGGTCCATCGAAAGTGTCTGACACTTATGATATTACTTTAAAATAATATTCTACATGATATATATAAAAATCAGCCATGTGAATTTAAGTTAAATAATTCTTATTTTTAGATACCTTTCTCATTTGGTAACTGCCCAGGTGTCACTCGGCATGTCCTACAAAGCGCGTAGGTATTCAAGGCACACGAGACGCTACTGAAAACTTCAGGTTTCATCCGTGTGAAAATAAGTAATGTCTGATTCCTCTGGGATCTCACTCTATTAGGTAGGTATGTCATATTGGGCACTTCTAGATAGTTTGTGGTTATGGGATGGTGACAGTTTGTTATTGAAAAGAAAATCTTAAACATATTCAATACGATATAGAAATAAAAGTTCCATAAGAGCGATAAATAATCCGTTATGGTGATAACAGCGGTCCAGCGTTGGTATGAATGGTGGTATCGGTGTCGGAGTCTCAGCAGGAGGCGCTAGAGGCCGCAGCGGGGTGCGCGATCATGGACTCATTCTTCTTTGTACTCAAACTAAGTGTTAATTAATTGTTGGCCACACACCAATACTTTATTCCCTTTCAACGAAACGACGCCTTTATAATAAAAGATCCAATATTGATTTAGTTTCAGATCTTTTTAATGGCCACTAATGTCAACATGATGTAACACGCATTAGTCTAATATTTCAACACATTAGAGTTGGCAGTAGAACAATAGATACGCCGCTTCTTGAAACTTTTTTGCCCAGTAGAAGGCATTAATTAGAGGTGCTGCATCTTCGAAAATAACCTTCTCCGTTGTCAGGCCATCACATATTGACAGGGCGCGCGATGACGGCGCTGACGGGCGGCGGCGGCGCCTCTAGGCCCGTGACTTGCAGCTTGCCTTCATTACGCGCCTCCAAGCCGCCCCGCGGCCCGGTACCACTCTACACACTAACAAGCCCAGCTAATGCAATGAGTTGCAAAATCACTGCTCGATCTGACCTTTTCATCATATTCCATTATAGTCTTTGTGCTTCAAATCACAGAGCGTATTATGGCTCAGCGAATACGTGGCCTGAATATCCAGGAGCTGTCTGGAGCGATTTTGATGACATTAATGACGCCGAAATCGGACCTACACTTTTAAGTTTCGGGGGTTCCGAGCGACTATATTAGTTTCTTTCGGATGTTGGAACGTCGGCGAAGACCACTATTAACTGAGGGCGGTAACAACAAAGAAGTACAAAAGAGCCCCTTTGAGAGTAATCATTGAGGGTGATTGTGGCGGCGACCTGTTAGATGCAACGAATCTGTGCTCCGATAGTTTGTTTAGCGATGATTGGATACTTGATTACTATTAGTTAGGCCTGCACGACTTTTATTATAAACCATTAAACATACTATATACACTACATAAACAGACTAACTACTGTGCAAGTACTAACAAACATATGTAAATTGTACTGGTAGTGATTTTCCTTATGGAGTGTATAAGGGAGATTCCATGTTTTTATGAAATTAGCACGCAAATGTAAATTGTTTCCTTGTAATCTTTTCCGTAGCTTCTATTTTTCTGGGAAGGGAATATATTTTATCACACATCGTTAGGTTAGCTAGCATCCATTATGTAGATATGTGTACGTCTTTTTTATTGTAGTTATTGAACGCCAGAATTGAGACTTTTAGTACCGGTCATTAAGTAGACATTTGTTCAAACTGCCTGTATATCCCTCTCCACAATTTAACCACCTATATATTTCACATCAGCCATCTTAACCAGTCAAGTATGTTTGCTCATGCGCATCCATATGTCTTCTTAACGACTTCTCACATTTAGTTTGCCAACTCGTTAGGTTGTAAACAAATACTGCATAGTGATACACGTTAATCATCTTATAATTTGTAAGAGACGGCTATTATGCAGGAATGCACCTGGTTTTTAATATAATTATGTAAACCATGAAGGATGTCATGTTAAAAACAGAATGTTGAACCTGCAATGAATTAATTTATTAATGAACATATATGTTATGTATAAGTAACTATGCCTAACTATATTCAACACATGTCTAGGAACTAACTACTCGTATTAAACAATAAATGACAATATCAACGTTCATTTTTTTATTTTCAGAAGTTTACTTTTTGAAATGTTATCACCATCATCATGGTATCGTAAATTGCATCGAGTATCACATACGATTTGGGTGGTGGCCATTCCACTCCAGGCATTTAAATTTCAAAGCTTTTCAATAGATATGTACCTCATTTGATGTGATGATAAGGCAGCCAAAAATGTACGATGAATAATTTTAATAAAATATTTTAATTTTATTTTGCTGACTTCAATTGAGTTGGGAAAATGATGATTTTTAGTCTTATTTTCGTTCGACATCGTTTGATGACCAACAAAAAATGAAATGTTTTAATTTTGAATTAATTATTATTGTATTGTAATCTATTATTTGCCAATCCTCATTTTTTACGACACTCTTAAGTTTTGACACAGTCCTCTAAATATAGTATAGAGATAAATTAGATAGTAGGTATCTATAATTATAGTAGATATGACTGCATATAATTACAACAATTTGAATATAGAATTGAATTGAATAAGCAATATAATAAGGCTCTGAATGATTATAGGTGGCAACAAAATTAAAAGAAATCTTATTTAAAACATGGAAGCAACAAATGAGTTAGAGTGCCTACTTAGGTGATATTTAAATACCAACAATTATATGTAACAGTACAAAATAAACGTGTAACTAGAATTAAAAGGTCATTTGTGGTTGCGGGAGGAAACTGCAGTTGCGTTGCGGTTGAGCCGTTTTTGTCCAATATGTGGATGTTGGCTGCACTAATAAGCGATGTGCGGCCTGAGCCGTAACCGACAGCTGAAGTACTTAAGTACCTACTAGTACGAGTAATATGCAGGTTGACTAGTTACCAGTGTTACCGCGTATTTACTAATTATTATAAGTGTAAGTTTAAAATACTGTTAGCGTACGGTAGGCTGTCGTTTCTTGACTGTACATGTCAATGTTTTTTTTAGATTTTGTTCTAGAACTGGGTGTCAGGTATTATTTGCTGCTGTCTCCAGTGTTGCATTTACATACAGGTTATTACAACCTATAATTACTTACATTTTATTTGAAGTTCAAATAATAATAATAATAGACATTTATGCATTTTTGTTGTATTCATATCTACTTAATACAGCAGGTGTACATTATGAAAAATTTGGTTCTGCTCATCAAATTTATCCAGATTTGTTCATCCGTTTCCTTCGCGCTTAAGAGTAACAAAATATATCCATACATACGATCATAGTCACCAGAATACAAATTACTATAGCAATTCTTTATAAAAATTAAATTGTTTAAAATATCGTAGCAACTGAACTGCGAATAAAGCAAGCCCCGGAATGTCGACAAAACAATTAGACGTACAGTGACAATAAATCGTCGTAACACGCGCACTGACAGATTTGCACTTCATTAGTGATTTTTTTTATACATGCCCGCGACAGACGCGCGACTAACATTGTTAAATTTGTCGCCGACACCCGCCGCGTTGACGGATACCAACGTAAATAACTTAATGAGAAGCTTTCAAAGTGTTTGTACTATTTTATATATGTAGAAGACGTGGTTGTACCTAAGTCTGATTTTATTGGTGAATTTGATATACCTAGGTACTGTCGTAAATATTTATGAAATCAGAAGAAACGAAGGTCCATGAGGATCGTACCAAGTGTTAAAATGGATTTTCTGACGTCCGCAATGGTACAGAGACATAACTTACGTATATGTAAGAATAAGGTTTGTTGACATTTAAGTATGTACAGTAAAGTACAGTCTCCGACTTTTAAAAAGATACGTCGTCGGAAAGAAGAGTGTTCCTAATTATATTGGCGTGCTTTGATAATGGGTTAAAAGAACTAACTACGATATCGAGAACTCTTTATCTCTACAAAAGCCCGGTATAGGTACGTACGGCTTTTCTAGAGCTAAGTACAATAAATTTAGAGATTATTTAAAGAATTTTATGTTACACCTTGAATAAACTATTGCTTCTAACTTTAATAAAGGTTTTGTGAATTGGTTTAGTTATTACCACAGGTAGAAATTTTGGTAAATAAAAATCCAATTCGCTGAACACTGAAGTAGATTCTATTTTCTTCATATTACTTTTTTCATGATATACCTATCTAAATATATTTGCCAGCTTCCGTAACCACTTACCATCAGGTAATTCATATGTTTATTAGCTACAATTTAGAAATCTCTAGGAACTCTATTATCATTATTTAAATCTAAGGACCAAATAAATAATATATATAACCTAAATAATATAGGTAGGTGTGGTTTTTACTCATTCCACGTCAGCCAACCATATCGCGCGGCCACAACATAAATATCAATTTAACAGATAAGCCACAGCATCAATCTAAAAGCAACCGTCACGTGACGACTGTTTAATGGTCGGGAGGAATGTCCCCGACTTGCGCCCGCGCACTAAATATTAACGCCGCGACAGCTTAATTTAAATACCTTTTGTCAATGAACGGGTTAACACGAGAAGATGGTGCAATAAAAAAGAATTATTACCGGGTGCCGCCGGTCTGTAGCTACTGATACGTCTTTTTTTAATAATTGGTTCATGCGACAAGTATTTTAATTAGGTAGTAATGTTTTTGGAACATGTGTTGTTTGGTATCTATTCATAGCTTGTGATGGTTCGTTTATATCTGTAATTATGTTAAATATAAAATTAATTATTTCCTCGCACAAATTTCTTTACACCGTTTCAACCCTTATCGTGATTTATCTGGTTTCAACTTTAGATGTAAACTTTACTCTAAAAATTTGAAAATACCTAATTTATACCATGGTGTAATTGTATTGGATTAAACACTCTGTAAACTGTAAATTATAGATAGGTATATAGCTATACATCCACGTTTATGCGCATACACAGATTCGTGTATATAAATATTTCCATTATGATTCTATCCATACATAAAAATGTTATTTTTTTTCTGTAATCAAACAAACACATTTACAATGATAAATTACCATTTTACAACTAGAAAAATATTCATCAACTCATCACATTGACATATCCAAGTATCGAATCCTAAAAACCAACCAACATAAAATTTTTTTTAACCTAAACATTTTAAATATAAGTGGTCTCATCCCAAAGTTAAAGTGTTTAATCCTAAGTAAACTATAACACAAAGCGCATTTGCTATCAAAAGTGACGGATCGCAAAACGCATTGTGACGTCCGGCAGAATAGCAATGATATTTTGCTCCTTTAGCGATACATCACTACAATATTACTGATACAAAAATTCACATTTGCGATTTCGTAGACTCTTATGGTGCGATGACAAAGCAGAGCACCTTAATCCCCATAACAGCCATTTAGAAGTATTACAAATAAAAGTTTGTCGGTTGCCGATCCGGTTCAATGCCACAATGGCCATTGAAGGGACTTCACGCTGGGCCCGCTGTGAATGGGCCAGCGCCAAAAAAATCTATTAGACACGCATAATGGTTCCGATGTATGGAACTGAAGTGCGGATAGATGAAAGTTCTTGATTTGTTGTGTGAAGTGGGTGACGGAGTTGGTTAAGACTTTTATACCCAACTGATACGAGTATATGGCTATTAAGTAACAAGATATTGGTGCGTATAAGCATCAGGAATTAAATTTCGATGTCCTATGGTCGGTTTTATGATTTGTTTTTGTTTATGACAGCCTCTGTGACGTGGCGGTAGTGAACGCGACTGCTTCGCAGGTGGAGCGGATTCGATACCCGCTTAGTTCAAATATTTGTATGCATGAATACTATTTGCACTGGTCGTACCTAGGAGAGCACGTTAAGCCGTTGATCCCGGTTGTCATACAAACATCTATGGCAGTCGTTACAGGTAGTTGGAGCCCTAAAAAGTTTTACAACTGGTCTAACTGCAATTCTTTGATATATATCCTGGAGCTTTAGTCTTTAGCTTGCCACATCTAATCGTGAGGTGACGTCAAGGCGTAACCTATTACAAAAATTAACAAATTTGGCGCACAACCTACCTACTAATGTTCCTGAATCAGAATGCTGAGTCAATCCAAATATCTATAAATTGACGAATAAGTTTTAATTCTAATAAATCTCTTTGTAATACAAACGAAATTATTAAAACCGAGTAGCCTGGAATATTCAATGAATCACATACATATTTCAGAATAATACATATATAGCTGCAATAAAAACGTCTAGAGCGCACGTCTTATTGAATAAGAGATTCAAATCAATGATTACCAATAATACACCTACCTATTGTTCGATAGATATTAAAATTACTAAATAAGCTGCATCGAAAGATCTCTTCTTTTACCAGAACAATACACATTGTTCTCTATTACAAAAGCTCGATAAAATTGATTGAATTCAATAACACGATTGAGGGGGGGATTTTCAGTATGTTCTCGTTGACAAATATTTTTGCCGGAAGATCGATGGGAAGAGGAAACAATCGTAATAGCTTTCGGAAGGTATTGTCTAAAATGAAGGGATTGATTGATTGTACTTTTAGCAACGAGAGGTAAGCAAATGTAGTTATGGTATCTGAAAATTTGATTTATCTTAATTAATCACTAATCAGAGACTTGGGCCTTCTGTTTCTACGCTGGCCCGACGGACGGACGGGTTGGTACAGGGTTTTATTTCAAGTTGCCTTTCTCTCGCAGTGATACCTATCGTCTGTATATTTTCCCGTTGGTCGCGTGTTTTTTTATCTACCTTAGATAATGATTTATTTTTTGGACAAGTGTTGACGACACTGAAAAGCGATCAATAGATAGGTACTTCTCTTACTCGTTTCGGTAAAATTTTATGCTATGAATAAATTATTCTTATTAAGTTTTCGAATAGGCAAAATAGTTGCGTTTGCTCTTTTAAATTGCCCCAACAAAGAGATACATAGTTACTTCAAAAAACCGTACAACTTTACAATTTGCATCATATCTACGGAAAATTTAACAAAGCAGTTGTAATGATTTCTGGTATTATTAGTATTATCCTAGAAAAAAAATCTGCATTAGGTAAGTCGTTTGCCATCCAAATCCTTTTATCTAGTTACCTAAAAAAAGTTTGTTCTATAAACAAAAAGATCTGTTTTCACCGGTAACAAAATGACTTCTAATTTAGTATTCCTACTTACCGTACAAATTGAGAAAATTCTTTTGCTATTTCACCAAACATGCTTACAAAATAAATACCTAATTACAGGTGTTGAGCTAAATAGGCAGGTACATTTTATTTGACTTCCATATTATGTCGTTAGCGAACAATATTGAGGTATATTAGGCTATCGTGCTGATTTCAACTATTGCTGTTGTGAACTACCTATAGGTACAAAACTTAGGCAGTAATTAGGTATAGGTAAACAGGTACCTATAACGACACGCCATTTTAATATAGGTAGGTATTTAATTGGAGTTATTTACGAAAAGTAGTCCAAAGTAGACAACAACCCATCTAATATTGTAAAATATAATAGTAAGTTGGCACGCGTTTTCCTAAAACATATTTATTATCTTCTCCTAGACATACAGTGTAGTACAGTCAACAAAGAAAGTTCTTTTAACAATTTACAGCCTAATAAAACAATACTTCACTTAGGATCAGGTAGAGCAGTATAAAAATTGTATTTTCTATCATACATTTAGGTACATAATTGGATACCTATTTGTAATTTGTTTTAGGTATTTATAACACATTTACTATTTACTATTTTCACTATTTACTGCGGTAAAGGAATCATAGTTACATAACTACCTTATTTAAGGTAAATTAAATAGGGACACCATAAAAAATCTAAATAAAGACTTGTTTGTTGCAAGAGATTATTCCAGATGCCGTCGGAAACATGTAGGTAGGTAGACATCGTACTCGTAGGTACCTAGTTACTCTAATTCGTATATTCTAAGCTAGGATAATTATTTCGCTAAATATCACAATATCTCTATACCTATGTAGCTTGTAATATGGGTTCTAAAATGCTAAAAACATCCAAATGTACTACCAGTACCATACATAAAAGTATATGCATTTGAATGTAGGACCTAGGTAAGATAAAGACCTATGGTAGGTAAATCTAACGGTAGGTACGTATTTATGCATTGGGGATAATTAACAAAAATGTAATATGCAGTTACAGTCTTTTGATGTCACATGAATTAAATATAATATGCGTAAAGGATCATTCAAAAACTAAAATAATCAGTACTATAAGTAACAAGCTAATTTGAAAAAGCCTTCGAGATACCTAATGTTTACATATTATATACTGACTACGTAATGCCTAGGTAGTTTTTAAAATACCTAGATTTTTAGGACATAGGCATAAGGAATGGAAACGTAGAGCAATCGTTTCCCATAATAAATCTACATTATTAAACTTGAATAAAGATAAAAAAATGTTTTAGATTAAGTCTGTAAATGGCCCTACATCTTTCTGTTATGCCTAGACCAGCTGACTGTCAGTGTCAAACGTCATTCAATACAAAGGATTTCACAACAACTTACAATGCTCTTGTTGGTCGGGGGCGCCGGCAGGGGCGCGTACATATCGGTGATCATCGTACTAACCAACACTAAACGTGACACATACCGCACTTGACTAAAACAATGATTACAAAGTGTCACTTGTTCGCACGAGTGTCCGCATAGCGGCGCGGCGTACGGTGAGCGGCGCGAGCGACGTTTGGCGCGCCCGAGCAACCGCGCTGTGCGGCCACAGGCGCGGGGGAGTCCTCGGCGGGGGACCTGCGGGGGAGGGAGGGAGTGCCAGTGGGCGGGGCTAACCAATCCCAGCCTCTTACCGCGCCCCGCCCACTCCTCGGCCCGCCCGCAAGGTCGCAGGGCGGGCGTATCGATCGCACGCGCTCGCACGACCAGACTCCATTTTATTTCGGCTCCCTCGATTTGCATAAACTTTTTTGTTTGAAATTATTGCTTAGTTGGTTAACTTTGTGTTGTAGTCTACGACGTACTATAGATACAGTTATTTATCGACAGTATGTGAAGTCAATGAAAAGTCATCCTAAATTACTACCTTGGCACTAGGTTCTTCTCTATACATAGTTCTGTGTAAGTCCTTAACTGTTAATGCCTCTAGCTATTAATTATTTTGTAACTTCTGAACAACTTTAGATACATAGGTACCTATAGGTATACCTACTGAACGTTCAAAGACATGTTTGCTTCGTCGAAAAGAGGTTTCTTTGGTATGAAACTAAAATCTGATAAGAAAACAGACTGCATGGCTGCCGGTGCATTGTTCATAACAGTCACTGCTCATAGCAAAGCTGCCAATGGGTCAAGTGTTTTGGGTTTCATTCTCACACGAGACAATTTATTTTGTAAATGGACACTTATTTCATAAATAAATATTAGATTTTTTTTTTGGTTCCATCTCATGGAAGGCACTAGATAGGCACTAGGTATATAAGATATAGGGGCACCAGGTAGTCCTACTGCTCGTAATTTGTTTTGCCAGCCTCTTCTAGTATCGCTAGGAGTACCTATGCCTGTAAAGTGAACCTACCTGGCAAATTTTAGCCATCGGTACTGGCATCCAGTACCGATTTAAATCTGCGATCCGTCTCTTGACTATAAATTTCTCATCCCAGTACATAAAGGTATATGAGTAAAGGTAGGTAATGTATCTTATACTATCTGACTTATGATAAGGAGCGTCAAGAAAAGGTATGATAGTCCGTCTATGATCGGTATTCTTCGGTTTGTCAGTGTTTTCTATCTATCGTACCTACCTATAGCTCATGTCCAAGTTTTGATATCTTTCCAGAATAGTTAAAATCGAATTATTTTAGTTGATTCAATCTCGACAAAGCCGCGGATATTTAAATTTCTAAGTCATTCAAGGTAAATATAGCCACTTCAAATCTAAGTTTCAATGTGATGTGCTGCGTGCTCTACATATGTAAGTACTGTAGAGTTTATTTTTACCTACTATAAGACATACCACCCACCTACTCAGATAAATTAAAGTAAACCCTATCAACCATGTTTGTAAAATCTGGCCTTTAATCCTAGCTACACATTTCCCCTACAAGCTATAAACGAAACAGCTGACAGAAAGTTATTACATACCTAATGGGTCGGGTGAACGACCAACAAGGTGTTAAAGATAATGAAATATAATGCTCACCACAAAAAACATTATAAACACGACCAAATAATTCGTAATGGAACGTGAAAAAACGACACCAAAGTTTTCTATAAAAAATGAACGGCGCCCCAAGTTTCTTCAGACCGCTAAACATTCTTACAGGGACGTCGTCGCTTCGATATATATAGCTTAAACCGCTAATAGTTTTATGACACGCATAACACGAGTAAAAGGCTCATCATTATCTCAAACAATATTGAACTTTATCTTATACTTTTCTAGGTGCAATGTTAAATTCAGAGGAGACCGGAAATGACAGTCGCGAGGCATTATAGCGACATTAGACAGGGGTGCCATCGGGTTCATAAAATAGTAAAACGGAGGTGAGCGTTATGGGGTGCGGGGAAAGAGGGATGAATGGGCGTGTCCGGGATAACGAAATAAAAATGCTCAGCCCGCTCATGGGCGACCGTGCGAACTCCGCTTAACGCAATAAACATTTTAATTTGAACACGAAACTCACGCTGAGATGCAAAATTACGATGTTAAAGGGCGGCGTGTGCGGAAGAAATCAAATTATATGGAAATTTTATGAGAGGCGTTTTTACCAATCACAGCAATGAAATGAAAAATATCAACCTAACATAGGCAAGCACCTTATCTAATCGTGTTGACGTGTGTTAATAGCTATAAAATTGTTAGCCGGGATCTATTATATGGAAGTTATAGAGTTTTACATTAATAATTATTAGTTAGTAATAGCACAAATCTTAAGAAGAAATTGTAAGACTACGTGACCCACTTTATACTTTAAACACATAATATGGATTTACCGTCATACCTATTCGTCATTTTTATGAATCATATTCGAAAACGCATAAGATTAGCCATTGTATGAATCGATTCGAATGACGTAATTTAATGGCAAATACATACAGGAATTTCAACAACTTGCAAGTTGGGTCTGTCTTAATCTAAGTACTTTGGGCTAACAGATACGCAAGCAGGCGAAGTCACGGACTACAGCTAAGGTTTTATATGAGGTTTTAGTGCTAAGGTGGTCGGTAACTTGGAATGAGTTTAGAAAATACCGTTGTCGACCGTACTGTACAGTTGTACACTTAACAGAACTAGTTGTAGGCCGGCGTCACGTGCCCATGGGGAAATTGGCGGAAGTGACCGACGCCGGTCCGTATCATCCAGATCACTAGGTACTATTAATACTGCCGTTTGATATACACACACTCAGGTAGTAAATATTTGTTATGTTACAGACTAGCTAACTACCCCAGCTCTTTATATGTAAGATCTTTATTAACTGCTTGAATAATTTGAATGCTCATTCTTTAAAAGATAGAAATAGATAGAATCTAGAATTTCGGAGCAAGCTTACTCCTTCTCCTGTTCTTTAAATTTAGCTTATACAGGTTCATTAAGTGGGGCGGGAAAAGGCATTTGAAAAGATGACGCCGTCAAGCTGAGTACCGCCATTGTAAAATTGTACGTGCTTATAATGGTGACCCTCTTTCCTGAGACTTTGCATTCAGCTTACTATCAGGTGGAGTGAAGTTCAATTGAAATGTCCTGTGTGAATGAAAATGGTAGTTATGGGAGCGAATGCCATCTAACGTCCCAAGTTCTAAAGGAAAGTCCGTCCATCGATCAGCAGGTGCACCGGCTTACTAGCCTAGATGAGGTTGACTCCAGAGCTAACTCCATAAGTCTTGGTAGAGCCTCGTACACCTAATTCAAAACATTATTTTGTATATGATACTAGATTGCCCCGCGCAACTCCGTCTACGTCACATAAGATGTCCACCGTTTTTGCAACATTTTTCATATCTTATCCGCACCTGTTGGTCTTAATGTGATTTCATTTACATAATAAACCTTCCTCTCGAATCATTCTATCTATCAAAAATCCGCATCGAATCAGTTGCGTAGTTTTAAAAATCTAAGCATGCATGGGACGAACAAACAGTGATAAGCGACTTTATTAAACGTATAGGTTACTACATACTACTATGTAGGTGTGTGGACAAAAGTGGTGATAGGTATGTAAAATATGTACATACATCCCTGTCATACTAAACTTTCCATAACAAACTACCTACTTGTAAATGACAGTGAAATCTATGAATATTCGTTGCCTCTTAGGTATACCGGTTCACAATCTCCTAATAGGCATTAGGTACAATAGTAGTAAAGAAGAAAGAAGAAAGAAAATACAAGGTTGTACTAGTTAGATGTGCTCACGATACACCAATATCTACCTAGATAGCCACTAACTGAATGTGAACTAAGGTATACATCATCTAATATTTGTTTAACCATTGTCGCTATAGAAATTCAATTTGTTAACATCAGCAAAGGCCACACGCGGTCGCTCTGTTCAGCCCGAGGCCTCGCTTGAACCCTTCGATGCTCATTGCAAAACGTTTATGCACTGATAGCCTCGATTGTGAATTTTAATAGCTGTTATATGCAATATTAAAACAAATACAATGGACTCTGTCGTGTCTAGATGTTGGAACATACCGGTGTGATTTGAGTTGTTTGTAGTTTTACCTATACATCATGTTTCTATACTTAAACATTATTTTGGTTGATATTTTCCTACCTATTGGGAATCTAAATATTATTTTAACATAAATACACTTGGATGTATATACATATTTTACATACCTATCACCACTTTTGTCCTCACTACCTACATAGTAGTACCTATATGTTTAACAAAGTCGCTTCTCACTGTTTGTTCGTCCCTATGCATGCTTAGATCTTTAAAACTACGTAACTGATTCGATGCGGATTTTTTGATAGATAGAGTGATTCAAGTGTATTTCCAAAATACACTTGTGAATTTCACCATCGTCGATATGAAAATATGTACCAGAAGAGTAAGAGTAAGAGGAAAGGAAAGCGGAACGAGAGGACAGCGCATTTCAGCGCTCCGAGGTGATACCTAAATTTGGAATAAACCGGGACATTCGCAGAAACGATGATCCACTATTGAAAAATTATATATTGTTCAGGAAAATCGATAAATATATCATTGTTTGGTCGAGATAGTCGTCCACGACTATCATTAATGTCATAATATGTGTCAATTGCTTACATTGAATTTTATATGATTCTATTCTATTGCATGCTACAATAAGACGACCATCGAATTGCTGATTGTACAAATACGAACACATAAATATGTTAGCTGACTTGTAATCGGTTTGTATGTTGGTGTATCGGTAAACCCTTCAAAAATAGGCACATTCATATCTTTATTTTGCCGGGTATCTCGATACGATAAACCAACATTTTTTTGTGTAGCACCTTTCATTGCTCGAAGGTTGATCTTCTCTCCATACCTATCCGCCGATTCCGAATGGCTTATCTACCCGAATAATATATTTATATATTATATTTATTCAAATATATTAAAATATAACCAAATCTTAACAGTACATCGTCGTCGTGGATAGCGTCACGTGGAGAAGCGCACGCGCACCGACACGCCCGGCCTGTGACGAATGCATTACTCACGGCTTTCATCGCGCACAATGCCCATTTCACAGTGTCCATCGAATCAAAGCCTTCGATGACAACAAATCGAAATTACCGTCTATCCGATTTCGTCATTCAATATTCGTTCCGATATAATATCAACGGTTCGTGGCGGAAAATCGTAATGTACGGACCGCTCTCAAATCATTAAGTAATTGCAACTCAAATGAATTAGAATTACCAGCTATCAATGTGCAATCTATAGTACCCACTAATAAAGATTACAAAATATATTCTACATTACTACTGAGGTTTAGAAATTATTGAAAATCTGGAACCTAGAAGTGTACCTAGGATTAGGTAATTACCTACTTAAAACCTATAGTACAACATTAATATTTTATTAATTCCCTAAAAGAATGAGTAAGATTGGTACAGCTTGACTCGTTAATGAAATACCATTATTCTCCCATTCAGTCTTCTTTTAATACGTAAATAAATATGAGATAGGTCTATTTTGTCTAACAATGATTGTTATTTCCTTTGGATTTCAGAACCAAAGTTCCATCAACAGCAATATTATTTTCATGTTGTATTATTTGAAGTTATGCGCTCTTTCACTCTCTGCTTGTAAGTAGGTACTCGACATTTAACATAGTGACCCTTGAAATTACGCGAATGTCTATTGTAATACTAGTATTATCGTAGGAGTGTAATACTTCTATTGTAATAGTATTTATGTCACAGAATAAATAATCATCATCAGCCCGCGGTAGTCCACTGCAAGACATAAGCCTCTCCGATGGCACGCCACTTAGCCCGGTCCTTGGTTGTCCTCCTCCACTCCCTACCAGCTATTCTGCTCTATCTAGTCGCAGGGTGCCCTACACTACGTTTGCCGATACGCGGTCTCAACTCAAGGACTCATCTACCCCAATGGTTATCGGTCCTGACAGTGTGACAGTGGGCTGGTCATATCTGCTATAGGACTATTATTTATTAAGTTATCGACATAGCTCGAACGAAATAGCATGCTTTTCAGCTCGCTATTAGTTTGAGATATGTTATCCAGTGGTTATGTTAAAAAGCAACCAATGCGCATTTGATTGATCTCGTTATAATTCCAAAATACATCTACATCAGTACTAAATTCTAAAATTGTACTGAACTTGAGTTTGATACATTTCAAACATCATCATATTAACTACATGATGATAGTTGTTAGCAGTTTTCTTCACTCAAATAATAATTATGATAAATAAAGTAGTAATACTGGTTGAAGAAATTAGACAGTACTTAGAAGATGTTAACGTGTTAAATTATTCTACATAACTGTAACAATAGACTAAGAGAACGGCATAATCTGTACATTAAGGTTATTCTCTCACGAAGTAAAAAAATAAACAGGTGCCTGTTGCTAAATAGTTACAACTATACTCCGCATTACACTTGTTAGTACAATTCTTCATGAAGGGAATAAGAATATTTTGAAGGCTTCTACAAGGTCAGCAGCTCGAGTGTGATACCATGATTCCCACATTAGGGGAACGGGATCATTTCAAAGAGATGTCCCCGGGGCTGCCGGGATGCAAGAGATATGTCTTGTATAATTTCACCTCCAGCAATCAAAGACCTATAGACGACGTTCGTTTTATAAGGTTCGAGTCCGACATAGTCACCTCCACCGACTTTGGTAGTGATGGTATCCGAGAGAATTTTTCGCACAGAAAAAAAAGCCTAAGTCTTCGAATATTGGGAGAGGACTATGTCCAGCAATGGGCTACGATAGACTAAATAAGAATCAACTCTGAGAGAACACCCTTAGAGTTTGATCAGAATAGATTAATCTTTCATGGACTGGTATAATGAAAAGTTATAGTACTATAGTTACAAATATATAAACAAACATAATAACAAACATAGTACTTACTAATATCTTCATATCCTTGTGATCAGCCGTCACGGGGTCAATACTAACCTGGAAACAAAAAAAAACCAGTAAAAATACATGACAATAGGTCTATGGTAATTGGTAATACGGAATAGGGAAATAAGACCCTTAAGTAGACGGTATGGTTATTCATATTATTAGTAGATACATAAGTAAAAGAGCTGTCAGGAAATTCATTATTACAGTAGGTCCACAGCGTCACAGTGGTAACAAGCTTCAGTTCGGTCGTGATAACAACCTGACAAGGGTGGCTAAGATAGACTGGTTGCGGAAGGTGGAGGATCGATAGAAATGGTGCACATTGGACCTATGCCCAACAGTTGACTACGATAAACTCATTCATTGATTGATTGATTTATCTACATAGTATCTTAATCTATATTTTTATACACATAGTATAAAATAAAGTCGCGTTCTCTGTCCCTTGTTTTCTTGTCCCTTTGTATGCTTAAATCTTCAAAACTATGCAACGGATTTTGATGCGGTTTTTTTTTAATAGATAGAATGGTTAAAGAGGAAGGTTTACATGTATATAACATCATGCTACAACAAACAGGTGCGGAGCAGGAATGAAAAATGTTGCACAAACGGGGTGAAACAGACGAAGTTGCGCGGGTCAGCTAGTTTTTATATAAAATTACTTGTCCCGACTAACTTATTCGTCCACATATAACCGAAACTGCTGGACTTGGGGATTACTGGGCCATATTGTAATGAGTTGAGATATGACTTGAAGAACCTGATATTTTTCAATTTCAAAATATAAAAAAATCAGCTCAATTGACAATCTGAAAGACGAGAAATCTTAAATCTAAGTTTATAATATGTATAGCTGTATAGATATACTTGTCTTAGCAGATTTTGTCAAGTCATTGGAAAACTACTTTAAACATTACCAAGCAAATCATTTAAAATAGCACTTAATCCAAGCACCACCGGATCCGAAATTGATATGAAACAAAAAGTGACTCTTTGTTGATTTCCTATATTCCCATCAGTCAACGTAGAAAACAAAAAACTAATTAGAAAGTCCCTAAAAACTTAATATCATAAGTCGGGGTCGTACACACGAGCGAGCGAATTTAATTTGGAGCTTTTTTAATTACGCCAGGAGAATCGTTTGGAGCGGGGCTGAGCGGGCTGGTTTCGGCGCCGCGCGGCCGCCAGCCCTGTAATTATGGGCCCCGTAATTGCGAGACCCAACAGTGTGCACCCCGGCCCTCTACCGTCCCCCGCTACCTAGCCGCAGATAGCAAAGGAAATTAGAATACCGGATTTTTTGGTCTCATGTTATGGTCAGTTTCGCGAAATAACTACTAATGTTTATCAAGTTCCGCTTTAGTTTTCATAAAGATTTTTTTTAAACGACAAGTAGATAATTGTGGACAGATCATATTGCCAATTTGAATGTAAATCTATATATAACTATCTAAAAGACAGTATCGAAAAGTATGAGAATTTAGAGTCGACCGAACATCCGTATCAGTCAGCAGTTTCAAACGTTAGATTGGCAGAAATCTTGTTCCTAACATTGGACGCTCTTCCCACTTTAATTACATCACGACAAAGACATCGTCCTATTGCTGCCGGCCCCCTACTTGATCTATTTCAATAAGGTATAAATTCTGTTACCATTAAAATGTTTTTGAGTTTACCATATCTATGTCAAATTAAAAAGAAAACGTTTATTCTGACGGCCGTATTTCTATTGGAAGAATCATTTACATATTTCATTCATTTCCTAAACATATTATCTTATCTTAAATGAATACATAGGTATTAAAGAATAGTTGTATTTTATTGAATAACCCGCCCCTGATCAGACTTGCCGCGTTTCCACACTTTATGGCGATCGCCAGTCTCTGAGCAGAAACGATCCGGAGCGAGAGTCACCAGTAGCTTTTAAGAATCTCTGTCCAATCTACCTTTCAAGGGTTTTGGCCTCTTTGTTCTAGCTCCGACATAATAAACTAAACGTAACATTTCTCAGTGTTAGAAATATTAATGAAAGTTTTTTTCGCTGTCCAATAAACTTAATATTTTATGTGTATTGTGATTGAAATATGTGATGCTTTAACATCATCATTAAGATAAGCTCACTTTCCTATATTTTATACCTTATATGAATGTTGCGGTAACTGTGAACTGTCACATTGTGTGTTTGCAAAAATAACGTTTGCAAATAACACTAAAACTTTATAGTTAGAGCCGTTTTCTTCATTTTACGATGCTTTTTGCTAGCTTAGGTATCTCCACCTTTACCTTTACTACCAGAAGTTGTGATTTCCCTTGAAATTTTATGTAGTATCTGTTTCTCATTTTATGAATAAAATTTATTTTTATTTTACGACTTTTTTTATTAAAATGGCTGTTTTAAAATCTCGAATAACAATTATATTATATGTTTAACACCAGGTGATTGTTCTCTATAATGTTTGGTCACCGCTTCTAACAGTGGAAGTGAATCGTACGCTTAATTACGATGACTGGCTATTGTAACTTGAAAAATATTTTATACCGCATTATGATAATTATACATTGAGTCAATGACTAATGTATACCGAACTACTTACTGTTAGGATAGACATCTCTTGATGTAAATCTCTTCTGTTTTACGTTTTACTTTAAGATGATGTGAAAACTTAAATAGCTAAATTACCAACGATCTTTTATATTTCACAGTACAATCATCAACAATTCTTGTCCAAATAGATCTAAGTTTTTAAATATGTGTACAGAGCATGTAATTAGACCCTAAATGATGTATTATTTTATTCTTTAGTTCTAGAAAATATTTGCATACATACCTATGTTCGATTTAAAATATCTTTTTTACTTAGTTTTCTTTGTAAGCCCATATCAAAATCCTTATATTTTTTACTAACCCACATATCATGTTGAAGATTCACTGATAGGTAATAATGAAGTATTGGGGTTCGGTTCCCGGTCAGAGCAAATATTTGTGTGCATAAATAAGAAAATTTGCAATGGTTTGGGTGTTTGTATGTAGTTACAAAATAAAGTATCTAAGTGTGTTTATCCGCTAAACACAAGTAGGGATCTCGGTGGTGTTGTGTAGATTGTCCTAGGATTTTTATTTATTTATTGTGTTAAACTAACTTTGATATTTTTATTATTTGGAAGATGATACTCAAATTTCCTGAATTTCTATGTAAATTTCAAGTAAAAATGATCGAAGTAATACTTTGTACTCAGTTGCAACAAAACTTATTCTACATTGAAATTATTGGGGCTCTCACTCTTTATAGACTATCGCGTATATTATCAAACAATTGCAGATTATATTACCATCGAATACTATGAAAAGTAGCTGTTATAACATTAATCTAAAATTGAATAACAAACTGGCATTATAAGGAGCAACAATAGAAGAAAGGCTCATTGTAGAGCTGCGGCGAGCCACGGGAGGTGTTTGTGTCAGAATCACGAACGTAATCACACCAATTAAATATTTTTATTCCCATTCTACCTTTGTAAAGTGAGCCCAAAGGTTTTTGTTACGCCGACAAATCTTTTTGTTAGTCAAAAGCGTGAGTGTTTTTGCGTCTCCGTACTAATTTGGTCGTAATCAATGAAATAGCTAATTATTGTATTGTGAGAAGGCTAATAGATGTTGTATTTTTTGCAAGAAAAGGTGTTGGTTTACTATAATTATGATTGCGAAGTGAATGGATTCTAATGAGAGTGGAATTTTAATTCTATGCAACTCTCTGTATCTAAATAGTTTTTAGGGAAGATAAATGAAATTGAAAACGTTTTGCGGTAGGGTAAAAGCCGGATAGTTGCGCCAGTGGGATACTTGCCACGGTTTCGAATACACTATGTTACGGATGTAAGTGGCATTAGCGTTTTACTATAGTTGTAAGTACACCTCCCGTAGACCTCAGGGCCACTTCAACCGTCACCATAGACGCAAGCGTTTCACTCGTGCAAGCGAAAATCTTCCGCGATGAATCTTCGACAGGTGTCGAACTTATATTGGTAAGTTATTTTTGTTAAATATTTTTATTACTAATTGTGGTTTCAATCCACCTTTTATTTCTTTGCGTGCATTAGGCGTTACATTGCAAAGTTTATTACATATTTTTGTAACATAATTATTATTTATTTCGCAAATGAAAAGGGCAAGTATCCGTATCAAAAAGGATAGTTGCCCTGGAAACTTGTGCGGATAGTTGCTCTGGGGGCAACTATTCGCAACTATAAATTCATTCACGAACAAAGGCAAATATTTTCTATTTGTGTTTTTTTATTCATTGTAGCTGTAACTTAGCTAGAATACAATAAGTATTTAGGTCGTGTGTTCTAGGCCCACCCGTGTCAGTACTTTTTTCAGATTATTTATTATTTTTATTTTTATACCACTTAAAGTGGCAGATATGCACCTAATGGAAAGTGGTTGCCGTGGCCTATGGACGTACGTAACCCCAGAGTTCATTCTACCCGTTAATAAAATAAAATTAATAATTAATTAACTTTTTAGGTGAGCAAAATGCCTCGTAAGTATCAGCGTAAAGCCGACGTGGTGCCGCGTCACATAAGCTGGACAGAGGAAAGTTTAGGTCTTGCATTCCAAAAGTTGGATAAAAAAAAGGAATCAACTAAATATCGCGAATGTACGGAATACCACGGTATACGGGGTATAATTTTTGGCTATTCTTATTATATTTTGTATAACGTTGATTAGAACTTAATAAAAGATTGCAATACATAATAAAGACTGGTTGAGTAAATCGATATGAATTTGTTTTTCATCAAAAGTCATTGTGAGGCGTCTATACCCGCATGAGGCAAGTATCCTCTGAAGTATTATTCACATTAGACAACTATCCGCTAGAGTGGGCAACTATCCTCTCTTTGAGAGGTCAAATAAAACAGGTTTTACTCAAAACCTATAATAACTATGTTCTTTACAATAGGCTTCTATAGTAGCTCAAAGACCAATAATTTGATATACACCTTGCAATATTCTTATTAAGCACATATTTCTTTATTATATAGCTTTGTTGAAAAGTGGCGCAACTATCCGGCTTTTACCCTATATGCAATACTTAGTTGTACTCAGCCAGTAGGTACTTGTTTAGTTATCAGTGTCTATGCATAAGTTATTAATAATTAAATTAAATTGGAACATTCAATTGTTGGAACAAAATGTTTCTCAAAATATATGACTTATAGGATCAGTAATGTGCTTAATTTCAATTGCAAAATTATACACCACATAGGTACTTCTTTATTTATTATTAATTCGCTAACAGTTGTCATCTGTGCATTTGGTGAATAATTAAATAAATTATCAATTTGTTTGAAGATGACGTTTCAAACTCGTAGGTAGAGTACATGGGCAGTAGCATAGTAACAATGCTAGCCTTAGTTTTGTAACTAACGTTTCTTACAATGTTGTTCATATTGACACATTTGAATGTTTCAAACAATTTACAGACAGTTAAAAAATATACACAAGAAATAGGTTGACGATAAAATCGTTAAGATTTGGAACGTCTCGCAATAGATCATACTAAAATAAAAAATAGTTGCAAAATAAATATACCTCGTTGAAGTAATTATTATTGACATTATGCGGGACCGGGTGCGAGCCCGCATGTTGCTGGTAGTAAGCACAGTTCATCGCGGCCCATCAGATTCTATACAACACCGTAAAAAAGCACTTCAACACACGCGCGACAATTTTTTCATGTCCAACGAAATTTTTTCAGGAGCAATTATCTCGTGACGAATCGATGCGGCGAGCGAATCTCGCCTACTAATCCTACTAATTGTAGGGTTCGCGGTCCGGAGCGCGAGTGTCGTCTCACTCGCGGTCTTGCGTCTCACTCACGGGGCGCTTGGAGTGCCTCTGCGCGATTGTTTACTCGCGGGGCGGCGCATGGCGCAGGGCGGCTCGAGGGCGGGAGCTCCACGGCACACGCTGAACTAATGTACTTTGATAACGCACTCACTGTTGTAAAGTAACACATTCCGTGGTTTCGGTTACGTTAAGAATTTCTTTCTGATGAAAATGTTCAATTGGATGTTCATCCCCAACACATTTTTGCAACACAGGTAGTTCTTACATTACTTACAACAACATAAAAAGGTACATTAAGTAATTATTAGGTGTATACCAGTAAGCTTGCAAACGTGTAAGTGGTTTATTTTTGTCAAGCGATCAAAAATCTAGCAATTATTTTAGTTTAGAAAAAATATACTTTAGAATAGATGCTTTTTCATCATAAGTGATATAATCTGTATTAGTCATTTTACGTTTTTCAGTCATTTTTTTTTTCAGTCCACATTTCTGCTACTACGTAAGAGGAGAGGAGGGGTAGAAACAAGTAGCATCTCAGTGAATAAGAATACGTGAGGAATATGCCAGAACCTACCTCGATCACCATCGGCAACTGACGGCCAGACGACCCAAGACGGCCGTGCGGTTTTTGTCGGTTCGAGTCCGATATAACCACCCTCGCTGACTTCGGTAGGGTATTTGCGCGCGGGGAAAAAATGTGAAGAAGTGTTGTGAAAATCTAGTTTATATAAGAAACATCTAGAAAGATAGGTTTATGTATATATAAATAAATCTCTATAATAAATACCGTTTTACACCATCCAAAAGTAATAAATGTTTCCGGTTTATAATAAAGAACATCAGGATAGTTACCCCATGCGACTATTATAAAAATTGGTTCATTTTTTACTGTCCCAATCTGTGCGTGGGCGGATACGGCTCGTATGACAGGATACACTTTCCTTTCAATGTTAGTATCATGCGAAATAGTCACGTGATACCGTCTAACAGATGTTCTACTCAGATTTTATATGATTTTACCTACGAATTGTAATAAAAATGAAGGTAGTAGAGGATTTTATTCATTGTAAAGATGCAAAAGCGAAATCAATGTTACCAAGATTGATGCTTTCTTAGTGGAGTTTAAATATTCAACGATCAACGGATGCGTTATATTAAACCATGGTGAGTTCAGGATTTAAATTGAAATAGCAACTAACAAATGATGTCAGGTTCCACCTATTCCATGTAACTATGAATAAAAATAACCAGTTATTACGAAATTGTTATGAAATCAATTTTGTCTAATAATGTCATAACATAATTGAATCATATGAAGCTGAAGAATAAAATTGTTTAAACCTACCATGTATAAGGCTATTATATATTACTAGCGAAATACACACACACAGTATTCTCATTATCGCGTTACCATATTGAAATTACGAATGCATTTGAACATGCACTTTTTATGACAGTTGGATATATCTGACAAGTTGATAAAACCGTTTCACTTGCATTATGCTCTGTCACTTTCTTACACATGGGGTTCTATGTGCAGATTATAATTATGTATGTCACTCGCACCCTCTAAGTATGATTAATAAATATGATACCAACTTAATGAACTGTAATTTTTTTTTTTTTCGCCTGATGTTAAGCTGAAGGTAAAGTCTCATGAAAGAGACATTGCAAACAGTTTGTAAGGATTACCTGGTCCCAGCAATGATTACATTATTTTGATTTTGATAAGTATAAGTTTAATAGTGTCTCTTAACCTAGTGTCTCTGAAGATACCTCGCGAGCCCTGTAGGTCTGTAAAGTTAATATGAAAGTTGTTGTTTATAAGAAAATAACAGTATAAAATAATTTTTATTGCGATTTAGTTGCGATAATATTAATTATGTCATGGCCATTATTACTTGACAGGACTTTTCACAATATGGCCGATGTCACCATGCGATAGGGTGAGCATTTTGTATAGGATATAGAATAACATGCGCAAATGATAGTTATTAGAGCGGAGTGGGTGCGGCGCGTGCGCTCGTAATTGTTATAATCTTGGCACTCACGCTGCGCAGGCGACTGCGCGGTACCCGTCGCGACTTCAAGCTTCGCGGATTTCTTTCTATTGTTAATATGTAATAAACAAAAGGCATATATGTTATATACAGGGTAACACTCCCAAAGCCAAAGGCCTAGTACCTACTCCAGGTACACAACATATTGGCTTGAAAAAAAATTACGTCAAAGCAATTTTTATTCAGACCTATTTTCAATTCGTAGATACTTTTCCGGGGATTTTTTTAATGTGCCAATATTATATGTTCATACCTTACCTATTATTAAATTACTGAGATAATAATTTGTCAGGAATGAGTAGTACTTTACTTTCTAAATGATCATATTGACTCACGATGTTCAGTTTAAGAACTTAGACTGTCACTGTTGTTGGGAAGTTCAGCGTTCAAGTGAAGTAAACGTAGTAAAATCATTCTGTGAATCGTAGAATAATGTTTATAAAAACCAAAATGTCAATAAATAACGATGGGGGGGGGGGGTTAAAAAAACTGCACACACCAATAACTTTTCGATGCTTTTTGAAGTTATGTGTGTATTTATCATAGCAATAGGCTCGCCACCATTACATTGGGACCTAAACATAAACTCGTGAAATGTGGGTAGAACCTCTATCTAACCCTTCGGGGATATAGGCGTGAGTTTATGAGTTTATGTTATGTTAATGAATCCCTTGACGTGCACTACCGAGCACTATCTGTACCAAAACAAATTCCTGCGTGATGTCCACATTTTAAATATAGGAGTATAAAGTCTTATCTTATAGTCTTATACTAATACTTACACTAGAATTAGAACACTGGTTAGTCAACCAATGTTCTATTTCTAGTGTAAGTATTACCTAGTATATTGAAAATAACAACATTTCAATGAAACCCTATCCTTACATTATACTTTCTTAAATTCTCTGTGACTTATACAGTGACCTATATTTACATTCTATTCATTAAACCAACACACTATTATAAACATTGACAATACTTTTATTATAATTCGTCACATGCTAGCGTCACTACAGGCAACGTCGCGTGCGCAGGAGCACCGCCCTCGTCGCCGCCCAATGCCGCCCTAGACTCCAATTCATATCGGATTGCAATCACAAAATAATGTACTTCTTTCATTACTAAAGCGTATTATTCGTATTATTCTCGTCTCTATTTATTCGTGTTGGCAATATTGTGCTTGATTACACATACCTGTACTGTTTATTATAAGTACATACAACTTAGAGCTCTTTCCTAAATCATTTCATTTTATAGTGAGTTTTGTAAGTTGAAATCTATAAGTATTTATTTGACACAAAGATAAATTATTCAGGTGATTATTCCATAATACGGATCAACCTTTCCCTACGTTCTTCAGAAAAGTGTATTTTTCTAAATTCTAATACCGAATATTAGAAATTAAGTACTTGACGGTCTAGTTCAAATAGTTTCCTTTTTCTAAACGTCTAGCGTAGAGCAAATCAGCTCATTACCGCATTACCAGATTTAAAATGTCAAGTGATTTAAATATTCACTTTTTATGCTAGTCACTTAATCTTGAAAGTTGATAGGTTTGTAAAAAAAGTTTCACGGTTTAAATCACTGTGTCAATTTCTAACACCTAGGTTTTGTATAAAGATAGGTATGTCACTCGTACACTATGTATTTGTTACATAATTTACTATTAGGTATAGGTTAGGTGGAGTATTAAAAATGATAAAATAAGAAAAGCGATGACATTTTTAAACATGATAACATTCTTATTTACCAGCGCAAACCTTTACCGCTCCTATAATACTGTTAATTTAAAAGCTCAGTAAAATAATTAGTAATTAAATTAGAAAATTAAGTACACATTTACTAGGTAACAGTTTTAAGTTGGCACGATTGTATTAAATCAGTTATACACACATTCGTCCCCTTCAAGTGGCGTATTGTGCAATCCGAGTACACCATTGCTTGCTTCGAATAGTAGGGGTGCTATGCAACGTATCCGGTTGCAATCTTACACCAACTTCCGCTGGTACTGGAGTATCCAGATAACTGTTGGTTTAACTACAATACGCATTATTCATTTAGAATACCTACACCTCGTGAAATATACTTTTAACACAACTTTAAATAGTAGTTAGATCTTATGGCGAGGATTACCGAGAACGGGTCCATTATTAAATCAAAAAGTTGAAGGCGGGCGAAGCCACTGGTAACATCTAGTTAGTTACATTTTTATTATTTACATGCCAAGGAATTCAATTGCATACGAACTCTATATGAAGTATATTAATAGATTATTTAAGCCGATTTAAAATTGGAAAAGTGAATATTCAGACGGAAAACGTACCCGCGATAAGTCTCTTACAAAAAAAGTATACCTATAACTAGTAATAGAAACTAACTGGAAAGTTTCTCAACACCTCAATTTCAATTCCCACCATCTATTGTTAGAAATATCTACTTCTCCATAAAGCACAACCAAAGATAATCTAATAGACACAGATATCTAAAACGCTATCCATATTTCATTCACAACACGTGTGATTTGGTCTTTTGGGACAGGCGTATTGTTGACGTACTCGGATTATCTCCATTCATACTGACTCATTCATGTTTCAATAGCAGGACATCGGACGACAGTTTCCTATGCAAAATTTCGCGTAATCCCGGAATAAAGGTACCTACTCAAAATGTTTCCGCTGATCCGTTGTGCGAAGTGAGTGTTGAACCCGTCGACACAATGAACGTCGCGATATTGAGATGTTCATTTGATGCATGTCACTGTGCTTCACTGTGTTTACGGACATAATAGGATTAAGCTTCAAGAGCGAATTGTGTTTTGAAATATTGAAATTTGTTGAATGAAAGATTTTATTGGGATAACAAATTGTAACACGTTTTGAACAAGTAGGTACTTCATATAACTGAAGTGATGTGTCGAAATGTACAATATTTAACAGTATCGAGAGTCGAATTGCTTATTATATTCAATATTGTTATCAAATGAATGAATTCACTTATTTTCAAAGTGGAATTACTTCAATAATTTATGATTTTACAGGGTAAAGTACAAGTGACACTTCGTGCATAGACTACCGCAAATGACCGCATTCCATTAGGTGTGATTTCCTGAACATGATTAAGCATAGGTAATAATCATGTTCAGTAGGTTCCACATGATGGAATGCGGGTGCTTACCTTTACATAACATGTAGCCATAAGCTATGTTATCATAAGGTAAGTGAGTACTTAGTAAATAACTTATAAGATCTAAAATATTCACAAATGTATTTTAAAACTAATATTGAAGAGCATGTATTAAAAGCGTCCGGGCAATGAGTGGAGAGGAACAGGCGCGCTGAGTTCGCGGGTGTCCCGTAACCGACGCGCCGCGCCGCGACGTGCCAAACAACAAAATAAACCGGCAAACCTGTGTAATAATGGTGTTTCCACCCTGTAACAATAACTACATAATAGTCGAGAGCTTTTACGAGCTTTTGTGAGCTTGTCGAAGCTTCTACTTGGCGTTTTTTGTGATGAATGCCGCTCGTTGCGCAGCGCTTCACTTTACGACTCGAGGATATTTTATTGAATACTTACGCCGCGCTTAAGGATTTAACTTTGGCACGAAAGAGGGTCTTAAATCCGTTTACTGTTTGTACCATCATCATATTGTTTGACAGATGAAATACTTTCCTCTCGAGCAGTTGTAATTTTGTACGGAGAGGTTGGTTACACAGTGTGCATATGGATCGTGGCGGCTAACTTGAAACACGATCATGGTCTGAGACACTGACAAAGCACCGATTACCATATAAGTACGCTCTCGGTGAACGCGCTCAATGTGAGAGTGGCCTACACGACGTTCGAGATGTATTTTTCCAATTATAAAAAGATATAACGGCAATGTATAAAGATATAATAGCGGTTGTTAATTGAAAAACTTAATCGAGAATTCATATTTCATGACCGTACACATCTAAAAAACTGCTTTCTCTATTTTAGGTGCTGTTATAGATATTAAATTATCTGTGTAATTAGATATTAGTTATAAATACATGCCTCTATGCCGTTTAATGAACCATTTAATAGAGCTAAATCTCTTACAACTACATTGACGAAATGATCAAATTACCGATTAAACGAGATACACTATCCAATTTTGGTGTTAGTAACAAATCAATTTGATATTACCCATCAGGTTTAACAGGATGGTGTAGCGAATAAAGTATAATTAATATAACTTGGATATTAGGTACTGAAGCTGGACTCGCATTGCGAATAGAAAAGACGCTGTAGATATAAATGGGCGAGTCGTGGCGATAGTCCGTTGTTGAGATAAAATTAATAGCCGCTATTAAACCGCGAAACACTCCGCGGAAGACTTCATTAATTTCCCACAACGGAGTACGCCTCTAAATGCCTTAGATGATCCGCCGATAGATTTATTAATTATTAAACGTTATAGCATTTTTCTTATCTAATATGCATTCCTGTTATCTATCTACCTATGAAATTTTAAAGACATAACGCAAAACAGGTAAGCCAGGAGGACGATGTGAAGAGAGGACAGGAGGGGGAGGTGAGGTCGATAGCCGCAATAAATCAAGATATTATCTTTGCACGAGCATTACGACCACGCTGATACCAAAGGGTAAGTCGCCGGAACTCGGTTTTACGCACGTATGGAGACACGTATTGTTTAATAAATTATACCTTACTACTTTAGTATTCAGTGTTTATCTAATCACAAAGTTATTAGATATATTTATTAGGACTAAATATGTGAATGCCATAGGGCATAGCCATGGCGAACTCGCATGACAATGTACATAAACTGTTTTATTAAACCTCTCAGATAATTATAGCCGGTTGTCATAAAAAGTGCATGTTTAAATTCATTTGACATTTTGTATTTGATATTGCGGTAATGAGTAATAATTTACCATTTAAACTAGATGTTAAGAAAAAGGAAACTATTTGGACTAGGCCGTCAAGTACCTAATTTCTATTATTTCGTATTTGTATTTTGAAAAATATAATATGCTCTATTTACGCTACTAATAACAACTTTAAGCATCTAATCTAGTAGAAATACATCAAAAATTCAGATACTCTATCTATAGTTAAATACTTACAACAAAAGTTCAAATATATATATATATATATATATATATACAGCAAATAAACGCTTTGGTGTAGAATGTAAGCTTGTATATCTATTAATAAATGAACAATATAATAATAAAGTAATAAACTGGAATAATAATATAACCACACATTTCTAAGTAAATTAATTTACGAAAATTGAAACTTATTCCGAGTTGGGAAGAACATATTAATGAGAGGGAATGAGAGGGATATAGAAGAAAAGAAGAGGAAATATATGGAATTGAATAAACAGGCAAAAAAAGCGGTAGCCATTGCAAAAGCCGAGGCCCAAGACCAAATATATCATGCTCTTGACGGACCGACAGGCCAAAAGGAAATTTACCGGTTAGCGAAAGCAAGAGAAGAAAGAACGAAAGATGTAAGACATGTGAGATGTATAAAAGATGAAAACGGTAAGGTCCTAATAAAAGAAGATGATATAAGAAAGCGTTGGAAGGGGTATTTCGAAAGACTAATGAATGAAGAGAATGCTTGGAGTGGAAACGTAAAGGAGGCACAAGTAAATGTAGGTGTAGTAAAGGAGATTGATAAAGATGAAGTTAGAAAGGCGGTACGTAGCATGAAGAATGGGAAAGCCGTAGGGCCCGACGGAATTCCAGTGGAAGTGTGGAAAGCATTGAAAGAAGATGGATATATGTGGCTGACTTTATTTTTCAATAAGTTGTTGCATGAAGTGACGATTCCAAATGAATGGTGCAATAGTGCTCTAGTGCCCATCTTTAAAAATAAGGGTGATGTGCAAGACTGCGGCAACTATCGAGGAATAAAGCTGATGTCACACAGTATGAAAGTTTGGGAGAAAGTGATAGAGAAGCGTGTACGAGAGGAAAGCCAGATTACCCAAAACCAGTTTGGGTTTATGCCTGGTCGCGGGACCACAGACGCCATTTTTGCTCTCCGCCAACTATGCGAAAAGTATAGGCGTGCGCATAAAAACCTGCACATGGTGTTTGTGGATCTCGAAAAGGCTTATGACCGGGTACCCAGAACAGTTTTGTGGTGGGCCCTGAAAGAGAAAGGTGTGCCTCAGAAGTATGTAGAGTTGATCTGTGCGATGTATTGCCGATCAAGAACCTATGTAAGATCCGCTGCTGGCAACACCGACGAGTTCAGTGTAGAGGTAGGCTTACACCAGGGCTCGGCGCTAAGCCCATATCTCTTCCTGTTGATAATGGATGCTTTGACATCGGAGATACAGGAGGAGAGCCCCTGGTGTATGCTGTTCGCCGATGATATTGTCCTCGTCGGTGAAGACGGGCTTGAGGTCCAGAGTAGACTGGAGAAATGGCAGTGTACACTGGAGACCGTAGGCTTGAAAATCAGTAGAACAAAGACTGAGTATATGTTCTCTGATTTCGGCGGTCTCTCCAGTTTTACACCCATGGTGCTGGATGGTGCACCAATACCAGTCTGCTCCAACTTCCGCTACCTCGGCTCTCTTATCCAGGCAGATGGGGAAATTGATCGTGCAGTGAAGCACAGAATTGACGCAGGGTGGATGAAATGGCGGCAGGTCAAAGGCACAATATGTGATACTCAATTTCCCCTCAAGCTCAAAGGGAAAATATATAAATCGATTATTAGACCTGCCGTATTGTATGGATCGTCATGTTTGGCCTTGAAAGCGACGGATGAAAGAAAACTGCATGTAGCGGAGATGCGAATGTTAAGATGGATGTGTGGTGTGACGAGAATGGATAGAATAAGGAATGAGTATATTAGAGAACGTTTGAAGGTAGCACCTGTAGATGAAAAGTTGAGAAGTGAACGTCTGGCGTGGTATGGACATACTATGAGAAGAGATGATAACAACATAGTAAAAAAGGTCCAGAGTATTAGCGTAGAGGGCCTTACAACCAGAGGTCGGCCCAAAAAAAGATGGATGGACTGTGTGAAAGCTGATATGGCAAGGAAGGGAGTGACTGAGGAAATGACATCCGATAGGAATGTATGGAAGAGAATGACATGTTGCGCCGACCCCAAATAATTGGGACAAGGGCAGGAAGATGATGGGAAGAACATATTAACATTGGACCAATAGATACAGTCAACAGACTATATGTAGGTACAGCAAGCACTACTCTTACACATACTACCTACTTTATGTACTTTTCACAGACTTTGTAAATAAAAATAAAAATGTGTGTTGAAACATATTTATTTTATTCAGATAATCATTAGAGGTGTGTAGATACGGCACTGGCTCTTAAAATGGTCATCCAGAACGATAAGTATTACTTACCTGCCCTAATGCAAGCATGTGTAGGCACAACAGTGTACACGTGCAAACGAAATCAAAATGTATCCTGTTATAAAACACGGTGCACTTTTGAAATTCTGAAAAGATATTATTATCTAACTGCCTCATCTTAATAGAAAATCACTAGCGGGTGGATAAAAGAAGCAAAGGATGCAGTTAACCCGTTCTATTTATTTATAACACTGAATAACGGTTTTAATTGGGATAACATAAATCATACAAAATATTTTTTTTAATAGATATCATTCTAATCTTCACTTAGATATATTATCTTTTTCAACTGAACCGTGAAGATAAATTACTAACGTAAGGAAAAGGCAATAATCAGTGATAAAATAAAGCATAATTACACCCTTAACCGTATAATTTGTTAGCCATTAATTAAAATTCAACTAAAGATGAAAACAACAAAGTTGTCTGGGAATCACAAATCAAATTCAACTCGGCGATGGCCAGAGGCGCCATAAATCAGACGGGGGCTTAGGCCTTCTTAGCTTTTCTAGATAGAGATTTATCCCGTAATAACATGTTGTTTTTCACTAAATCAACCGCCGAATTATCCGGTAGAGCAGTAATGATTAATCGACGAGCTGCCGATGTAATGACGGCTGCATAGCGATGCTGGGCACGCACAACCGCATAGCGAACTCGATAGATTCTTGGCAGATCACGACTACATATTCAATGAGATTTTAGCATGCTTATATGTAATCAAGTTTTAAGTTCATAATATACGATAGTATTTCTTGCAGTCATGTCAATAAACACCCCCAAAAAGCACAGCATCCAGGACATGACATTAATCCACGGTAAACCTACCGACAATGCTAACATAAATACATATTCTGAATAATAAAATCAGAAGTGCCCGTTTCATGAGCCTTCCTGGTTTTTGGACAGAGCGGAACATGAACTTTAAACAAAATATAGGTGTTCTAACTGCACAAGCGCACTTTTCGCATAGATTCTAGGTAATCTTGGTGCTCTAAGTGAACCACACCTTTTTTTATCTACATAACTTGGTTGTTGTGGTCCCAAGCCAGGGTAATGTGACAACCAGTGCTAAATAATCCATATTGATTAAACCTTTGAGCTGATTTTGATGATGGGCTCAAGAGATAGGTAGCTACATAGTCACACACATATATGTAAGACTCGAATGCGAACGGTTTTTCAACGGCTGCTATATCCCATTATATGTGGCAATGTGCAGATGATATACCATGCTAATCACTTACCACCAGGTGGCCTGTTTACGATTATAGTAGTTTGCAAAATCTACTTAGATAACAAATAGGTACAAAAATTAATACTAACATTTGTTCGCGTTTGCGTCGTTATTATATTTTTTATAAGTACATGAAATACACGATGTTTATTATAATAGTAGTTATTACTGTGTTAAACTTCATTTGCGCTATAACTAAACTCGAATTTACATTTTGAACATAGTAGTTAGTCTGCAATAAAACCAACGTGCTAGTGGAAATAATGGCATTTTTATAGTTAAAACTAAATGGCAATACTGAAATAGAAGGATTGTTTTTTCATAACAACGCTATGTTCAGTATAAATCGATTAAACTTCTGAATATTATTATAAATCCAATTTTTAAATGTTTAGATTGACTTTGGTTCTGTTGTTTAATTTTCTTTTTAACCGATTTATAAACTTTATAGGCATTTTAATCTACTAAGGCTCGATTACTTATAGTAGAAACACAGGACAAAATATATCAACTCGCAATAAAGATGAGTTTTAACATTTTCCGCACTAAAAATTATTTGAGTTGAATTAATTTTCGCTAGTGGGATTCCGCTTAAAATCACGTGGTGCTACAGAGGGTAAGGGAAATAAAATGAAGAAGGAGAATCGTTAAAAAGGGAAAGCAATATTTCTCTGGCAATATCATCGTTGATACGACTGTATTTTTTTTTACTTTCTATCAACAGTATCTGTTGATAGAAAGTAAGGTTTACTCAATATTATGATGCCGACAAATGACTATTGAAATCACAAGCAGATCAGAAACTACAACAAAATCCTATCAAATTAAAAATAATATAAAAACAATAGGTATATTTGAAATGAAATTACAATATCTAATAAAAAATTGAGGGTTTTAATGTAACCCAAAACTCACTCACTACTAATTAAAACGCTATAGATGACCATAGCGTTTTAATGTTGTCATGATATATATGATGAGGGTATACATTTCCTTAACATATCTCTTACTAAGACAAGTAAAGTAAAAGATAAGTAAAAGAAGAAAAAAAAAATATAATGCATCTAGGAAGTGTTTAATAAGATTGCGATTGCAAAGAGGCGGGGCGGACGACTTGTTCGAGAATTTGAATAATCGCCGTATTACAAGTTAACATTATTATGAACGGTCAAATATACCGCGATTTCAACATATAATTATCTACAGCGAGCGGTCACTTGTCACTTGGTCAGGTTTTTTAATGATTTTCGCTAGCCATTTTGCCAGCGATTTGAGTTCGAAATTAGAATAATACGTGCATATTTATTTACTCGTAGTTATTCGTTTTAACATTTGCGTGTCACGATTAAACACTGTTTTGTGGATTATTGTTGAGAGGACGTCACTGATCACTATCTATTTATGCTTTATTTTAATCATGACTGTAATTCATCACTTGTAATGTAACGATGCTGTAATAACATCAACAACAGCCTATTTTTAAATAGATAGACGCCTGTGAAGTCTATGTTTTCATACAAGGTAGGTTTCCACACTCGGTGTATCAGAAAATATTCTACAAACACGTTTACTAATATTTAAATCTTATCTTGCCTAAACAACATAACATAACTACGGTTAACCACGTTTAATCACAGATATCATTGGATAAATTGAATCATTGAATATCTGTGCGTTTAAGCAACAGACTCTTTTGTATCTCCCACTCGACCCGCAAAAACAATGTCTTACTGTCACAACTTGAACACTTGTCTACTTTTTAATAAACCAGGTCGACCACTGATGCTATTGCTCCTTATACATATTTAACATACCTCGAGGAAAAATTGCAAAGAACTAGTTGATATGGAGTTGATAAGTGAGACAGTGTGGCGCGAGCGCAGAATCGTGGCGCGGACGCGGCAAAATTCCGAAGTTTGCATACGACGCCACATCACTCATATTTCAACGATAATGATAGCAAGCGAGCGTGATAATAATTGTTATTACTATGATCCACATCTGCTATTATTTTATAATTGAGGGCTTTTGGGCGAAACCCTGCAATTATAAGAAGAGCCTGCAGCAACAACAAGCAACATGCAACGAGGTGAACGAGTTTTTGCTTCGTTCCCTAAATTATAACATGTTTACTAAAATGTATTCCCTCAATAGGCCATGTGATGAATCTGCTGTTATAAGAAATTTATTAAATCTTTTTGTGTTTCAGAATAGTTTATTTCTTTACTTATTACAACTATAACTCTTACTTGTATTAATAAATTGAGATATAAAAGTTGTCCTTTAAAAATTAAGACTGATCATTGTGTCCCATTACTAGTCATTCACTTCTTTATATGCATTATATTGAAGTAAGTAGTGCTAAATTTTTCACGTCTTTTTAGGAATATTTTTGATCTGAACCTGGCTGACCTATAGGTTCATCTTTCATCCCAAATGAAAAATAAGGCTCATTCCAAGTTGTATTCGCATATTCTAATAGCAAAAATCACTATATACAAATCTGTTACGACTCGCAGTTTTCAAGTTCAAGATACATATTATATTTAATGTTTTCGACAACCGCGATCATTCGATTAAACCACAAAAATATTAATCTTTCGAATATCTACATAGCGTAAACCCGAGAACGGAGAGTTCATTATTTATTATGAATATTAGTCAATTTTTATTTAGTCAAAAAAAGCGAGCGACGCTCGGTGGGACGAGCCCGCCTGCAATTAACTGAGCCAACCCTGTAATTATGGACAGTAAATTTCTGGATGCGGCCAGGACTCGCCGCTATATTGTTCTATCTGGTCAGCTTATTGAGGATTAGCTCACCGCTGCCAGGCATCGGTCATTTGATTCCATATCTAGACGTGATCAGTGGCGGTAAGAATAAACCAGTTACTTGCGATGTCGCATTTTTATGAACGAGTTATAAGACTTACAAGTTATGCGGTGTCCGTTATAAAGAAATCTACGTCTATAGGTAGAAACTTCAATATTTTATAATAAGAAACATTTAAAAATAAAGAATAATTAATATTTCTACATCACACATACTTAGTGGTTGGATACAGACTACATATTAAAACGCTACTAACATTATTATAAGATCTGTAACTAACCTTTGTTCCACAAATAAAGAAATGATTATAATTATGATTATATATCAATTATTAAGACAGAAGGTTCACTTTTTCAGTCTAAACCAATATTTATTTTATAAAGACATAAAACTCGTAACCCTATACGCAATCTGATCTAATATACGCACATTATACCTACTTCTGATCTTCGAATAGGAACTTAAATTTAGTAACTACTTAATTAATACGCTGCTTTCGTAGCTACAGGAATAATAATAGTTGGTCAATCGCTCCCCTATTGTAGAGTGACCGTTAAAACGTTGAAAACTGTACTATCGAGGAAGAAGGAAAGTTTCAACTTAATTACATGATACCTTTATCTCTGGCGAAGATCAGACTATGTATTCTAATTGGCTTCATATTATTATATAAATAATTTCGAAATGACTTAAAGGAGGCCCTTCTTTACGTATTAATAAACTATACGTACCTACATGGAGAACGAGAATTTATAAAGGTACCTATACTAAGATGGTTAGGGCACGCAGAACGAATGTCTACTGAGTGAATGACACCAAGTATTTTATTTAAGGACTGTGTAATGTAAGTGGGCAGGTAGATCAAACGTGGCCTGATCACGTTCAAGATGTATTGAAGAAAGAACATGTCAAAAGCATTCAAAACCGGCGGGCTACCATAAAATACCTATAGCAAATGAAGCTTATGAACTTGTGAAGTCTGTAATACCAGAAGCTGATAAAGGTGCGTCCATATTTGTGACATGAACAGCGAACCAGAGAGCTTGGTATCAAGACGTGACGCTGAGCATCTACGTAACAGCTTGTGACACACGGGCACACAAAGAGTTGTTGACTAAGATGTAAGGACTCGACGCATGGTATTGAACTTGCTTCAGAAGTACAGAGTGTCTAGACACTCAATTATCTATACATAGGGTTTAAATACAGTAACTAACGACACCCACTGACAAAAATAATGTTGTACAAATTTGTAGTTAACTATTAACTAATATAATAGTCTAGACAAGACAAATGGTCTATATGTCTTTGTAATGCCTTTGATTCTTAACCTACCTTATATAAGTAATCTTATATTATGAATGAAGGTAACCATGAAGTCATGGGTTTACTTACCCCCTTCATTGATCAAGTAACAACTGGTAAATTTTACGAAGCATTTGAACTTTGTTTAACTAATTTATATAAACCATTGTTCGGATACCCGTTGAATGCAGATTGCCTTCAACCGGACGGGTCGATAGGGAGGCTTATGTTCAGCAGTAGATCTCATATGCTGAAATGATGATGATAAAACCATCGTTCACACATGAAATTATGATTCACACATAAAACTAAATTTGATTGAATTCCGAAACATCGCTTGGAATTGAAGCTGATGTTGGCCACATGAAAGTCATGAAACCCTTTCTGATACAGTCGGGGAAGGTACACCAAGAATCATAATTAGTCAAATTGAAGAAAAACATGGTTAATAGTTTTTATTGAAAAGTCTATGGCTTGTAATACACAGAAAAAAGTATTTCAGAAGTTTTTACCTTTAAGCCTTCAGTATGGAATGAAAGAACCATTATATAATGGTCACGAATATAACCTATAAGGTTTAAATTGTATAAAAATCATATATTTCATAAGTAAATATTACACATTGCATTTGTTAAATGGGTGCCATGTGATCGCATGTAAATACAGTGATAATTATACCGTCTGGTATGAAGTAGTAACTTATAAGTTTATATGTTCATAAAAGTGAAAATTTTGTTCGTGTTCTTGTATTTTATACTAAAATACTATACAAAGACGCGACCTACAACACTTTTTGTCTATGTTAACCAGGCGAAGGTCTAAACTAGTAAATAATTTGTAATCGTTTACAAAATCGTCCTTGAAATAAAACAAAAGAAACTAAGTATGTAAGATGTCATGTTTGACAAAATTAACATTGTCGATAGAATGTAAGTAATGTATTCATAACAGAAAATAAGTATCGATATTGAAGCGAGTGATCTTTGACCCCCATTCATTGACAATTAGAGCCGGGTGAGCATGGCACACATGTCGTGTCGTTGTCGTGATTTCGAGACACAATGGCATTCACGTCATGACGAAGCAGAATGTGGGCCATTCATACTCTTTACACCACACACGAATGCCGCTTCTCTATTTTTAGTACGACAAAAATTGTAACGTTTGCCTGCTATTTTAATTTATAGATCACTAGTTGTTGTGTCAATATCTACTTTAAATACTGAAGGAAGGAACAGAAACTATATCACATAAATATGTGCGTACATAATGGAATAAAGGCTTGCATTCTTGGAATAGAAGTATCTCATGTGTATGTACAGGCTATAAGACGCATAATACAATACAAAGATAGCATTCGTTCAAATCACATATAACTTATCTGCTATTCAAATAGACGAGCTCGGTTTATTCGAGTCAGATTCGTGTTTGCCAATGATTTTCGATAAATTGTATACCAAGAACTGTTAAATATAAAAGTCTTAAAAATACTTGTGGACTAGTAAAATCAATTAATCGCCATTTAAAATGAACAGAATAAATCCACGTGCACCTTGTCCCAATAAGAGCTGGCCAAAAAAACAATGACCAATGTAGGCATGATCGGCACAAGCACCGCGAATGGCGACCTGCGACCCGCGATTTACATACAATGTTGATGCGTGGGCGCATCTACATGCGCATTCTTCGTACACGTGTGCTTGGACGCTTCGAGTTTTATTTTGTCGTAAATAGTAATTACAATTATTATAAATAGTAGGTATTAAAATAGTGGTCATTTCATTGTATTGTTATCGCCATTACAATTCTTGTTGCCATTCACTTTGCGATGCCTCACCATCATGACGTTACTTGCGGTGCATCCAAGTCTTATATAAAGCATGCAACTTATTCCTGTGCTTAGGGTTGGCTTCTCTTTAACTATTCGCAAATTCAGCGAATCAATATAGTATAATCTAGCGAATTTCAAGAACTAATGTACTCCTAGAACATAATTCACAGAACGCAATCATGTTGGCATGTTTATTTGAATCGACAATTTTTCAACGCGCCCGCACCGCAATGCAGTTGCCAGGAAGATTTATTGCATGAGAGAGGAGTTGTCCCTCGCGTCGACTCGAATCAGGCACAGTGATTAATGTCCTGATCTATTTACTGCCCGCGTAGCCCCAGGATAGATACTAGGAAACAACTATACCTATTATCTGATACAATGATTATTTAACCTTGAATGACTTAACAGGAGCATACTGTGTGTGTGTGTCCTTCTCTGATAAAGCTATCATAATATTCAGTAAGTACCTACTCATAATTTAGTGATATACGTAGATAATTTTTATTAGACTTCAATACCTGATGTTCTTCGTCCAATATTGATGTACACTTGACTAGTAAAACTAAACGAAAAATAATTTTAATAACATAAAACATGCTGTAAGGAATATAACAGGAAATATTAATGCAATAAGCGTATGGCGTTTTCTACTGACAATTTAATGATTTCTGCCTGATAAATTAGTGGCCAGCCATAACAAAAGAGACAACGACACACAACTTATATCTCAAATGAATATATTCTACCTTTTTCTTCAATACCAATAACAGTCATTATTGTATTTTTAGATTGTAAACTGACATGACTGACAAACGCCTTTCGGCAATAAATTGTGAGACAGCAAATGATATATAGGACAAAGACCAATACATATACCTATATCTTTCATAGAATGGCTAAATCACTTTCATTAAACAGTTAAAGAAGATTTTTGATAGGAAAAAAGAACCAATAGCCCGATTCTTGCTTCGGTACTGTAGATCATTCTCTCTCGGACTTTAATTTGGTAGCTTATCAAAAAAGTACACGCAATAATAAATTTTTCTACTCTATTTTCTAAAAATATTTCTAGTATACCTATTTCAATCAATGTAATGCATGTCAATACTTCCTTAATTCTCTAAATATAAAATCTTATCTTGCTTCAGTTCATAATATGTACTTAACACTTTTGAATTTGATCAAACATTGCAAACAAATATAATAATTCATCACGGCACATTATGAAGCCAAGTGCCATAACTAAACGCGACATTTTCTCATGGCGCGCTCGCGTAGGGTGCCGAGGGTTAGTTGACCGCATTACCAGCGCGACAACGCTGCTTCACCCCCGGGGACTATTTATCAAATGATCATTTGATTTTCTTGTGTTTGATCACTGAACACATTACAATTTGCAACAGCTCTCGAAGAGTGGTAGCTTCACTTTATGCGATTTTTTTATTGCGTAACAAAGTATGTGTTACTGAAAAAATCTAAAATTATGAAACAGAAAATTGAGTAAATAATATTCAACGTTTAAGGAGTTGGTTCTGATTAAGGAGTCGTCCTTGCGAGCGAGAGATTTGCCAGATTTAGTATTGATAATGTGGGTCAAGTACAATTCAGAAACCTAGGTACCCATACGCCACTATCACCTACTTTAAAATCAACTGACTTTCAGAACTAAAATGCACCGAAAAGTTGAAAAAATATTGTAAGTACCTACATATACTTCAAAACATAAAAATACGCGTAAACCTTTTGTTCAAGTTGGTACCAAAGTGGAACATTTAGGCGCACGATGGAGGACCGGAACATAAATAATATATCTGAATTAAGAACCTCCTCCTTTTTTGGAAGTCGGAAAAAATACAAACGATAGAATCGAACCTGCATTGAACCAATTCCAACTAAAATCGAAACTTTCATCCTAGTTCGTCGCACCCTCACCCTCTGCCGGGGATACGTCTTATAAAATACGATCTGTTTTGATTGTGGCCTGGGGCACAAATCAATTAGGCTCCCCTTGGCCTCCCGCGGCGGAGCGGCCGCGACACCCGAACCAGTGGCTCGTTTTATGACACATCTCCCAAAGCACCGAAGAGCGATTCATTAACATTCACCGACTTTATTAGCACCAATTGAGACTCACTCATTATTATCGCCGATTGGTTATTTTATTGCGCCGTAAATCAACGTGCAGTTTGAAGCAAATTGCGCGGTGACGCTTACAAAAATGTACTCATAATATTCTCAGTTTTGTTTAAGGAAGACATGATAGTATCAGAGAATCTATTTAGGCAAGTATAGAATACTTTTGAATCCTTTAAAATTGCCTTCCAATCAATCAACAGATGAAAACAATCAGAAGAACGATACGTATTATTAGAAACGCTTCTTAAAATCAGATTCCTAATTTCCAGTGTTTTTATAAAAATCACGACAATATCACTAAACGTAGCACCGTAGCGTTGCTTTTGTTTAAGAACCACCAAACTCACATGCAGTCAAGATAATTTTAAACACACGCTCTAGTCATTAAGCGTATCGATTTCCTATTAATCTTCAATTTAATATACAATCTAATATAGAAAATAATGACGTAATAGAGGCCGCCGGCGACAGGGTCGTTTCCCACGCGGCGCGGACAATTTTTATAGTTCCTTTTTTATAAAGATGAAAATAAATTAAGTTTCGGTAATCAGACGCCGCCTGATTCCTGACCCGCTTCTTCGCAATATTTTCTAAAAGCTATTACAAATACATTTATATTACCACACAAAAAAGCTCTCGGGCAATTTTCGCCACATAATGAGGCCATTATGGGGAATTTTGTTTTACCAACATAATAACACCGCCTTTTATTCGGACGATCCCGTCTGCAAAGGACTTCGCGTTTTAAAGGACAATATTATTCCAGACTTGATGAGATTTTCGTGCTAAAATTTTAAGACTAAATTGGCATCATTATGTATTTAACGCTGCGGATTAAGATAACAGCGGGCAAATAGGTCAGTAACCAAGTTGTTGGAATAACATGTTTATTGTCTACCTAAATGCATAACATATAACAAATCAAAGCCCTCAAATTGTGAACTGTGTAACATAACCCTGATACAATTACGAAGGATCCAGTTCAAGCAGCAAAGTGAATCTCTGGCTTCGAGGCATCCGACAGGGATTTAATACTAAGATGATGATAATGATAAGCAGTAGGTACTTTAATTGTAAATTTTGGAACAAAAAACGAATATATGGTCAAAATGTATGGATACAATAGGTTTACCAAATAATTGTGCCAATACCCGGTTTTCGCTAGCCATATATCATGCAATGCGAAAGTTTAACAGTGAGTATCATAAGCGAATAATTTTCAATTAGGCTTGTTATATTAAAAGAGTTACACTTATGAATATTTGAAAAAGTTCTATATAGGTTTGCGAAACTGACATTCCGAAACTGCCAGTTTTCGGTTTTCAGGGCAAATCTTCAGAAGCGGAAATCCTGTGGAAAGTGAAAACATGTAAGAAACAGACAAATGATAGCATTTGTCTGTTTCTTACATGTGCAGCTCAAAAAATCTAATTATAAATCGACACAAAGATATCTAATTGTCACAAAGTAACCCCCCCCCCAGCTTACGGTATCTCGTCACATACTACACTAAAACATGTAGAAAACATCACTAAAAGACTTACGAACGTCAGTCGTTTGTGAAAAAAGAGTACCTAAACTTTTTTTTCACTAACTAATTCGTAACCCCTGCTTACAATAGATTTATTACGTAGTTAGGTTGTCTATGTGCAAGTTGGGCAGCTGGGTGCTCTGTAATGGTGCAATCGTGAGCTGTCCATTACTCCGTCACCGCGTGCGCACCCGACCTGCAGCCTCTCTAGATCACGCTCTACTTTACCTAGATACTCCAGATATAAATTATTAGTGGAAGCTGTGACTTATACAAGCTATAGAACAGTACAGTGGTAATATTAGGTGGGTAACTTTTAAAGTTGACATAAGATAATAGATGTTATGTCTAGGTAAAGTGATTCATTTTTTTTTGTCTCTCCGTAATAATATCTAGTGTTAATGTTAGGTGCCTGGCCTAGTATCTGGGTATCAGACGCGGACCTAGTATCTGCGGTTGATCAGATTGTATAATATTATAACATATCCTTGTTTTCATTATTTGAAAACTTGTGAAAAGAAACCAATAAACACAACAGAAAACTTAAATACCTGTTAAATATTATTCTGCATTTGAACATTTACAAATAAAATATTTATTAGCTTTATTTCTAAACAAAAATAATACAAAAAGCTAAACTCTTCACGTCTAAACTTTTAAAGTCATACCAGTGAAGATGAAAACGTCGAACAAAAACTTCAATCACGAAAGATGGTTAAAACGTTATCGAGCAACGATTACAAGAACACGTGACGTCCGAGACCAACGGATTAATTCCGTTACAAGATCGAAGCACCCTAATTATTACATTATTGTGGTTCGTCTATTCAAACTTAAAGAGGTAGTAGATTGAGTTGATTTTAGCACGTCGTAAGAGCGCATGCGCGGGCTTGGCGCTCGCGCCGCCGTTCGCCGCTCCCGACATTATCCTTGTAATTGGTGATTTTATGCAATTTATGGCGATTCTCGCAATTTACGAGCAGCGGACAAGTGGACGATACTGAGATCTTTACCCGGAATATGATGAAATTCAGTTTCAATTAAAATTCCATATTCCGCAAAGTATCCAGTAATTATATTCCATTAGGTAGACAACGTTAAGGATATTGATAATCATATTGTGCAGTTTTTGCAGTTTACCTATTTATTGAGGTAAAAACTTCTTTGGACGCGTTACGCAGTTTTCATAAAAGAATATTTCAAAACGAGGAAAATTTTTATGTCATTTGACCTGACGTCACGCTCCGAAATGGTGGGACCGATAGGATGTGCTTCGCCCATTCTGTTATAAATTCTAATAGCCAGTAGGCATGATCATGCATACTGGCTATATATATAGGTACACCATCGAAACTTCTCACAACACGTTCTCACTTAAACTATTTCACTTGGTATTTCATGTTTTTATATCATACCTAGTATTACACCAATTTTATTTCACGTTATATTTTGTGGCAGCGAATACAAGCAACTAGTGACTACCTACCTACTACTCGTACTAATGTGTACAAGTGCAATCGCCGAATCTTTTTGTGTGTCTCCATCCTTTGTCTATGGTCTCAATAAACGTCGTGACAATCTGTCAATCAGTAGGCATTTGACAAATAAAATTGAGAAAATTCACACGTGACACCTATTTGACTGACAACTTTTTTACGCGCTTTGTGAATAAATATTTTTTATACTGATTGTTTTCACTTCAGTCGACACTGCCACAGTTTGTATTATGTGACTTTTACAATATAATCCAACAGAACTATTGATAGATAATTAATATTGATTACTGTATTTGATTGATTTCGTTTAGATTTATTTTTGTGGATACTCAAATAACGAAGTAAAGGTTTTACCCGGTTGAACCGGTTTGCTGTAAAATCACCTAAAACATTGTCTCAATCGAAAATACAACAATACAATATACCTACAAATAATTTACAATTGTTAAGTATTTAACAAGAAGAATCTCTTGAAGATACTACAAACCTTCAATAACGTTTAGACTTATTAATGATACCGACTTCCTAAGCTTTGTGAAGTTACTTCTAATAAATGAATTATTATTTTGTTCAAATTTAACAAGTATGTGTAATTAGCAGTTTTTGAAAACGTTGAAACAATACCTAATGTTGGTTTCCAGGTTCTACACAACATCGAATATTACGAAGAACCTACTTATAATTTTTTTTTAAATACCTTATATTACCATATAGATACCTACAGCAAATGGCCAAAGCTTACTACTGAGTAAAGACAAGAATCATTGATTCTGTATGATCTACACAAGACCATTTCATTTACATGATTCAGATATCGATTCAAGTATTGATAAACTTAATTAAACTAGGGAATGAACAAATTTATTATGATTACAAGTGCCGATAGAATCAATATAACTATGCATGTTATGGGCTATAAATACCGCGGAACATTACACTAAATATGCAAGACTAAACCTACAACTACGATATTTTGAATAATTCTATACTTACACAGAATACTTAATAGTACCATGTACCTACTAGAATTGTCAATTTGTGAATAAAAACTGAACATGAACTACATTGCATATACGATAAAACGTTAAGTGCCTACTTAGTTAATAAAATAAAAGATATAACTTCGAAATTCAATTTCAAAATTTGTATATAACAAGTTTTGAACATTTTAAACTTGGAAATAATAGACTAGATACAGGAAAAAGAAAGTGATTGAGATAGACGATTGTATAAATTAAAATAAAATATAAGGCGATAGAGTAACAACGAAATTCCACGGTACGAGGTTTTTTGAACACAGGCGCTTCCCGATCCGGGAAAAATGTACTCATATACATATTCTATTCAAGTAAATTACCATTGAAAATTTAATTAGCGGTAATCGGTAGGCCAACGGGGTTACGATGAAGAAAACTTCTGTAAAAATCCCCCTGGGCCCTGGAGCGAGCGTTGCTACGAGGCCGAGGTTGAGTAGCACGCTTGCTGTTGTTCTGATTGATGAAATTATATTTAATTGTTGAACCCTATCAGCAAATCTATTTTAGGAGTCTTCTTCCCCATTTTATATCAATATTCTGTGGTTTTCACACTAGGTAAATATAGAATAAACAGTAAAAGCCTTCCCGTAAAGGGGATGTAGCCTTCCCGAAGAGCGAAACCTATGCTCGGGCCCTTCCCGTGAGTAGCATGAAACAAATTACTACACCACGATGGCAACTCAAAAATGCCGTCGATTCGACAGAAGAAGAAGAACAGTAAAAGTATACATTTCTCAAAAATAATTATGAAAATTATCTTGTATCATTGTAAGATGCAGGTCCATCAGTAACCATGCCCTACTTACGTGGTCAATACCTACTTATGAATATTTTAGTGAGTTTCATTAAAATTTTGGTGAAATAATTATTCGTAAATTATAATTCTATAATTTGATATGGGATGTGGTCCTTGAGCAATAAATTTCACATAATTTAATGCAGTGGACGAGAGCTCACGTCGTAGCAGCAACGCGTACGCATGCTGTCAAGATAAATATTGCATACATAATAACCACTTTCATGTACAAGTTATCATAATAACACTGTGACATAAACATCTACGGTTGATTAAATAATGTGTTTCTTAAAATAAATAATATCATTTTACAAAATTAAAGAGTCGTTTCACATTTTTTTATTAATATTATAAATATGTGAGCCATTGTGAGAGGACTGACTTTACAGAAATGGCTTTTAAAGGAGTATTTTGTTCGGTTTGAAAAGTACCTCGTGTGGTTGAAGATGTGATTGCAAGATCGTATCGATATAATCGATCACGAAAATGAGAACAGTGGATGTTCTCATCTTCGTGTTTCGAATACTACCGAAACCTGTTATTAATTAATATAGGTTCATAAGGATAAGGACCTCTAGATTCTTGTATTGTATTGTATTGGTATAGTCATTATTTCTTGTATTGTATTGACATATATCATTAGTCAGACGCTACCGTCTACCTAGTCCTACAATGAAACACACCTATGACATTTTGAATACATTTTAACTAGGTATCTCATCTAGACATACACACAGACATATGCTCATGCCCGTAATCCCCGAAGGGGTAAGCAGAGGTGTAATTAAACACCCACATTTCGCCAACCATGATTTTCGCTCCCAGTCACTTTGTCGTCGCAATCAGACACTTGGTAAATAAATGGATATTCCTAATCAAAAATTTAACAGCTTAATAAATTTGGAAAATATTTTAAATCGCAAGGAAATTACTTACGTGCTTAGCCGCACACGCATCTAGAGTCCACTAATAATGTATTTGGCAGACGAACTTGCCTAAAGTAATCCCTTGTGATGTGACAGTTGCGAACTAATTATCATCTATCTCTAAGATAGCCTATGGAGCATACATATGAAAGAGTTTATACTTACTTATACCATAAAATAGTAATTGTATAACTCTGCTTTTACCTCAGTACCTATTTGTAAAAAATATTAACCAAGTGAAGTAATGGGCAGCTACATTCAGAGAATAATATGTAAACGGGAATTAACGCGATCATGGTATAGGTGTATACACCTTACCTTTGGAATGCCTGACGTTTTATAATCATGGGATGCCAAAGTTTAAAAGTTAATACATTCAGAGAAGTTTTTAGTTCGTTTTTTGAACAAAATCAAAATTAACATTCCGAATATGTAACTTTACCATTTGACACAATTTATGAAACAAATGTATAAGTAAATAACCATAACAATCTGATATTTGATTAAAACTAAACATAAATCAGCACAACGATTAGATATCTACAAATTTGTCAAATGTGACAAATTTATCGACGTTACAATATACGAATCTAGGTAGCGTTATTATAAAAGTTGTACGACAACTCGGCATAAGGCGAATAAGCGTCTCGTCCGAAATAGCTCGGCCAGATATCCGCCGTTCTTATGACAGCCCGACCGATATTTATGTCGCACGGCCCCGCCCACCGCCGTGGCTCCATTCAGCCTGTTTGTATTTATTTCGTGCCTATTTATTTGTATTTGCCTTCGCTTTTGAATAATGCATGAGCGGAGCGTTTCCGTGGTGTGTAGGCAGCGTGACGCCGCGCTTGTCGCAAGTCCCTCGGCGTTTTAAGCGCGGGTCATCTTTGTGAGTTTCAAACACCGGTAAAGTTTGCTCTCAGCGATTTTCAATTTGTGGTCAGTAATGTTGATGCCGATGCTTTAGTATAAAGAGCGTATTTTTACGTAAAGTTTGTAGTAAACTGATGATGGTGCCGGAATTAAAAAAAAGAAATGGGTCTTGTTAAGTATTATGTCCTTTTTAATACAAACCTAATTCAAACTACCGTTCATTGGGATTTTGAACTTCAAAATTCAGTACGACAGTCAAACTATGCTCTTCAACTCACAATTAGATAGTTATTATACGGTTATTATCCTCTAATTTTTAAACCCCTTAGCCATAACGTAAACATATTTGATGGTTTGAAAATCATTTCTCCTAGAAAACGTAAGTACCTACATAGTTAAAGCACTGCCTAGAGAATGGTATACTTATAGGTATTTATTTTTCAAATATTATATCTTATATGTAGATTGAAAAACGATTAAATTAACAACCATGCTTAATATCATTTTCTTGAATCAAATACATATTTTCGATTAAATCATTCGACTATCCACAACACAAATCAACGTTAAATTAGATTTCACCTTTGGTATCGAGTTCTCACGGAGTTAATTAACATCGGGTGTGGATTAACGGAATTAATTATCGATAAGAGTATTCGATTGGTGGATGCGTTCCTTTATTATTTGTTAAGTAAATCACATGGTATCGGGCTGTATCGATTGGCTCCGCCCGCCGCTATTTACAACTGTGGCCGTTGCGTCAACCGGCTTGCGGTGATATCACGCTTTGTCTCGACATTACTCCCTTCACAGAACAATTATAAAATTCCTCCACCTACATGTGTGAATGTTGCGTGTGGCAAAAATATGAATAGGGTTAACTTTCCTTTCAACTCTTAGTATTCTGAAAAGGGTAGGTGTTCATAATTAGATTTGGAAAAACAAGTAAATTAAATATTTCCAAACCGTTCAAAAATTGTTCCAACCAATAAATAACCCTTTGTATAAAGGCAGTGCAAGACTTCAGGAAAATGGTATCTACCTGAACATTCAATAGCAGCGTAGCTAGTTGAAATTATAGGAATATGGATTACTAGGGAGCGATTGTTCACCATCACACTAAAAGAACAATTCGAAGTTCGCCACTGTAGTGATCAAATGGTTTGTAATATTGATCAATCCATATGCCAGGCCATCCACCCAAAGAGTGTGCTGGAATCGGATGCCGTTTCTAGCCCACGGGGCACCTAGGGCTATCTATTAGGTGCATCCCTAGGTATTCTCTAAATATTATTGTCAAGCCACAAACGTAACACTCACTATAAATTATCTTCCTCGCATTCCAAACGGAGAGCGCAATACTGTTGCAAATCAATCGCGCCGCCACACGCAACAAATAAATCATAGTTAATAACGAACACGCGACATTATTCAACCACTTTGTACTCGATTACCGATATAAAAATGAACTTATGCAAAGACGTTATAATACCTACCATTATATTGACAACGTGCAATTGTTACGACTTATAATTATCGTCCGACTTTTACGAAATCGTCTATCAACATCAATTAATTAGCATTGCAATCGTACAACTGTTCCTTTCAGCAGTTTCAACACAGGTAAGTCAAGTTTGTTATACTTTATTTGCAAGCTGTCGACTTACCTATAATTAAACTAGAGTATAATGGTTATTAAGTTTTCAATTTTACTCACAATGTAGATTACATGAATGAACTTACGTGAAATAAGTCATCTATTATGTAAATAACTAGGTAAGATAATCTTGTAAGAACAGACAGTAAATGTAAATATTTTGTAATAATAAAGAGTCATAGCGTAGTTTAGGGAAGTATAGCTAAGATTAGCGAAGATTAGCAAAGATTGGCGAAAATTAGCTAAGATTAGTGAAGGTTTGCAAAGTGAATTTATACGGTAAGGATGAATCGATAACCAACCTAAAGCCTATGTACGGTATGTATTTCAATCAGGTTGAACACATATCCCAAGGATCGGTTATAGGTATTTGCAACCGGTGAGCAAATATTACGAAAACTATCGTGAAAGTATGATTTCTACTTTCACAATTGTTTTGCACCAGTGCAGTGGAGAGATATTGCCGTATAACTAAACAGAATCTAGAGTACTTAATCTTTCTGCATATTTAGAGGGTAATTCTAAAATCCAAATTTTATGTGGGTATCTACATTGTTAATTAAAAATCATCTGAGATACATATTTTCTTATAGCGAAAGCATGTTCAGGAACATATCGGCCCCTTTTCTTGCCAGTCGCGTGCTGATCATTAACAAAAACATACAGCAAAGTTATGTTTATTAAGAAAAACAAATCTCATACTAAATCTTTCAACAATTTATGTATTTCATTTATTCAATTATTACATAATTTCATACATACATCATACATACATCCATCATACATACTAATATTCGACTGAATTTATCCTGTAAACCCAGATAGAGTTGATGTAGGATAACCAATTTTAATATGATTTATCCATAATTATCTTAAATGTAATAAGTAGGTTTATTATGTTTAAACAAATGTGTTCATATAATAGTAAAGTAGAAAATTTACCACAACCACTTTATTGCAAGCCTAACACTTCAGCAATTACACCTACCTGCAACCGCAATTCATGCAAAAAATTATTTAGGTTCAATGCACTATCTGTTTGGAAATACCTGTTTCTGCATGGATCATAAAAAAATGTTTATTGTACCAAGTTATAAACGTCAACTGAACACTTGGGCAAACCGTCAGATTTCAAATATTAGTACATTCCAAAAGATAATGAGAACACTTATGGTTGGTATAATTTTACCATCTGACAGCGTAATGGATGTAATAAAAAGCAACACGTGCTAGTATCGCATGATGGCAGCAACGAACATACGATTGTATATAAGACAATTGGATGGTTGTTAAATGTCGGTCATCAGAGAATCTGTTCCGTATACAACAGAATGTTTTATTGATTGTACTCACTCAAAATTCAACTCACGGTAATACTATACATAAATAATATGTAATAAATAATATTATACATATGTATTACCGCGTCCAACTTGAACTTATTCAACCCCTAAAGTTACAGCTGGCTGCAAGGAACGCATCGCAAATTAATATACTTATTTATCGGTCTTAGGCCCTATGTCCACTGGAGTAAACGAGTCCTTAAGTGGATACCGCGAGAAATTAAACGTAAGGTGGGACTTCTCGCAGCCAGGGACCGATTACCTGAAAAAGGCAACCGGAAACGGGCTGGATGCGAATGGCAGAGGATCGCGAGAAATGGGTGACAATGGCCCATGAAAGAAGCCTATCTTAAGATAGGCCTATCTTAAGATAGGCTTCTTTCATGGGTAACTCTTCTTTCTTCCTCTTTCTGTTAACTAACATCATCACCTTTATTGAGACTCAAAAAAGCTTGACTTTACGTTGCATATTATGTGAGTATTATTCAACAATAGAGAATTAAGCTACGTACCATTTTCTTGATTTATTTGACCAGAATCTATCAAAAGTGCCACTCATCTTAGGAATAGTTCTTCGCACCTGAAAGACTAATTCTCAAAATATACGAGTAGGTGTACCTACGTACCTAATTCGTTTAGATTATTATCGTTCAAGTATTAGAATTAAGTAACTAACAATAATTTATGTTGAGTAGATAAGACTATCTAGAACGCGGACGTGACTTGTTTTGTGGTCGGAAATTACTGAACCTTTATCAGACAACGTAGATTGGTTCTGTTTTATACCTAGAATTGTTTACGTTCTCAAAAAAAATGCCTACTAATTAACAGCATACTTAAGAACTTAAAATAAAACTTACCTAATTAATAATTTTATTTTAAGTACCTTTTATTGTAAAGCTTTTATTTTTGTCTGTATAAATTGTACTGAAATGCGATTCCAAACAATGTATCGCTGATATCGTATGTACCATTGTGAAGTACTTTTAAGATCCACAAACATTTTTTCCACCTAGATTTTTTTTATTTACAAACTGGTGCAACAATCAATTTATTTTTTGTAATACTTTTTTTTTGCAAGTTTTTTTGATGTTATGTAATAACTCGTACATAACCACAATGAATAAAGAGTTTGGTCACAGGTTTGAGCTCTTTCTGAACATTCATTTTCCAAACTAAATCGGCTCATTGCATTTCTTCAGAGTCAAAGGTAACAAAGGCAACATTTACTCGTCGTTGTCATGACAACCCTCAGTCTCTCGCTCCGCTACCTCTCTTCAGTTTATGTGTTCATTAAGTGCTCCCATCTTATTTATATCCCCATGGGCTATTGTTACTGCACGAGAATTAGGTAGCTTTTGTCTACAGCTGACTTTGCACCCTGTGAGGGCACCGCCAACATTAAGTGGGACTTATTTATTTCCGAGGTTTAAGGGTGCGACGCTTGAACACTGAACACAGCCATTTATCTAACCAATACAGAGGAAATAGCTAGTTGCCCACGTATAAATATATTCTTAACTATATTAAAATATAAAAGAAGACAAATAGAAAATCTTCAATGTCGATTTTTTCGTACTGGTTCACCAGTCTCAGAAGAATGTAACTGTCACAAATGTATGATTAACGTATCGTGCCGTTTACATTCCTTGACGGCGACCGCCCGTTACAAGTTCATCCAATTTAAATTTAGCACGGCGCGTGCCGTTCACAGGAGTCTCAGGGGATGGCGAAGGAAGCGGGGTTGACTGCCGGAGGCGGGACGCTCTACCATCACTCAAGTGACGAAAATTGACGGAAAATGGGCGGACACCGCTTGGCCGCGACGTCATCAATTACCGCGTCCCGACGGTGACCGGCGGCGTGCAGTTTCAAAGACATCACCGAGATGCGCATACCTAATATACATTCTAAACGTCTGCCGATTCTGAGAAAAAATATGCGAAAACACTCCGTGAATAAAGTATACCAGTTTTCATTATACTGCATTCAGGAAGGTATGGATAGTAGCTGAACGCACGTTCACCGCGCAATCTTAGCCGATATCTCAGACAAGGATTATTGAGATGCAATCTAGAAGCTATAGATCGCTCGATAATTTGATCTAACTGCGCTTGCTATTGCGCAACCAGTCATCAGATGAAACCGTCGATATCTCGATGATACCTTTATTAAATGGTAGCTAGAGCGCACCACTGTTCAGATACCCATAATTCACTTTTGTAATGAATTTGTACGTAGGTTCTTCAAATAGCAACCTCGGATAAGTTTACCTAGTAATACAGATAACTAGATGTAAAGAGCAAACCTAACCGCAAATAAAACTTTGGAGCGGTACTTTAACTGGGTTGTTTGCTTACGTTTTCTCGAGAACGAGCGAACGCAGGAAGCCGCAAGCAGGCAGGGTAAAAGCTCGGCGATCGATTTTGAAAATTGCCCATAATTAGTATGTATCTGACTCGTTCGGACGACTGTGCGTTTAAAAGTCGGAACTCAACCACAGTCTGCACAATATTCCAGTAGCGTTTACCGAGTAACGGCAGGCGAAGACGACGGACACAAATTGCCGGAGGAGCTGCCACTACGCAAATTGTACACAAAGGGCTTGATCAATTGTTCTTCATGTAAACATCTTGACAATCGAATGTCTGTCAAAGATTCTTCACGTGATGATTCAACATTCACGTGTAATTGCTTAGATTTCAATGGATTCGTTTAGGTACATAAAGAAATTTGCCCTCCTCCAAACAAACACTAATAATTTTAGTATAAAGTAAACGGCTATCTTAACGCGAAACAACTGATCATACTGTTGCTACACCCACACTCCGACCGCGTATTTATTGATATGGCTATATACGAGACCATTAACATCGAGGCATCGCCTTTCGATTTTGATGACACCAATTTTCATTTTATCGATTCTTTTAGACATAATGTCGTGATATTCGAAAATAATGAGTATTGACATTATCACTGGCACCTCAGGTTTGGTTATATATCATCGAGCTACAGACAGATAGGTATTACCTAGTGATTACCAAAGCTACTCATTCGCCCTTGATGTGAGTACCAAGCAGGCGCCCGTCAGTCGCGTCTGTGAATAAATTATTTCGAATCTAGATAATGCTTGTATTGGTAGCAACGAGTCACGTCTGAGACATTTGATCGTGTAACAAGAAGTGAGGTGTTTGTGCATGCTGGCCTGTAATGGGGGCGTAATTACGCAGGCATTATCACGTGACCCCATGTTGCGGTTGGTCAGACAGTCCAAACAGTGCGTCGCCGCTGGGCAATGCCTTAATGGACACAACATAGCTCAACCTACATTCATATATGACAGCACATTTTATGGATCGAACTAGGGGCTAACTATCACTATAAAAACAAACAATGTCTTTGAAAATGTAGTTGTTCGTAATGGGTATTTGTCGTGTAGACACACAGAAGATATGTATAATATTGCGCATTAAATGGACGTTTGTATTCACTTTTCAGTTATTGGCCATTCCTTTTGAGTAATTAAGTTGTCGCGAATAATTGGTTGACCCGATTAAACCTGTCTATCCAATTAGAATCATGAATATGTATTGAGAAATATAGCGCTCGAAATAATTTTGTGTCGATATCGATGTTAGCAACTTGTTTTTAACTATAATTTTCACACCAGGACTCAGTTTATTCAGTAACACCATTATTTTATTTCTGTCTACAAAAATCGTGAAAAAGCTTTGCTAATAATCATATAATAAATTTTAATATCTATCTATATCAGCATTTCTCAAAATTCTGAGATAGTAGCTTAATATTTTAGTATAACAAAGAGTCAGAGCAGAGATGAGTTTGTTGGCGACCGTCTGCCGCCAGTCTTTGATGTCTCAATTAGTAATGCGACCGAGTAATTGTGGCGAAAATTAATTCGCGCTCGCGCTTGGCAACTGTCTGTGTCGATTTACAGAAAGTGGGGGACGTAATGGCGCGGTGAACTCAAAGAGAGAAAATTTTCAACTCAGCATACTATTTAGTTAGTGTTGAACTTTTCATTCTGAATAGATTTTTAGTATTATAGTTATTACAAAGTTTATATAGGTACAAACTTGACAAAATATATCATTTTCTATTCTTTGTTTTCCTTGTTGTCTATTTTCTAATGGAATATTCCACGCGCATACCTCACGCTTGGTTTCTGTACCTATCCCTGTAACTGCATCACAGACAATGCGACGGCTAGAAATATACGTTGTGTTAGTAAGCTCATGTGAATTTAGTTCTATAAATTGTCAATGAGTGCATATTATGGGATATAGGTTGTATATGTCATCATGTAGGTACCAAATACTATATATTTTTACTCCACATTGTACGAGTAGTATCGAGAGAGAGAGAGAGAGTTTGTATATAATCTAAACCTACCTATTAATATTATAAGTATCCAATGAATGTGAATTTACTGTTTGAATACCGAATCCGATTCGTTGAATTTTTTGGTGCAATTGCAAAAAAACAGCATAACAGCAGAGTTTCATTTTCTAAAATTGGTGTTAATTCGAGTTTTTATGTGTAAAAATAGTGGATTTTTAGACTATCAGGTAAGCGGTATATTACTGTAAATTGTGATTTTCTTGTGACGCTTCCAAAACTCCATAGTAAAGTCTCTCTCTTACGTTAGTAAAATCTCCACTACTTTACTGGGGTATGACTATGACTTGACTTGACTATGACGGACTCGACTTGACTTTGACTATGAATAAATAACGAAAACGCTGCTGAGTATTGTGTATTTTTATATCATATATCTAAGTACTTGACACTGGCAAACTCAACCCATATTGAAAAAAAAAACGATTCGTTTAACTACCTATGCACACATCTATAATAAAATAGATTAATTAATACCTACCACATATACATAAAAGTCAGTTTCTTTTTAATATTCATAAGTAATGAATAAAGTAAAGAATACCGTACTGCGTTATACTGTAATATACCTACATAAAAGTGTGAGGTGATTAACACCAGTGTAAATAGAACGCACCCCCCATGCGTGGTTGTACTCGACTGCCCCCTGTAAGTACCTAATGTATTTCGAACACTCGGAAAACATTTCCCCTACTTCTAAAAGATTTTTAAGGATTTGCGGGATATGCGGGCTGGTTGTAACGGTGGATAATAAACAGTCTTTTAAAATGTAGCGTTCGTAATGGCTAATTGCCGTGGATAGACTGCAAGACAGCATGATTGTATGCTATCAGCAGTCTATCTATCTGTTTGTCACCATTCAAAGGTCCCAAAGCACCAATTGTAACAAAATGGATATTAAATATATATGTTTACGCCTAAATCTTTGAAGGGGCAGAGATGTATTAGCATCCACATTTCACCAACTATGATTACCAAAATGATAATTGGAATGTACATATTAATGATTTCTTATTCAAAAACTTTAAGTTAATCGATTTCAACAAGTATTGTTTTAAATAAAACTAAATAATTATTTATAAGTTTAGTTTTAATTTTTACAAGTTGTAAAGAACTTCATTTAACTTTTCTACTTGATCTATTCGAAATACACGAAAATTCATTAAAAAAGGTCCAGCTGTTTTGGAGATTAGGACATTTACGTACAATATGATACATTTAAGTAATAATATACGTGCTGGTCAATATATAAATACAATAAACAAATTGATATTCCTTCTACATATGTTCCCTACTATTTCAAACAAGATTCTTCACCACCGGAAGTGACTCGATGTTAGAGCGTGATGCGTTTCACACTCGAATATATTCAGAGCAGATCCTCAATAAACCAATTAAGGTTCATTACCTAATGCAAGCCGGAAGACGAATATTACTCGCTCATCATTACAACCACAAACTCCCCTTTGTGTAAAATATTCACATGTTTGTGGAAAAAAAACTATAGCGAAAAGCGTTGACGGCTTTATCGCGGCGAACTACTTACTTTACAATATTAGGGTTCCGTATAGTGATTCTGTGTTAATAATGTTAAGTTAACTTACAAGGACTTTTAAAGTTGTTATTTTTTTCACCTTGTGTTTTTTTCCGTGCCCTTTTATGGGTTGTTGAAGCTGTAAAAAGTCCAATAACTGGTCTAAATGCAGCACTTCGATATCACCTATACCTATAGGTTGTGGAAGCCAAATGGCAATCACTTCACGGAAAGTATCGAAGTTAAACCGCGACGCACTTAGACTGGAAAAAACGGATGCCTGACTCCAAGGTGACAGCTTCAGATGCTACCGGATTTAACGCAAGCATGAAGATGAATTGGCCTATCGTAGTCCACTGTTGTACATCAGCTTCTCCTAACGTTGGGAGGCATTGCTGTTCCTGTTTCCACACTGGCCAGATGGGTTGGTACAGAATTTTATTTCGAGTTTTCTTCCTCTCGCAGTGTTATCGTCTGCGTATTTACACGTTTTGGACTACACCTCTGCTTACCACCAGGTGAGGTGCAGTCAATTTGATAACTACTAATGAACAATAAGACTAAAAAATTGTTTATACTTTTACTTATTCCTTCAGGAATACCTATAGGCACAAATAGGCATATAAAATCTCCAAACAACATATCATCTTTTCCATGTCCCAAAAACAAGTATCGCTATAATGAACCCACGGAACCCCAACACCAAATAAACGCGGTTTGATGTTTTTTACCACACAGTGTAGTGAAAATGAAAACGCCGAGCTATTTGCGGTCGTATGATGAATGGTGGTCACTTCCCTGCGCCCCCATCGGCTCACGGTTGACACGACATATGGCTGATTTGCTTTTATGGGGCATGGGGGTATAAAACCATTGTTTGTTTTATACCTGTGAGGACTTATATTTTAGTTCTTTATATATAGGTGGAGTATGGGTTTACTTTTCGTGTATTTTAATGAACCTTATGTTATTAGAAGCAAGAAAGGGAAGTGTAAGAATCATTACTTTTTAAATAACATAACATAAAGTTACGCCTACTTTTTATTATATGTTATAGTCCACTAATGTTACATACAATAAATTAAAAAGTAATAAAGTAATCTATATAGATACAGGGTATACCCTGTATTGGGTCCCACCAAGACCTTCGAGTACCGAATCAACCTCAACTGCAAGGCATCGGATGTCTGACGGACGAGGCTCCACAAAACCTTTTTTCTCGGGTTGAGGTTAGATGGCAGATTGGTTGTCTCCCGTCCTAATTGAGCAGTCTGACTTGGGAAGTACCTCCGCCCTATAGAATACCAAAGCTAATGATAACTTTGGTGTGTTTCCGGCGGTGAGTAGGGTAGCCAGAGCTTATTGGAGAGGTTTTGTGTTATCAGTGTGAAGATCGAGAAACCCTCCTTGGTTTTCTGCATTGACAGCATAGAAACTCTCTTAGCCTTCTCCCCTACCCCTTTCCCCTTCCCTCCTCTTCTCTATATGGTCGGCAGCATGAATGTGACGCCCCTGGTGTTGCAAACGTCCATAGGCCACGGTAACCACTTTCCATCAAGTGGGTCGCGTGCTTGTCTGCCACCTAAGTGGTAAAAAAACCATCATTCATAAATATCACCTTCAATTCATACGACATTTACCGCGAAAAGTATTAAAGTCACACAACAGCTGCTTTTAAAGGAGCTGAAAGATACTGTTTGTTACAGGAGGGGCCACACAATGAGGCTGGAAGTGGAACGCAATAAAAGTCACATTAAGTCAAGAGCAAAGAACGTCTACAAGGCGAGAGTGAATTTATCTGACATTCAAACGTGCAGGTTGAGTATTTTGGTACAATCCGAACATTGCCAATTGGGCATAATGAAAATGTGTCTGCAGTGACGCGAGCAATCCACACATGTTTATCAGTACTCAATATGTAGGTACCTATTCTTTGTTCTCGAATTCAACAAAGTTATGCCCTGAAAATATTCGGAAGCTATCTTTTGAATTGTGTTATTTTAAAAGAATGTCATGTTATATTCGGAATGACAGATGCTTCGAAATTCGAAAGGATGTCTTGTAATATTCAGAATGGCAGATGATGATATATTCAAATGACAGATGTAGTTGTAAATGGTTGCCTGCTGATTGCTGCATGCTAGATCGTACGAAACGAAGAAGTTTTAACTGGCAAGCGGGCCCTGGACTTGAAACTGTCAGTTATATTGGGTAATTCTATTAAGTTTATAACGTCTATGGTATCTTATGGCATTTACTTATGGTATTTATGTAAGAGCGCTAACTAGTTTTGTAAAAATGAGGCTTGATATTTACAAACGGCTCCCTAAAACTATCGTTTAACAATTCTAACTTAGAAATGGGAATACGTAATATAATTGGGGTAGGACACGCCTTAATCACCGCCTTTAATTATCAACGTTTGAGACACTATTCATACAGCGGTAAAGCTTATTTCAGGTGTTATTTGATCAAAAATTTACTATCTTCACAATTAAATTTCCAGTATTCAAAGTGGACGAATAATTCTACTGATCACGTATTCAGTACCATAGAGAACTTTAAAGACATCGTACTCTGTAATTATGTATAATAAATCCAACCGAACAAATGGGGCAAAGGACATAATTATACCCATGGTATTAATTAAAACTAGTTATTGGGAAGGTGTCCACGTTCACGCGCACTACGCGAGGACTCACTGTCTTTGACTTCAATTGCGATTCTATTCCTATCAATTAATAGTTTCGATAAACGAACATAATGACTATACAAATAAAGTGTTCGTTTTCAGAAACATTATCTGTCGAAGAAAATATTTTGAGAAGTTTTTTCAACCGTGCATATAAATCATTGGAACACGTGTGTCCACGATAAATCATTGCATGTAGGTTGTAATTAAAATCACGATTTCAGGTAAGATTTGAGAACACAGTATATAATTAATTTTTGAATTTCGTTAGATGAATCACCGTTGATTAGACGAGCAGAACATTCGTCGGTTTCCATGACCACTTGAAGGTGCAGATGTTTATGTTATAATTACTCCCCGACTTAATGACCTTTTCACCACACCCGTCGACTATGTACAAAACATTACTTACAATAGTTAGTTTGTTTTAAAACTATTTGATAAATTAATAAATCCTCGGTACGAACCATAAATCAATGTGAATTACCTTTTAAAAATGTTTCTTCGCACGTCCTCACGGGCACGATTATAGGAAAATTATAATAATTGTGCGCGGCATAATTACGTGATGTAATGTAAAGGCAAGCGATATATTGTGGTCAATTTGAATTCATGTAAAATATCGCGCAATAAATTTACATTTTATAAGTTTGCCCTCGCGCTGGACGCGGGATCGATATCTCTGTTTAGGATCAAAAGCCCGTATCTGAAAATTGCGCATATCAATCTTGTGGTGCGGGGAGTAGGTCACTCAATAATGTCGATAAACTTAAAACATAATGTGTGTGGCATATTATTCAAGGTGAGATGATTTTCTGATAAGACAGTCTAAATTTTTTGAGATAATGAGTTAATCAATTATATACATTCTTTTAAGAATATTTTAAAAAGATTTAAAATTTATTGCTTAAAGTAAATTAATGAATGCCCATTAATAAGGAACGCTGTTTTACATTTCTAACTATACACCATTTTACAATGAACTGAAATATTTGCAAAATATATTTTTATACCTATTAGCCGGGCTAACTAAATAATGTTAGGACTATCAATTATGTTACTTAGGAAAGAAATACACAAGAACCTCGTGCAGATCAAGCTAATCGACATCTCGATCTCACAACCGATTCCGTACCCTTCACATGGCTCTCTTCGACATTTCGTGCGTCTATTTACCAGTTTCATTTCTATTTCTTATTTTATTTTTTTTCAGTGGTAAATCGAAGTACAGAGATGATGCGTGTGAACGTCAGTTTGAGAAGTTCCAAGTTCGAATCCTGTCTATTACACTTCCGAGGTGAACCCCTTCTAACCCAAGCAATTTAGCTAAACTAGAGGTAGGAAACAATAGAAATTTTGGTTGCTAATATTCTTAAAAAAATATTATATACATAAATAGACAGGGCGGTAGCTAGAGTGAACATTTTCAAAAGGAAAGGTGGAAAAAGAACACTTACCTCGATCTAATCTGTTTTGCACCATGCAACCTATCAGTAAGCAGACAGGAATCGTGTTATAGGGACCCCTTGCCACTGCTACAGTGTAATGGACACATCAATGGAAAGAATTTTAGGCACGTACAATATTATTTTAGCCGTGTAAAAACATTCTCAGTACGATAATGCTTAATGCTTGACATATTTTATATAATGCGAGCCTGAGGCGAATCAGCCGACACTATGTCTAATAAATTTATGAACCTTCATTTTCATGTTGATCGGACGCTCGAAATTATAATCGTCGTGCTCGAGGCGGCGCGCAATTCACGTGACGTAGCTCTGCGCCGGCGCATTGCTCGCAACGAGAAACGCATACAAACTTATCTTTCATTATATTCGCAGATATAGTAAATAATAAAACTCCAACAATGGTATATTAATTTATAAGGCGGTCTGCCTTGACCGGAGAAATATCTGGTGGCTATTTCTCCGGTCTCTCATGATATCGATATTATCGTTGTTAGACTTAGATCCGAAGATGTTATTAGAAAGAATCTACAAGAGAAGTTAGGTTATCTATTAATTCAAAATTTTTTTTATCGTGTTTCTAATAAGTATACCTATAGTTTAGTACAGTAATACGGCATTTGTTATATAAAGCCCTACGTCATTTCCATCCTTTAATTTTTCTTATTTTCATCTATTTTTACTTTCCTCCCTCTTCCTCTTTTTCGGTAGGAACATTCTACAATCCAAGCCCCGTATGAATAGAACCCAACCATTCATGCGGGTAAAGTATAACTCGATTTACCTATACATATTATAAGTAACATAATCTATGATTAATTTCACAATGTGTCTGCCTTGGCATGTTCGAGACGTTTTTATAAACTGTTTAGCATGAACAAATGTGCCTGCAGGGTACTTTAATACTGTGTATACTAAGAGTAAACTTACTTGTTCATTACGGAGTTGTTATTGTAATATTATGTACTTAATAACAGTCACGTCGGCTGATGTTCGGTATCTACCACATCACCCCATTTTTACAAACAGATGACAATTAATTCAGAAATAGAATAGAAAAACAAAAAACGTTGTAACAAATCAAAAAACAACAAGATTAAAAAATAAAAAGGTGCACCTGAAAATATAATAAGCTGTTAATACCTACGAATATAAGCTAAGATGAATTATATCAATCTAGTTTTATGGACTAACCTATGGCATCCATCACAAACCTTCGTGGTTTTAAGAATGTTGTATTACCATGTTTTTTATGTAATCTTTAAATGTGAAATAATAAAAATACAAAAAAAAACTTGCCATAGTCGAAGCCACTTATAGATAGGAAATACTAAGAATAGGAGAATAAAATGAGTGTAGGTGCATTATCCTCTTTTTTAGTATTTAGTTTAGAAATGAATATCGTAAGAAATTATTAAGTCAATATTGAATCACGCTAAAATTGCTACAACGGACTTGAGTAAGCACCAATTTTTCAAAGTGCATTCAAAGGTACCGTTGTCTATCGGAAACTACGATTAAAGCGCCGTTGTATGCATAAATGTTATTTATTATCCTTCGTTTAACTATGTTAGTGAAATAAAGAGTAGGATACATAAGAGCCCTGATAGACCTGTCTTTCTTTGGAAAATGGACAGAATATTTTAAAAAGATAATAATAATAATAATAATACTTTATTGACATTAAGGATGTACATTGTTAACTAGTCTAGTTTACATAGGTTGAGTAATATCTAGAAAAGGCGTAAATTTTTTTTAACATATTTTATTGATCCCTGCCTCCTAAACTAGGATAACCTGTGTCTTAGGAGACAGTGCTCGGCCATTGAGACATTATTTATATAGGAGCAGTTTGGGTCACTTTATCATCAGGTCATTAGATTTATATAATTAAGTATGTATGAACAATGTATATTTGGAGTGTTTGTGTGTTTGTGTGTTTGTGTGTGTGTGTGTGTGTGTGTGTGTATGTGTGTGTGTGTGTGTGTGTGTGTGTGTGCTTGTTCACTAACCATTTATTGGATTGTGTTGTTGTGTTAGGCCAGGTATATCATTATGGATTCCGTACGTGAATAGTCCAGTTGAAGAAGCCATGTTGTCACTTTGTATTTGATTTCGTTTTTATTTAGATCAATTATATTTAATTTTTCATTTATCTGCTTATAAATGTGAGTGCTTATTATATAGTACTGATGCCTAGCAAACGTGGTTCTATGAGGCGTAGCCGAAGGATAGTTTTTACGTCTATTGGGATTAGAGGGAGGGACGCTTGTGTGTTTCCTCAGAACACACCGGAGCACGTATAACTGCCGGACCGTCAATACGTCGCACTCATTATACAATTGATCAGTAGAGTATCGGATAGGTTTTCGAGTCATGACCTTCAAGATTGAGAAGATAATGGTATAACAATATCCACCATGGCATACAACAACACAGTTATGGTACTTACAAGCTAACAGCTACAAAGTGCGCGCATAACATTATTCTCACGATGCATTCTAACAAAAAATACAACATTGTAGTAGGCGCAGAACGTAGGAAAAAGTGCGAAAATAAATGTCAAGGCAATGTGCACTGAGGAAACTGTATTCTAGGTTAAATGATGTGGAAACTGATCGATGGGGTAAAACGACAAGATGCATGTTTTGTGATTGTTTGAACCCTCTAAGCTGAGGAGAAGATAGCGTATAAGGGGCATATAAATTATATTAATAGTTGTTTTAATTCATATCCATATGATTTCTGTCAATGTGTAAAAACACAACGTTCTTTCTTGGAGATGTTCTGTTATAAAATACCGAAAAACTGTGTGATACTTTAGTTCGTTCCGTCAAATTTCGAAAAGAGAAACTGGTGTTTATCATTTATATTTTTATGTTATGAATTGATATATGCCCGGACTGAAAAAAGTCATAGCCAAAGAAGACCTGATATTTTTAAGAACACACGCTACATCACGCTTATGACATAAGAAATCTGTAAAGTGAAGATGGTAATAATCATAAATTATATGAAACTTTCACCGTTGCCAGTCAAACAAATACCACACAACAAACAGTCGTTGTCAATGTAAAAGGTTATCTATGACTAATAAAGCGACTCGCCGACAATTATTATTATTCAACATAAAAAACCTATTAAACCATTTTGCGAAGAGAAATAATTGGCGAATAACTTCATAAAATATTATTTAAGTTACAGGTGCAACCTGGTTCCCTGATGCCACGTACCTCTTAGGTTGGTAAATCCGCATACGAAGACCAACTCATCTCGTCCCAAGGGCGTGGTTCAAAGTCACAAAGGCTGTTCCGGTACGAGTCCCACATTTCACCTCCTCCGGTGAAGCAAAACCAGAGACTAGAGAGGGATTCCTCATACAAAAAGAATAAGCAAGAAGTAGTAGTCGTACTGGCCCTAATAACATAGCTGATGAATGTCCACCTCTACTTACCCTATCAGAAAGGTACAGGTGTGACATATTAATAAATGCATATATTTAAATAAATTAAACGTAAATACACCTTCATTATTCAATAGTTCATTATAACCATTAAGATGGACGACATATTATTAGGAATGAAACATGAAAACTGCCTGGTTATTGCGCATAAGTTTATCCAAGCATTAATATCATTCGGCCATATACGTATAGTCCATATAAATTTTAATCGCTTACTCAGAAATCATTATAATAATTACGTATAATGCGAGCAACATTGTGAGCTTATGAACAAAGAGAGCGACACCTCGGTCGGTGGCACAGAGTCACAGACAGACGCATCGACTGATGTAGATACAACCATAAGATCACTTGATAACTCAGAATGTCGTTACTAAGATTGTATCTCTTTTATACAAACGCGAAAAATAAAAAAGCTTTCATATCGTTGTATCTATGCTAGAAATAAACATTAAAATGAATTAATAACAACTTCATTACAACTTCCTACACATACTCCTCGCATTATTTTTTGTGTAAAATACTCAATATATTTTAAAAACGTAGGTATAACTATAATGTCGCTATTAAAATTCTTTATATAGAAATTATTCATGATTATTATCAAACAAATTTATCAAAGAAACTATTTGAAATGAACTTCAAGCTCTGAAAATATCTTCTATTAAAGCTAGATTATTATCAGTTTATCACTCATTTGGGTGCTCGATTATCAAAGTCATATCGTTACCTTTTATTAAACGTCAGAAATTAAGTTATCGACGGAGTCAAAAAAATGTGAATTAGAAGATTTTCCCGACACGCTTCATTATTCGATATCAAATTTATTATTGTCATTTACTTGGATGTTGCTTGGATGCCAGTCACAGAAATTTAAAAATAGTACAAAGTGACGAAAAATCGCTGTTATTTTACAACTCTTTTATAATCTCTTTTAACTATAGGAAAGGCAATCAATCAATTAGCCTCTCACTGTCCAGTACTGGAACTCTCTCAATTTTGTGAATCTTTGGACTACACTATTTCCACGCTGCTGCACTGGGCAGACGAGTCGGTACAGGATATAATTTCGAGTTTTCGAGTGATATCGTCTGAGTATTTTCTGCTTGTCAGCCTTTGGATCAGGCAAGGTGATAATATTCTTTCTTCGTACAACACGGATAACTATAGGAAAGTACCCAAATTATAGTACAGTGAATTGATTCGATATTAAGAACGAAAACACCAGAGATGACTGGTACCACCATATTATTCAAGTTGTTGTTAGCAATTATTTGGCATAGTAATACAAATTAATATGTTATAACATCTAGTAATCAATTTCATCCTCGGAAACATGTTGCGTCTGGGCACGTGTTTGCTCCCTATAAAGTCAGTGCAGGGAAGGCAAACTGCTGTTTTATGTTAATACAAGTACGTTCCGGAAAATATACTTGCGACAAAACGAGTTGTTCCGGATATGCACTTTAATCCAGAGTTTTTTTGCTAAAATAAAACATTTCTGAATGGGGTCGGTATAGAGATGAATATTATATATTTTTAATGTTTTGGTCTTCATTTACATAATGTGTATTATTATAATTTCAAAATAAAATTAATAGAATTTATATTCACTAGATAAGTACCAATACCCACTAAATTTCTTTTAAAGAAACTAACTTTTGCCCAAAGTTTCAAACGCATATTATAATTACCAAGTAAAATATTTAATAGGAGAATGAATAATTAAACGTTCCTCCATTTTATTGAAGATGCACTAACAAGGGGGAAAATATTTAAATAAGTCATTACGAAACTCGACAAGTCGTAGTGTTTTATTGTGGCGTTTCCGATACCCTTATATCGTAGATATATTGGTACTATAATATATCATGAATCTAAATACTAGTTTCAATTCATTCCTAATTTCCACTGTTTGATAAAATTTAAACAACGTGCTTTCTGCTCAGTGCGTCATACATATAAAAAGGTTATAGGCACACTACACCTTTTCCATTCTTTAAAAAGGTGGCCAGTACACAATCCAACGTGCGTATAATTATACTGTGACGTCACAGGACCTGTTCCTGTTGACATCGACCTCGCCAATGGAGGCCCGACGCTCGGGGATTGGTTAGCTTTTTATTGCTTTCGTAATTCGTTATAAATGTGAGGTGATTCTTGTTATTAGTAGCTTTAGATTTAGTGATGTAAATCTTATATGATATCAGAGTAAGGATCGTACAATTAGGTGAAACATAGTGGTGAGATACCAAATAAATTAATAAAATATGTAATTATGAAATTAATTAGAGATTGCATTGAAATTTTTTAGTTCTTAAAAAAAACAAACATATAAATTCAAAGATATTGTTAGGTACCTACTATGTATCCTACTAAAATAGCGAATAATCTATCAAAAAAATTGTTATTATTTCAAACTATGCCCATAGACTACATAAGTTACGAAGATACTTTCTTAAAAATATAACTTAAAATTTTATATCTGGTCTTACCATCTGAGATTTAATGAGTAAATTAATTGGATTGCGAAAGGCCGCCATGTTGGCTATTATCATTCGACCGGTTTTGAGTCAAAGCTCAGATATCTGGCACTAAAATTATCTCGGTAGGTACTACAGACAAATAATGACATATCACTATTATGATTGCTATTATGTTATTAAGCTGAATGTCGTTCTTAATTAAGTTTAGTACTAAAGGAAGATGAAGCTATTGAAAATGTTTTATAAGGAGTGAAGAGAGAGATTGTCTGTAATAGAATATTTTGTTTTAACTAGATCCAAGGGACTGGATAACTCCAGCTTCAATCTCTTCCCCAATTAAGCTCTTTGATGTTATTCTCCTGTGTTACTAACTTTGCACTTTCGCGTTCCATGATATACAATAAATGTTAAAGGAAATTAAGGCGATCATGGTATAGATACAAACCATGGGTGTGAATGCCATTGAGGCAAATAGACGCTATATACCCTACCCATATTAGAACCATAACCCATATGGCTTTTAATGGAACCGTATATATAGTACGAGTATGTACCCTCATGCACGTCACTAGTACCTTTGGTATTTCTATTGGCTACATCGTCAATACAATAGAAAGGTCGAAAATGTATGGGAGTGACATTAGTTGTCAGAATGTCATGTTATCAAAATTTTGTCTGACAATCGAATATCGCTAGTCAGTGCCTCTAGCACGAACCACTATCGAATTCGTAATAATATTAATAGGTTAGACGGTAGCACGAAGTCAATAATCCTATGTTCCGAGAACTAACAAGTAACTCGATAGTGATGTCATCCTAACGTAAATTAATAAATGCTATTGAATTCGATACGAATACTTTCTCGCAAGTGGTTCGTGTTAAAGGCACAGAGCGGTGGCGAATGTTTCCCAGTTTCTTCATCTACCCTCACATTTTTGACGTGACAACGTCTTATAAATTGGCTTGCCGGGTGACACTTCAAGAAACTGCGTTACGCTCCGCTCACGTTATGCGCTCACAATGAGAGCGAGTGAGAGGCACGCGTCCCTTCCACTCGGGCATGGTTAGCCCGCCTAAGAGCGAGAGAGACAGACATAAAAAGTGAAAGGCACGCGTCCCTTCCACTCGACGAATGAATATTCACATTAAAATTATTTTACCACTCAAAGTCGTTGTCACGTAAAACTTTCGCCCGTATACCGACTTTACAGGCAACCAATTTTTGATATTTTTTTATATTTTATTTCCACCATGTACCATCAGATACCACGCTCACAGTGTCCCTATTCCCTGAGCAAGCTGAACTTCATTTGTTATATCCCAGTTTATGAGGTGTTGACTCAGTCGAGCTTCAAGCAACACATCAAGTGAATAAACCAGTAATAATGTTAAATGAAGTACCTATGATTTGTCACAATATTACACTCTTAATTTACCTCTGTTATATTTTATGCCCGAGCCCTGCAGCTGAATGGTTACCTCATAAATAATTTATCATGTACTTATTCATAAGTGCCTAGTATTCAGGAGAGGTAAACACCTTAGAAATATCATTCAGTCCATAATACCACATCTGTTTCCTAATGCGTAGACGTATAAGTAGGTATAATAAGGTAAATTTTAACTTTTAAATTTTCGTGTTTTATATATGTTTAGCTAAACCGGGTAATTAACGCGATCATTTATAATTAATATTTATAAAATGTTTTAAACTGATAGGTATTATCAAAAATATATTGTAATCATATATAACTTGACGTAAAAAAAAATTAACACTGCCCAGTGTCAAAACTTATAGGATAATCAATTATCATGTTATTCGCATTTTAATTTATTAATTCAATATCTTAACTAGCCTATTCCCCGGACAAGTATAACAAGATGGACTATCAAAAGGATAGCTGACATAGGATCATCATAAATAGTGTGTTACAGCTGTTGGAATAATAATGGAGACTCGATTACCCGGTCTAATTATTGTCATGAGATCCAGATAAACGATAATCTGGTTTAATTATTTTTTTATATTGACGACTCAAGTTAGAAACCGCATAATTTTTTTTGGAAGGTAAGTTCACAGATATTTTATTTTTGCAATTTACTGTTGTAAATGAACTCCTTGGAATCGATGTATAATAAATACCTTAGTTATTAAGGAAATAGGCATTTAATCCTAGTCCATGCTTTCGGTTGGAGAGCTTCACAAAAAAAATATTTGCCATAGACATTTTTGAAGCCTTTTAGATATTTTACTGATATTTGAATATTATATATTTGAAATTGTATTTTACGATGGAAAATTTAAAATGAAAATAAATATCAAGTTTACACTATCTATATACTTAGGTAGAGTACACGTATGTATTGAATTACATTATTTAATGAGAATATCAATTACCGACATGAAGTGATTTACGATGTCATGAATATTACACATGACATAAATCAAAACCACATTACTTATGATGTCTTCTTTTAATTGGCAGTTTTAAGTACTATTCTACCGTAGCAAAATAGACATGCAATAATTCACTAAGGAAAAACGCCTTTAAGAATGTTTCTAGAATTTAGGGCTTTGCATCACTTGCATCCTAAATTGATGATGCAAGTAACATCCAAGTGCAGACTTTTTAATGAGGGTAAGTACTCGATGTCAGACAATGTGGGTTCGATTCCCTCTTGGCACAAATATTTGTATATATATTTACAATTTACATTGGTATAGGCGTTTCTATGCATAATAAATACCTGTGTAGATATTTTATGTGCATTGTAGGACCCATTATAAAAACTAATTTAGTCCACTATGCTTGTTTTAATCCACATAGCACTGTGTAAAAAGTTTTAGGACGATTATATGCGTATTCTAAAAGCTGTACCAAGAATTAAAAAACAAAGACCGCTCTCGCAAACCTACTTTTATGTTCCCAGTTGTGGTCAAGATTGATATCTACCGTTTTCTAGTGTATTTTTTCTTTGTCTCAGCGTAATTTCTTTTATTTATATAAAAAATTAAAATTCATATTTATCAAAAGGTTATAATCCAACAGTGACTACCCACATCAACTTACTAGTGACTATTTTAAATATGAGGAATGTCAATAATTACCCATTATGTTTCTAGTCACGTACCCGTCAAATAAATTGTCGGTCAAGTTGAATATGTTGCTTGCAAATGTCAATGATGCCTGGAGCCGCATGCGCACGCACTAGTCGATGTGTACGCTATTAATGTGAAATAACTATAATTTAGGCGACGTCGACGTTTGGCGTTCAACCGCCAGCCTCTGGAAAGGCGACGGAAGCCTGTCACAGGCGCAATTACAGTACCGAGAATCGGCATTAGTTGGTCGTGTTGAACTATTTATGTATGTAAAATACGAGCAGACTCTCGTACGGGGAAACGGCGATTGCACGCATCTCTCATTAAGCACTTTAGAGCAATTTGAGGAGTGGAGAAAAAGTCGGGCGAGACGCGGCACAACATCGCGTGGTCAATTAAAATGTTGCCGCACCAGTGCTGAGCGCTAGCGACTCGGACCAACGGTACGTACGCGCACAAATCCAAATAACACACTCGACTTGTTCTGAATTGCTTGTATCCTCCGCTATCTAAATAAAGAGACGGGAGTGGAATCTGTAGACTGTAGCTACTGACTGACGTGAGCCGGTTGATAATTGGCACCGAGTGACCAAACATGTTACTTTTCTGTTTACGAAACATTAATTAGCTGGTTAAGGATTGACTCGCATTTTGGATCAGTATGATAGATAGAGACTTTGTGAGTTTATCTAAAGATAAGTGGTAATTTCTAACGTTTTTTTAGGTTCAATCCACCTTATCGTTAGTTACAAGAAGAAGGGGAAGAAATTAGAATTTAGTTTATGATGAGTCTAGTGTGAGTGGCACTCATGGTGTTACTGGGCGCCATTTACCGCCTAAGTTATGAAGAGTAGTCCTAAGAAAATAATTTTCAAAACAACTGACCAACAACCAATGATTGTTGAGATGTTTTGAACTACAAGTAGTTGATTTCTAAATGAAGATTCCTCAGCCAAATTGCCAATCTCGGCTGCGCTATGGAACCCGACGTCCACTTTTCATTTTATTAATTTTGGCTCTTGTAAAGTGAGTACCAGAGCGTCGTCCATCGATTAACAGGTAAGATCTAACACTGAGATTGACCTGAGCCCCAAAGACCATTGTGGCATCTGGGCCCCATATCCAACAGCATTTAAACCTGATTAAAAAGTAAGTTAAGGTAAATCTATTTATTTATTTATTTTATGGCGTGTATGGTTTTCACAGGCCTGTCCCAAAAACAATAATGCAGTTCATATATACTTACCATAATTATTATTATTAGTATCTATATATTAATTACATCTTATATATCTATATTACATTCTTACTGCTAATTATACCTTATATATCTATATTCTACCGAAGAAAAAGAATCAATTAAGTTGTAATTAATATAATATAAGTTTTTATTTTTTTGAAAGTCAACTATTGTTAAACGCGAGTCATCTAGGTAGCAACAGTTACAAAACAAACAATCCTGTTGTGTAGACACACCTGAGCCGAGCGGTTGCGCCGTGACTAGGCGTCCTGCGCCCACGCACCACTGTACAACGCTTTGCTTATGCTAGTCCAACACGTTTTGAAACACTTTCGAGATATGTACGGAGCTTATAATCGTGTCTATAGTTTTACATAGGTAGATTAGGTACGTTGTTCGGGAACAAGAAATAGACCACAAAAATAATTTCGATAATAATATTCAAGGAATTCATTCCCGTGTTATTTAACATTAATGACTTATTTTAAGATTTACAGGATCCAAACTAACCTTCCCGGTCTTCTGATTGAAGAATGAGGCTTAGCTATAGGCTTTCTCTCAGTGTTGGGCGGTCCGATGGCAGTTGATCCAAAGATGCCGTACAAGACTAGTCAAAAATGTGGTGGAGTCTAAATTACAACTGATAATATATAACAATTTCTAAGTTTAAATTACTGGCACGTTTGTACATAAATACCTAAGTAGTACCTAATAAATTTAATAATATTTATTACATAATTTTGATACAAGTAAACAGGTAGTAATCAAATAAATAATTTACTTCGCTCGTAAACGTGGGTGATCTTAATACAAATTGCACAAACAAATGAACGTAGAAATAGACGAACAAAGTCTTTTGTTCCTGCGCACTAATTGCAACCGTAACATTGGACATCAATCACCAAAGCGACGTAGGAACGAAAACACTGTTAGTTTTGCCGCCGAATTATTAATTACATTCCCACAAAAAACTCACACACAACACCGAAACGCATAAATTTCTTCCTTTTTCACCGCACAAAGGAGCCGGGCGGCATACAATATAACGCTAAACAGATTAGCTGCCCGCGCCCGACACGGCCGTCGCGGCATAATTTTTGGCGCCAGTAGTCCTGCCTCTAGATTAAACTAATATGAAAAGGAAATTGAGTAGAAAATGGACGAAGGCTCTATGTGTCATTAAGAATTTGATACGCCTCTCTAAAGTGCCGGCGAGACCTTTATTCTATTTGACTTCATTTAATTGAATTAACTCTAACGTTTTTATGAAGTGCTAGTGATGTTTGGAACGAAATTTAATGGCCTATTTTCAGATAATAACAATGACGTTTATGTGACGGATATAGCTTTATAAATAATAAACAGTCCTACCGACTTGTGCCGCTTGGGATGATAGAAAATTGTGCTCTATAACGAGCAGGTAACTTCACAATACAGTGATTTGTTCCACACCGTTAAAATACTCGACGTACCTACATATCATTATAATTTCCTACTTAAACTATTTGAACAAATTAGGGTTGGATTTATTATTCAGGACGTAGAACCGAATAAACGATGACTCAAATAGTTGGATTATTATTCAAAGGCACGGCAATATGAAGAAAATTTACACATAATGTTTTCTCTTACGATCGGGTATATTTTGATGCGGGTGGAACAGTCCACTCGACCCGCGGGGGCGGCCATGAATAGTAATAGAGGTTAGGGCTCGAGGGAGCCGCTCGGTGCTCACAGACTCAATCGCGGGTAATGTGCCGCTTATGGTGCGTGCTAAATCGACAATACCCGGGGGTGCCCTGCTCGCTAACAAACCATTTCATCCACTAACCTATTTGGTTCGGTTTGTTCTTGAAATTAAACCTCGTAAACCGTGAAGAACTATTATTAGAATGTGGTTATAATAGGTTTATTTATCAGTGATTACCATAACATTTCTATCAGTTACGCTCCCTTAAAATCATTATGTTCTTTCTACTGAGATCTGCTACTGAGTAGTTATTTGATATTAGGATAGATTTCATGTCAAGTATTATTGATTTGGCTGGAATATTACCTATGCCTACATTTTCATCAGAGATAGACAACCAAGTATCTGACAGTATCTGGGCAACCAACACAAAAAGCCACAGAACCTGCAAGAAGTTATATTGATGACATCTGTCACATCAAACACCCAGCTGACAACACCGATAAGCTAGTGATAGCCAGGTGTCCTAATTGTTAGTAAGTTTAGTAGGTGTATGTTAGTGTTGGTGGGGTGAGCGAGGACTCACATTCATGAGCAGGTCCGGAGAGGAGGAGGCCTTGCCGCTCATGGCGCCTACGTGCTGCTGCTGGCGCATGTCACAGTCACTACACTCGCGAGCGCGGCGCAGGCGGCGCGGGCGGTCTGCGTGCGCCGGGCGAGCGCGACTGCCGCGCCGTCCCCACCGCACCACACAAGCCCCCACCGCTACCGGCTGCCTCATTTCTCACTATAATTTGCGTGTTGCTCGTTTTTTACCATTATTACTCCCTCGTTTTGTTTTACGTATTATCGAGTGCATCCCGCTCGCACCGGCCGCCATGCGCGCCGAGTACCGCCCAGATAATAGCCGCATGCAATTACGTCGCAGCGCGGTGACGCGCCGTTGACGTCTCACAAACTGAACGCCTAACGCCATCTTGTGACGGGGGGATGAACTACACATGGAAACAAATCACATTAAAAATAGAATCCAAAATCCAAATAATAAACACATTCGTCTAAAATGATAATACACTATTTTCCTAAAATACGTCTTAGTTTGAATTAAATTTCATATTTAATTTATTTATCCCCCTATACTTCTACCAATAAAGTTAGCCGCCAATTGATTTATATCATATCTGAAACTCTGTGTATCTTAACTTCTATTCATTTTATTCAACTGACTGATCTATACAATACACTGGCTAGTATAATAAACAAAAAACAGCGACTTTCCTCGTTGAACATCGTCGTAGCAGTTCGTAGCACTCGCGTAGCACCAGCACTAACCCGACACTTGAGTTGCAAGTAGTATGTAGTTCGTTTATCTTTCACTGCCTCTTATTATTAATGTTTTAATTTCTTTTCATGTTTGAAATAGGTTTTGTCTGAAGTACATCGGTCGAAATACATACAGTCCTACATTATTTTCTGAATAAAGAAGTTAAACGGCATGTGTAATGTGTGCATTGAAACCCAAGATTATTTCGATGATAAACAAGCCTGGAAATGAGCTATTCACTCAATTTCCTACTCTAATTATATTCAAATTAGTCGAAGGATATTATGAGATACCCCCTAAAGGCCTTGATGGATGTCATATGCTACAGAGTGTGCGGCTTCAGCACTGGTCTTGCTTTCGGTTTCATTCAGAGTCACCTCCAGACTCATCCGACGGACTCGTTCCACGACTTGGGCAGTTACGGTCATGACCTTCAGGGTCGCATCGCTGTGTAGCACCTCACTCCCTATGCAACTATCTAAACTAATATACCTGCTCATTGACGAGTGACGTTTATGCGCAAGATTTTCGTCGGGTCTTGCGCATAAGATAATTAAAAATATAAATTCTAAAATACGTGTTGTCATATTGTAATAAAATATAACTTACAATTATTGTCAGTAAATATAAAAAGATAATGAATATTTGATCATAACATATTACTAATATTCACTTCGTGCCATAAAGTGTTAAAACACGTTAATGATTACGGAACCTGTTTCGTTTAGTATTATTATGTACTAGCTGATGCCCGCAGTTCCGCCCCCGTGAATAACGTCTATCACGACTTTTGGTCATATCTCAGGCCCTACTCAACCAATATTGTGACCAAATTCGGCAGAATTAAACCACACCAAAATCAGTTCAGTAGTTCTTGCGTCCCTCGTGAACAAACAGACAAACTTCAAATATCTTGCGGTCAGAATATTAATAATGTACGATACAACTAATATACAATTTTTATGATAGTATATATTCGATGAATCTTTAAAAACTATGTTACAGAACTCCGTTATCTTTGAATTGATCAGTGATTATGACCATAATTTATACTTCTTTGTACCGATCGCCTATGATTTATAGGACTTGAATATATTTCCTAATGTTTCGAATATTTAAATGAAGTTGTGTACCATCTCTTGTGGTTACCAAATCTTAACAGATAATAGGTTAGAGTTCATTCTGCATGTTCTGTACCTTAAGTTGTTAACATAATGTTGTAGGAACTTACTCAATTTTGTTTAGAAATATCTTATGTGAGTGCAAAATAGAACGAAAGATACTACTGCTAGTTTGGCTGTACTTTGAGTAGCGGCAACTTCCACAGTCGCCCTTAATTCATTGTGGTTGACCAAAGAGACCGAACGACTACGAGATTAATTTTTCAATTTTAAACTTCCGCAGCTTGATTATGGCCTATTTTAAATCTATAAGAGAGAGATTCAATCTAGGAATGCAACTATGGCATGACGACTACTTTTTTAGTATCGAAAAATTACCAGTTTACAATAAATAATATAATGAACTACTGAAGTGAAATTTTCTTACATAAAATAGTTTTAAAGATATTTGATCTGATAATTCTATTTCGTGAGCTCCTCGTAAACGTTCTAATATAAAATCGTTAGAACAGCGTGATGTCATGCTTTCGTAGCGCGTAGTGCAAATACATGGAGCGCAGAAAAATATCGTATTTATCTCAGTTTGGTCGGTTCGAGTCCGACATAATCTCCCCAACCGGCTCCGACGGGGGAGGTATCTGTGAAGATTTTTCGCATGTTAAAAGAAAAAGTGTGTGTTGCGTTTACATATGAATGGTGGATAAGAAAAGTCACTTCAAATTTAATAAGATATCTAGAAAGTTAAAAATTTGGACTCAATTTGATTATTTATATTTTGACCTACTTTGGGACCTAAAAATACTGAAAAGTATAATGTCAGTTTAGGGTACCAACACCATGACTTTTCAGCAAAATCTTAGACATCAATCAGTGTTGGTCATTATCGGACGACCTTGTCATCATTCCTATTATAATAATATCGTACTTTTATTCCTATTTATGATATTTGGACATTTATACAAACATTTAAACGCATCCCAAATATCTAAACTGTTTGGATGTTTCGTACTCAATCACACTCAATTTGTTAACCAGATCTCACTAAGTTAGTACAGGGATAGATTTTTAATAAACAGGTTCTCGCAACATAACATATCATAAACTCACGCCTATATTCCCGAAGGGGTAGGCACAGGTGCTAGCACCCACATTTCGCCAGTTTATGTTTAGGTCCCAATGTAATTGCCATTAACAGGTCACATGTAAACCTGCGATAAATACACACATAACGTCGAAAAGCATCGAAAAGTGTACGCCATGGTAAAACCTGGGATCGAACCCGAGACCTCGTCTCAACAGTCCATTACCCATACCACTAGACATTTTTAATACCTGGAATTACTGTAAGTCAAATTGCAATTTATGGGAATTTATCCCATGAATTGCGAGTACTGTATCACATTGGTCACATTACTAGTGATCTCAAAAACATTCCATAAGTAAGGAGTTTACTCGACTCTTGGTTTGTATTCGAACTCACAACCTCTCAATTGCAAGTCCGATGACTTAGTTCTTATATTATCCCCACTAGAAAAGTTATTGCATTGTTAAATATGTATTCACGTTTGTAGTCAGTTAGTCACAAAGTACGTAATCAGTACAAATTATTACGTAATTGAATAGATTGTGACGGCAATAACAAAAAGCTATTAACTAATAAATTGGTATGTTAAAATCATAACTATTCCAGGCATCAGAACTAATTTCACTCTATAATATTATGAACAAATACCATATTTGAAGTACTACTAAGTAAGAATTACTATGATTAGTGATATTTCTTTTGGTTTTAGAACGTAGCTATTAGTTAGCATGAGATTTAAAATTAAACTACGAAATTGAAAAAGAAACATGATTTTATTTAATCATTTCAATGATAATACGTAATTCAATATACAACAATCGGAAGGCACATAAGTATTTATAAAAGTTTCAATATACAGTTATGTTACAAACATCACATTTAAATTTACCTGGTAACTTAAATGATTTTTAAATTGATACAAAAACACGAAAGGCTTTCTTAAAAGTGTTTAAACCTTAATTGTGTCCGAATCGAATTCACATCGATTATATATCATGCACTTATTGTCCTAAAGCCACTGGTGGTTGTAAATTATAGTGTCCCTGAAACATTCCGTAATTATCCTTAGTTGCGCACTGGTACGTGGGGATCGAAGTGGGGTACTGTTGATACATTCGATGATCACGAACAGACGGTCTTGGGTACAACGCGTCTTGCCGCACTTCTGGATACCAACCGGACATCACACCACTACTGAACATTGTGCCACTGTTGTAATTAGGTGTACTCGACACCATATTAGGGGCAACTGCTGCATAATTAATTGACATTTGTTTCGGTGCACTTGCAACTGGCATTGAAGGGACAGTTCCATAGTTCGTGCTACCGATAATTGGAGCAGGCGCCGCCGGCGCTTGCGACTCCGACGTACGGTCCGGTTTATCACTTGTGCTGGTGGATGTTTCCTCTTTCTCATCCTCCTTCGATTTCTTATTCTTTCTTGACACATTCGCGTGGGTCTTCACGTGTTTAGCGAGATGATCAGACCGCATGAACCGTTTCGTGCACAGTTGGCATGCGAATCTCTTCTCTCCCGTATGTGTCCTCAAATGTCGTTGCAACTCATCAGAGCGCGTGAAACGTTTGCCACAGAAGAGCCAGTTGCACACAAATGGACGTTCACCTGTGTGCCAGCGTAAATGAGCTTTTAGGTGTGATGTTTTCCCGTAGACTTTGCCACATCCAGGAACATGGCATACGTGTTCACGTTTAGCGCCATCCTTGCCATAATTAGGACCAAATCCGGCAGCTTCAGTAAGACAGTTAGGGCACCGGCACTTTGCACAGCGCCGTTGAAGTTCCCGAGCTTCTTCAGCAGCAGCGGGTGTTGGAGGCCAGTACGCAGGGTACTGGGGTGGGTAGGGGGGCAGCTCGCGCCACGCAGGAGGCGCGCACCACGCCCCTGAAGACGCGCTGCTACACGACGAGAGATCCGAAGCTGGCGATATGGCATCACCGCGGCCATAGCCACACCCGTAGCCAGTCATCATGTTCATCATCTGTAGTAAATAACACATAATTAAATTTATAAACTAACAACACGTTTCGAAAATTCGCTAACACTTCAACCGGCAAATTAAAATTGATTGATGTACTAAAACGATTATAAGAATAAAATAGTCGAGTGCTCATTTACGCGTATATTATTGTACGTTTACTATAAATATCGTATATTAGTGGGCGGGCGGACGGACCTGTTGAGCGGGCGGATCCACGTATTGCATTCCTGGGGACGGTGGTGACAACGTTGCGCGACTAAACCTTCAACTGGATAATTACAGGGCGGCGCACCGTTCTCGCCGAGACGTTTTTAATAACTGGCTTGGAATAGACGTAACAAGCGGTTGTCACCTCACCCCGGCCCCCTCTGGCCCGAGGGAGCGAGCGGCGCACGCGCACCCCTCCCCGCCTCGAGCCCCACCCCTGGTATCGCCCGCTACAGCCTCCGACACACCCCACCCTGCCCCGTGAGTTATGAGCTTACCAGTTCGGCTTGAGAACGGGAGAAAGAGCGAGACGACAACCGTCCAAACAAAGGTTACGTTAAGGTAACAACTGTTTACTTTGAACTTTATCTCTGAGTCGCGGATTAAATTAGTCACAATAACGGATCTTAATAGCATATTAGTAATGTTCCCTTCCATTCAAACTAAGGTTACTGAAGTACTAGCTTGCAACAAAGTAAATATTAACGTAGGTTGTGGTCGTTGATGTCCTACCTACATCGTATTTCTCTTAGTGTTTATTTTCTCAGTCAATGATGTTAGGTACCTGATAATTCGGTATCTATATGAAATAGAATATAATATAAAATAAAAGCGTAATAATATTTTTTTCAGGAAATGAATGAAAATTAAATAAAACAATTCATAAATTATATTACTGACTGTTTTAGGAGCTTGTCAGTCGAACCTACAATAATAGCAGTTGACGAGGTATCAAGTACGTTGAAAAATAAAAAAATTGTTGCTTATGTTTAGATATATATACCAGTTACTTATAAGAACAAATTGCTCTTCAACTCGAACTAAGATAGCTGAAATAAAGTAAGATGACCTTTGTTTTCCCAATAAGAATGGTTTTCATGGTTGCTGAAGAGCTCTTCATCTATTTATTAAGCACTTTGCTGTTTTCATGGCTACTGAGAAGCTCTTTGTTTATTTTTATTAAGCACTTTGCTATTTCTTCTCCTCTTCTCTTTCTTCTTTCCAAAGTGCATACAGCGTGTGGCATCTCTAGTGTTGCAGTCAGTCATAGTAACCACATAGACACATACCAATCACAACCATACGGCGCGTACGATTGTTTACGAGACGAGAAGATATTTATATCTAAGTACAAGTGAATCTAAAGTTATCCTTTTAAAAGGAAACTTACTACAAATACTTACGTTAAGTGAACCAACCATCTTAATAACCGAAACAAAGGCAGATAAAAATAGAAGTCCGTTATGTACCTATATTTCAGTTTTGTAAAACTATTCAAGTTAATGTTTGTAACAACTAAGCCAGTAGTAAGTACCAAAATGACTGTTTAAAACTTAGAATAAGTACAGTAAAACAAACGTACTACAAACAATTCTTCCGTAGACGAACTCAACTCAGTTCCCAAAGACAGACAGAGAGGACTTAATGTATTTAATTTTTTCTCTATTTCGGTCGGCAGTTTGCGGCAGACGCATGATTTATGCATATTCGAGCGGAGCCAAACCTTTAATTACACGTTGTTAAAATATGGCAGTTTGTTAAATCGTTCTCTCTGCTTTTGTTTCACTAAACACCGCGCCTCTAAGAGACCACGCTCCCTTTTCTTCCTTCAACGAAATTTAATATTTATACTTTTTATTTCTATAATTGCCTTTCCAAGTACAAGTGTTTGTTGTTTATTTTTAAGAGTTTGTTATCAGTTTTTGATGGCTTGGGAAAATATCTTACGAGGTTGATATGTTAAATCAATTTTGTTAACGTTTAGGTCACTGTTCGATACAAAAAATATGCCGAATTGTAATTAATTACTCTGATATATAATTAGTAGAGATCTGTTCTGATTTATGAAATAAGAAACTGTTGCCCGATCTAATAAAAAATATATTACGAAGATTTAAACTGGGCGTATGTAGCCGGGGCCCAACTAAGAACTTTGGGGTTCATGCCCACCCAAGCCAACATCACCCTCAAGTCGATCTATCGTTTGGTACGTGGGGTAAAGCACAATTGCACTTAGGAGCCCGAGGTCAACTCTCCTGCTACTGCCAGTTAATATATAATATTAAAGACATATTAAGTAGTTGCGTGTATTTTTTAAAAGTGAAACTTCGGAAAAACATAAACCCATCACTACCCATCAAAAATTTTTCTTGACCGGTAAATTTTTGAGAGTGTACCTATACGTTAATGGTCTTTACTTAGAAAAAGGCGACAGGGAGAGAAGAGACGACAAATCGAAAAATACGCTGATATCACTGCGAGGGGATCAATTCCCATTTTGCTGTCAAGTATTTAATATGAAATTATGGCATGTCAATTTGGCTGAAATATCCAGTGAATCTAACGCATATATTGTAACAACTGTGTACTCATATAACTCAATAAAATTAATTTGAATTTGAACTCGAAACAAAACCCTGTATCAACCCATCTGACTGTGGAAACAGTAGACCAAAGCCTCCCAAAATTGGGAGGGGAGCTGTGGAGCTGTGGACTGCGATCTGCTTGATTGATTGATTGGCTCAGAAGTAATTCGATGTAATTTTTTTCACGCAATAATAATAATTAATTTCACGGATTTATTTCACGCAACGTTTGTCACTGAGAAAGGTTTAATTTTTTTTTTTAATATTCTAGGACAATCTACACAACGTCACCTAGACCCATGGTAAGCATAGCTTAACTAACTTGTGTTACGGGTTCTAGACTGCGGATAAACATACATAGAAATTTTATTTGTAAATACATACATATTATACATAGAAATACCAAGACCAATGCAGAGATAATTGATCTTAAGGTGATCTATAAGATAAAAGTGTTATACTACTGCTGTAAACGACTACTTAGGTATACACCGATAATCATCAATGATATAAATAGGTAGGTATATATAGAGTAAGTACCTACGACATTTTGATCTTGACCACATTATCACTATCAACTGACTCTTTTAAACGTCAGTTTCAACAGTTGTACTGTGGTATCCTCGAAAAATCAAAATTCAGTCATTCTTCGAAAACAATCCTTTATAAATTATAAGTTAGTCTAAAAATTCAAAACTGCAGATCAATAACACTTGTTTCTTTAGAACCCATGAAATGCAACCCCGAACAAGTACAATAAACTGCCCATAATTACACAGCATTCATCTAAAGTTTGATGATCTAAAAAACCATGTTATTTTGTCCCACATATTTCTACGAAATGACTACTGTTATTCCCATATTCTAGTACAAATGGTCTAACCTGTCGACATGTTTACGATCCCATAGAACAATGTCTCTGATGGACAGACCGAAAGACATGCTACTGTGTCAAAGTCGGCGTTCAATGTACAAAGCCCACATGCCGAGGACAATGTCCGACAATGCCGGCTACTAATGTCCTATGATCGCCTGCTCTCGTCATAAATCTTTGGGCTACTGTGTTTTTGTTAACGAAAAAGAATTTTGCTGCTCACTAGTCTGTCTACTATCGATATTACGTGTGAAATATTTTCGAGACTTACCGTCATTGTTCAGGATTTAGGCAGTGTCTTTAGTGCTGATAAGACGTTTATACAATTAAATTTACTACAGTGTATTTTGAACTAAGTAGGTAACTACCTAGTGTATTGGATAACTATCAACAGGTCAGGCTGGCTCTGGGTCAGTCAGGGCGTGAGGGCTATGCCAGAGGGCACCTCACCCTCAGTAACTGCTGGCCCAAGAAGGCCGTGCGGTTTTGGTCGGTTTCACCCTCGCGAACTTCAGCGGGGAGCTAACTTTTTTCCTGTCTGTTGTGATGTTCACACAGGAAAAAAAGTAATTATTAACACCTACGTAACAACGTGAATAAAGGGATATTTATTGAGGTTAAGTTTTATTATTTATTTATTATGTAGCTTTATGCTACACCAAATCTGAACTAAACTTGGTGTTGCATGAAGGCTAGCAAGAGTATTAAAGGGAATAGAAACCTGCGCATTTTACGTGAACAATATTTTTGAACGTCTCTTCTGAGATACAAATAGGTACAGGAGTAGATATAGGTACTATGTTAAAGTCCTTAATATAATAAACCTAAAGAAAAAGAAAAATATTCGCTAGGAGACTTACTACAAAATTATTAAACTTCAACTCGTCACTGACAATGACTTCTGCAGCTGAATTGTCGCTGCAAAATTATTTCTTTACTATTGGTTTCATTATTTTTACTGCGAATCTACCTGAAATGCCAATCCTGTAAACCATTCGTTCAGCTGTTAAAAAGAAAACGCAACACAAATCGTGAAAATCTGCTGAAGGTATAATAAAATAACTAGCGAATCGACATCTGAATCAAACGAACACGGCTGTTTCCGCTCAAGGCACGCGGTGTATCTTACACTAATTACAGGTTTCTTGTATCGTGGGCGGGTAATTGGTTCTATCGCACGCTGTCCTTCACTTCCTGTCTTTTGCCAGGGTGCTCAATAGATTTGGCGCTTTATGAGAACTAACAAAGTACCGACGCGGTGTCAAGTTACAACTATTGTGGTAGCCAGGGCGGCACCCACGCTGTTGTTCGTAAGTCGTACGAGATATGAAATAAATTGTGCATTACTAATGTTCTTTTTGACATTACTTTTAACAGTTTTGAAGGCTTTTGTCATGTTGATATAGATCTCTTGCTGACCGCGACTGATGTTGATTTTAATAACCATTACATAGAAAATTATACGCTTATACCTACTGATATTAATGTTATAGGTATAGGTAGGTACTTATGTCTAATAAAACTGATAGGACTACAGAATATAGCAATATAGAAGTACATCTAACTATAGGTAGTATATTATGTATTTTTGCATTTAAATAGAGAAGTCAGAAATCCTTCAAGTGGTATTACCAAGTCAATAAAGACTTCATCCAACCGCCAAATCCGATTGCTTTCATAGCTTGAATCTTGGAGCCTGGGATCTGTAATCGTAGTTTTTAGCTATTGCAAAAGCATCTACCGTCTGACCATCTAACTCCAAGTGGAATAAGTCTGCGTAATAGCCTTGTCTGTTGGTCAGCTAGCTGTTGCCAATTCTATGGTTCTGTTTGGGTACTATAGTAGTAGATTGGGACAATTTTTAATACCTACTATTGGTAGCTACAAGTTTAATCTTCTATAATCTACATTAGTGTTTCAACACAGCTTATTGAATATTTACCTACTTAGCTAACGTTTTTCTTTATTTTATCTAAAAAAAAATACTATCACACATCTTGTTGGTTTTTAATACGAAATTCGATATGATATGTTCTATAACAAAAGACTTAAAAAGCTCAAATGCAACGCGGGTTACGAATAAGTTTTATAATGCTTTTGTATCACATCGGACATTCTTGTTATCTGATCGGAATTCCGCTCAGTTTCGCGTAGTTGAAGGAGTGAAGAGTCTATTGTGATGGTGTAACCAGATCACTCGATGTACCTGTCGCGAACAATGACAGACAGGTTCGCACCAACGATGCTCACGTCACGTTATCCTACCCTATTGTACCTGTGAAATTTGTTGCGTAAAGCGGTAGCTGAAAAAAAAATGGATGGTTTTTATCATTAGTCGACAAATTTTGATACCTTACCTTTGACAGACATGTACAAGTTACAGTCTAGTCTTATTTTAAAATGTAGGTGAATAACTAAATCATTCTAGTAGGTACATGGAATAGATTTCCATTTTTTCATCTGCTTGATAGTATGTACTTAGATAGTAACACGGGCGTATCTAACCGCTGAAGTGGAACAGTGGTCTTTTGGACAAATCTATCTATAACTTGTGTACCTCAACCTCAGTGTGACATTTCATCTATATGTTGATACATAATAATAATAATAAATATTCTGCGGCATTCTACACAGAGTCTAGACCAAAAGTACCTAAGTATAGCTTGTGTTTAGAAATCTCGATGAAAATAGAAACTTGGAAATTTAATTTTTTTTTGTAAATACGCACATATTTTACCTACATAGAAACTGCCAGACCATTGCACACATTCATATTCATGCATACTAATTTTTGCACTAAGCGGGAAGTGAACGGCACATCCTGTTGAACGCTCAACCATGGCCCTACCGCTACGCCACAAAGGCCGTCGTGGATACTTGTATGTTGTACCTATCTACCTACTAAATGCAGTTTTCAATAATTTTACCTCTGAAAAACTTGTTTCATTCTTACTAAAATATTCTGGCAACTGATTCACAAGATATTTAGGTAAATCAGATGTCAGACCTTCGAAATTTGATTTAGATACTAATTAGAGAAAAAGACCTTTCAATTGTGGAATAATTAGACCGCTCTTAGTGAAAATGCCACTGGTGCTAACAGGTAGTTTGAGTATAGGTATTAGTCTAGATACAAAAAAATATTGATCTTTTACAACAACAAATATACACACAAGATAATTTATAATTATCTATATTCCATAAAGCACTCAAAATATGGCTTGAAAGGTAATAATGGATTTGAACAGAATAGACAAACATTAACAAGATTACATTTTATTTGTATAACTTGCAGAAAATATCCAACATTAAAAATCACACACCGAATACGAACTCCGCTTGGACAGCACAAAAAATATACGGAGTAGGTAAAAGATTTCTGCGGAGCATGGCACCCTGTGGCGCCGCGGCCGTGTTCAAACGCGCCTCTCTCTCTGTATTCTGACAGCCGAAATTGCCCCACATCAGTAAAAACGACATCTCGAGAGCAGTTTGTTTTACACAACAAGCCGTTCGGCACATAACGATGACACATTTTTAACGCCAATCTATTGCTCTCATTATGAACCTTTTTTTTGTGAAATGTCCATTTTTGTTTGTAATTAAGGAAATATGAATGAGGCTAGCCATTAGTGTCAAATTTATAGGCAAAGACAAACGATAGGTTCATTATTGCGCTCTAAAATCGGAATGGTAGTTTAACATGGATATCACTAATGTGTCTATTATGTAGGTATTTGGAAAAAAGTTAGGTAGCTAAACTAATCAACAACAAAGTAATCCGTGTGATTAGGGCGATCTTACGCCCTAATCATACCTAGGCCCTCACCACCAGCATCTCATTCGAAGGGTGTCGTAAGACTAAAGGAAAATACAGATGATATCACTGCGGGAGAAGGAAATTTCCACATAAAACCCTGTATGAACCCACCTGGGGCTCTAGCCAAAATGCATTCGTTCCGAATCTACATTCGTCATCACTCTGAAAATGTATGGGAGTGACATTGTTGTCGAATGTCATGTGATCCGATTCCGACAACAAATGTCACTGCCATACATTTTCAGAGCCATGACGAATGTAGATTCGGGACGAATGCATTTTGGCTAGAGCCCCTGGTCAGCGTGACGATAGTTTGGCCTAAGCGTCCCAACATTCGGAAAAGCCTAAGACCAACACAGTAGAATGCGATAGGCAGATTAATTGATTATAGTACCTTCCTACCAAGCTTTATAGCATGAGATTTTTTTTTTTTTTTTTTATTTATGGCACGTCAATTTGACTTCACCTCGCCTGATGTTAAGCTGAAGGCAAAGAGTCAATCTAGAGTCTGAGAGTCATTTTTAAGCGTTTCAGCGGCAACCCCCTCGAATAACGCCCGGCGCCTGCCGGGGTGGTTATGTGGATTACAAAACCGACTAAAACACACGCTGTCTTTCACCTCGCCACTCTCACATTCACTCATCTCACCAAATTGGACAATTCAGTTTGTTTATTGTAACGTTATTGTCAGGATAAGTTTTGTATAAGAGAAAAAAACTTGAAATGGAAGGTGTAGTGGGAACGGGATCAGAAGTACACGCAGAAATTTTTATAGAAGTAGCGGGATCAATTTTGACCATTTTATAAAAATATGGCGGTGCGAAGTTGACCTGTGGGCCGGGTCAGCTAGTAATGAATAATGTTTTTGCCGTACTTCGGGATGGATATATCCACAAAAAGGATAAAGATGCATATCATTTAGTTTAAGGTATTTTTTATCTCAATCATCAATATAGGTAAAATTGTGCGCCTTACAAAACATACAAGGCAGTATACGCTACGTGATCTTTAGCATTATTGCAGATAAAATTTAAATAGGCGCTACAGTAGTACCACGTTTATAAGTTACACCGATGTACCTGCGCAGAAGTCTCATTTTCGAAACGCGCGAAACAATATTAACCAATCACAACGCTCATCATTGACGCGGGAACGTGGCCGTCTGTAATTGGTTGCCGCCTGCGCGCCAAGTTCGATGCCCGCAGCATCGCGGTACCGCGTCAGTCGCGAATTGTACTGCTAGTGGAATATACGTCTTTTCACCGCAACGTACACTTTGAGACAAAAAATGTGAACATTTTTACATATTATATCTTTACTTAAAAGAGATAGATCTTTAAAAGGCCAGAGTAGGGGAATTGTATATAATGTGCATCAATTAATGCAAAATGAATTAATTAAATCAAAAGACAAAGTATTTACCTACTATGGATCATTTTCAAGCAGTGATGGACCGTACTTACAGCACGCGCTACACAGGAGTCTCAAGAAAAACAGTTTCGACAATAATTAACGAAAAATAATCGTTCGCAACGGAGCTATAAACTAGTGCCAGACCGACTTTCAGAATCCCAAAGAAAGAAATACCTTGGTGGCGGCTCTAATTCGTGTGAGAATTTGCTTTGACGAGAAAAAATGTTCATCAATGCAAGAAAAAAGTTCGATTCGGTAGATACTAAATCAAATGGTAGTGCCATTCATCATAAAAAGCAATTGCTGTTCTATAAACACTCACAGGATGAATTGGTTCATTAATAGGTTGATCATAATTAACATTTCGTTATTAAACACGGCAATTTTTTCGTTACATTATACGATATTCATTTTATAAACTGATGTTTTATAAAAAATGTTACATAATATAAAAAATATAAAATAAAATCATTGGTACACTTTATTTGCTAACAAGTGTACACCTACAATGAGCGAGATAGCACTACTCTCTGAATTTATTGCATTTTTAATCTTAACGTAATGCAATAAAGTCGGCGTTTCAACAGCGTTAGCAATCGTAACTAATCGGCGTAAGCTTGCTCTCTTCTGCGCAGACGAATTTTACCGATGCGACTTATTAAAGTGGTACACCTGTACACATTTGATAGATAGATAGATACGTCCAGAGTACGAACACCTTACGTTTGAAAGGTTATATGGCGCGGATGATATATTCATGTATGATGAGAGGAGATGCACGACAATGAGGAAGCTGGGTCAATGGTAGTCATTGTTTCTCATTTTTAGTACTTATTCACCAGCCACGGTACGGAAAAAACACTACTGGTTATAAAACCGACCAGACTCATCGTAAAAATGTTCATTAATGCCTGATATTCACTTAGATTTGCCCAAGGTTTTTATAACCAGTTAATAAGATGTACTATCAGTACTTATATAAAAAAACAGCAAAAAGTTGGCTCAAAAATTTATTACAACACACGTCACATGACATCCATTTGTACAACCATTTCATATTATACAGTAATTAATTAGTATTAAGTTTTAGAGTGAGGAATGTTTTATCTCGCCACACGGAGGTTTAATACCGAATAAACTTAGTTCCTGAGAATTTAATACAAATTAGATATCTTCAATCATACACAATAAGACTTATATGATAGTTTAATTATTAGATTCCATAAATACATCAGTTTAGTAATACAGTACACTATTATTTTAATATCTTCCATTTTATAGGCCTCTAGGCAATCGGCAATTGTATTCAAAGAGCAGCGTTTCCTAAACTTTATTATGACCTGGTTTAGATATTTAAAAATTTTCTCACCATGTACCACCACGAATTTCTAACCCTTTTAGTGTATTATAGGGTTACAAAAATCCATTTTGAAGTTTCTTGAACATGGGCGACATTGATGGTCCGACGCCGAATCGCCCTCAACATTAGAGAAACGCTGACCTAGGGCCAATTGACTAGAGGGCAGTTTTAGTATATTGCTAATTCATAAACGAAATAAATAAAATTACTGTTAACAATTTCCTATTCTCATACAACCATATAAATATAAATTTAAAAAATGATTTCTGTAGACAGCGCGAGAGTATAAGTAAGGTGTTTTATGTACATAGTAGAAGACAATGACCGACTATGCCAATATTTATAACTTTATACAAATGTTTGGAATAAATATTTATATCGCAAAAGCTCACTCATTCAAACATAATAACATTTACATTATTAACCATTCTAAATAGAACCGAGAAGTGGATGGTTTCATTTTAAACATTTGATTGCTTCAGTGTTAAGTAGTCAGTAAGTAACAATCAAATGCAGACCTTAAAAATATAAAATAAACGACTACCTACATATTAAGATACAAACACTACAGGTTCACGAAATAGTATAATTAAAAAACTACAGCCGTGAAATAAATTAAGGATAACATTAAGAAATATATAACGAAAAAAGAAACTGATACCCAGTATTTGCTAATTATAAAAACCAATGTGTAATAAAATTTAAACAGGTTAAAATTAAACGGTAAAAAGTCATCATCATCATGTAGACATGTTTTCCTGATAGCATCCGAGGAGAAAGTGAACTCAGAGCTCAGGGACCGCCTTCCGGCTTTTCCTCTTTCACTTCGCACGACCTTCGGCGTCCATTCATGGCAGTGAGACCATGAAGTCTACAACGTCGAGCCAGGACTCCTTAGGCCTCCCACCTTGCCGGGATCAGGCAGGTGTGCCATTGCCAGGTATTTGTTACCCACGTAGCGTGACGAGTTTTTTTTTTATACCACGTAGGTGGCAAACAAGCACACGACCCACCTGATGGAAAGCGGCCACCGTGGCCTATGAACGTGTGCAACACTAAGGGTGTCACACACGCGCTGCCCACCCTGAAGGGAAAGGGGGCGAGTTGGGAAGGGGTGGGGAGGCTAGGAAGGGGAGGGGAAGGAGGGGTATAGTGAGCTCTGGCTACCCTACTTACCGGCGGGAACACAAAACGATAGTTATTATGTTTCTCAAAATGTGACCGCACCAATGAAGGCTACTCTCATGCATTAAATCTGCGATGTCACGAACATAAAGGCTACCGCGAGAGTTCCTCACGCAGTCATGCTACTCAAATAATGTAATGAGAGCTACATAATGACCACACGTGTGAGTGAAACACACTTAACTGCAGTTGAATATGAATGAAATGTTGATAAGATTGTATGTGCGAAGATCACCGTGTCAATAATGACAGACATAACGGACATGTTGTATCAGCAGTACAGAATATACTACTACAATACACTATAAGACTCTTTTTTTCCCTTGGCTCAGCCAATAAAATAGTAATAAAGCTGCTATACTCCATTTGTTTAGGTACTTACATAAACGTAAGTAAACAAGCTTGTGGCAACTTTTTATAAAACATGTTAAACAATTAAACTAGACTAACTAACTGACTAACTAGTGGTTCAACACAGGTTTAGTCTTCGTAAAAAAGTTAAATGCGTTACAAGTCGAAAATTTCTATACCTACTGTGTTTTTAACCAAAAAGTTACGCTAAGATTGTTTACGTTTTTTTAAGTACCTAAACAATTGGACTATAGTTCATTGATGTAAGCAGTGTCGTCCTTGCTACAGACATACTCAAAGCATGTTACACTAAAATCTCCATTTATACTATAGGTACATCGATGGACCATAGAATCTCACAACCTACATTCACATATCAACATGATTAAATCGTTCAACATTCATTACACGAAAGCATTAGCAATCAATAGGCAATAATGGAATCAAACAATTGACTTTGTTCGTAATGAAGAAAAGAAACTAATTCCGAGATGTGTAAATAAAGTAAAATAAAAATATCTTTCAAATATAAAAAGATGGGCTAAACTGATTTTTATACACTAAGGTAATTCTTTAGTAAGTGGCTTATACTAAATTCATGACCTAATTGTGAAAATCTTATAATTCGTCCCTGAGCAGGGTGTACCGGTTCTTGGAAGGCGCCAGCTTTTTGAATGTGGACTCGGGAGGGGTGGTCACTTTCATTTCTATGTTGAGCTGAGGCGTATCATGATCCGGTCCATAGTGGAATTCTCTGAAAAATCAAATAAAAATATTATTGGTGCTTCATTTATTGTATATAAAATGCGTAAGTACAATTATTTTATTCTCATCATGAACGTCATAATCATTTTGCAAGTCTACAAATGCGCAATGTACTTTGTAAGTTAACCAATGTTTCCCCAGAATAATTTTAAATACACCTTTAAAAATATTCTGGGGAAACATTGGAAACATCATTGTTCAGTACTCATTGAGATAGTTCTGAATTTAAATAGGCTATGTGATATGCTAATTAATAGGTGAAATGAGGAGCTCCCAATTTTCAGAATGTTATGATATGCAACTTGCACAACATAAGATAAATCATCAATCATCATCATTTACATAATATTGTTTATGATAATTATCATGAAGATATCATTGATGATTCGACCATGGCATCTAATTGTATCCAATATAAAATTACAATTCAACTTTGCTAGATTTATTCATGATTGTTTATTGATTACTTCAAGTTTCTATAAACATTTGTTTTGAGAACGTCAATCCTAAACATTGATAAGATAATCTTAGTACCTTTATAGTTGTTATTGATATTCATTGGCGAATTTGTTGAATTGTTATCATTGTTTACCATATTATGTTGCTTTTAGTATCAGAAGAACGATGGAACTGAAGTATTGGCGGTTGACGATAAAACAGTTATAACAGTAAAATGTAGAGATATAAATCTACCATCGAATACTCTGAACAACGCCTGATAAATATTATTTTAGTGATCATGCTTTGAGTCTTTTTCCAACAAGTTGGACAGCTTACTAGTCAGTGTAACGTAGCTGAATATACGACTGCCACCTGATATCGACAACCAATTGGAGATATTATAGTTCTGTTTAAACATTTTTTGGTCTTGGAACTACTCGTCAGGACTGCCATAGACTTTCGTATGGCAACCGAGACCGACGACCAAACACGGTAACACCCAGACCAAGACAAATAGGCAGATTATTCATACATACAAATATATACACTAAACGGGTTTCCAATCCACGTCCCCTGCGTAGTAGCCGAGTGCACTACCGCCACGTCACACACAATATTAGTGATCATAATTTAAATGCCTATACGTATTATTTTTCTTACCTGTGCAGTTTGCCAGAGTAGAGATCTTGGAGGAATTGCTTGAGTCTGCCCGGCTTTTCCATTTCCTTGTAATCAGGGAACATGTACATGTGGCGGAAAGAATCAATGGCGATTAACGGTAGGTCCGAGATGGACTTGCCCAAGTGATGCAACGGGTGCTCAAATCGGACGCCATCAGCCGTTAAGAAGTTCACGTTTTCTGCAAATGTATAATTAAATAAAATTGAATACCTTGTTTCATAAATACTGCATTTAGTTAAATTTGCTACATGAATACACTTGCTATTTGACTCACTTAGAAGTATGATTTCTCTATAGTTTCAGAACATAACCAACCTAAGCATTTAGTATGAATTTCAACGTCAAGCTGAGCGCCACCATTGTAGCACTGAACGGGTTTGCAATGGTGACCCTCTTTCATGAGACTTTGCCTTCAGCTTAACATCAGGCGAGGTGAAGTCAAATGGACGTGCCATAGATTAAAAAAAAAAAAACATGAGTTCTTAAATAGCAGTATAGATAATTCTGCTGGGGATTTCGTTCACTCTTAACATAAGTCCAGTGCAAAGAATAGATAACTTGGACACATTTCGACACATTATTTCAATTCATTGTTAATCGACCGTGAGAATACGTGATCACTGTATCAGATATAAAATAATACATAATATTGTTATGTGTGCGACTCAAAGACATTGAAGGCGTCGAATTGTTTACCTTCTTGTGTAAATAAAAACGGAGAACTACTGCAGTACTACGTTATTCACTGTGTAGGTCTATGTATGGATTACATTTCAACATAATAGTTTTTGTCTTACTTATCATATGAGTATACATATTACCTTCTTAGATAGAATATGGTAGTTATATGTCTTCTAAACCATTTTGTACGTGTGGAAACCTCTTTCGTCTTCACCTCATGGGAACTATTGACGAGGTAGATATTTCCTACACGAACCGATTAAAAACGCTCTAAGTTTCATCACTCGTGGCCGGGAAATCTAATTCCCCTAGCAAGGATATGCCAGAGACCCCGACCGCCCTTAGCCACTAACATAGACTTTACAGACATGTTATCACCAAAATTCGCCCTCCCCTATAGAGGCGCGTAAAGTTACATGACGCGCCTAGACTCTCGGCTTGCAGTTGCTAGCTAGGGCAACTGGTACTTCTAAGTCTAAGTAAATTCGTGTTTGAAACACTATTGGCACTTTTTTGCTGAGTGAATAGCTAAGTATAATTACGATGCTAATCGTACATCAAATGTAACTGATAATTCGGACCATCTACCAAGTTTCACATTACGACCTGCTTGATTACGTAAATTCATTTGATATTCATATTCGCATCCGTTTAATTCTTCAGTCAATCGGTAATCTACCGGATTTAATAACGACCAGTGAAGTCACGTAACGCATGTACAGTAACCGCAATAGTTACCGTCGGTATTTTTTGCAGTCTAATCACTATTAAAGGAGAATCTACACACAACAAGCGTTAAACAAAAACAATGTTTACATTACATTAATTCATAAAAAGAACGAAATGAAACTTTGGAATTCTACTAACATTCTAAATTGAGGTGGGTGTAGGTTTGTTACTCTGACGCAAAAACGATTGAACATTGAGATCATGATTTTGTTAGGGATAAATAATCTAGAATCGTATAGACAATTTTCTCTTAAGAATATATTTCTGTATTAGGTGAAAGAGACTGGTGTAAGTGTATGTCTAAGGATCACCAGCGTATTATTAGGGCAGCGCCGCGGGTAACATATAACGGTTTGTACTTACGCTTTTCTCCTTCCAACTCTCTAGATATAACATCCTTGTATTGTTTTACACTTTCTGTGTCGGTGGGGTGATGGAACAGGATAAGGAATGGCAATCCTTCCTCAGTGAGTTCTTCAGCATTTTCAAATGTGATCTCACGAACTATCGGTATACACTTCTCTTGTGCCCACTTATATAACTCCTCAAAGCTTAACAACGATCCATGGAAAGTTTCATCTGGTTCATTTGAGGTTTTCCGATCTGTTCTAAATACTACTATTGGCTGGCCTGTCAAATTAAAATATTGTTATCATATTTCTAGTACCATAGTAGGTATAGACACATGATTAAAAGATTTTTGAAAATCAAAAACAACCAAATAATGATTAACATTTAACAGGTTTTCATAATTAAATATCATACTGACAAGCAGCTGGAACGTAAAAGAAACCAATAGACAACAAACGTTGATGAGATCATTTCTCATATTGCTCACTTTACATGACTGATGTAAAGTGAGCAATATGTGCATGATGCTGGTTGCAGCATTTTCTCTTTGTAAAGTCGACACCACTTGTATGTTTTTGTATCTCAACTGATGTATTGATCTATCAGATGCTTATCTTATCAGTTACCCAGCCGTTTTGGTATTGTGTTTTATGACGAAATCAATGTGAATGAGCCCTTATTCTTATCATGTAGTTAATAACCATAAAGGCAATCAGTTAGGATGACAATATTACGATAAGTTATTGTTACTGCATCTGTACATGTGGTTAGGATTATTTTAGTAGGTTTTGCTATTAAGAAATTCTGTTTGAGTGTTTTGGGCCTCACCAAAATCTTCATGGCCCAACCTGACAGGCGGCCAAGGTATTGAGGCTTACTGTTCTCTCGGGAGAGGTCAGAGGACAGTCACTCAAAGACGTAAGGTTGGATATCCCAAATCTACAAATTAGTCAATAATATGGCTTTTAAACTCAACTCTGTAAGATAGAATGTATCTAAAAAACATGGTTGGTGAAATATCATTTCTACTCGAGAGTACACTTCTAGATCTTTGAAAATAAACATTGCTTGTGACAGCAAGCATGGAAGAGTGAATACAATATTAAAAAATCATATACGTATAGACCACTAAACGGCACTTACAAAACGCCAATATCAATAATATATTATAAGTCAGTGACCAAGTGGACCACGGGTTCGAAACGCGGCCCTGGCCTGAGAAGATGACGGCAAGAAACTCAGTGGGTTTTTCTTTTATTTTCGGTCTTCATATATTGCATGTTGATATGATCATGTCAAACTTTAACTTTTCACACAACCCATTATTTTTTCCTTAGACCTCACATTTTTCTGAACATTTCAAGGTTTGTCCATTGTAGTAAAATTTTAATATGTATTGTAAAGAATGCTTACCTGCTGGATGCATTTGTTGTGAAGCATCACCAAATCCAACATGGAATTGGCATTCATCTTTAAGGTTAGCAGCCACTCTTCTAAATGTCTCATATTCAGGCTGATCTCGTCGATCCATGTAGCCAATAAGATGTCTCTTGTCCTCACTGAGGTCATGCAATTCTTTCAAAGCGCTGAATATTATTACTGAGTCTGTCAATTGCTTCTTAATGAATTCTGCAAATGCCTCTACAGATCGCTGGCCTGAAGAAAGAGATTATGTTATATTTATGTGTGTATTTGCTTAAATGTTTTATACAATTGAAAGTGACAGAAATAATTAGGTGATAAGAATTCACATTTGACTTTATGTCTGAACTTGTAATTTTAAAATCATAGTGTACCAAATTATTTTTAAATAAGCATGTATAATAAGGGTGCCTATTTTAGGTACTGAGAAATAAGTGCTATACCGCTATGCTGCTATGCTTGATTTTATAATATAAAAATCAGTTTTCAAATAACATATAACATTCAATAAAACAATTGAATGGTAAATTATCTGTGAAATGATAGCAAAATTGATTAGTTCACTAATCAGTTCTACTACTGTGAATTGCAACCTTTATTCAAGCAAAAAAGTAGACAAATGTTACAAGATAGGTCCTTGTAGATTTTATTTGCTTTTTCTACTTTAACAAAACAGCACACATAACATTTAAGACGCACTTTGTAAACGTTCAAACAAAAAAATTGCATTACTAATTTTGCCCTACACATACACCAATATGCAAATATACAAATAAAAAGATCAACCTTATAAATTACTTTATATTTTCTTGTAGATATTATAATATGAAAGATGAGTGAGTGTTGCAAGTGTGCTGTGCAACCATGGCAAAACTGACACAAGTCATTTATGCTCCCAGATATTAAAAAAAGTTATAGTAAGATAAAATAATTTATTTCTTCTAGAGCAGTAGAACTTTTTATGACAAAATGTCAATACTCAGCAAATATGCTTCTATAACAAACAGCAATTATCTAAGTAGCCTATAGGCCATCTATCTAATTGTTAATAAAATGTTATTTAGCATGTTCTTGTCTCTTTCCCTCAATTAGAATCATACATCATCTATACAGAATTTTCACATGTAGCTTGATGAGAGCAATAATCATTCAGTACAACACAAAAATATAAGTAGTACAATTTAATACCCATAATGAAGCTAAATGACTAGAAGACGGGTGTGATTTCTTACAGAACTCTAGCCTGCAGTATACTAATACTCAGGCTACATCATTGCATTCCCTAGCCAAATCAGATTAATTTTATAATTACTGGGTAGGGTATGCAGTATCTATTTATCTCTATGTAATGCATACCGCTGCATACACTAATACTAGTAGTATTAAGATTACTTACCTCTGTATTCCTTCTTAGCTGGCATTCCATTCCTAAACATCTTAAGTGTTGGATATTTAGTTATATGGAACCTAGTGGCTACTGAAGCTTCTTTATCACAGTCTACCTTCCCCATTACTACTTTCCCAGTATCATAGCCTTCTTTAGTTACTGCATCAGCAGCTTCATCAAATATAGGCATAAGCATGTTACTGAACTTACACCAATCGGCATAAAAATTTATAAATACTACTTCATTGGACGCTGAAATCAAATAAAATTGGCTTTAATAAAAATTCTGTATCTCCAATTAAAATATATTAACCTACAGTGTATGCAATAAAGTATAATATGTATTGCATAAGTGGTTGTATGCAAATTTAACTATAATAAGCTATGAGAATCAGAACAAAAACAAGTTAGATAAATAAATTAGGGTAATCATTGAAGATACATTTATATTAGGAGTTATTTTTAATAATTAAATTTTACAATGTCATACATTGTGTAGCTACCTAAGTATATTTATGTATTATTTTATACCTCACATTATATAAGTAGTAATAGTTTTTGTTGAGGAAGCACATGGAGAATCGTAAGTTGAGGTAAAAATAATAACAGAGGTACTAAACCCAGGCCTTAAGTCTAAGTATAAACGAATGAAAATAATACTCAAACTCTGATGTTAGTACTGATTACTAAAACAAACATTTGAGTAGTGAAAGCAATAGGAATTAGTGTAACTAGGTATTCCTTTTTACATAACGCTGATGATGTGGCCAATTTTCCTACACAACAGTAAAATAGGAAGGAAACCAATTAGACATTTGTAACGTTAAAATTTGTTTGAAAACAAATGATAACTACAGAGGACCATTACCTTGACGCATTCTATGGTATTATTGAGGTTCAATATTAATGCCAGTCATACATATTTTATTTTGAAAGCCGCTACCGTAGAATTCGACTACGTGTGGAAGGATTCAAAGAAGAAGGAAAGGGTACGTAATTTTCTTTGTAAATATAGTAAAAATATTGCTAAAAGAGATAGGGGATTAAAAAATTACCTAGCACCATATCCAAATTACTTTGCGTAATTTGCACAGCACCGCTATCAGTAGGGTTGTAAAAACTGTGGCATATCTGAAACATAACAATCCTTAACATTATACAGCAATTACTTATTCATAATAGACCATAAAAATCAACAACCTATTGGTAGACTTTTTGTAAAAAGAGTCAAGATATTTATGAAGATTTAATGCTTACCAAGACAAGAATGCAAGCCAGCGGTTTGTAATTAAATATATTTACTGTATTCCAATGCATTCTAGAAGAATAAGAAGTTCACTTCTTACGCTAAAAAGGAAAATATCTGCCGCTACCGCTGGCTAATTCGGGTTGGCACTTGGCTGGCAGTTGGCAGTTGGCTAGAGGCAGCAGTGGATGGGTGACTAGGGATGCGACAACAAATATTAAACAACATCGATTAATATTACTATTGTTACTAAAAATGTAAACATAAAAAAGCTTAACCAACTTAAGTAAAAGGAACAAAAAGAGCCACTTAACATCTAAAGTCTCAAGTTTAGAGATATACTGTACTTTTAGCAGTCTGATGATTTTTATCGTCAACTCCACATAATAAAGATGACTACGTAAATACTCAAATTAAATTGTACAAAGGCACCAGTAACCAGTTACAGTACTATATTTTGAGCAGCGAAACCAGCCCGTCACAAATATTTATGTAAACCTAATAACTTACTACTTTGTCTCAAAATATGAATGTTATGCATCCTGATTCTCACTCCATGGATATGGGACTACACTTGAAGTACCTTTTTTCAAAAAAAAAAAAAAAATCAATGAAGTTGGTTCACAATAGGTACATTGCGCAATTTTAGGAAATCATAATGTAACTCAACACATTATGGCACTTTATTCCCTTACTAAAAATATTGAGTGTTTTGTTTAGAGGTAGGTACTATACGGATATTGTCTATATTGTTATACGGAGGTAGGACATGTGTGTTGCAAACGTCCATAGGCCACTGTAACTACCACTAAACTACCCCGTACGGCTACTAAACTTTCCATCAGGTGGGTCGCGTGCTTGTCTGTCACCTAAGGGTGTAACCACATTAATCGACGCGGAATCGGCTTAAGCCGAGTGCGTATCACCACACTACTCGGCTTATCGCCGATTAGTTGTTGCGACGGCTGTTAACATGCGATCGGCAGTCGATTTCTCCGAACGGCCGTCACGACGGCTGTTCACTTACGTTCGGCAGTCGACTCCTCCGAATGGCTGTCACGGCCTCTGTTCAATTACGTTCGGCAGTCGACACCTCCAAACAGCCGTCGCGACGGATGTTCGCAAGCGTTCGGCAGTCGACAGTCGTGATCGTGTGAGACCCCGAAAATATCAACAAATGCTTTCATCGCAGATTTAAGTTTAACTCTGAGCTGTACGGACGTTCTGGCCTTTCATTTGGAGATGAAGGCACGCGAGCGGATTCATTAGTCTGCTACCCAACGCCGATCGGCCGTCTTCGGCGCCATTCGGCTACCGTCGTAGATGAAGGCATGCGAACGGTTGATTCAACTGCCGTTCAACGCCGTTCGACCGTCTCCAGCGCTGTTCGGCAGCAGGCGGAAACGTTCCGCTGGATTCAGCGCCGTACGGATGCGATCAGCTAATCGACAAACGGTTCGATTCGCCGTCGGCCGATGCCGCGTCGCGTCGGCCGAGCCGAGCCGATGCGAAAGCTATTAGTAACACTCTTATTCCGTCGGCATAAAGACTTTTTTAACCGGCTTCAGCCGATTCCGCGTCGATTAATGTGGTTACACCCTAAGGGGTACAAAAAAAAATCGATGGCTGAACCCGTGGGTACCTACATCACAAAGAGTATAGTAATGTACATCACCTGCGTAAATGAAATATTTTTCAACCCATGCTCATAATTGGTTATTATCACATGGCTTATTACACTCTGAACATAAACTGTGGTTTTAAACACTAGTGCTTTTTTTCTTGATTGCACTAGTGTTTTATTTCATAAACCATCAAATTAAATTTGTACCAGACGGATAAATCATGGAAGATATTAAATATCTTTCATGGTTTATCCTTATTCGTCTATTCCGCAGTAATACAGATATCTTACCGTACTATGTTACCGTATCTGCGTAGTGTGTTATAGTTTCATTTTTAAATCTCGGAAAAAAGTTTTCACCTAGATAAGTTTCGTTTCAACAGAAGACTAAAAATAACACTAGATATTTTGTAAAAAAAAAATAAGTGTGTCACCTTGAAAATGATATTTTTTACAATTTATTTACTTTAATTCATAATTCAACGTGAAACTAATACATAAAAACATAAAAATATGATTTTTTATATTTTGCGTTTTGGCTGTATAAGGTATCCAACACGCCGCGGCGCGCAGAAAAGAAAATATCAGCGCGGAGCGCGCCATTTTTAACTTTCCGTCTGTGGTGTGAGCATTGTTTATTTGAGTAGATTCTGCATCCGTTCTCCGAGAGTCGTTTCTCCTTTGGACTGTTCAAGTGTTCACCGACAGGACGTTTCGTTTTTGAGAGATTCGTCGATAGAACGTTTCACCTATGGATGTTTCGCCGACAGAATGGTTCGCATTAAAAGTCCTGTCGTCGAAACTAACAAATTTTGTTAGTTTCGACGACAGGACTTTTCAACTATGGAATATTCGCCGTCAGATCGTTTTGTCTACGATTGTTTCGACATGGCTTCTTCACTATTAAACTACAAAGCCACCAAAAAGCTACTAGCTTGCTACAAAGACATGAAGAAAGAAAATGTTTTAATGGAAGACCGTCTTTACTGGGCGCCACTATAGCTAAATGGTCTTGTGACACCTCTGTATATAAGATATTAGTGACCCTCTTTTTACTTTTATCAGCATACCCGGAGTTCCAAAGCAGTATTTTTAGAACAGAATATTTACAGTGTATGACGTCGTTTAAATTGAATAAGCATTTTAAAGAACAAGCACACGGATGGTTACTAAGTCCTACGTGTTAATACTGGGAACGTCCTATATGTGTATACTTATCTAACGTAAGTGTGTTACGTGGGATCGAGGATAAAGTGAGACAACCAGCCAATCTAGATGCTAGCGATAGCTAGCTTGGCTAGGGGCTAAGAACGAAATACGAAAAGCAATTTGAAGTAAACCGATTTGAAGTAAATTTGGAAGGGGTTTTTAATCATCTAAACATCTATTTTTACACAATATATTTATTATAAAAACACCGTAACAAAAAATATTACAGTTTTACCTATAAACTACAGCATTATCAGTCACGTTATATAAACGCAATATTATATAAATAGTAAATAAGATAACTTGATTGGACGGAATATGTAAATAGAATATAATTTTATATACCTCCAGAATAGTCGTTAATATTAGAAATTTTACAATTTTATTCGAATATGGGACCACAATAACTGTGTGATGAAACTTTTGTGAAGCAATTAGTAGTAAGCAGTTAGTATGCCAACTGTTCAGATCAGAAGTGAAGCAGACGAATAACGGTCAGAGCGTCGAGTGTTCCCCCTGTAAGGGACGATCGCGGGTTCGAATTCCGTCGAAGCATTCATTTCTTTCGATCTAAATTTGATGACATAAGTGTGCAGGAATGTATGCTTCTTAATTAATGTGCCTATAATAAAACAATTACTATCAGTATCTTTTTTAAAATAACGTAATTCAGCTTATTTATAAAAAAATCCATCAAATTTTCAAAAAGGTGCAAAACAAGTCCAGTAACCTGAAAATTTATAAATTATATTTTACAATTTAAAATTATACATTACACTGAGTTTATACATTACAATTTGAGATTATATATCGTAATTTGAGATTATACATTACAAATTGGAATTTTAGGTACATCACAATTTGAGATTTCTGTCATCAAATATCAGGTGGCATATTTCAACTTATAATACAATGGCAAATTACAGCTATTATCAAATTGAAATAGGTACAACAGTTAAGTTTACTAAACTTACAATAAAGTTATTTTGTAAAGTAAAACACAGTCCTGAGAGCAGCAGTGTTTGTAGCATTCTTTACAGGTAGTTGAGGGGCAAAAATATTCTACCACCTAGTCTAACTACAGAACTTCGATAACGCCAGTGAATTGAAGTCAGTGCAAGTCGCTTCATAGAAAATATTGACCCTTCAGAGCATAATGACCAAAAAGCAAAATGAGCACTACAATCAAAATTTTCAATATTCAAAATTATCGGAAAGGTGCACATGATATGCAAATTTTAAAATAAATGCCTATTACTAGCAACTAAATAAAGTACCTACCTATAATAATCTGATAAAATGAATATCATAAAAAAATTATATCATTGCCATTAAAAAGGTATTTCAAATAGTGACATTGTATTTTGCAAAGATTGCACACTGGTAAATAAATACAAACATTTTTTTATGAATTTAGTAATCTTACATAGTATTTTTTGAGAAATATAGGTAAGTACTAAAAAGAATTAGTTTCACGTAAATTCTATATGCTTATTTTGATAGGTATATAAAAGAGGATAGAGATTCTATACTAAAAATATTTATATACTTAAACTTATTACAATACACTTATATTTAGTACTTAAAACTTAAATAGTAGAGATATTCAATTAAACCCTATTAATATGGAAACTAGTGCCGTAACACTTTCATTAAGACCGTCTTTATCTTGTATAAAACAGTGACATTACTAGTTATTATTTTTGGGATGGGGCTGTAAGGGGTGCCTTGCAAATATAGTAAAACATTCTTAGGACTATCTATAACCTTTGAGATTTAGACCTGCATTTACAGATTTTCAAAAAACCATAGTCAGCAGGAAAAAATGCTATTAGTACCAATATTTTTTTATTGTGCTAATTAATCATACTTTATGTGGAGATCAAAATCCTCTATTAGCCCATTTAATACAATTACAAATCGCCAAAAACATTTCCCCTACATTTTGTAGGAAAAATAAAAACTTGAATTTCAGGTACACGAATTATCCATAACTTCTTAAGACATTCTGTAAGTAAGCAAGAAAAATGCTAAAAATTCCACAGCTTTTCAAAGTGCCAACTGATTCTATTTCATGTGTAGGATCAAGACTATTGAACTACTTCACATAGTGCCCTAAGAATCTTTTGCTGTAACTACAATGGATAACTTACCTGACCTTACTTCCCCATCTCAAAAATATAACCTGTATAAATGTCATTATAGTCTGATTTTATAGTTGAAACGGATTATTGCAGCTTATTTCCATTTTAATTCATTGGGTCCTCGTGACACATAAATTTTATGAAATAATAAATCTTAGCAGTAGCAGTCCAGACATTGTGAATAATATTGGTTTTAAAGTTCCACTTGCACTCTGAAATAAAAAAAAAAGATAATAATTTAATTGAAGTGTAGGCTCACACTTTATTCTCTCTGAGGTAAGTAAAGACAACAGTCTCTACATCTGTATTAACAACTTCACAAAATTAATAATATATTTAGTATTTATCTTCTTAGATAAGATAAGAATCATATCTTATCTCATTTGGACCCAATACAAAAACACAACACCAAATTCAATAATGATGCAGTCAAACTCTCAGTTCAATAATAGTATTGACCAATATGTTGTCAGGAAACTTTTTATTTGCACCCATTTCATGGAATCCAAGAGTGTAATATTAAGTTGATATGGAGTAAAGTTCGATCCCCGCTCAGTGCAAAAAGTTGTATGCATGAATATGGCTGTTTACACTGGTCTGGTCGTGCCTCGGAGAGCATGTTAAGTCGTCGGTCCCGGTTGCCATACAAACATCTATGGCAGTTGTTACGGGTGTCGTGAAGATTACTTCACGAATTACAAACTTTTTATCATTCAGACTCGTTGTTTGAAATAGCTGGCCGTTTAGCAGATTTCAAATTTATGCTATTTTATTTGACAAATGTCAAGTATAGACATTCAGTAATAAAGGAAGAATTGGTCTGCATTTATGAGATTTATTGCATTGTGTAAACCAAATATCTAAGAGAAATGAAATATGAGAAGTATCGAAGTCAATCAGAGAACCGTATTGTTCGTACTAGAACGTGACCTATTTATCTGCACATCGGAGACTGTCGTCGCTCTACGCTGGATAAAAGGCGGAGTTTTATTGATTAAAGTTTTAGTTAGATTAGAAAGGATTCGTTAAAGAAGGAGAAGCGTGTTCAGCTCCGATCCGGGACCCTTACCTCAGTCCCGGAGGTTGCTGAAATTACGAATGTGTTCCGCTTCAGTTCAGGACCCTCATATGTATCCTGAAACGTTGCTGAACATTAATGTTTTGAGACTTCGGTCCTACGCAGTCTAGGTGCACGAGAGTAGTCGTGCACTGAACAACTCGGAGCTACGTACCATAATCATTCACTGTGTATGATGTAGCTTAGTCAAGAGGTATGTACTTATTTGGGACTAGTTTGATTGCGTAGTATTTATCATTTCCTCCTGTCTGTTTTGTATCAATGTCAGTTAGGACATTGCTAATTATAAATGATCTAAATTTTGTCCAACTAGGACTTATTGATCTTGCAATAATAACTCAGCTTATTCCTTCATGGAATAACAGATGCCCTTTATGTCCACAGATGAAGTTGATGAGACCATGACATGAAACAGCTGTAATCGCGAGCGTTTCCTACATTATTCCCCATTTGGTAAGCCAGATTTAAGTTACCACATCGAACCCTATGCGCTTCGCGACATGGTGGAGATGCTGTACCTTAACACTGGTTTAAGGCTAAAATTCATTCCGAATATTTTGAGTAAAACAGCTGTTTCTGTTCTGTCTTTATGTGAATTTCGTGTTATTGTTCTGACATTAAATTTGACAAACTTAAATTTCTTTTTAAAAATGTTTTTCTGACGTTTTAACCAAAAATAATTATTTTTTTTTCTTTTCAAAAATATATTAATTCTGACCAAAAGTACCGTGTAAAAAAAAAAAAAATGATTTAATACCCACTAGTTTTGGAATCAGATAATATTTTAAATGCGTCGTAATTTATGTTTTAAATCAGCAAATTGTATGAACACTTCAATAGATAATGATCGAGTTATATTTGAAGACCTAACTCATGGAATGATATCTTGACAATTATTTTGCAATCTTAGTACCTAATAAAATGTTTTGTGACAACCAGTAAATAAACGGATTAGAACATCTTCAAATTAATTTAATGTGTGATAGTAAAGCTAAATTGGTATTTAAAATAAACGGGACCGATTATAAACTCTGTAAAAGTTATAAAAATATGTTTTTTCGCGCTCAACAAAAAAAAAAATAAAATTAAGAGTAGGTACGAAATGAAAACTTCATCTCATTCCGCCGCGAGTGTCGCGACTTCTAGTCACGATGTGCAGATACCGCAAACGACTTTTCATTCTGCTTTTCCCTTCTGTTGGGAGTGTCGTGAAGATTACTTCACGAATTACAAACTTTTTATCATTCGTGACTTCTAGTCACGATGTGCAGATGCCGGAAACGACTTTTCATTCTGCTTTTCCCTTCTGTTGGGAGTGTCGTGAAGATTACTTCACGAATTACAAACTTTTTATCATTCAGACTCGTTGTTTGAAATAGCTGGCCGTTTAGCAGATTTCAAATTTATGCTATTTTATTTGACAAATGTCAAGTATAGACATTCAGTAATAAAGGAAGAATTGGTCTGCATTTATGAGATTTATTGCATTGTGTAAACCAAATATCTAAGAGAAATGAAATATGAGAAGTATCGAAGTCAATCAGAGAACCGTATTGTTCGTACTAGAACGTGACCTATTTATCTGCACATCGGAGACTGTCGTCGCTCTACGCTGGATAAAAGGCTGAGTTTTATTGATTAAAGTTTTAGTTAGATTAGAAAGGATTCGTTAAAGAAGGAGAAGCGTGTTCAGCTCCGATCCGGGACCCTTACCTCAGTCCCGGAGGTTGCTGAAATTACGAATGTGTTCCGCTTCAGTTCAGGACCCTCATATGTATCCTGAAACGTTGCTGAACATTAATGTTTTGAGACTTCGGTCCTACGCAGTCTAGGTGCACGAGAGTAGTCGTGCACTGAACAACTCGGAGCTACGTACCATAATCATTCACTGTGTATGATGTAGCTTAGTCAAGAGGTATGTACTTATTTGGGACTAGTTTGATTGCGTAGTATTTATCATTTCCTCCTGTCTGTTTTGTATCAATGTCAGTTAGGACATTGCTAATTATAAATGATCTAAATTTTGTCCAACTAGGACTTATTGATCTTGCAATAATAACTCAGCTTATTCCTTCATGGAATAACAGATGCCCTTTATGTCCACAGATGAAGTTGATGAGACCATGACATGAAACAGCTGTAATCGCGAGCGTTTCCTACATTATTCCCCATTTGGTAAGCCAGATTTAAGTTACCACATCGAACCTGTCGTGAAGATTACTTCACGAATTACAAACTTTTTATCATTCAGACTCGTTGTTTGAAATAGCTGGCCGTTTAGCAGATTTCAAATTTATGCTATTTTATTTGACAAATGTCAAGTATAGACATTCATTAATCAAGGAAGAATTGGTCTGCATTTATGAGATTTATTGCATTGTGTAAACCAAATATCTAAGAGAAATGAAATATGAGAAGTATCGAAGTCAATCAGAGAACCGTATTGTTCGTACTAGAACGTGACCTATTTATCTGCACGTCGGAGACTGTCGTCGCTCTACGCTGGATAAAAGGCTGAGTTTTATTGATTAAAGTTTTAGTTGGATTAGAAAGGATTAAATAAAAAACAGGAGAAGCGTGTTCAGCTCCGATCCGGGACCCTTACCTCAGTCCCGGAGGTTGCTGAAATTACGAATGTGTTCCGCTTCAGTTCAGGACCCTCATATGTATCCTGAAACGTTGCTGAACATAAATATTATGTCGCGAAGCGCTTAGGGTTCGATGTGGTAACTTAAATCTGGCTTACCAAATGGGGAATAATGTAGGAAACGCTCGCGATTACAGCTGTTTCTGTCATGGTCTCATCAAGTTTACCTGTGGACAATAAAGGCATCTGTTATTCCATGAAGGAATAAGCTGAGTTATTATTGCAAGATCAATAAGTCCTAGTTGGACAAAATTTAGATCATTTATAATTAGCAATGTCCTAACTGACATTGATACAAAACAGACAGGAGGAAATGATAAATACTACGCAATCAAACTAGTCCCAAATAAGTACATACCTCTTGACTAAGCTACATCATACACAGTGAATGATTATGGTACGTAGCTCCGAGTTGTTCAGCGCACGACTACCTTCGTGCACCTAGACTGCGTAGGACCGAAGTCTCAAAATATTTATGTTCAGCAACGTTTCAGGATACATATGAGGGTCCTGAACTGAAGCGGAACACATTCGTAATTTCAGCAACCTCCGGGACTGAGGTAAGGGTCCCGGATCGGAGCTGAACACGCTTCTCCTGTTTTTTATTTAATCCTTTCTAATCCAACTAAAACTTTAATCAATAAAACTCAGCCTTTTATCCAGCGTAGAGCGACGACAGTCTCCGACGTGCAGATAAATAGGTCACGTTCTAGTACGAACAATACGGTTCTCTGATTGACTTCGATACTTCTCATATTTCATTTCTCTTAGATATTTGGTTTACACAATGCAATAAATCTCATAAATGCAGACCAATTCTTCCTTGATTAATGAATGTCTATACTTGACATTTGTCAAATAAAATAGCATAAATTTGAAATCTGCTAAACGGCCAGCTATTTCAAACAACGAGTCTGAATGATAAAAAGTTTGTAATTCGTGAAGTAATCTTCACGACACTCCCAACAGAAGGGAAAAGCAGAATGAAAAGTCGTTTGCGGCATCTGCACATCGTGACTAGAAGTCGCGACACTCGCGGCGGAATGAGATGAAGTTTTCATTTCGTACCTACACTTAATAATTTTTTTTTTTTTTTTTGGTGAGCGCGAAAAAACATATTTTTATAACTTTTACAGAGTTTATAATCGGTCCCGTTTATTTTAAATACCAATTTAGCTTTACTATCACACATTAAATTAATTTGAAGATGTTCTAATCCGTTTATTTACTGGTTGTCACAAAACATTTTATTAGGTATTAAGATTGCAAAATATTTGTCAAGATATCATTCCATGAGTTAGGTCGTCAAATATAACTCGATCATTATGTATTGAAGTGTTCATACAATTTGCTGATTTAGAACATAAATTACGACGCATTTAAAATATTATCTGATTCCAAAAATAGTGGGTATTAAATGATTTTTTTTTTTTTTACACGGTACTTTTGTAAAGAATTAATATATTTTTGAAAAGAAAAAAAAAAATTAATTATTTTTGGTTAAAACGTCAGAAAAACATTTTTAAAAAGAAATTTAAGTTTGTCAAATTTAATGTCAGAACAATAACACGAAATTCACATAAAGACAGAACAGAAATAGCTGTTTTACTCAAAATATTCGGAATGAATTTTAGCCTTAAACCAGTGTTAAGGTACAGCATCTCCACCATGTCGCGAAGCGCATAGGGTTCGATGTGGTAACTTAAATCTGGCTTACCAAATGGGGAATAATGTAGGAAACGCTCGCGATTACAGCTGTTTCTGTCATGGTCTCATCAAGTTTACCTGTGGACAATAAAGGCATCTGTTATTCCATGAAGGAATAAGCTGAGTTATTATTGCAAGATCAATAAGTCCTAGTTGGACAAAATTTAGATCATTTATAATTAGCAATGTCCTAACTGACATTGATACAAAACAGACAGGAGGAAATGATAAATACTACGCAATCAAACTAGTCCCAAATAAGTACATACCTCTTGACTAAGCTACATCATACACAGTGAATGATTATGGTACGTAGCTCCGAGTTGTTCAGCGCACGACTACCTTCGTGCACCTAGACTGCGTAGGACCGAAGTCTCATTCACGAATTACAAACTTTTTATCATTCGTGACTTCTAGTCACGATGTGCAGATGCCGGAAACGACTTTTCATTCTGCTTTTCCCTTCTGTTGGGAGTGTCGTGAAGATTACTTCACGAATTACAAACTTTTTATCATTCAGACTCGTTGTTTGAAATAGCTGGCCGTTTAGCAGATTTCAAATTTATGCTATTTTATTTGACAAATGTCAAGTATAGACATTCAGTAATAAAGGAAGAATTGGTCTGCATTTATGAGATTTATTGCATTGTGTAAACCAAATATCTAAGAGAAATGAAATATGAGAAGTATCGAAGTCAATCAGAGAACCGTATTGTTCGTACTAGAACGTGACCTATTTATCTGCACATCGGAGACTGTCGTCGCTCTACGCTGGATAAAAGGCTGAGTTTTATTGATTAAAGTTTTAGTTAGATTAGAAAGGATTCGTTAAAGAAGGAGAAGCGTGTTCAGCTCCGATCCGGGACCCTTACCTCAGTCCCGGAGGTTGCTGAAATTACGAATGTGTTCCGCTTCAGTTCAGGACCCTCATATGTATCCTGAAACGTTGCTGAACATTAATGTTTTGAGACTTCGGTCCTACGCAGTCTAGGTGCACGAGAGTAGTCGTGCACTGAACAACTCGGAGCTACGTACCATAATCATTCACTGTGTATGATGTAGCTTAGTCAAGAGGTATGTACTTATTTGGGACTAGTTTGATTGCGTAGTATTTATCATTTCCTCCTGTCTGTTTTGTATCAATGTCAGTTAGGACATTGCTAATTATAAATGATCTAAATTTTGTCCAACTAGGACTTATTGATCTTGCAATAATAACTCAGCTTATTCCTTCATGGAATAACAGATGCCCTTTATGTCCACAGATGAAGTTGATGAGACCATGACATGAAACAGCTGTAATCGCGAGCGTTTCCTACATTATTCCCCATTTGGTAAGCCAGATTTAAGTTACCACATCGAACCCTATGCGCTTCGCGACAACGGGGAGTTGAAGCCCTCAAAAGTCCAGCTAGTCTAACTTGGAACTTCGATATCTCCATTGGTGATTAGACCATTTGTTGTGGAGGTCAGATGGCAGTTGCTTCACGGAAAACATCGAAGTTCAGTCGCATCACAGTTAGACTAGAAAGCCGACCCCAACTGAGTTGGGAAAAGGTTCAGGGAATGATGATGGAGTAAACAAGTCATGCCTTCCAATTAATACTTACAATAATATAATAGTTACAACGGTCCCCAAGACAACAATCTGAACAGACCCAATCCTGGTACCAAATATGTGTACAAAGCGGCATATTTCGGCGTCTAGTTGTAGCACACTCTGTCTTGTTCGAACACCGTTTAGATATGTAATACTGTTTCTTAGCTCCCTGAGACCAATACGGCGTGCTTCCCCACTTTATCTCAGTCAAACAAACATCTTGATTATATTCACAGTTCTTGATAGTTTTCACACATTTCTCGTTATTATCTTCTTGGTTTTCGCACACATAACATTCAAGTCCTAAAACTGGATAAAAATGTATTAATAAGTTATAACATAAAACACTTAGATCTATCTATTCTGTTGCATCGTACCTGTAGAAATCGAGATACAAATTAACAGTATACCCAAAATTATATGTTTCTCCATCATTTTCAGTTAAAATTTCATTAGACGCCCAGTCAAATAAATATTATTGTTCTAAACAACAAAATATGCATCAACGGATTTTATATTTTTACCACACCCCTCACCATTTCATGTCATGGTCTGAGTTTGACAGAATTGACAATGACAACCAAAGAAGTTCAAAGAACCAAACCAAACGAAACTACATTGATGTATAAGGGAGGGGATGGGCCCTACCTATGAAACGCTGTGTCTTTACCTACGTTCCATTTTTATGAATGGACGTTTTACTACGTTAGTGCCTTCTCTTGTCGTAGAAGTTGTCGATTTACGTATGCTAATACGATTGGGTTTACTTATCTTTTAACGTGTATTAACCTAAAAAGAACGGTAACATGCTACACTCATGAGATAATATAATTTTAATTTTTAATAGTAGATATTAAAAATTACTAGTATCTAATGACTTTTATTTTTTTAATGCATCATACACGTAAACGCAATAAAATACAACCAGGACCGAGATAAATGCTATATTCTATTGCACTTCATGCATTTGCACTACTTATTAAGAAATTATGCCGTCACTCACAAAAAGACCGTTTTCCAGCTGCTCGTTTCAATTTTCGAAATCAAATATCTTTAAAACTACATATTTGTTATAAGAAAATTAACTTTCACAATTCTTTATAATCATTATGGATATTAAATTTTAAATAAGCCGTGTTCGTCCCATCGTTCGTCGATAAATCTTTTTTTTGAAGTAGGTACGTCACTAGTATGCTAGTTGTAGTAAAAGTCTAGAAAAAATTATGAATGACGGGGCGCAAAGCATTCATAGATTTTGGTGACCTTGGCACGCTGTCTTTCCTTATACTGGTGCGTTAGGGCCGCCCTGTGCGAAACCACCACAAACATAGTGACATGACAAATATATAGATCATGAAACCGGCTATTCTGCTGCAGAAGCCATTTTAAGAAAAGAAGAAGAAGAAGATTTAAATGTTTTCTTGAAATTACTGTATTTTGTTCAACATAGGTACTTAATTACTTTGCGATAAGAAATTTGTATCACTTAACTTTAACGGAACGAGGTCTCAGGAGAATAATAATAAAGATTGATGCTCAACAACCATTCAACAGTCAGCACATTCAACTTCAATAACGTAGAATCTACTGTCCCCCGGGTCTGCCGGGGTCCGGAGTGCGAGAGATAATAATATGATCGCTACTACCTCACCTCCGCCAACTTGAGACACAAAGACTGCGTGCGTTTTAGTCGGTTCGAGAGTCCAACAACACCGGTTCCGGTGGTATTGGTAACCGTGGGGATTCCACTTGTATTATAAGTCTGTGGGGATTTCGCACACCAAAAAAAAAGAAAAAAATCTACTGTCAAGTGATTGTCAAATGTTAACATCTGACGTGACGTTAGTGTTTGACATTTTGAATCCAACAAGACGAAATTTTTTATTGTTTAAAAAGTAAATAAATAAAACAAATTAGAAAAGTTAAATAATCTCTTAAAATGGAAGGTATTTTATGGAAGTGGACTAACTATTGGAATGGTATGGTATTGTGTTGTGAAATGACTTCAGAAGCTATTTTAGAATTCACTCAGACTAATTTGTTATTATTATAACATATTGTAACCTTTCCAGGTTGGCAAACCCGGTGGTTTGTTTTAGAAAATGGAATAATATCCTATTATAAATCACAGGAAGAAGTCAGCCAAGGATGTAAAGGATCTGTCAAAGTATCAGTTTGCCAAATAAATGGTGAGTATAAAGTAGTATCTTAGCCTTAAAAATTTATTAATTATCTAGCCTGATCTAAGTCGAGTGAAAGTAAAAGTTATCGATTACATAGCCATGTACTTTGTTTATAGAAGAAGCTTCGCTAGTGCTGACAATAAGTAATAAATATATCAGTGTTATTTTTTCATCAATAATTCAAATTGAATTGCAGCAAATTATGTCAATTACAATGATTGTGAATAATACAATCATCATAGATAGTAATATTGTTTATTAGCACGGAATAGTTATACTGTTTAGGGTTTTAGAGTAAGTTATATTAAATATTAACAGCAATATATATATTTATATACCTATCAATAAATACATAAGACAGTAGGTTGTATGTGTTTATTGATATGTATGAAATTGTAATGTAATTTGTTTACTCTGTCGTGAACCAAAATCTACAGAACCTACTTACCTATCTTATTCACAATTCAATGAATAGTGAACTAAAATTGAGAGCATATATTTTATTACATGATAATATGTAATAACATAACAATTCACAAATCCAATTCTTCACCAAGACATTTTATGATTTCCAGTGAACACCATAGACAACACTAGACTGGATATAGTCATACCTGGGCAACAACACATGTATTTAAGAGCACCATCACCACAGGAGCGACAGAAATGGCTTGTTGCATTAGGAAGTGCTAAAGCTTGCGTTGACTCAAAAGAGCTGAATGGTAAGATTTTATATTATGTTTATAATTCTGCCTGGCAGTGTAAATATAGCATAACCAATGTTTAATGGCCAATATACTACTTAATTATCAAGTACAGGAATGATTAATTTACTTTAAAATTAAATTACTATTTCAGTAGTAGCCCTGGAAGATGCCAATTCTGTAAGCCATAAAAAAACCGAGTTGCGTTTGTACTGTGATCTAATGATGCAGCAAGTCCATGCTATAAAAGGTGCAGCTAACGCTGAAGGTGGCCCTGAGATACAGGTAAATACAATACCTATTTTATCACCACAATAATGAGTGGCACTAGGGCTACAACTCTATGCAGTTAAGGTATAGCAATATCATTTAGAACATCCACCGTAATACCTACATATTCTTACTAGGGCTACAACTCTATGCAGTTTAGGTATAGCAATATCATCAAGAACATCCACCCTAAGTCCTACATATTCTAAACCCTCTAGAGTATTCTATGTCCTGTCCTGTAGCATATAAGTGTGGACCACAACATGTCCGAGTATATAATTATTATTATACAGTTTTTAATAGTAAATAATGTCTTAATTAATTTCATTTTTCAGAAAATTGATGACGCCTCTAGTCTTCTAACAGCAACATGTGATACTTTCATAAGAACATTGGAGGATATAATGAGATTAACTCCTTCTATTACTGCAAATTCTGTATGTTCTTTCGACATGCCGATACCAAACTCCATCAAACCACAGCTAGCTATTAAGACCCCTAGACAAAGTATAACAAGAACTTTATCACAAGAAAATAGGTGAAATACTACTCCACTATTGTTGTTACTAAAGTAGAAAATAATACATCTTTTGATTCATGTTCAGATAAGCAACAATAATAATTAGGATTACGCTATCTATATTAACCATACATATTGATGCCAAGAGGCTGATAAACATAAGTGCTGGCAAATGTCTTGAACAAGTGTCAAAAATGACATGTGCATGTGCACTAATGGAGCAATCAAAACACTAATGATTGTGAGCCTGTGATTGATCAACCATTGGTTAATTGATATGCCTCAGCTGGTGCGCATCACTATACCACCAAAGAGACCTAAAAACACTTCTGTGCAGCTACTGTGTATTGTCAAGATGTTTGTTGGTCATTATAGTTCATTAATATCACTAAGAATCTCATAATAAATAGTTATTTTGAAAAATATTTTATTGGGCTGGAAGTGAGATTTGTATTATTTTATAAATTTATTTATTGTTGATTTGTTGAAATTGTAGCATATACATATGTAGTGAGAAATTAAAGTATTAGCGTAGATCTAGTTACACTTAGTTGTGTTATGAGTATGAGTACTTAAGTGTAATGCTAGTTCCTTTCTTTTATGTATTGACATATTTAGGTTTTGTTTCATTGAGTATGTATATTCAGCTTGCATAATAATGTATTCCTGTGATATAAATAGAAATCATAAGGCAGTTTAGTTACTATTCAACTTGACTTTTTTATTTAGTATTATAGCCCGAGAGCCCACGACCAAAACCATGTCTCATAGCAATACGGCAAAAACCCTATAAAATCGTTAGATTGTATGATTCTGAACCCGACTAGGTGTGTAGTAACGGTCGAAAGTGTAGCAACTGCGTGGGAGGCCATTTCTGCTGTGTCAAAAAAAAAAGACACTCGGTATTATAGCAATACGTCTGATAGTGAAAATGTACATAGATTTTATAATTGTATTACGAAAAATATTGTTTTCAGACACTTTGCGCGTAGCATATAGCCTGAGCGCATTTTTGAAAATGTCAACAAATTTAGCCGACCTGTATCATAGCAGTACGGATAATTTTTTTTTTCAACTTTTCGTATTGCTGCCATGATTATCAAAAACCTGTTTTCAGACACTTTAAGTGTAGCATATACTCCCAAAAACTAAACTAACGTTTAACGTTTCGACGACGATTCCGAATCCGACAGCGATTGAATACGAGAATATTTTGTAACTTTGAATAAACCGCTTTTTTTTTCAACTTCATCCCAGTTTCCTTTTGTGCGATTTATTTCAGTTCTTCAAGTTCAATGTTACGGTTTCGGGTAAATTCTTTGTTAATTATCATCTAATAAATTCAGGGTCGCAACGTATTCATTGGTTTGTAACAGAAAATTCAAGATGCCTCAATACGATTTTTAAATGATATCTGAGTATCGCAAAGTTGTCTGATAGAGAAGGTGCTACACTTAATTTGTCTGATATAAATTTTTTGCACATGTGGACAACTTATTTTATCATGTCCAACAATTTTCAGACATATTGCTATGATACCGATCGGTAAAATTTGTTAACATATTCAAAACGGTCTACAAATTTATTGCGTTCATATTTCCGTCTGAAAATTGTTTCGTTCGCATCAAATAAACAAAATTTACTAATAAAAAAGATTTTCAGACGTATTGCTATGAGACATTTTTTTTGTCTCATTTTTAATTTTTTTAAGTGATTTTACGGGTTTGCGCTACACCACTAACGTCTGAAAAATATGTTTCCGACATCTCAGAACTATCATTCAACTACAGTCTGCAAATCAGACATATTGCTATGATGCAGTTCGGTAAAATTCTTTGACAATTTTGAAAATTCGGTCAGATCAAACGCTACGCGGAAAATGTCTGATATTGGTATTTTCGAGTCCAGAATAATCGTATCTATCGATTTGATGCGGTTTTGGCCGTATTGCTATGAGACAAAAATTTTGGTCGTGGGCTCTCGTACTATTAATTATTATTCTCAACTCAGTTGGGGTCGGCACTATAATCTAACTAAAATGCGATTGAACTTCGATATTTTCCGTGAAGCGACTGCCATCGGACCTTCACAACCAAATTGGCGATATCGTAGGCTAATCGGAGTTTCGAGGGCTACAACTACCAATATCAACTGCCATAGATGTTTGTATGGTAAGCGGGACCGACGGCTTAAAACGTGCTCGTCGAGACACGACCAGGCCAGTGCAAATAGCCATACTCATGGATACAAATATTTGCACTGAGCGGGAATTGAACCCGTGCATCCTGCGTAGCAGTTGCATTCACTACCACCAGGCCAGAGACTGCCTTTATTTATTTATTTAGTCATTAAGTTCAAATATGGTTTATGTAGTATTGAGGCATGTATATTTTCTTGTTAGGACTACTTTCTGTTTAATGAAGCAAAATGTTTCACATTTGTTTTTTCAGTATATTACAAAACTATGCCGTCAAGTATGTTGGGAAAACAAATGTCTAAAAGACACAACTGTAATCAAGCATTCCAAATCACAATTTGTAGTGGTCCATAATATTATTTTGTGTATCAAATTGTCTATGTTGATGTTATTGTTTTAATATAATAAGTGAAATATAATAAAAATATAGATAAAAGCAATTTATGCGCTTTATTTCAAATATAAATCAACACAATTTTAAAAGGCTAGAAAACAAGGATGTTTACCATGAGGGTTCACCAAACCTTAATACAGTTTTTTCTTGCGCATCTAACTCAATTCCCATTTTCTTTCTCATGTAAAATATGGTGCAGTCTCTATTAGTACAAAGAACTTCCTCATGAAGACTACCTTGACATCTTTGACATTCGGTCCAAAGTCTGGAAAACTTTTCCTGGAGTTGTCTTAATTTGAACATTTCTGTGATATAAATCTGTTTCTCTTTATCTAAGCAATGATTGCATAAAGCTTTTACAGTATTGTTAGGCATAACAGTTTTGCAACCTATACATTTTTCTTTCTTCTTGGTGAAAGCAGCTAGAGCACCTACTTTTGAAGTGACCATTGCTTTTGTTCTGGTATGCTCACCTTTTAGAAGTAAGGATTCAGCTTTATCCCCTAATATTGGTTCAAAAATTCGCAAAAGAGGTTTAGATAATTGATTTTCCATATAATGATTAAAATCAATTGGCACACTATTTTCTAACACAAATATTGGATCTTCAGCTTTCATATAAGCAGGAGTGTTTTTAGTTCCACAACATATAACATATGGTACTCTGTCACCCAGTTTAGGTGCAGTGCCAGCATCTCTCTTTTTCATTTTGTTAGCCAATTCTACATGAGCCTGTTTAGCAGCATAATCATTTTTTGTTAATTCCTTAGTAATAACAAGTTGTGAAATATCTATCCTGTTGCACAGTAAATCAGCAATTACTTGTTTTGCATAATTGACTGCACCATCTGGATCTCTATCTATGAGTAACTTTTGAAGGCATGTACTCATCATGTTTGATACTAGGGGGCAATTGTCTCTTCTGACTGTTTCAATACCTTTGCAGTCCATCTTATCATACTTATCTGGTCTTGTGAAATACAGCCCAGCATATCTTTTCTTATTAATAAGTAAGTATGGATAGTAAACCTTCTCAAACTCCAACTTGATTGGTTTAACAAACTTAGCAGTGACAAAATCAGCAGCTTCTCTGCCCAATTCCATACTTTCCTCAAGAGTTTTAACACCAAATTTAACCATAACAGAGTCAGTATCACCATAAATGACTACAGCATCTTCTTTGTAGCCATTTTCTTTAGTGTACTTTTTCTCTACTTCAGTTTTGGTAAATTCTATCATAGTTCGGCCATAGGATGTGACACTACCTGATATTTCCAAACAAGGTAGTTTGCCAACCTGTGCTCCTGTAAAACCATAAACTGAATTGGCACTAATTTTCAAGGCAAGTTGCCTACCATCCAAAACAGATCTTTTAAAGGGATCTGTCTCGTTTTTTAAATCTGCTTTTGCTTTCTTTCTTGCAGCTAGTAGAGATTCTAAAATTTCAGGTAATAAACCTTTCCTGATGTGAGATTTTACAAACATATTTTTAGTTGGTGTTACAGTGTAATCTTCATTGCTCAAATTTAGTTTACTTTGGATGCTAGATGGGACTAAAGTTGTATAACATAAGTTATGCGCCATCATAATACTGGGATACAGGGATGCAAAATCTAAAGTTGAGATAGGATCAGCATAATATCCTTTCTTAGGTTCAATAACAGTAGCACCTTCAAATTGTTCATCTGACCCTTGGCTATGGTAAGCTGGCATTAAATACCCAGCATCTTTAGCCTTCCTTAGCAACTGACTCACAACCTTTATTTGTTGACCTCTAGTCAGTAAGCTTAGTAAGGGTACACCTGTCACTCTAGCCATTTCCATATAATTGATGATACACATCAACTTATTTAAGAGTTTGAGTGGTAAGTAAGCATCTTTCAAGCAGTACATAGCAAGCCTTCGCCTCGTTTGTTCATTTTCATTTTGTAGATCTGCAATTATGCTGTGGTGCACATCCTCTTTTTGCTCTTGAAGAAAATGGTAGCTGACAGCATTTAGAGTGTATGAACGTAATTTATAGTCCCTTACAAGAACTAACAAAAGATCAAATGGCACCCTGCCTTCAAAATTGATGCTTTTATTTTCTCTTCGACCCATTTGCTTTGACTGTAGAACAGAATCTTTTATAACAGACCTAATGTTTCTGATACGTCCTAAAAAGTCAAAGTTGCCAACTTTTAAGTGCTTGGCTCTATTTATCAGATAGGGCCAATCAAAATTATTAATGTTATAACCTGTTATAATATCAGGATCTAGTTCACGAAAGAAATCTGACCACTTAGCAAGCATCTCAGATTCTGACTCAAAACTGAGGACTTGAGATCCTACTATAGGGGCACAAGTTTTTAATGTGAAGACATTTCTAACATATGGTTCTAATTCCCCTTGTCTAATCACCATGGATGCAATTTGAATAACTGGATCATGTTGAGGTTCTGGAAAGATACCTTTTCGTCCAGCACACTCAATATCAAAACTGAGAATTCTTATTGGCGCAACTTTAGACCATTCTCCTTCGGGTTGGTGCGCCACAAACATATTCCAGGCTACATCCACTTCTATTTGACACCGAGATTCAGGTCTAGGTTGGGAATCCTTTGATCTTAGAAACCAGTTACCTGCTGGCAACTCAATCCAACTGCATCCAACTACAGAAGTATCTACCATGAAACGAATATCAAAATCAATATTACTTTCATAAAATGATGGGTCCATTAGTTCAAATGAAGTTGGTTGCCTTTCCATTAGTCTTTTTGAAGCTGCAATGAGTTTAGGTAAAGCAACAGAAACTCTAGCAAAAGTGATTTTATTGTCCCCTTTATAGTGCATTATAGATTTTGCCTTAACCAATCGAACTTCTAATACAGTTTCCTTAAGATTATCTTTATTAGAGCGCAAATCCTCAAGTATAGCTTTATTTAAGTTTGTTTTCAATTCATTACATGATGATTCTGTAAAGTTGACAGGAACTGTCACATAGAAATATGGAGTGAATCCATGAACATGACAACATACAGAATTTCCTTCCATGGTGACCCCATACATTCTCATGATAGGTACAGGAGCTAGCTGTGACCCAGGCATTCCTTGCAATGGCTGCCCATTGTAATGATCTATGTCGAATTGTTGAAACACTAATTTGTCTTTTTTAGGATCCATTGAAGGTGGCGAGGGCCGTGACCATTTCAAATTTGTAGATTGATTTTCTGGTCCCTCTCCGAATACTTCTTGCGAATCGAACTCACCACTGTCCATGCAAGCTAATTGTTCTTCAAAGCTGCATGGTACGTCATTATCTTCATCATCATCACCCGATTTAAACCTCTTTGGAGGCGGGCCTTTGAATTGTCTCTTTTTATCCATTGTTATTGGCTAACTTATTGATAGTTTATCAGCAAAGAGAACCTGAAAATATTCCCGCCAAAACCTGAAAGTTATAATAATATTAAATAAGGCAAAAGAGCAATGTGCAATGTAAGAATTAATTAGACTGTCGTATTAATATTACTGTTACTAACCTAAAGGAATATGAGTTTATATTCTTGTGTTATTTGAAAATAATAAATACTTCTTTAAGGTTTCAACTGACATTCATCCAATTCATCTCATTCAGAATGCGAGCGAGCGGTGAGCGTTTATTTTTGACATATTTGACATTGACAGATGTAAGTTGTGAACCAAGTTAAACGGCTTCTACACGGACTTCTAACGGATATTACATATTTCGAAAACTGGATAATCGATTAAAAAACCGTAACTGGTAGGTACAGTAGTCAGAACATGAAATACAATATTAGGGGAGAAGAGAAATAACAGAATTATAATATATTTTGTTTTTTGTTTTCCATGGTGAGATCATTGTAAGGTACCAAATCATGGAATGTGTAGTAGCATCCCTAATACATCGTGATCATGAACGTACGGATGGATTATCACAGAACATCGACCATTATAATAATCTATGCATCGACCACTGAAGTGCAAAATTGTCGCCGATTATGTTCGACTATGTATTGGACTCTTGCTGCTTTCCAATAGTTAGTTACAAAATTGGATTAATGAATGAATTGTCGATATCGCTTTGTATTAAGTACTTAATTGCGCTTGTATGTGCGGGATATATTTGTTTGGGGTCAATCTTGCAACTTAATTAGATTTTTATCTACACTAATATTATAAAAAAGAGTAATTTGTATTATTTTTATGTGTGTGTATGTTTGTAATGAATAAACTCAAAAAGTACTGTGCCGATTTCAAGAAATCTTCTACCATTGGAAAGTTACGTTCATCTTGAGTATCATAGAGCCTGATACATTGCAGTACGCGATAACCGACATCATCGCGGGTGAGGACGCGGGGAATAGCTAGTTTATTTATAAAAAGATTTCATTGTAGGACGGACACACCGTTCGTAAAAGAAAAAGTAATCGAAGGTGTAGGAATAAAGAATCCCGCTCCTCCTACCAATCGGACTTCCTATCGAATTACTTTTTTATCCTGACCGCAATTACTAATTATTCCCTCCAAACCTTCCAGTTAGACTAAACTGCTTGTATTAGAAATGGGTTCAAGGTGGTAGTGTACTGTACCAATTGGTCTACCCAAGGACCGATGATAGAGATTCGTAAGACCGTAAGACCGACTCATAACCATTAAGCTACCGATGACTACTTACCACTAGGAATATCCCAAAATCTACTTATATGTAGTTATAGGATATCTAGTAAGTATTTGTAGGTACTAATGGTGAATTGAAACAATGAAATGTCAGACATAAAGCCAATGTTGGGTATCACTTTAATAAAATATAGTGGTATAAGTATTTATGTTCTAATTATATTGCACAAAAAACGTAGTCGGGTGGGGCGTGATTGTAAATAAGGTTCCTGAGTAAATAGTACAAGCAATGTAAAAGTAATGTAAACATGCTAAAATTGTTTAGCTCTTCATTCTGACGTAGGAGCTATCTTTTTTTTCCCATGCGCGAGATCCCCGCAGGTACCAATCCCACCGAAGCCGATGAGAGAGGTTAGGTCGGACTCGAACCGACTAAAACGTAGGTACGCCGTCTTTGGGTCTTTAGTTGCCGGAGGTAAGATAGTAGCGAACATATTCCTCGCACCCCGACAGATCCCGAGTCCTTTTTTTCGAGAGTGGTCATCTCGGGTAGGTATAGGAATCACGGTGTCCCCATCTAGCCCCCGGGTATGGGGTGTTGCACTTTGCGCCTCCGCTATCTGCATTAACGATACCATTTTCCCCTTATTTTTGGGAATAGAAATTTTATCTGAAATGCGCAGTGACCATGTTTATTACCATGGCAGTTTCAATAAAGTATATGCATAGATGCTATCTACCTATACTTATGCTATGGTGCAAAAAGTTAACACCTTCGCTCGTAAGTATCTTAAAGTACCTACCTATGTTATTAACGAATTTACACAAAACACATTTGGGTGCCGAAAGTTTTTCGAATGGGTTCTTTCTTTATGTATTTATTGGTTCAAAGGCAACTCCTCCAGTTACATCCAAATTTGCACTTGGGAGTTTGAGATCAGCTCACCTTTCAGTAATATAGTTAATTTTGTATTTTACGGGATCGCTGTCAATTTTGAGAAAAATCTCATAATTCAAAAACCATTTATTTTAATTTATGGCACGTCAATTTGATTTCAGCTCGCCTGATGTTAAGCTGAAGGTAAAGTCTTATGAAAGAGGGTCACGATTGCAAACACGTTCAGTGCTACAATAGTGACGTTCAGCTGGATGGCCTCATCAGATGCTTTTTCACGCCCCGCTTAAAGGACCCGGGACTGTAGGAAGAAGGAAACACGTGCGCCGGTAAGAAATTCCAGGACTTAATGGTGCGGCAGAGAAAAGACTCACCGAACCGCTTGGTTCTTGATGGAATATTCTGTTCCGTATGCCAGTGACATCTAAGCCCTGCATGTGTTGTCCTGTGTAGGAAAGGGGAGGGTGGGATTAATTGGAAGAGCTCATCAGAACATTCACCATGGTAGAGACGGTAAAATACTGCGAGGGACGCAACATCTCTACTCATCTGCAAAGGTTCGAGGGTATTTGTGACCTCAGGACCTCAGTCTTTGCTGTAAACGCGCATGCCTGTGTCTTCTTGGCATTGAACTCTACCAGGTTCTCAGATCCCCATTGGGAAATGTGATTGAGGATACATTTATTCTGTAAAACGACACTTGGAAACCGTCAAAACTAATAGATAATGTGTATATGATCTTGTTGGTCCATACCACCTGAAAATCAATCCCACCCGCATCTAAAGTGACCTCCATTCATTTGTTCGTTCGACATGCTCTGACTTCTATAGGTGAGGTTGACTTGAACTTCTGTGATTTTGGTGGGGCTTACTTACCTTATTCGTAGGTAATTATGTTCCGAAAGTGTTTTTCATATGGTAACATCTACTAAACCATAAGCATGACTCATCTGACCAAAGACTTATTATAAATTAACCACAACCGCCTACTGGTTACAGATGTCTTAATTACTTAGAAAACTAAAACCAATACCTATGAAACATCAACCAATTTATGAGTAGTATTATATTCTATAAATAAAGCCTATTATGTACTTGTAAGCAACTATTTGATAAAGGCCATTCATTCGCCAAAAGTGTCTAAATTTATTAGCAATGCGTAATAGCCAAGGCTCGGTTGGTCGATGGACTCGATGGCCGTAGGCGCCCGGCGGGCTGGATATGAATCATGCATCTGCATGCGCACGGCCTAACGATCTCAGAATTACCATGAATGGTAATCCGTACTCGGTTCACACATATCTAATTATGCAGCTGTGCAGGTGCTGCAGGTGACACTTATAATGCCAATACTGTCACTTTTTGCGATAAAAATAGGTAGAATTACAATGCGTTTTAACTTCTAACAAAGCGTTCTTTTTAGGTAAATCTACTGCTTATAGATTAGTTGGTATACCTAAATATTTGTTTATGCCAACATTACAGAAGGTTGTAGTGAAGAATATTTTGAATTTCGGGAGAGTTAGAGCCTCGAAATCCAAGCCATAATTCATGCTTACCTACTTGGCAGACGCGGATCCACCGTTGAGGGCACGATGAACATGTCCACAACACCTTAATAGACCCTGTAATCTCACTTTTTTGTGGTTTATTGAAAAAGAAGATAAAAATGGTTACTTTGAGTCATCAAGTTTTTATGGTTTCCGAACATTTATTTGCGCTGATAATAATACAAATTACATACTATTATCGCAGAAATTGGTGAAGGTACATTCTTTTGCACTTGACCGATTTTCGGGTAGGTACCTCTATCCACAAACTGGTTCTGCGCCTGGAACCGTACACAAATATTTAGGGCATCAAATAAAGTTCTTCACTGATGATGACTTTGGGTAAGATGACAAAGGTCTGGCCGTGCCGGACTCTGGCTGGCTCTGTCGGACCCTGGAAAGAGGGTATGTCCCCAAGATGGTTTGGTAGGAAGAGACGTGCGTGCTATGAATGCCCAAAGAAGTAAAAATCAGAAGGCAGATTATGGAGTCGAAGGTGAGAGCCTCGATATAGAATACCTTGTATGTAGAAGCGAACCATTCTGTAGGTATATACATTTATATATCAGTAATTTAACTCACAGAAAATTAATAATATTGTAACAATACAATACAAGGTTATCCTATTTGCCATAACTTCATGCCCCGTTAAATAGGTCGATTCCCCTTGGTTGACCTAGAACTTACAGGAAAAGATAAGCAGCAGATTCTGTTATCGGATTTTTCGATTCATAGAATTGATATATAGTATTGCGCTATTAAAAATATGTTATTGTGCTTCAATTGCGCTACTACAACTTACAAACGAATCACGTATTTTTGCATGTACAATTTAATTATTTACAGATTATTTCCTATGGCATTAGCCTCCTTTGTACAATTTACTGTACATAAAGTAAAAAAAAATACTTAGTAGATCATTTTTGACAAAAAATAGGCTTAGATAATAAAATAGAGTACAGTACAGGTAAAAAGTTAGTATGAAACGATGATATTACAAATACCCGGCATAGAAGTTTGTTTCATGGACACAGATTCACCTACTATCTCATCTTCGGTACTCGAATTCCCGAAGACGGCATTCCGTCTTATCTCGTCTTATCCCGTTTTAGTCGGTTCGAGTCCTACATAACCACCTCACCGGCTCCTACCTAGTATAAAACGTTAATACCACCAACAAATCCTGATAATAATATATATAGCCACCCTTCACTACGGCGCCCCCCTTCTCCACTGGTAGATTAGTAGGTACCTACAAACATACAAATCCGTGTTTAGATCCTTGATTTTGAGTTTCTATTGCCTATGTCAAGATTCTGAGTTACGTCATTTGGATTGACTTTCATTCTTTGCATTTCTATTTCTACTACGGATTGAATTCAGATTCAGAGATTGTGTTCAGTTCTCTACGATTCTTACTAGCAACGAATCATCCTATATTTAATCCCAAATTGACAGTTAAAACTAAGTGCGTTTGGTATTTTCAGATTTTTTCTATACGTTAGGTACCCATATCAATTGAAGTCAAATATATATTATATTATTCCTCCCGTCTTCTCATACCTTCTTAATTTGAGATGTTTACTGCTGACTTTTTTTATTGACTGCAGTAAAACGTAGGTAGAGTCTATTTTTCAGGAGCAGTTGTTTTAATGGCATGACCGCATTTAAAAATAAATTCTATTAACTTGAATAATATTTAATGTAGTGTTGTGTTGTTTTAGTGTCCAGTTTGCAGCAGCTGCTACAATTGCCGTTCATTTCACTTAATTACCGAAGCTACATTTAAAGACCACCGCTTATGAGCTGTTTATTATAAGTACTTTTATTTTATTAAGCGAATTCCAAATCTCACTTATTCTGAGTTTATATGCTTTAACACTTTTGTATAATCGGTTACAGTATTTCACGGCATTTAATTTCTGTTTATGTTACAATTTCGCACTCGCACCCACGCACGATATATTTGACAACGTTAGTTAGTGTTGAATGTCATAGTTTATTAAGTACTAGAACTACTTGTGGTAGGCTTAATTTGCTTATGAACAAATAGTTTCTGTTTTAAGATACAAATACGTTAAAAATCTCGTGTCTTTGTGTTTGTGGTTGTAGTAGTATATCTCCGATCCGGTTTGACCGATTTTCATGGCATTTCGTAATTTTTTCCGACCAGTGCAAATATTCAAATATTTGCACTGAGCGGGAATCGAACCCGCGTGCGTAGCAGTCGCGTTCACTAGCGCCACGCCACAGAGGTCGTCAAATGAGCGGCATAAACCATTTGATATTTTAAGCTTAAGTAAATATATTATAGGTACCTATTGTAATATGGAGGAAATGCATTAAGTAGGGCGCCTGTTGCCATGAACTAACAAAACCCGTGTTAAATAAGGATAAATGCCATGTACGCTTAATTACAGAATGATTGCCTACTGTAGGAAAATAACCTTTAGTCGCCTTCTACGACACCCACGTCGGAAGGAATGGAGATCTTTGGAAGGAATTTGTACTGTTTGTGTACCTTTGTACCTACTTCATGGTAAAAATTATGATAAACCATTTTCATACGACATTCGTTATCGTAAACATCTATGAGTTCTATGACGTCAAAGTAAGTACGTACGAGTACTGTGCAGTCATAGCTGCAAACTAGTGTCAATAACCGGTGTGCATACCTATGAAAATAATAATTTTATGTACAAATGGACCGATTTAAGCAAAAATGATTCAATCCACACAAACCTTTTTTGAGATATTTGACTTTAAAATTCATTTCAGTTTTTCTCAGGCTTTGTAATGCTAAATTTAGTTTTTTTTAATTTTATGTAATTTTATACGAATTTAACTATTTCACATACATGAATTTATTGAATATATTGTAATAATTTAGATGATATTAACGAAAATATGCTCCGGGATCATTTTTACAAAATACATTTTGTATGGAATTAACTTTGTAGGTTGCAGAAAGCAAAATGCAAAAGTGATTCAAAATGAGACAAAAATAGACACTGAAAAAATGTTTATTATTCTTGTTTTATTAAAAAAATACAAAAAATACCCTACTCCTCATCTAAATCAAAGTCTGGTTCAACACAAAAACCATCTATATCATCTGTTACTGTATCGTCTCCCCTCAGGGTTTTGTAGTAATCGATGCAATCATTTGGTATAAGATGGAATAATGATTTCAAATCATTTAACTTTTTTTTATTAATCAGTTTTCCTGATGGCCATAATTCTTGCAAATCTTCTTCTACAATATCAAACTCAACACCTTTAAATTTCTTTTTTATATTGAGTTCTTTATAGTTTTCATCAAAGGTAGATCTCATGAACAAAGAATGTGGAGCCTGTTTTTTTATTAATATTTCTTTTGTTTTAAGCCAGTTTACTTTACTCTTATCATTAAATGTTTTTCTATTAGTTATTTTCTTTTCTAGAATATGAGATCCAACAAAATCACAACTTTCCATTTTATGAACCTGTAAAGGGTTTTTGTTTTTACATTGTTTCATGATGGCAATATAATCATTCACGGAATATATCCTTTCATATTGCTTAAGTCGAGTCTCAATTTTAGCGAAATCGTTGTCGTTGGGCAGAAATGTGTGTCCTGATTCTAGGTATCGAAAGCTGATTGTCTCTAAGGTGGGGTGTCTATTTAAAATAGCCTTCAAAATTAAAACAATTTTTATATTTCTATTTTGACCTCCGCAACAGTCACTCCACAAGATCAATTCTTTTACTGTAGGGCTTAGCAAGCACTTAATATATTTTCTCAAACATGAACCCACTTCTTGAGCCCCTCTACCTGCCTCGCCTTCAGCCCAAACATAACAATTCCCAACATCGTTGGAAGCCGAGTGTATACCACAGTTGTAGACCCATAACTGCCTTTTATAGAAAACGATATTGGTCGGTATTCTAGGTAAGGGTAACGTTTTTTCTAAATCGTAAGTCAAACATTCAGTTTCTTCACAAGTTTTAGCCTGTTCAAAATCTTCCTTCATCTTCTTCCTTAAATCTTCCGCAATTTTTTGGTGTTCTTCTTGTTGTCTTTGGGCATTTTCTTTTTCAGTTGTGGTAGTAGAATTTTTTAACGCAATTCGGTAAAGATCACATTTGTTACATGTGTCTTTTTTAAGACTCTTGCATCTCAAATTGAAATTTTGTACGAAAATTTTTCTTACAATATTGAAGGATGGACATTTTTCGTCTTTACCAAATTCTTTTTCAAATTCTATTTTAAATAGTTCGTAAATTTTTGGTACTGTCATTCCTGGCTGCAAATATAAAACATGACTGTTCTTTTCCCTACAATAATGTGACTCGTATTTAGGTAACCTTCTGATAACATCAATGATAAGCTCAATATGTCTTTGTGGCGTTTTATTCCATCCACCTGCTCTTTCTCCTCTTCTGTCTTTTATTTCTCGGTCGTTGCGATTTTTCCTAAGACTAACAGTAACTTTTTGGGGTGATATTTGTAGCGTTCCACAAAACATGTCTCGACAAACTGGTATATTGCTAAGTTTATACACGCGAACAAATTGTCGAGGTTTTCTCTTTGACGGGGAACTTAATGTAACGTAACTTCGTTTCTTTTTGCTTTCTGTAACGTTAGATGCTATGTATAAAAGTTGTGCTGCGTATGATCCAAGATGTACGAATTTATGAAATTCTCGTTCCCTATCTTCTTTTGACATTAAATTAGCACAATCGTTTTTGCATGAACATTTAAAGTCAATGAATTTTTTTGATGGCACATCCTTTTTTTTAGTTTGGTAAGGTAAATTTTTGTACTTTCTTTCTTTAGTTTCCTGACGATTATATTTTTGTTTTAGTTTTCTTCCTCTCTTTTTACGACCTTCATATTCGTTTTCTAGTACATTATCTGAAGTACATACAATATCGTTTGCAATTTCTTGTACGTAATTAATTTGTGTTTCTGCTTCCTTACTTACTTCAGTGTTTGTTCTTGTTACACATTCTTTTACACTTTCTTCTATATTATCTTTGTTGCTGTCTTCTTCAATATTAAGTCTCTCTGTTGATTTTACTTTTTTAGTTCTCTTTTCTGCAGAATGGATTAATGCTTCTGAAGTTATGATGCTTCTTTCATCACAAGCAGTGTCACTTTCTGAATCTGTCGTATCTGATGCAATAAAATCTGGATCTTTTACGCTGTCATCACTGTTATATGATAATATATAATTATTATTTTTTGGTTTACCTTCTGATGTCTGTGGGGATGGTTCTTCAGTAATTGTATTCATTAATTCAGTGTGCATAAGCCTCAATGGAGTCAACGGGGAATATGAAGGTGGAGGAATTGAAAAATTAGAAAGAAGCGTGGGGCTAGTAACGCTTTCATTATCTGAAAGATATACAATAAAATGAACAGGTTAGTTAGTTGCAGTTTAGTATAGCAAACATTTTACTGTCTTAGGATCATAATGTGACCGTTTACCTTCAGTTATTGACTTTTCAAAAACTTCACCAGAAACCATTTGGCTTACGTCGGCTGGCGATTTGATAGAATGAGTTTCTTCATTATCACTTTTTAAAATACAAGATGCTTGTTCTTTGTTCGTGCAATCTGGCTGTAAACAAGAGTCTGATTCCTCATCATCACTTTCTTCTATATATATTTCTTGTCTACCTTGACTGTAATCAAGGTGTTGAACTACTGTGGTACATTTTGGTGAACTATCTGTAATATTACTAGTTCCTTGAAGTGGATCTTTAGGGCATCGTTCAACAAAAGGGTCATTAGGCTCTTCAAACAGCTCTTTTGACAAAATGTTGAACAATTTTGCCGTTTCAGGAGACATTTCTCTGATTGGCGATGACGTACAAGATTGTTGATTTTCATCACCTGAAACAATAAGGGGCTGTAAACTATTTTACTCTTACTAAAGTACTTTACGTTTTACCTATTCAACATTTTGACGGGTCACGTAAACCCTAATAAGTATCAATGTCTTTTACCCGACCCGGGGATCGAACCAGCAACCTAGCAGGCCGTACATAGTACCATCGAGCCACCAAAGCAGGAGGAGGAAATAAATAGATTAAATTTACCTAGTTTTTATTATTAAAATTTGTGTAGGTACTTACCTAACTTACTTTGAGCCGCTTGACGAAAGTTGTCACTGCAATAGTCTTTCTGAACCATTCTTATCATATTATCACTCCTCTTAAATCTCTTAGAAAGATGTGAATAATTTTGGAGCGACCGGTTATCTTCTATTTGTGGCAAAACATGAAAAAAACAAATATTAGGTAGTAAGTTAGTGAGTTCAACTTTGCCTTTATTTGAAGGTATCTACCAAAGGTAGCAAGCCAGGCCATAGAGCCAAAGAGTACGTTATTTAGTTGACAAAAATATGTAGATACTTAAATAAAAGTTCTTCCGGAGATATGTTGATAATGTAATCCTTAAATATTGTTATTTTCATAAAAAACATAATCCAAATAAGTTATTATGCAACAGAAACAATTTAATTTACTAAAGTAATAGTAGGTAAATACATAGCCGACGTCGATGCATTTTGATTTTTGGCGGTATCTTTGACAAAACTTAGCAAGTACCAAGCCGTTCAGTTCACGACAAAAAAGCAATCGTATATTATCTACTCGAAATATTAATCAATTACCATTCCTACAATGATAATAATTACTTACCAACATCTTCTTGTCGTTCTGCAACTGTTTTTTCACGAACACTTTTCAATATTGAATCTTTTCGATTCATATTTTGTAAGTTTAAGAGTAAACTTTTGTTAAAAACCTCAAATTATCTACTTACAAACACAATCAAACAAAATCAAAACAATGAGAAGGTACACTTATGTTTTATTTATTTTTTATTGCACAGCAATAATATCACAACGTTTCAATAGACGAGATCAATCGAACTGACTAGGCCGGCTCCCCTCTCCGCCCGCTACCCTCCCCGCAGCGCGGTTCGCGCGGCATGTGCAGCTCATGTAGGTATAATCCGACCGCGACCGCGAGTGACGCGGTCGAGCCACGCAGTTTGCCAGTTATTAATAATTATGTAATAAATATATTATTATATAAATTAAGTAGGGAATTGCAATAAATCTCGAGTGGATCCTTTTTGTGTATTAACTTAAAGTTTAATATGTTTTTTTTCAAAACCGCAATAATGATTCAAGCTCTCAGGTTCATTTACGTAAAAATTTAAATAAAGAAAGTGTGTGCAAAACAATATCGCAAAAAAGATTCAAGGGACGTTGAATCGTTTTTGTAAAACGCTGTAATAATTTTTCACTGCGGTTATAATTTTTCAAAAACGATCCACGTCTCTTGAATCTTTTTAGCAAAACTTAAGCGGGTCTAATAGGTTCATTTAGAAATTTGCATAAATGATCTTCGTTAAGATTGTCTACTTAACCACATTATACTAAGAAAAATAATAAATTTTCTTACAAAACATACAATTTTATTACAATTATAATAAACTGCAATAATAAAATACACGGTTTAAATAAATAAATACCTATTTAACTAAAGTTTTCGATATAAAAATAATATTTTGTTTAGTATTTATCGCCAAGATAGAATATTAATGATAATTTTATACTTATTAAACCGTGAATCGTTGTTTAAGAATAAAATATTACGTATTTCTATATTTCATGTGGTCTGAATCTATAAAGTTATGTAATCGAATGTTATTTTTAAATGAGTTAAAATGATTCATGACTTTTGAAACATTTAAACAATATTTTTTTGTAATATTTTGTATGTTGTTTAAAAAGCATAATTGTTCCAAGTAGTATGAATCATTATAGCAAAAATAAATTATTACATGAGAGGACAACTCAAGACATTGCAATAATGATTCAAATAGCTTGAAACACTTATGCATTTTAAAAATTGATCTTCGACATGATAGCTGTGGCTTGGATCATATGGATTTTCGTCAATTATTAAGATAGAATGACGAGTCTTTGATATGTTAAAATATACCTTATTTGCATAGCATAGGTCACAAAATCTCGAAATTGTCAAGGTTGTGGGTTGGATCATTTTTGCTTAAATCGGTCCAAATATGGCTCTAATCTTTTCACTGTTCTCACAAAAGTTCTGGCAAGCTCACGTCAGCGGCGTTCTAGGAAGCCGCGTGCGGTACGATATGGTTCGACGACGCACACCCGGCGCCGTTCGCCCGATCAAACTCAATGAGTTTCCATTATAGGTGATGAGTGTACGCTCTATTAATATCCCAGACGTGACAAATACATTAACACCACCATTCATTCACGCGGTACAACTGAAATATCACAGCTTTTTATTATTAGGTCGACGGGGACAAAAGTCTCGCCATTTGATTATTGTTAAAATTTTGTGGTTAAATTGAAATTGTTAAATAATAATTAAGTTAATAGATATATTAAAAAATATCACACAACTTAAAACGATTGTGTAAATTATTTACTTCCTAATATGCCTATCACAAAATTCATGTTACGGTTATCAGGTGCCTTTATGAAGAGACTTTAGTGTAGGCTTTATTTTCAGGGTTGAGAAGTTAGACAGGCAGTCGCTTGCGTAATAGCAGTAAAATGAAGAACCCACTTGTATTCGGACGCGGAAAACTCAGATTCACTACGATGAAGATTGAAAGAAAATCTATTATAGATAATTGGGTAGGGAGAAGGACTCATCACTCACCCACGGTTGCACAATTCCAACGATAACAATAGCAAATAATTATTAATTGTCATAGAAAGGAAAGTCAAACCGCACCCCCCAAAGCAAGTAAAGAGACTTTTTACCCGCGGAGAGATATCGTATGTGCAATATTCCGCAAGTGCAGAGGACGAACCTCCACACGTGTTTCGCCTCTAAACGAGGCATCTCCAGGACCGCTTGTTTTAAATTGTGGTATGTTTTAAATCAAGGAACACGTGTACCGAGTTTGCGTAATAAATGCACCCAGACCGGAAATAGCACACAGTCTTCTGTATGTCGACAGTATGCCATAGTCAGATTCTGTTAACCCAGTATGCAGACGTGGACTGTCAGGGTGACAAGATATTGACTTTGAATTGCCACCGTGGTGTAGTAATTTTTTTCACGGCGGTGCCACTGCTTGCGGAGAGGGCATTGTTATCGCTCTTCGGAATGGCTTACTATGTCTTCTCCATAGCACACAGTTATACAGATACTTAACTACAAAAGTAAGAACTTTGTCGAAACGGACCCTAGCTAGGTCAAAAAATATAATCGGCCATAACTTGTCTAGTATACCACCAACAGTCTAACCACTTATATTATTGTTGCTATTTACGCATTCTGTGCTTGGATCAACGTGATTTATGTCAGTATAAAACAAACAATTTTATTGCGAAGAATAAAACAGCCTAGGCACTACAATTATTTCGCAATCGTATAGGTATAGTACGACTTTTCTTTAACTACGTTGTAAATTCTAGAGGTTCTATTACCATCGGTGTTATGGCTGTGGGAAAGAATGCTGTTAAAACAGAGACATCGAACTATAAAATAGACTTTAATGAAGAAAAGCAATATAATGATTTCGTTTTATTCATGTCTACTTACGACTCACAAACTGATGTTCAATTTTATAATTCTGTTTTTGATAACTTATGGTTTATTGGTGGTAATGGTGGTTTTATAGACTTTTTACGTTTAATCCACTGTCATACATCTTGAACCTTTTGAAGTTTATGTCTACAGCTGAAGGGAAATTTGGTGAGAAGAGTCCGCTTAGTCGTCATATTAGGTACTATTAGTAGTTATTTATTATTATTTTCAACTTGCTAGTTGCTTTGAATCGGGTCGATTATATGACATTCGTGTGTGGGTGTTTTCACTCATTTCCCCAAGACTTTCTTTTTGGAGAAACTGTGGAATATTGTTGAATCTACCTTTTCACTTCCAAAATCTTACTATCTATTTCAAATACAGATCCTTCAGATCTTCGATATTTAGTGTGGTGTGTCCGCTGGACTCCACTTCATAGTATTTCATCTTAAAAGTGAGTATGGGGCACTCAGTGAGCAAGTGAAAGCGGGTAGAAAACTGGTAATAATGTAACATTAAATTCATACTTCAAATTATATACTAGGTATTGACCAGTATTGACAGTGATATAAGATAATGCATTCCTAAATTCTTTGAATCCCTTATAGGTAGAAGTTAGACTGGCGAGTACCAACTCGCCATGGGAAAAAGGTATATTTCACACGTCTATTCGCGTGCGCAGGCTGAACTAAATTCCAGAAATATACGGGATAGTACATACAATGTTAATCTGTGAAAGGATCGTGCATTTTATTTTTGTTGGATAAAGGAAGACAGAGAATTGTCAAACAATTATATGATTTGTGTTGCCGAAACCTATACCTTTTCATTTTGTTCTGAAAGGCTCTCTTGTACTTCACCTCGCTAAAGCTACCGATAAGGTGGGTATGTCGATCTCGAACCGATTACAAACCCACAACTCTTCATCATCTCCAGCTGTGGGACCCCGGAATATTGTGTGCTATAGAAAAGATCCGATAAACATCCCCAACGACCTTAAGGGAGGACCTTTCAAAAATCGATTTAGTCATTATTATTTGTACGATTTAGTCATTATTATTTGTATGATTTAGTCATTATTATTTGTAGTTTCTTAATTTCAACCAATCAATTATCTTATTGCTACTAGACAAAGGCCTCTCCCAATGTTGGGAAGTTTTGACCTACTTTTCACGCTGGCCAGACGGGTTGTTATATATGGTTTTATTCCGAGATTTCCTTCTCTCAAATATATCTATTAATAGTCTGCGTATTTTTTCGCTAGTCGCCTCTTATGACACCCTTAGGATGAGTTAACTAACAAGGTTTATAAAATGTCCACTCGTATGTACTCAGCGATAAATACGAATTAGTTCGACAGGAGCACTTGACTAGCAACAAAACTTGACTAGTTAATTCGATTCTAAGATCTGTTGTGTCTGGCTAGTTATCTGTTACTAGCCTGCGGTTGAGACAAGTATTCATTTGTTTCTTCGTTCTCGGTACCTACGTAATGTATGACTATTAGCTATAGAGACAACAATTTTGAAATCATCACACAGTGGCAAGCAACGATACGTAAATCACTCATCCCGTGACATTGGTTCTCAGTATCGATAATTGAATAAACTCGTTCATTATTATGGAGTAATAAAACTTGGGCGAACAAACACTTCGTTTGTGTCGTTTTACGAGTTCAAACAGCTGCATCACTTATCTTTATAGACTTGCACTGACCCAAGTTTTCAAATAAAGTAAGGAAGGATCGATAATACGTACATTAATTACGTTATCGAGGTTGAACATTCAGACTTGAATTTGCCCTTTTTGTATTAGTGGGCACTGTCTACGCTTGTCACAATATATCGTGGATCACACACGTTGGAACTTGTATGCTTGCAATTATTATAGGTACTTGTACTTACATCCGGTCAATATTCATTGAGTCACCATGTGAGATTGGTACTATTTATTACATAGATTTGTCTATTCACATAGATTTAAAACGTTTGATATGTACATTAGGTACGTCAGTATTACAAACAGCTATTAACGCCAATTTTGAATAGCAAACCGCGAGCATTCTCTTAATATTTCAACATAATTATTAAGAATATAATGTTGAAACTTAGTTTTGATTCTTTCATAACTTAAGTCAAGAGGGTGACACATCCTGAGCTAATCTAAATTTCTTCTAAGGATTGAACCTAATTTCCAGAGTAGTACTTATGCTGGAAGAATGCGTAAACAGCGGTAGCTTCGTACCAAGTGGTAAGGTGTTGTCTCTGCATATCCAATGGGATAGTGGTTCAATATGTCTATCTCTATTAAGTTCATCGGGATATTTACCATGTTTGTTTATTTCTTCGAATAACCGATATTTCGGCGCTGTTGCAAGCGCCATGATCACCGTCTGTCCGCGTTCTCACATTGCACTAGATCACGACACACAACACTCACTGTATCGGCTCGCACGTACGAGTACGAGGTACGAGGAGATGGCGTTTGTTTGGGTTTTGTGAACTTACGAATCACCGGGTGCCATACTCACCAGTTGAAAACCATCTTCCCGGTTGAAGTTTTTGTGCTTTTTTATTTCAATAGCTTCCTTCACCATTCTGGGTATATAGTGGCGTTCAGTCGACAGAATCTGTGGATTATGCGACTCGATCCAGTGATTCGTCCCTTCCTCCACTGATACCCCGACCCGACCCGATGAACTTAATAGTGAATGTGTCAATGACCATGTCAATCTAAAATCATACAATATGTCTATCATTTATTCATCACTTAAAATATACATACAATAAAAGCAATCCCTACTTTGTTTTCACACTTCTGACAACAACTGCATAATTAAGACTTATCATATCCTAATGAAAACTTGTTAAGCAATATAGCAGGATGCATTGGGATAAACAGTGAGAGTTGGATGACTGAGCAGATTGCAATGCGGCGGGAACTCGAGGAACACGCTATCTTATCTGGGGAATGTGCCATCCCTGGCGGTGCTCGGTGGGTTGCCACTTAGCGACGTGCCGCAAAGGGAACACAAGCTTTTGTTACTCAAAATCAATAACGCTTATCTGGGTCGCTTTGTGTGCATAACGGTTACAACTCTGCTAAAGAAGAAATGAATATGAGTCATTAATGTTTTCACAGTATATTATTTGTTCAAAATATTTGAAAGTAATCAATAGCGTAAGACATTTTTAGGTGACAGGTTTTCGTGAAGAATTTTGAGCATGAGTCTCTTTTTAATTGTGTTCAATATTAATTGTGCTCCCCGGTTAAATTCCCATCAACATCCTATGAGTCGTAATAGATACTTACTACATATTATACTTTTTTTATATCACTTAGGTGGCGAGCATGCACGCAGCCCACGTGATGGAAAGTGGTTACCGTGGCTATAGACGTTTGTAACACCAGAGGCGTTATATTCGTGCTGCCGACCATATAGAGAAGAGGGGGAAAGGGGAAGGAGGGGAGGATGGTTAAGAGAGTAACTGTGCGGTCAGTGCAGGAGACAAAGAAGGGTTTCTCGGTCTTCCCACCGACAAAAAAAATTGCGTAATATAGTAATAACATTATTCGTACAAACATCAATAGTTACGAATATATTATGAATTAGTTGACTATTTCGGACCAGCGCCACTCATGTCTGAGTTCATCCTTGTACAACAAGTTATCCATCATACTCAGTTCTATTACGATTATTACGGTTTAGTAAGTGATTTGAACATTTTAATTCAAGTCCTTTCATAAAGCAATAATATTATGATGGCCAACAGACAAACTGGCGATAACTGACATTTATTAATCGCCAGTATGTCTGCTACTGACCGTAGGTAGGTACCTACGAGTATATTGCTTCTGAATGATTATGTTCTCTTAAAGTCTGTGTCTCTGCACAACGTCTATCTAAAGTATCTACATTATCATCATGAACACATGATATAATTTATTTGACTGATACATTGATAAACTGTGAATAAGTATGCTAGTTGTTATGAAAAAATATTAATGATGTTTAAGATATACTTATCGTAAGTATATAAGTACGTACCGTACGTATTGCAAGTAACACATAACATAAACTCACGCCTATATCCCCGAAGGGGTAGGCAGAGGGTGCTAGCACACATTTCGCCAGTTTATGTTTAGGTCCCAATGTAAGGTGGCGAGCAAATTGCCATCAACAGGGCTTAACTTATAAACCTGCGATAAATACACACATAACTTCGAAAAGCATCGAAAGGTCATTGGTGTGTGCCATGGTAAAACTGGGATTGAACCCGAGACCTCGTCTCAGCAGTCCATTACCCATACCACTAGGCCACCGCGCAAGTAGGCATAATACCTATGTAATGCAGGTAATTTAAATAAAAAAAATTAAATATTTTTATCTGGAGATACCTACTTAAGAATTTCTTACAAAGTTCAATAATAGTTCAGAATAAATAGTTAGAAGAAATAGATCAGAAAACTAGAAATATTGAACGAAAAGAATTTTAAATGCAAGGCCGCAGGTTTCCGGTATATTTCTGCATTCCGGACGATGATTCTTCTGGGGTCGTCTCGGCAGAATATTATTCACTGAAATCAATAGATTTTTTACTTAACATACATACTTACATATTATATTTCATCTTGTAGGTACACATTTCGAATGCAAGGGAGACCGTAACATGTTTGACCTATTTAGCAAAAAAATATCTGCACAATTATCAATTGCGAGATGAAATTATCGTTCGATGACAATGAAATGCAATAATAAAATAATTATCTGTACCACATCACACATCCAGCAGTGTCGACTGTCGACATTGCCTCGGGGGCAATGCACTTCATGACGGTGAATCGATTCGTGTTTCTCTTCAAAATGCATCGTTTGTCTTCTGGTGCATTATCAGTTTAAGTAATATATTTATACAATAGGATATTTTATTAAGGTTTTTGACCTTTCTGTGTCTGATACGTCATTTTTAAATGTGACCATTTAAGATGGTATTGAGGCCACGCTGTGTCGTTGTCGCGATGAATGTCACTGGGAGATAATTTCATCGTTTCGAGTTTTTATAAAGCATCTGATTAAGTACGTATGTAATGTAAATTATTTGCCGACTTACTAAATAGGGTAATATTTATTCGAATTTGTTGAATAAAATCAAGAGATTATGTAAGATTGGATTCACAAGGGATTTTTTTATGTAACACATTTTTTTAGATCATCATCATTGTGTTAGTAGGTATTGGTCCCACTCAAGGTGTTCGCCTCAGAGTCCGAGGTTCACTAAAATATAATGTGACTTGGTTTATGACTATATTGAGAGCGAATATCATCGGCATTCTACCCTGAGTCGTATTTAGTGGCCTACTACTGTCAGAGTTATACAGATAGGCCTCCGCCTTACGTAACGACTATCGGAAACCGGGACCGACTTTTAATGCAACCTCCGAAGCACTGAAGCGAATGAAACCGCCAGATGAGGTACCACTAAATGGATACACTTTCAAAAAACTTTGGGTATACTTTGGTAGGTTAACCTTCAAGATAGGTTAAAAACATTTACGGAACATTGAGCTCACGTGGCTACATGCGCTTCAGATTCCAAAAAAACTTAAAACTTAGTAAACATCCCACGAATGTCACATATTGAAATGAAATCATTTTTCAACGGATACTATCACGATATATTTTTAGCAGACATAGTCGCGGGTTGATTAAGGATATTTGCGTCACTTGTCACATAATTTGAGGTTCTATAGGATACTATAGAAGATCTATAGAATGACTGCAGGGTTATTTAAAGACCCATGAATAGGTGAATTCGAAATATCAAAGACGTGTTCAAGTAAATCAGTTGGTTAAGGATTTCTTTTGTTAGAAAATATTCGCGCGGGTTCTAGTTCCATCTGGGTATTTTTGGTAATTTTTGTTTGTTAAAAATTGATCTGTACGGCGACTGCTTTCTTTTCTTATATGTGCTACTGGTGGCAAGGAAGCATACGGCTCCCCTATAGGTTGTGAATACCAACAACACCAGAGAAGTTACTACGCACTGCTGTCGACTTCAGTACTGACAAGCGACGACATTTTTTCGTCAACTAAACTTACAGTTCAGTAACATACATGACAGAATTTATTTACAACATTAAGTACATTATCAACGGCTACGATATCTGTTTTCATATAATACTATGTTTATGAGTTGTCGTAAATAATATAGCTATATTAGCTCTACTTTCGCCCGCGTGTTTTGAAGTTTAGATCGGAGCAGTGGCAAAGGTCTTGATAAGCAGTCATTTGTATGATAGTCTTTGGCAATTTGCCGGATGTATCTCGATAATAGTTACAATTTGCATCGTTTGATTGGACACCCACTTTGTTTGAGTTATTTATTGTCTTTCATGTTTAAAAGATTTTACACTTGATGGACTCGACTAAAGCCTAACGTACACTCCCTATAATCCATAGCTGCCCATGGAATATATCAGATTACATAGTATTAAACTAGCCTTTATAAATCTTTCTGAAATTGCTTTGTTAATTTATATTTACCTGTTAAACCTAATCTAACCTTTATATCTTTATATACCAATAACTTGTAATTATATCTAATCAACAACTCTTATAAATGCACTCGGGCTTAGTAAGTGTTCAAAACATGATTTGCGAATCACAATAAACACACTAAATTATCATGTTTAGTTTTAAAGTTTATAGTTTTAAAGTAGCATGTTTTAGATTAAAATTGCCTTGAAAAATAGTTCTTATTTAATGACTTATTTTTTATATTTACTACAATTCCCTTTAAAGAGACAGATGAGTTTACTTTCGGATTACCCTCTATTGGTAGTAAAGTCACTCACAAAGGGGTGACGTCTGTGTGTGCCGAATGTGACCTAGTTAGCTTATGTGGACCATTGAAGTCTTATCGGGGCGACATTGAAGTACCTAGTCTTTTTCCTTAAAACATCCTACAAAGCTACGTAAGCGTTTCACACGTTTTGATATAACTCTATCGCTTATCTAGTTCAGAACACAAATGTTTACAGCATAACATAGTAGGCCCCCTCGTAAATTTTAGCAGTTATATGTATGTAGGTATGGTTTTAGGTTAAACTTTAATAGTCTGTGTAGTACGTAAGGTCCTTAAGAAGTAGACCGATGCCCTGTGAGCGGATCTAGATCACAGGAAACGCGATACACTTGCGTGGTAGTTTATCAAGTGAATGAGCGTAGTTAGAAAAACTCCGACTTGAGTGATACGTTTAGTAACCTTTGGCCTTCATATCTTTTTAATTAGGAGACATTACGCTTCCCTTCATAAAACTTTTTATGTAATAGTCAGTAGACTTATGTCTGCCGAGTATCTAGTACTACTAAGTACGTATTGAAAATGTTATGCTATTTAATACGTACTTATATACTTATTGCGCGTACATGATTAGGTTATTCTTTTTGTTTAACTTGATAAGAACATAGCGATCTAACGTAGTTAGATATAGAGTTTCATTTCGAGTTTTTTTTCTCTCGCATTGATATCGTTGCGTTTTCCGTCAATCGGCTCTTACGACACCCTTCGGATGAGAGCAGGTGGAAAGTATTTTTTCTTTGTCACCACACACATTGGCGATCTATATGCTCGTAAATCTATCTAATATATAAAATTTCCATGTCACAATGTTAGTTACCGTACTCCTCCGAAACGGCTTTACCGATTTTTACCAAATATTTTATATGCGTATTTAGTAGGTCTGAGAATCGGCTACTATCCATACTCCTAAGTGATATAAGGGTTGTTCACCCTTAATTCTTTTTTTAATATTTTTATTTATCTAGAAACTAGAAATAATTTATAAGACAAAACAACGTTTGCTGGGTCAGCCAGTCTAATATATAAAAATGAATCGCGTAGTTGGTAAGCTCATAACTCGCAGACGGCTGGACCAATTCGAGTAATTCTTTCTTTTATTTGTTCCTCAAACTTTATGCAAGGTTTTTATGGAGGAGCGGCAACGGCGCGGGCGAAGCCACTGGCAACAGCTAGCAAATACAAAGAAAAAATAGTTATAAATATTTACTCGTAGGTATTTCTAGGACACAAACGATTATAATCAAATCGTTTTACTTAATTTTCACTACATATGAAAGTGAGTGGATTGGGAGGAATTTTTTAGTTTTAAATAATACTAGTACTACTAAATAATGCAAACTGATTATTATTTGGTGAGACAGCCCCATATGGGGATATTGGTTGCTGTTACATAACCCAGTCGCGCCGTGGTCCTCCTAAAATATATTTAACTACCACTACTAACACAAGTCTCTAAATTATGTTTACTAACAAGATGGACCGTTGTTTGAATAAATAGATATTTCAATTACAATTATATACTACGATATATGATAAGCGCGCTTAGCTTAATGCCTTCTTAATGTTGTGGCGCCTCGGTGATTGTCCGATGGCATTCTACCTTATCAGAGATACCACAGATTACTTTGTTAATGTACGTATTAATGATTTACTTACTTACCGTCTAACATTTTAACTTATTAACATGACAGACTAGTTAGTTAAGATAAAGCAATATTACGATAAGTATATATTTTTGGAGGCTTGCAGGCTTCTCAGTTCACTTTTATAATAATCTATACTTTATATAAAAAAATGAATCGCGAAATATGTTTATAAGCGACGGCGACTCGAAGAATTCTTCCAATTCGAGTAATTCTTTTTTTATTTGTTTCTTGAACTCTACGGAAAGTTTTTTGTGGAGCAGTGGGAACGGGATCAGACGTCCAAGCAGCGGGAACGGGATTAGAAGTCCACGCGTGTGGAGCCGCTGGCAATAGCTAGTTAAGGATACATTCAGATCAGCGGATAATTATGTAACATACATAATAATATACCTAATACATATACAGGATTACGAGATACTTATTATAATAATTAAGTGTTAAACCCTCTGGTGATCGACATTACACTCAATCAAGTCTGAGATAATGTAACGATATCAAGGCGTGGGCGATATCCTCATAGGGTTTATTTAGTGTTCACGATCGTGCGTCAATTTGCCAAGCTTATAATCACTGACGTCACTAACCGTTGTAGCCCACTGACGTCATCAACATCACTGCAAACATTTGTTTTGATTTCTTCTACTAATTGTAGGTACTGTTGGCACTAGGTAGGAACGAAATGAATATTGTTTTGGCTACGTTTGGTACGTAATTACAGTCATGTTTTGGTATTTTTTGGTCACAAGTACTGACTTCGTTTGTTTTGGCTAGTGTAAAGAACAAAAGTATTACCAAATATTGTTTGTATTTTCGATGTGTTTTATTATAAACTAGTTCTGTGTCTGCTACTTTGTTTCCGTGTACTTAGATCTTTAAAACCGACTTTGAAAAAAGAGGAAGCTTTTCTTAACTCAGATACTTTAAGCGTGGTCCTTTATACAGGCATTATGGCTCTGATGCTGGGAACCAGAGGAAATCGAGGGTACATCCTGAAAATGTGGGCATAAATATTGTTTCTGGTGCTATTACATTATCTACCTACTTTGAGTATTTACGTCAGGAAATAGTTACTTATGACGATATATCGCGATAGAACAACGATGTTAGGTAGTACCTATCAACTGGGATAAACATTTTGTGAAAGTCCTTCAATTTCGTAGCTAGAAATACGGAATTTCATATACCTGCGTCTCTTTAGCAATAAAAAAGACATGTATCAACTTTTTGAAAATTTTACAATTTTGGGACTAAAAAGGCGGAAACGATGAACCACCAAGATACTGTTTGACCTATTTTCACCAAATAACACTAGTATCCTGGGTATCCTTTAACGGACATGGATGGTCATTCTAAATAATATCACTTTTAAGAGGTGGTGGTAAGACCACGGTAAGGTGTTTTGTAAAAGTAGTAAATAGTAGTTAGTAATAGTAGTTGTTTTATTCTAACAAAAAACAGAAACTTAAACTTAAAATTTATTTTCAAGAGACATCATAGACTCAAACATTGCCAATTACATTATTAACACGTTCAATAGTTACAGCGTCATACATTATTACATATATTATTATTCTTAGATACATACACAAAACACACATGTCAAAAAGTCAGATTTAAATACAATTTTAATCATACAGATACACATGGATAAAATTATTACAATAAATGGAATTGAATGAAATTCAAATATGTCAAATGATAATTACATAATACAAATTAAATAATCATTAATAGGATAGTAGTCACCATTTGTTCATTTGTTTATTCAGCACATGTACTCTGCCACAGGCTACTGGCAGTCAATGCTTTCAGTATTTTTTTGCATTTCAGGGTTGCTATTTTTTGGTTCTTTAAATCGATGTTATTTTATTGTGAAAATATAATTTATTACAGTTTTTTAGTGTTTATTTTAATTTCGTAGAATCCTAACTCTTTTACCTAACATAAGTTACTTCAGCTACTCGCATTTACTTACATAAGTACTTGTTATTGATATCAACTTGATCCATCCAAGTATTTCTGAGACAGATACACAGGCAACGAAGTGATCATTCACATAAATCTAAAGATTCAGATTTTCTTCATGTTCTTAATCTAAGTATGAAAAATCTAATCAAATATCATTAGTTGCTTCTACATTCATAAGATTTATAGTCAGATTCGCAAGGTAAAGCCTGTGAGAAAAGGAGAGTAGTATGACGTCATCACTATTATTGAAATAGATATCAGTAACATTGTTCTATCTTTTGTAACAGACATTTTGTGGTGTGGTGTATTGTTTACTTAATGGAGGTTGACGACGCGAAAAGGGTACGAGCATTAAATATCTGCGATCCATCATGTAGGATAGCATAAATAACGATTATATGGGTTTGTTGACGCACATTACGTTAAGGATACACAAATATATTATGTATTTATTCTGAGGGAGTTAGAAATAACGTCATTTGCCTTCAGTTTTGGAACCATAAAATCGGGAAACAATTTCTCCGCTTAAGGGTGGGGTTATATCAGTTCCTACCAGAGGGAGTAACGTATAAAGGAACAGAGTGTAATGCTCATATGTGTTGAAGTGTGTTCCCCCACTTTCGCAGGCAATAAGGTTCCCACGATATCTTCAGACTGCTCCCGCTGGAGATTGCGAATTAGTGGTGGCATCCACGCGTCACTCACTAACATATGAATCACACATAGAATTATCCAGAAGCTGCCGATGGATGTCTTTTTCTCTGCCCACCTAATAGCGCTAGAAGGACTCATGTGGCATGTGTCCCTCAAGAATCAATCGTCATCGAATCAAACCTTCTTCAAGAAATTTCCTTTTATCGCAGAAAACTTCTCCATTTATTGCAACCTTAGATGTGGCAGGAGAACGCTGTCTCGCGACTTAGAATTCTCCACCGCCTCTAGACTAGGTGGCTTTTTTCAGAGCTTTTATTTAGATTATCAAAATGTGGTATGGTATGAAATCTATAGAAATTATGTACAAGCTTTATTATAGCACTCGCACTAACATTATAGCACTCGTAATAGATTAAAATAAATCATAAACCGAGGCCTTTTACATAATAAATGTGAATGACGGGAAGTAATAATAATTAAAAAGCAAGTGACATTACAGGCGAAGGATAATGTATGTATGTGTTTATATTGTTCGCGAATAATATTGCTTATTCAAGTTTCGATTTATATGAAAATGAAGCTGTCTGAAAGGCTAAGTGCGGCTTTATTAAGATTTACATCATTTTGGTCATTCATTTTTTTTTATCGTACGCAAAATCCCCACGGATACCACCACCGCCAAAACCGGTCGAGGTGATTATGTCGGACTCGAACCGACTAAAATGCACGCCGTCAATGGGTCCTTGATTGCTGGAGGTGAGATTATACAAGACATATCTCTCGCACCCCGGGACATCTTTTTTGAGATGACGCTCTTCCTCTAATGTGGTGACCATGGTGTCCCCAGCTAGCCCCTGGGTATGGGGAGGCACTTTGCGACAATGAGTAACCAAGCTGAAGTGGTAAGAAGTCTTTTTACTTGTTTTGAGGGGTGTGGTTTAGCATTCCTTTCTATGACAATAATTATAAAGATAATAGAGACTACTGCATAATGAAGAATATAGAGATATTTCGCTATTGCTATCGTTTGGATTATTAAACCATTGGTGAGTGGTGGGTTCCATTCCCTCCCTAAATATATTTTCTTGTACACAAATCAACTTGACATAGTTGTTTATTGAAGTTGTGCACATTTAGCATTACGAGCTTTGAAGTGAAGTGGAAAAGTTAAAAGGTAAATAATTATAAGCTTTGAAAAGTAGGGCACTTGTGTACTTATTAATGTTGTGTTTATCCGAGTCAGATTGTACTTGTCGCAGTCGTTATCGAAATCACGTAGTCGGCGGCTTTAGGAACAATAATTGGTGCTGATTTTGATAAGATTATAGCCATTAAGTGTGAACGGTTTAATTTAAAGCTTGTTAGTTGTGTTATTGGTAAATTAATGTCGTTATATCAATCTTATAGCAATCAAATAATAAGCCTTGTTGATACCAGTAATATATTTATGCTCGTACTGATGTATGACACCAATTTATATGGATACTACATTACATACAATCTCTAGAGAAATTGTAAGAATATCAGAATTATTTAACCACGGCACGGCTCACCCACAATGCCGTACTGATCCTAATACTGCAACCTACGAATATATAAATTCTTCGGGTTTGATTTTCAGTTGAGTAGCCTGGTTGTCAAATAGCATCGAACTATTGGTACTTACGAGTCGCTAGTAGTAGTCTACTATTTATATTTTTTATATGTATGTATCTATTTATTTTTATTATTTATATCACAAACTCTCACCATAGTACTGTGAACACCTACCACGGTTAATCTCTACAACGCCCTAAGGTTGACTGGGTAGAAAATGCCTACGGTATTGAGTTTACCTTTACACAATTATGTATTTCTCCAAAAAGTTTAATAGAATCAGAAGAAATTATAGACAATTCATCCATACATATTGAACTTGATTGCAGAAGTAATAATATCCAAGAAAGTATTTTATTATTCCTGTGGTAGACTCATACCTAACCAGGAGTTGATGGGGACACCATAGTCCCCACATTAGGTGAAGGGGTCATATCAAAGAAGATATCCCCGGGTCTGCCGGGTTGCTAGAGATATGTCTTGTATAATCTCACCTCCGGCAATCAAGGTCCCATTGACAGCGTGCGTTTTAGTCGGTTCGAATCCGACATAATTATCTCTACCGATTTTGGCGGAGGTGGTATTCATGGGGTTTCTGCGCACGATGAAAAAGACACATACCTCCCATTTTATAATCACGTGCAATCCCGTAAAATAATTGTATACTATTTGAGCTTTCGTCGAGACTGACGTTTCTGAATTTTGTATGTACTTTAAATCCCAATTGCTTATAAAAGTTATCTGCTTATATTAATTAAACAGAATCAGCTACTTAAATAACTTTTACCGTTCACATATATTACAGTTAACTGTCAATATTCATTTAGCGAAAATACATAAACATCGCATTACTCGGTATTTAGAGAGTTTTATTAGTTCAAAACGTGCGAAGATAAATAGGGTTTCATATATTTATATTGTGTAAGTTTCGTGAAATAATCAACAAGCGTTAAAAACTCAGCACAAGATAAAAAAATATAATGGTAAGCTCGATATATTAGTAACAATATAATTGTGGTAACTAAATACGAGTAGATAGTGGTCTAGATTAGACTGGGATCTACGAGGAATTCAGATGCGTTTTTTTATTTATGTCACGCCTGATGTTAAGCTGAAGGCAAAGTCTATATAATCGAATGAAGGCAATATAATCGACAACTAATGACGGTATCATTGTGACTGCAAATGATTATAAAGGCAAAACAGATAATAAAGATGTGTGGGGTGTGCGCTCCATATATCTACTGCGTTCAACGTTTCAATACATACACTAATAATCAGGTAGAAATCTAAAATGTATTAAACAACATCATATTTTTACAAATTTACCATTAAATATAATCAATACAGTCGTCTATAGTGATGGCAGTAGATCAGTGTAGTTATACCAATTAGTGTCAATAGCTGAGACATATAAAAACGTTGTGTTATAATGTAAGTTGCATCGACATCGCTTACTGATTGGGACTTGTACATAATGCATTAGATATATATATATTTTTAATTTATATCTTCAAGTACGCATGATTAGTAGGTTAACAGGTATTAATGGGAATATTACAGTGTTGTAATGACAGACTCATGAACAATCTTTATTATTATTATAAATCAGTGAGGATTACTGTTGGTTTATTCGGCTTTCACGTAGGACGCTACTGTTTCCGTTGTTCATCTATGTAGGATGACTGACGTCATTGAAGGAACGTGACGTTATCTTTCAGTATACAGGCTTTTTAGTGCGTTTTTAAGATTGTGTATCCGTGGTTGGATTGCATTGTTAGATGAATCTAACCCCGCACGCTCTTGGAAAATATCGTATTTTCATTATAACCAATGTTGCTGATCAACATCATTTTCATTAACCAAAAAAGGAAAAACTGCCTATGTGCTTTAAAGCACTGAAGGAACACGAGCACGTGATTGGGGTACGTTTGCAGGTGGTGTCGCTAGTTAGACTAATGTAAACTAGGGAGATTTAGCCCCTAGAAAAATTGATGAGGGGAAGAGTGTTATGTACGATGAAAAAGAAAATGCTGTGTACATCATAAACAATAAAGATAACGTCATTAGTAATAAATTGTTTGTAATGCTTACATTGCTCGATGTGCTTACGTCTTCAGACTATCTGTGCGCGTAACTATATATTCTAATCGTAACAATGAAGGCAAATATTTGATGAATACTTACTAATCTGTTAATAAAGAAAACTCATGTTTTCGTAAACGCGACCTAGATGACGCGCTCTCAATACTTAATTGAAACTTTGTGGGAGGAAATTTATGTAAATAAATCAGACTCACAAATAACCCTTCAATTAAAGAGGAAAATCTGAAATGATCCGGGCCTGCCGTCCTGTATGGTTCGGAGAGAAGGCCCGTAAAGGTACACTATGAAAGACCAGTGAAAGCCAGGATGACAATATTAAGATGGATGTGTTGTGTGACTAAAAATAATAAGATTAGGAATGAGTATATTATAGGAAGTTTGAAAATAGTACGAATCAAAGAAAACTGACAAGGAAATCGTTTGTCTTAGTTCGGACATATAGTGCGTAGGGATTAAAGTGATGTCGTAAGGAAAGCGCTAACAGTGGAAGTAGATAGCTACAAGGGTAGAGGAAAACGTAAGAGGAGATTGTTGAATTGTGTGAGAGATGATATCTAATGGTTAGGAATGGAGTGAATATTGAGACGACTGCAACCAGAGATGAATGGAAAAAGCACAATTCGTTACACCGACCACAAATAAATATGGAATGAGGGCAGGATGATGTTGAAATCTATACACGTTTATGGTCTATAATATATCATACCGTCATATTTCGTTTCTTATTTTCCATGATATTTTTCTTACAATCACTGTATGAAAACTATTCCTGTGGATTGCTGGAACGGGTTTATTTACGGATTTTTTTCTTCTTCTTCACTACATAGTAGGTATAAAACAAAGTCGCTTTCTCTGTCCCTATGTATGCTTAAATGTTTAAAACTACGCAACGGATTTTTATGCAGTTTTTTAATAGATAGGGTGATTGAAGAGGAAGGTTTATTTGTATTTAACATCATATTACAATCGGTGCAGAGCTGAAGTGAAAAATGTTGCAAAAACGGGGTGACGCAGACGAAGTTGCACGGGTCAGTAGTAGTTTGTAATAAGTCAATTATGCACACATAAACAAAATACATTAGGTATTAAGTACACTATACAAGCTTTGATCTAAATTGAGTGAAGTAAAAGACATGCGTTAAGCATTGCCCTTGTTTGGCGTAACAGCAATAATAATTCTTTCTCTTTTTACGCGTACAGGAACCCTAGGCTATCATCACGTTTTGTAATGATACTGATTATGAAGATTTATGCTCCTGAAAATATTTATTAATCGCATCTTGCGATATAAATTACTGCAACACTGACGGCCAAAGTAATTTATGTAAAACCACACCACATAAAATTATAGCTGATACATAAATATCTATTAAAATATTACCTCTACACAACGACTGTACGCATGCATGCTACGCCGAGCTTGCGGTTTCTCAATTCACACCCGATCCTTGTAACACGCAGATTATTATCTGACATTATCGATCTATGTGATTTACTATAGTAAAGTATAATGGCGCCGGTAATAACCATATGCACTCATATATTGTATATGTTCCAATACTGACACGTTTAATAAATTACCACAGCACTGTTCACCTTACGAATCCCGGTTAAAATGTGTAAATTGATCAATAATAACACATAACAAGCGTACCACAATGATTTAAACAAAGTAACGAATTACCACCTGTACAATACAAGCAATTACCTTTGAAAATATACATCTTGAGAGCAATCATGTCCTTAGGTTCTGATTAATCATTCACGCAACATTAAATAAACAAATAATAATAGGTAGTGAATGAAAATCTGTGCTGGTATCGCTCGAATACGTAAACGAGGACAATTATGTGGCAAATAGGTGTTTGTTCATAGGATCTGAACGAGCTATATAATTTTCTCGAGTACCTACTACCTAATATGATAGGCGCGACACGCGGCGCCAACGCCGCCGGCTTTTTTAAAAGATCGTTTATGCTAATACAACTACTACCACTGTCCAGTATACTAAGCATTTCTCGTCCATACAACCACTTATAAATTATTAAATAAATTCTAATTGTGTCTATCGTATCAATCAATCAGTAGGTACCGCCGGGTGTTTTTGCACGACGCGTGCAGGCATGTGAACTGAGTTCTTTCTATCAGATAATAGTGTTAGCTTACCTGGAATACCTATTTGCACAGTGTATTTTAATAACGGTTTGTTTCACACACAAGCGTATGACGATTCTCTAATCTTCAATTATTTTTCAGTCAATGATCTTTTATTCATTCTTTTGAACAAACAACAAAACAGATAGTGAGGTTTTGGAACACCGTATTGGAACTTGTTACCAATATTCGAATATTTTCCCTTTATTGAAATAAATACTATCGACATCAATAGATTGATTTACCCTATTTTAATTTCCTTTATCCTTATGAGTAGACATTTTTATTTATTTATTTATGGCACTTCAATAGACTTCACCTCGCTTGATGTTGAAGACAAAGTCAAATGCAAGAGGGTCACCATTGCAAACACGTTCAGTGCTGCAATGGTGCTCAGCTTGACGGCCTCATCAGATGCTTTTTCACGCCCCGCTTAAGGCGAGGTTGCAGTGAGACAAGTAGGAATTTTACGTCGCCTCAGTACCTCAGTCCCCGCAGCCGAATCGAGTGTAATGGACGCAATGAGCGGGCAGCGCGGGGGGCGCGCAGGCGCGCGGCCTCGTATAGTATAACCCGGTACGCGAAAACTTGAGACTCGCGTTTGTTACAAAAACTAAAAAACTGGGATGGAGTCCAAAAGCTGACAAAGGGTGACCTAAGACCTGAACATATAGGTCATAGGCCACCGTGACCCTCTTCGCATCAGGTGGGCCATGTGCTTGTCTGCCAGATAAGTGATATAAAAAACATGTTGTTCTGGATAAAAGGAGGGTGGGATTGATTGTAAGAGTTCATCGGAATACTCACTATAGGCTATGTGTACCTTTTTCACTTATATGTGTATATACTGTGTAGCAACACTGTTTTAAATTATATAAAAAAACATACATGAAGTCGCGTGCGGGATATTGGTTTAGGTTTAGGGAGACGCCCAAGATCGTGTGAAGTGGAAGAGGAAGAGCCGGAAGGCGGACCCTGAGCTCCGAGTTCACCTTGGCCTTGGATGCAGTCAGGAAAATAAGTCTCTATGAGGATGGTGATGATGAAAACGCACAATTCAAAAATTTTCAAATATGATATTATACTCTCTGTTTGTAGCACTAGAGCCAGCCTCAACTAGATTGGATTGATGCTGATGTGAAGTGATCGAAGGAACATGGTTTTCTTTATTTTCTTTCTCTTCGTTCAAGACGATGCTTCTAATAGGCATACCACGGATATGCCTTGGATCAACTAACTCCGGCAGCAGACTCTTCATATAAAACTGAATTATTCGTTGTTCCATTTTATCGGTCCAGAACTGGTCATCTCTCTATACTTTATATTCTATATACACTGGTACTGTTTGAGACACCCATAAACAAAAAATATACATTTTGCGCCCCGTCACATGCAACTGACCTTGAATTTTTGACGCAATCAAAGAGCACTTGACTTCGACAATTTTGTCATTTCCAACAAGACCATCTGGACTGGCTCCAATAAAAGGGTATTTGCGGTCAATAAAAAGTCCACACTGATCTATTTTCATGTTTTTCTGTTGGTCCATTTGCTGTATGGAATGTTTCTCGTTTTCGATGCCGTGAGCTACTGAAACCACTTGGCTTAGATTTTTTTATTAAGGATTATTTTTTACTAATGGTGCACTATCTATTGTAATTTTTCGTTTACAAATGGGATAGAAGTTTGAAGCTGTTGTTATTTTTTTTCTTAGTTCGAGCCATTTACTTGAATATCTTTGTAAAATCGTTGAACGTTCAATGCGATTCCTGTCTGCTGTAAGTTTCATCAGGTTTATGAGATAATTTTTTTTACAAGTTTTATAATATTCAAATATGTCACAGATTTTAGTAAAAGTACTGATAGTTACGTGGCAATTTGCAAACTAGAATTAGAAACGTCTACGGGCTGTTCAACACCAGCGGCTTTTCGTCTTCTCATTGCAGCACTGTGACATAAAATATGTATAATTATACTCAGCTGCGATAGCCTAGTGACTAAGGCAATCTATTCAATAAAAAATAATAACTCCGACCAACTACTGACGTTAACCCATTTGTAATTTAGCTAAGAGTTAGGGGCTAAGAAGACTAGAGCAGTCATCAATAAAAGCCTGCCAAAATTTTTAGAGCCATAGATATAGACTAGTTATTGTACACCTAATTGAAATTTTTATATACCTACTGTAAATTTTTTGTACAGGGGCTCAAAAAAAATGGACATAAATTAAAAAATAAATTAAATTAAATTGACAGCACAATTGTGCGAGCGAGAGAAAGTGATAAGCTCCGCCATTTTAGAATTCTTCCTTTTATGAACCGAGTTATACCCATTTTTTCAGCGAAATCGATTATACGTAATAACGTGCGGGGGTGAAGCTCGCAGAAACAAACAGCACACGTCCTACCTTAAACACGCCTCGGCGGGTACTGACTCAACTGACTGACCGCTGCGAGTGCTCAAATGCAAAGATTTTGAGGTTTTATAAGTTTTTGAAAAAAATTACAATTGCTTGATAAAATATAATTTTACCAGTCGCTAGATATTTTTATGTTCTTTATAATGATATCAATCTCGGCATTATTTGATGATGGCGTCTTAGTGTAAAACGTGTTTGAAATATCGATTTGGAGCGTTTTAGACCCATGTTTGACGCTAATTTCTATCGAGGCAATTATCATGAATCGTGTTTCTGTTTTTACAGGACCCTAGAAGGTATAGTCTATTTTATGAATATGCTTTTTATTTAGCGCAATTTGCTATATTACTTGATATCCAGACGTTTGAAAATTTTAAAAACTACTGCAACCTGGCCTTAAAGGACCCGGGACTGTAGGAAGAAGGAAACACGTGCGTCGGTAAGGAATTCCAGGACTTAATGGTGCGGCAGAGAAGAGACTCACCGAAACGCTTGGTTCTTGATGGAATATTCTGCACCGTATGCGAGTGACATCTAAGCCCTGCACGTATTGTCCTGTGTAGGAAAGGGGAGGGTGGGATTAATTGAAATTAAACATTATAGAGAAAAAGTACAAACTTTGCATAGAACCTGAACCAATAGTGAGAAGTGATAAATAGTGATCCGATGTTTGATTGCGTTGACATAGTTCAAGGAAAATAAATTATCACTTATTTAAGTTCATTCTATTCAAATTTGGCTCTACTCAACTCGTTGCTCTCAGGATCTCTTACATGTTCTGAATACTGGTACGCGAGAAGGTACTTATAAAAATAGTTTAAAGCAATCTAACACCACCTCTGTATATTAAACTAAGTGTAAGAGTACACGGTGTTCATTGAAATCGTTGACTCAATTTTCCTGATACTTGGCTAATTCAGAAAACTTATGATGTAAAGGTGCCGACATACATACAAAAACCGTTTCACGGTAGCGTTAACAGGTGCTCAGGGCCAGATCGCCCGACACTTGTAGCTGTATGGGTATATTACGTTGTCAGAGCATGTACCCACTACAATTTAGAGTGTGTTCCACATACAAATTGCATAATAACCGCAGGTATCTGTATGTACCCGGTCGCGTAATTACATCATCTAATGGGACGTGATGGAGGTAGGACGCGACGGTATCTCCCGTCTCAATTGAATCCGATTGGGGAAGTACCACCCCGTAGAATACAGCGGCTATAATAACCATGTTGTGTTGTGCTTATCAGAGCTCAGTGGAGAGTTTTTGTGGCAGCACAGATGCTCTCTTAACATTGACCTGTCTCCCCATCGCCACTTCTTAAAGAAGGGCATTAAAAGATTTCTCTGGGGTCGACAGCTAGAACATGATGTCCCTGGTGTTGCAAACGTCTATAGATCAAGGTAACCATCTTACCATCAGGTGGGCTGTGTGATTGTATACCAGAAATATACTACTTAATTTATTTTTACACTAACGTTTTTTTAGTGAAGTGGTATATAGAGAAAGATGTGTTAACATTATTTCGTATCACGGTGTCAACTATGTTTTCTAATGTTCATTCCGTCACTGCCGTGGAAATCCAGCGTTAGATTAGACTTTTATCAAATAAAACAACTTAAGGCTTATGTAAGTTTTATCGATACACGTTATCTCAGATATACAATGATGAGGATGATGCCATATACCGTAGATGAGAGACAGGTATTACCGCAGTAGCTGAATATGCTCAAAGATTCCACGAATTCAACCAGCCAGTCAGTCATGTGATCAAACATATTCAAATTTTGAAATGCCGTCCTTGTACTGTTTTTCCAAGTTACCACAAGTGTAGCTTCTCAGAGAGCATAAAAAGATATTTAAGGAGTCGTTCCAAGCATGAATTACGCCGGTAACCGTTTTCCACAAGGCTTTATAAGTATACTGCTCATATTTTAGTACCTCTTAATGGCATAAAATAAAGGTATATCTGATCAAATGACTATAAAATGAAGTCAGGTAGTAAAGGGTTATTAATTAAATTATAAATAATTCCTTGGTATTTAAGGAATGTCGTTTTGAATTACTCCCAATAAGAAGTCTATCAATTAACTGGTGATAAGAAGGAAGTCTTTTCTCTGCCGCATCATTAAGTCCTGGAATTCCTTGCCGGCGCACGTTTTTCCTTCTTCCTACAGTCCCGAGTCCTTTAAGCGGGGCTTGAAAAAGCATCTGATGAGGCCGTCAAGCTGAGCGCCACCATTGTAGCACTGAAAGTGTTTGCAATGGTGACCCTCTTTCATGAGACTTAGCCTTCAGCTTAACATCAGGCGAGGTGAAGTCAAATTGACGTGTCATAAATAAAAAAAATAAAAAAATATATATTAATATCTAGAATACAATTAGGGTCCCATGAATATCCTTGAAGCCCAAGCTAACTTCAATCAATCAGTTAGCTTATCGCCGCTCACTGCTGGATACAGGCCTCACCCAATGTTGGAAAGCTTTGGCTTACTGTTTCCACGCTGGTCAAACGGGTTGGTACAGAGTTTTACTTCGAGTTTTCCTTCTCTCGCAATGATATCGTCTGTGTGTTTTTCAGTTAGTCGCCTCTTACGATACACTTTGGATGAGATGGGGTGGTGAGTATTGTTTTTCGTCAACATACGGATAATTTTAAGTATTAATCATTTTTTTTATGCCAATACATAGTGAGTTCCAGTGACTTCGGCTTCGGGAGCATTTCACTAACACTGTATAGAATTTAATTTATTGTATTTCTAATCCGTAAAACCAATTCATGAACTGTCTATTAGTTTTAATTGAAATCTCCTCCTGTACGTCGTAATTTGGTGTGTTCTGTATACTGCTACCGCGCTTCAGTATGTTGTTTACTTACAATCGACGTAGTTATTTCAATTTAATTTATTTTAGTCTTCAAAACTTAAATAAAACAATCATTATGACCTAGTCACAAACTACAATTTGTAGTACCTCTACATATAATATAATAATTTTCATTACCCTAAATTTAATATAGATTAAAATTGGGAGAATCAGGTTTTATCTAAAAATTATCGTATCTCCTTCATCTGTGCAAATTAAGCTCGTGGCCCGTTTTCCTACTCCTCTGACCCATAATTTGGCGTCTATTGTCTTTTACTGACATCTGAAGAAGAAGGCCAGCGACAGAAGCTCGTTCGTCAATAGCTAGAATAGCAATTTGCAAAGGCTCCCATTAAATTGGACATTGAATTAAACCAAAAGTAAAAAGGTAATCACGCTTCCGCTCTATCTTAAACCAATTCATTTTTTTTTAATTTTTCTTTTATTTATGGCAAGTCAATATGACTTCACCTCGCCTGATGTTAAGCTGAAGGTAAAGTCTCATGAAAGAGTTCAATATTCCATCGCTCTAACATTATAAAGACTGGCTTAGTCACGCAGATTGATTTATCTGCGCAATAGTATTTAGCACAGGATACCCTTAATTACATTATATAATTACAAGCAGTCACTTAATCAAACAACTGTTAGACATCTAAGCAATCACTGAGTAGATCAATATTATCTCGTATTTCTTCACTATAAACGTCTAATTAATTTATACACGCTATAAAATGTTTATACGAAATATGGCACAGATAAACTAACAACTATGACATAAATTTTAAAAAGGTAACCTACATGTCGCCTAATTAGTGAACAAGACTAACGCAAAAACTTGAACATTTGATTCATAACACAAGTGTGCGTTTTCCACAAGTTTTGTATTTGGACATCGTTCTATATTTTATCTAATCAGATATGATTCAATTAAATAAATTATTACTGCGGTACATCAGAACATGATCCTCTAAATGGCCATGCAAAAACAGGGATAGTGTGTTTTTAAAGTAAACTTTTTTATTCATTTACAGTCTTCTATTATTCAGGTAGCCTAGTGGTATGGGTAATGGACTACTGAGACGAGGTCTCGGGTTCGATCCGAGGTTTTACCATGGCACACACCAATGACTTTTCGATGCTTTTCGAAGTTATATGTGTATTTATCGCAGGTTTATAAGGCCCGGTTAATGGCAATAGGCTCGCCACCTATTGCCATTAACCGGGCATTAACATTGGGATCTGAAACATAAACTGGCGAAATGTGGATGCTATTACGTCTGCCTACCCCTTCGGGGATATAGTCATGAGTTTATGTTATGTTATTATGTTATGTCCTAGGATTAAAAAATGCAGTAAATGTTTTTGTGGAAGCAGAAGTTGTCTGCATAAGTATCTTCATTACATGAGATGACCCTACCATAAGATTTAAAAAAAAACACTCGATATGATTAGCCACGTTAAATTTTTATTTGGCTCATAGCCAATAGATCATCTACATGACTCGCAGACAAGTTACTACTGTTCATTTTTGTATTACCTACTCCGACATTTTTTATGTGTAGGTATGAGCTGGCGTTTAGTGTAATGCTCCCAAACCAGAAAGGAAATAACATTCGTATTTTGTTGCAGAAATACATTATGTGTCAACTGTTTACTATTCCGGAGCAGTAGTACAGCTAAATTAGGGGAATACATTTCGACTATATAGTCTGTGGTGGACAAGGTTACAAGTACATTTGGAGAAATTAACTGCGAGATTATAATAATCCCCGAACGTGTATTAAGCACCCACATTTCGCCAACTATGATTTATGGTCCCACGTATTAAGGGGCGAGCACATTGCCGCCAATCGGGCATTTTAAGAAGAAAATGGGTATGCCGAAAATAAATTGTTAGCCGAATATGTTGCAGCTATTTAGCTACAACATGTTCAATCTAAGTTCGGGCTCAGGATCTACCATTATGTAATGTTCAACTTCAAGTCCTCTTCCATAAAAAATATCATTATCATCCAAGTATCAATATTCCTGGACACATCTGAAGTTTGTACTTTGTATGCTGGGGTCCACTCTTCTATTTTTGATTCCCTTATGGATTGGTTTTTGAGAATGATATCTAAACTCGAGAAGAAAGCCTGTACCAGAGTTCGTATCGGGGCTTAGTGTACTGTTGATATTTTTTCTTTCGAAACCATGTGAAATTCAATTCATAAAAGAAATTGTCGCACGACTTAAAACAGTACATTTTATTCTCATCCTGTGAATTAAACTTCCAATGGTCCGCGATACATTAAACGGTGCAATAAAGACAGCTTTTTATATCATTTACATTAAGTTATTCAGATCGCATGTGAGATGGACGTGGGGACTCGTGGATAGCTTGGACGTGCCGGCTGCCACTGGTCGGCAACACCAAGCGCCTAAGGCATTTGGCACAAAACGCTAACTACTCCCTAATTGCATTAATTATAACGTCTACTTTACCCATATTAAATGCTACTGCCATTGAATATTTAATAACTTATTCGTAGTAACATCAATTAGATAAAATACTGCGATTATTTTACTTAATCTTCCATTTTAGATCCTGCTATAACATACTATTGGTCGGTTTTCACTGGTTATAAGCAGATTTCTATAAATTACTTAGGTACCTAAACTAGTAATTACCTTGCTCTAGCTGGCACCCAGTAGTGCGTTGGAATAGGAGAAGGATTGGCGATATTGAAGGTTAGCTGTCTGACTTCTTAGGACTCCAACTACCTACAAGTAATGACCTTAAATCTTCCATTGGCAACCGGGACGGAAGGCTTAACGTACTTTCCGAGTCCTGTTGGGGCCACGAGTATGTGTAAAAATGGTCACTCATCCTAAGACTATCCTGGTTAGTGTTATCCTACTTGTTTACCCTGAAGCTCGAGCTTTTTATTTGCATTTCGATGTCTTACACAGAGTTCATGAGGTTTCGGCTGCCTAAGCGGTATAAAAAAAGTTCATACAACATCTCTTAGGGTTTGCCGTCTACTTACAAATTTATTCCTTATTCCTTTCCTTCCTACCCATGGCATGTCTGAATAAGTATTACGCACAATAAATAATGAACTGTACATTATTTTATTTTATCAAGAGAAAGCTCCTATAAAGTTCTATTTTGTAACTTTATTTAACAAATTCTTGAAATGCACGTCTCAAAGATTAGCTTTCTAGAGATGATCTAAAACTAAAACCCTGCCATATTTGTACATTACGGCCATGTCTGGATCTAGGTAATAAATTCACAATCCTGATTTCATCTCTGCCCAACGCTTTAATTGAGTTTAAATCGTTGTAGAAACATTAAATGGCGCCGAGGCTGTCAATTGGTACTCGATACGCACATTATTACACTATAATCTAAACTTCCTGTAATCAATCATAAATCTGATAGCTTTATCCTCAATGACACAGACGTGCATAGTTAAATAATCTTGTTAAATTAATAATAGAATTTATTATGTGATAGGCCACAGTTTTGTGTCACTCAATGAATTTAGCCTATCATAGTCCACTGCTGAAGGCTTTAGTCTAGGTACAGTTTCCACGCTGGCCTAACGGGTTGGTACAGGGTTTTATTTTGAGTTTTCCGTCTTTCGCATGGATATCGTATATATACGAAGAATTATTTTTATTACTTCTGTGCAGGTTCATAACAGTAGAGATAAGAGTTAAAATTGTAAAATTTGAACAATCATTTATGCTCTTAAACGAAATTAATTTTTTGATTCTTCTTCGATAACTAAACTACAGATGATCACTGGTGTAGGCTTTCCTCGCGAGGTGGCAGATCAGGTGGCAGTCGACAGTGATAATACCTATAGGTATTGAATAATTATTCATTATTTGAAAAATATTTTTCATTATTTAAGTCAAATGTGGTTCTAAATGTGGTTCTTTTAACGGAGGTAGGACACGACGGTATCTCCCGTCCGAAATGAGCTGTCCAACTGGGGAAGTACCTCCGCCCTACAGAAGACTGCGGTCATAATAACCATCGTGTTGTGTTCCCGCCGGTAAGTAGTGTAGCCAGAGCTCACTGTACCCCTCCTTCCCCTCCCCTTCCTAGCCTCCCCACCCCTTCCCAGCTCTCCCCCTTTCCCTTCAGGGTGGGCAGCGCGTGTGTGACACCCTTAGTGTTGCACACGTTCATAGGCCACGGTGGCCGTTTTCCATCAGGTGGGCCGTGTGCTTGTCTGCCACCTAGGTAGTATAAAAAAAAATAAAAAATAACATAGTTTCATAATCTTGATTTCTTCTTTATTCTCGTAATGTGTCGTATCACAACATTATAATTAATTGCGAGTTAAATCAACTCCATGTATTTATAGAGGCAATGCGACACAATACCATAAGTGCCTATACAGACACCATTTAAGAGCTTTTGTCTCTTTGTGCTCTGCTTGCGTGGGCGTCCCTAGTTTCATTCATCTGATGTGGTCTGTTTTCGTAATGACGGAGGCTTTGCGGCGCCGCGAAGCTTTTATATGCACATACACGTTGTACCGATAAAACATATATAACATGCTATCAATTGATTAGGGTAGCAAATCTCTCATATTGTTCCTCAAATGAGGTGAAATAAACTCGTGAGTTGTAAAATTGGGTCAAATGTATTCAAATATCTACCCAAATTAATTGGTCATTGCCCGTAGTCAGTTTTGTTTTATTTTTATAGATGCTTATTATTATATCTATATTTTATAATTGTCGGATAATTTTCTTTATATTATTATTATTTATATACCCTTTTTCGTGGATACGTCATCCCCCACTGGCCGCCGGAGTGGTTACTTGCTACTGGTAATGGTGTCGAACCGGGATAATGATGGCATTATACCAAATTACCAAAAGAAAGTAACCAAACTTCAATAAAAACATAAGTCTCATTGACAGCTTCTGTTACGTGGCGATAGAACGTTTGACTTCTACGTAGTGGGCGCGGGTTCGATTCCCGCTCTGTATAAATATTTGTATGAATATGAATATTTCTATTGGTCTGGGTTTCAATAATAATATGTTTACATTTATAAAAATATATCTAAGTATGTTTATTCACTTTCAGGAAGTATATAAGCTAGTTATGCCGTGTTTACTTTGGGTCTAAATAGCTATGTTGATCTGTAATATTTATTTACACATTTACAAAACTGTTACAATAAATATTTGTTTAGATTATCTTTGGCAGGTTGTATTTCTCGCCCATTTGCTGGCACTACATCAAGTTTATTCAACAGCCAACTTTTAGAAATTAAGAATTTCATTTATATGCTATAAAACTAGGGCAAACATTCAGTTACAAATAATTGTCTTTAGGATAAATGTAGTGTACAATTCTAGAGCCGCATGCGTACGGTACCGTACATTTATTTAATACACATACACAGAAAAATAGTGTATTTCATTGGATGCAATTTTTTATCTAGTTTCTATGTGGTTATAAAAAGAATCGGATCGCGGACGCACCGTACGCGTACAGCGTATCGTCCAGTATGACGTCCCTCTAGCTACTCCCATCAATTTACTATTAATTTCTTATTCATTCAAGCGCCAACTCCGGTAGCAAAACTTGCACTTTGGAGACAGGGTCCGTCTTCAGTACCAGAGCTTCGTGCATTTGTAGGAAAGTTGCACTAGTTTTCTGCTGAGACTGTCATGAGCAAAGATATTGGTGGGACTAAATATAATACGCGCCCGGTATGTATATTCACAAATGAGTAGAAGGTATGCCTTGATTTACAAACCATTTCGTATCTTGTGATATTCCAGCCAGTATCTTACGCTTAACAAAGAAAGTAGTACCACCATAATACATGTTATTTATTAAGAATTATTGTACTTGTAGTTATTTAGCAATATCAACCTACCTATCTATTAAACTATTATCTATCGGATTAGATTTTTAATATTTTAATTAGTCCTAAAGCATTTACCTGACAGCACAAGGATGAAATAGGAGTATCAATATGAAGAAATTAGAAAGTAATTTGGAAATCTGACTGCAGAAAAGGACCGATTAGTTTATGTATCTCCGTTTTCAATCCAATTTTTAGAACCTACTCGTTTTTCCACTTATACAAGGGAAATATGACGGGATACCTACTTTTCAATTGATAAGTACATTTCAGAGTATTGTTTATTATACCTATATAAATTTTCTTAAGTAGTTACAATATAGAACGGCATCATTAACATTTAACTTAAGTAAAGTTTGAGTCTTAAATAATTTCCGTAACTTGCTTTCAAGGAGACAACCGACAACTACATACGTCTGATGCTATGAGGATTCTGAAATACGAGAATCTCTGCCTGCCTTTTTATCTGAGATTGGAAGTTAAAAGTTGCTTGATAGCTTTTTCGGTTCTTTGTGTAAATACGGTTAGTTTCTGCACTAAATTTCAAAGATTTTAGTAACCAGGAGATCAATTATTAAATTATTGTGCAAAAACGATATCAATCTCCTATATGACTACAAAATATGATAAAACCTTCAAGAGAAATAGTGCACCACCTCTATTGAGTTGTCTTGGCATGGGTACATTCGTGTCCTCTAGATTCATTGTACAAATTCCGCGACGGATTTCTTTGCGAGAATAGTTTGGTTACCCTAGTGTGAAGACGGTCGGCAAGAACTGAGTCACTATGATCTGCAGCTTGAGAAATTACTTTTTATAACTCGATGCGAATGCTGAATACTAATGAGTTTCTGTAGATGTAGGTTTTGATACTATATCACTGAACCAGTATGGTATTTTACTTGTAGGTACCTACTTCCTAATTGATCACGGCAATTAGAATTAGATTAGGTAATTATAGCTGGAGTAATACAATAATATCTACTTTGAAAGATAAGAAAAGTATTGATCCCTTATCAATACTCATTAATAAATTTCGCAAATACTGCCAAGCCCAGTAGATAAATAAATCACAACTATTCATAGAGATTTTTTATCGTCGCGAAGTTATGCCGAGAATTTTTTATACCCACTTAGATAATTAGATTAGTTAAGTTAATATGTAATATAGAATATGTTTTACATATGATAAACAAACACTATGGATATAATGCGATACAGTATTACAAAACCCAATCAATCAAGCGAAATTTTACCATAAGAAAATAGTAAAGATTCGTTTGTTTACCAAGACCTATGAATGATTAAATATAAAATGAACTTTATTAACAGTCTGTGTACAAAAGCGAGTAACATGATACCCAACAATTGAAATGTACCAAGGCTTTTCTTTATTTCTGTACTAACTGACATAGGTCAAGGGTTAATAGCCAATGAAGTTCTCAGATCGATGCGTTGATTAAATGAGTGGCAAATACTTTCCACTCACTGTTGCAGCTGTCTTGTTGCACTTTATATGTAGTGAAGATCTCAAAAGTATTTTCTATTCATCCAGTGCAAAGAGTAGGTATATAGGACTAATAATAAATAATATATCGCTGTATGGCAAGTACACAGGGAACGGATACAGTAAAATACAATAGGTAGGTACAGTTTTGCGGTATACATATTCAATTGGCGGCACAAATCGTACAAGGCAATCTCTTTCAGGCAACCATGCTGAGAGTCCAGTGCTGCAAGCTCAAATTCGTGCGAAGTGAAAGAAAGGGGGAATAACGTTCCAAGTACTCCAAAAACTATTAGAATGATTTCTATAGCAGTAAGGTTGAAATGTGAAAGAATATAATGTGCCTACCATAAAATGTGCTACAAATGACTGGTTTCCCCTTCTTAAATGTGAAGACAGGGGAAATACCTTTACAGAAAATCGTGAAACCGTTACTAATATATCTCTATACATTATAAAATTTATCGATAAGATAAGAACTGAAAAGCATTGAGTGAATGAATGTTAATCGATAATAGACAATGTGTTAGTTATTATTGTTCAGTAAAACGCAGGTAGGGCGTGAAAGAAGACTATCTACAGATTTCTCATCGATAACTAAATGACGTATTGCCGTACCTATTTTATGATAAACGCGTGAAATAGTTTATATGTACATCTTCAGAGTGGAGGACTTTGGACTCTATCCTAGAAATTACCTCTAGCGGACAAAAAATCCAGTAATATCATGCCAGAATTCCTCCAGATAGAAAGCTGACATAACAAAGAGTGGCCATATTATTATGTGTTTATAGGCACCGGTATTCGTGTCGGATGCATCAGACTGTCTGTTTGTCAATAGCAAAAATATGAGAGATGTAGAGACACTGTGTTTATTGCATCATCAGTGATATAAATTTATTAATGTCTACATAGTTAATAACCCAGCTGTAGTCGGGAAAATAGGGTTGGTAACGCAAGAAGAATACATCCAGTCTATCTCTTTATATCCTACTCGGCGCTTATTACTGTACCTCTGAACCGAATCTGAATTTTAGTCTTATAAAATTCTAAAGCGAATACTGAATGCCCGGTGATTCATGCTACCCTATGACTAGCGAGCAGGATAATTTTATTGAAGTGTAGTTCTTCATATTACGAATTTCATGCGCGTCGTACTGAATACTGATTAGTTGCACGTGAACAGCCGGAACAAGGGCATGACTCACGACATTTCTGTCAGTCTGAACAAAGTATAAACAAAAATGTATTACGAATCAACTTCATTATTTTCTTTATCGTTATCTTTAGTTCCGTTTTAAAGATACGGATATAATAAAAATGTACGGATATTTGTTGGATTTTGTTAAAAGAAGATATTTTGTCAATTTGGTTGATTCGTTACTTTTGCCCTTGACTTCGGCCAATATATCTCAAGTTGTAGGGCATACACCAGTGACTTTTTGATGCTTTTCGAAGTTATGTGTGCATTTATAACAGGTTTATTAGTTAATGACAATAGGCTCGCCATCTATTACATTGAGACCTAAACATAAACTGGTGAAATATGAGTGCTAGCATCCGTGCCTACCCCTTCGGGGATACAGGTGTGAGTTTATGTTATGTTATGTTTAAGATGTTAGTAAAAGTTCAGTGGAGTTGGATAGTTAAAGTCATGAGTTAAATAATTTGAAATCTATCCACCACTACTCATATTATATTTTTAATTTTTTAATGTATCAGGACTTTAATTTTTGAAATTATTGATCATTAGTGGAGTGACCCACGTTTGGAAATGTGACGACGATGTTCGCATTTTCGTTACGGTGTCAATGGCTAAACATTCATTTAAGTACATGAATACATCACGTGAACTTGAAGTCAATTTAGTAATAGTATCATTCAGTGAACAGTGTAAAAGATATTGTAAAAAACGTAATTCATGACTGAGCTGATTACGTATCGGTGTTATTGGTAATTGACGTTGTTTGTCGCTGTCACTGTGTTGTGCGCGACGTGACGTTGACGGATGTCATATCTATAGACGCCACTTAGGGTGGAGACAGACCTCCGTTGAAGTATATCTTAATAGTATTTGCATTCTACGAATCACGAAATCATACAAGCTTCTATAACCTTTTATAATGTACGAGAATGTAGTACCTAATATAACATAACATAAACTCACGCCTGTATCCCCGAAGGGATAGGCAGAGGTGCTAGCACCCACATTTCGCCAGTTTATGTTTTTTTGTGTCTCAGCAGTCCATTACCCATACCACTAGGCTACCGCGGTTATTATAGTACCTAATATGTTTAAATATTATCGCCAGCAAAAAGCTGAGTTTTGACAAGGCTCGCGTAGTTTATTTGATTATATTTGTTTAGATAACACATGAGAAGAAGTTAAAATATTGTGTTATAGCTTCAATCTATAGGTTTTCAGTGAAGCCGACAAACATAAAAATAATATTGTATGAAATTGAAAGGTTGCCTAGTACGTAAAAAATGTTGATGCATTTTAAATAACTTTTTAGGGAAAAAAATAAAGTAGGTCTGTTTATCTTATCTAATTTCTTAGTTATCGAATGTCTGACGTCACCCTAATATTAACATTGATTCAACTTGAATCAGCGCCTATAATGTTGTTATCATCAGCAGGAACAAATGTACAAGGTATTGAACTACAAGTGTCTTTTATTCAATATGCCGCCTTTGTTAAATTCTTATTCTGTTATTCATATTGCAGCATGCGTTCTAAAACTTAGATAATGTTTAATCCGGTTTAAGTACTGTATATTTTATGCAAAGAATTAGAATATGGATTGCATATACCCAACTAAGCAGTTTTTGTTTGAAACAATCACTATAATTAGGAAATTAAACCCATACTGGATACTGAATTATGAAGAACATTGAACGTTGTCTTCTGGCAAATTCTATGCTCTTATTATTGTTATACTTACATTATAACGATATTTAAAATATTATACTCTTATCCGAGGTTTGAGATTTATTAAAATCGTTTCAGTAGACAAACCAACCAAAGATTTCTCTCTACATCCTCACAAACTGTACCTCTTTATATTAGCATACATTGTATATGAGTGTCTCTCATGAGTCGAATCACATGGCAACTACGAAGGAGTGCTAAAGGACTATCTATTGGTTATGTCGGTCAAGGAAGTTTATTATTACAGTACCTACTTAACCAATTAAACCGAGAATTAAAAGTGACGTAGAATGGCGGATGAAGTGTGCTCCATGGCTAGCGATGACAGAAATTAACTGGTCCGATACGTGGACGGTGAACCATGCCACTTTGTGTGTGACTGCGTATGCATACAGTACAGTGTCGTGAAGCTGCTTTTTTTAGAACCAGTTGCGAAGGCATATATTCCATATGAACCTTTTTGAGAACATGGTGCTCGTATCAAACTGTGAATACGAATTAAGAGTTACTTTGATGATATAAGTTCGGAGTTCGCTTCCTTAGAAGACGCTACACCAAAGATGCCTAGAACAGCCTGTCAGATGCGTGGTTCACGATAGTTAGTGCATTATATAGATCGGGGTCTGCCTTCCAATTTTCCATCTTTACTTCACACGATCTTGAGTATTCCTGGCAGTTTGACGTCACTGTCCTATACCTGTCCCCAAGAAATTGACTGAGTGATGAGATTATCAATTTTCACTGCAACGACAGTCTAAATTGTTAAATATTTTTGATGTACGAAATCAAATCAATCTGTATTGATTCCCATAAATTTCCAAGTAACGTCTGCTCTAGGTACTGCAATCAGTAACCCTGATACTTCTACTTAACTAGTTTCTGCATAAGAGTCACACCAATGATTGATTTTTATAATTCTCTCACGTGACATACTTGTAGATGCAAGCCTTTGTGATGTCCCCGGGTCGGCCGGAGTGCGAGAGATATGTCTTTTATACCTAATCTCACCTCTGGCAATTGAAGACCCATAGACGGCGTGCGTTTTAGTCGGTTCGAGTCCGACATAATCACCTTCACTGACTTTAGTATCCGTGGGAATTCTGCGCACGGAAAAAACAGTGTAAGCAGATTTGTTTGAAGATCGATTTGTTTTAAAATTTCTTATTTTATAATTTATCATCGTTTGATATAATTGGTCATCATACACATTATGCTTGACTTAAAACCTGCAATAGGTGACTATCGCATATTTTTAGCTTTAATAGAATGCTATCGTGTACTTAACCTACATAAAGCCGTTGAAGAGTATATTTTTTAAGCCTATAACTTCACTAGAATTATGAGCGATTTCCGATAAGTAAGCGATTACAACAGTCCCCCGATATCTGATTGTTTGGGCGGTATCTGATTAATCTTCGCAATAGCTACATCACCATATTAGATCAAGTACGAAAAATTAAAGGAAATTCAAGAGAAAAATTCTCAGGCGTACGAAGTTACACAAGTAGTTCAAAAGTACTTCTGAATGTGTTGTATCTATTGTAATCGCTTTTCTTTGTTGATATGAAGCATATACCTCAATACTTAACTACATAATTGCATGTTCACACGTTAATGTAGCCTCTAGTGTAACTTTATCATCGTTGCACTCGTGCTATCGTTAGTTGCGTATACCAAATTCAAAGAGATGCTCAAACGGTTTAATGAGCATAACTAAAAATTCATGGGTGACCAGGTGGACCATGCGCTGTATGCCACCTTAGTGGTTCAAAAAAAATATCTCGAAAACTTCATTAAGGAATTATCAATTTTAGAATCCAGTAATCAAAATACATAATATTCACATCGTTATGTAACTTATTTAACTTCTTTATGTTATAATTTGTTATGTCAAAATGGGAACACTAATTTAATTACTAATTAAACTATTTAATTCGGGCAAAATTTACGTCAAGGAGGTCATTCGGCTGACTGAACTAACTGAATGATTGCTTATTGAACATTTGACATGACGTCGATTATGCGATCATTCAGTTTACAATACATCTATCTTATGTGTACATCTTAAATTTAAGAAGAATGAATGATACGGCGATTGACCCAAATACTTGAATGATAATAAACGCCAATTAGTCATTAAATAAGCGTATGAATGATAATTAAATTTCCAAACGAGCAAATAGCAACAACCTATTATACTGGATGCGGGGCAAAGGCTACCCTATTTATGGTTATCACGAACGGTATCTAACAGTAACTACTAACTAAACATATGTTTTGTCATATGTTTGTGATTAAGCCAAATAAAAAAACGCTTGCCGAACGAATTTTAAAGCTTCTGTTTAAATCAATTTATTTATTTCAAACATATGATATGATTGGATTGTACTGAAACTGTTTGAACTAAACTTTTTTAAAAGATAGACGATTTATATTAATTTTTATGGTGCCTTATCTCAAAAGAAAAAGAAAAGGAATCCTTTTAGTTAGGATATCTTAGTTTTTCAGTATCTGTATGTGAAGGTTATGAGAGTTAAGTGCACAAATTACTCGTAGTACCTATTGGACGTTTTATTAACGGTATATTATACCAAACACTCAGGTCTGTAATGTATTGGAATTCCTTGCCGGCGCACGTGTTTCCTTCTTCCTACAGTCCCGGGTCCTTTAAGCGGGGCGTGAAAAAGCATCTGATGAGGCCGTCAAGTTGAGCGCCACCATTGTAGCACTGAACGTGTTTGCAATGGTGACCCTCTTTCATGAGACTTTGCCTTCAGCTTAACATCAGGCGAGGTGAAGTCAAATTGACGTGCCATGGATAAAAAAAAAATTGAAGCTTTGAATATTAATAACATCAAATGAATTTTTAACCAAATGTAATGGAAACCCAAAGTTCTTCCCCAACTTTCCGTTGAAAGAGAACGGTGACATTAGGCGAAACCGAAAAACGTTCGAAAACTTTACTTTAGTGGGATTTAAAATGGATACAGGATAAGTTTTGACAGGAGAAAGTACGAGACTTATGTTACATAAAATATGATTACTGTGTTAAAGTTGAGGTACTTACTTAATCTAGTTACAGAAATAACTGTAACAATTAGAATCTTCCTTTTTATATAACTCAACGTGTGCATGTTTAAACTATATGGATCATTCAGTAGATACACAGCTTGTGTTTAGTTCTCAGAGTAACTGCGGATTCGCTAAAATACATGTTGCACATCAAACGGACTCTGGTAAAGGATTCTAGCGCTTACAGGGGAGGCGTTAATTAATTTCGTATTAAATCCAGATTGACGGCGTTAACAAGCAGGTATAGGCTATTTCCGCACAGTATGTCGTTCTGTATGTCAGTATGGACGGATGATTGGCTGGGGTGGACTGTTTGCGGAAGGCTGAGGATCGGGAGGAATGACGCATATTGGGAGCGGCCTATGACCAGCAGTGAAATGCGATAGACTGGTAGATTGATTTAATGATGTCGATCTGTGTCTCGAGCACTAAAAGCTATCGAATTCATAACGCAAAGTTTTAGTAAAGCTCCGCTGTCTCGATACCTTTACGCTACATATTCGATAGATTTTCGTGCTAGTGGTACTGTATTCAAGAGAGAGTTATCACTTATCACACTGCCTAACAACTGACATCATAATTAGCAAGAGCCTCTCTTTATGAATCTCTAATGACAAACTTCATATTTAAACTCTTGGTATCCATAAGAAATTAAAAATATGAAAACTTTAAGAATGAATATTCATTCACTTTGGTAATCAGTACCGCGTACGGCTCATTAAAATCAATACAATAATACGAGTACAATAGATGTTTCCTCCTTGTTATTTACCGTATTAAGTCTCATATAATGAATTCATGTTCTAGTTAATACTGTATTACGTAATATAATAGGATTTAAACAGGTATTATTGACGTCAAAATTACAAACCTGGGTGTTCTACAATTGTTGATTAGCATACTTTAATGATGGTCAACATCATTTGTCTCCTGTTATCGAAGTAACACGAGGCAAACATGTACTTAATTCATATTGTTCTAATAAAACAAACGTAACTACCGTTTACATCATAAATGTAACAATAGAATATTTAATAGGAACCTACGTTTACACAACAGGTAATATTTGAGGTAGGAAATCAATCGCTATCTGTGGTCACTATGTATGTACACACAACTCATTATATTCGAAGTCGTCGTACCGAATACAATAGAAATTCTGTCCAGCTTCTAATGCACGCGCGTTGTCACGGACATCACCGACCGGAGCTTAAACAAAAGCCCTTGTTCAACGTGGTGTCAACACTCAATTACCAAAGTTTTTTTATATCTTTTAGGTGGTAGACAAGACCACTGTCCACCAGATGGAAAGTGGTTACCGTGGCCTATGAACGTGTGCAACACCAGGGGAGTTACCGACCCCCAGAAAACCTTGTAATGCCCTGGTTGAAGAACCCCGTGTTGTAGTCGGTTGGGAAAAATAGGGACATTCAACAACAGGGAGGTCATTCCACACCGTGCACCGTGCGTGGGATGAAGTTTGTTTCGAACCGCACCGCCATGAGTGAGGATGAATTCCCTACCTTTGGCGAGCGGTGCGATGATAGAATATAGTTACGGGTATCATGTCCAATGATTCGGCTGAGTACAAATCATTCCATAGGCGTTAGGGCTCACACAGCGAGGCACAGTTCGTCATGAAGCTGAGAGGAGGAAATTGGCAATAATATGGAGATAATAACAATGTAGTCGTTGTTTGAAAAATATTACAATCATAAATTTATTTTTTATTTTTCAAAAAAATACACAAAATATTCATTTATAAATATAATCAGATTTTGGATCCGGGGGATCCTGTTAACATTAGTAATATTCTCCCTAACTCATTCAGATAAGTGAAATCGCTAGTGATAGGAGTAAGTTCACATAGGTTGAGTAATGGCCAGGACTCGCAATTGGAACCTCTGGATTATTAGGTAGTTTAATAACATACATAACATAACATGAACTCACGCCTATATCGCCGAAGGGGTAGGCAGAGGTGCTAGCACCCACATTTTACCAGTTTATGTTTAGGTCCCAATGTAATAAGTGGCGAGCCTATTGTCATTAACCGGGCACTTATAAACCTGCGATAAATACACACGTAACTTCGAAAAGCAACGAAAAGTCATTGGTGTGTGCCATGGTATAACCTGGGATCGAACCCGAGACTTCGTTTCAGCGGTCCATTACCCATACCACTAGGCTACCGCGAAAATTTTAAGTTTAATCTCTGCACGAAACTTGGCTTGGTCAGTTGGATTGATGTAAATAATTGAAAGGTGATTCATTAATATTCCATGAAATATACGCATAATTATTCTCAATAATTATGTTATTTGTTGGTGTTTTGGCAGGTGGGATAGAACAATTATATTAGGCAAAATCGGCCTAATACAATAAATCGCCAGGAACTAGAATTGGATAGAAACCTAGGGGAGGAGCCTTGAGATAGGAAAGAGATCACCCTCTAGGAGCTTTCAGGAGAGAAGGTTTCACCCTCTAGGAACTCGTTACCCTTTATCCTGGTATGTTAGCAGAACGATGGTTTGCTCAACGCACAGAGGTAGGCGGTCAATCACTTGGTATTTATAATAATAGTACTCCTAGACACAGCACGCGAGGAGATTCTTCTGGATCTTTCTGGAGCCCTAACCACTGGAGCTTGGTCCTAAAATCCGATACTGGTGGGCTACTATTTTTTATATTTTTGAATATAATAATTATGTTTTTGTGTATGTATTTAAAAATGTAATTTATGAGTATATTTATAAATAAAGAGGAATAATAATAATCAATAAATTATAGCTTTTTATATTTTTAAATACCTATTTCTTTTTTTGTAAAAATATTTAAAGATATAAACGAATAATGAAAATGATTTAAATAAAGAGAAATGACAATTATATATGTCTCTATTTTACACCATGGAGATAACAACATAATGTAGTATGGAAAAACAGTTTATGAGTGATGGTAAGTACTTAAGCATGGGTATACGTAAATTATAAATACATCATTATTCTCTGAACCTTTTCCCAACTCAGTTGGGGTCGACTTTCCAGTCTAACTGTGATGCGGCTGAACTTCGATATTTTTCGTGAAGCGACTGCCATCTGACCTCCAAAACCAATGGTCCAATGACCAATGGCGATATCAAAGTTCCAAGTTAGACTGGTTGGACTTTTGATACGTATTGTAGTGTATTTGATACGATTTGGTCCGTATGGTTCTAAATATACAATATTTTTACAATATGTACAAAGCAGTCATAGGTATATTAAAAAGTACACGGGAGAGGCGGATTTCTCCTTTTTTGGGTTCGGGCTTATTTTTATCCAAAAAGCAGGCTTCACCTGTGATGGTGCACACGATCTTTTTGGGTAGCTGGCTACTAAGTACCGTGGATGAAATACAACTGCAACAGTTTGATCGTTAAAACGTGCTTGAAACATTTCTCAGAACCTTAAGTTAAAAAAATAATTCCTTAATTGAATGAACTATGAGCGTTCTGTTCCCTGCTCTAGTTGAAAGATAATGACATCTGTGCCCATTACAAGATATTTATTGCACTGATAATGTATACTATCTGACGACATCCTAGTTACTCGATTGACATGTGATATTTAGTGCGTTGATTTGTGAGCGACTATGGAACCTACTTGCGATAATTGCACTAAGGAAGTGCAATTATTGCAAGTAGGTTCCTTAGTCGTTGTCGACTAGGTAGGTGGAGGCATATTGCATGTGCACGGTGGTACGCGGGCTGCAGGCTGGTGGGTGCGGGAGGCTGTATGGAACTGGTCCGGCGCACGCGCGGGGCAGAGTCTCGCGGCGGCCGGCAGCGACGCGCCACTGGCCACGGCTCGTCACTCAGTGCACGCGCTGCCTCGCCGCCGCAAGTCTGCGTGGCCGGTACGCTCATCTACGATCGTACTCTGTCGACGTATCGGACGCACACGCGACAAACTCGCTAATTAAATCTGCTACAATAAAATCGCAACTATTTTAACGACAAACGAAAACATTGCAAATATTTTCTGAACACGTGAGTTTCGCCATAGCTGCTTCTGTTTACATTTACAAAAGGTGCTATTTTTTGTAATACTGAGTTTCTTCTGAGTGCATCGCGAGTGAAGTTATTATATTGACGGTGCTGGAAGGACAGCGATTTAATTTTAAGGTATGTCTTTTGAAAATTGTTAGACTGTAATAGTTTTGATAGACTGTAATAGGATATATCTCAGTAGTATGCTTATTATGAAAATATTTTATGTTATATTAGAAAGTCACTTGCACAGCAACGAAACAAGTTAACGTACTATAAGTAAGCAAGTAGGTACTTGAGTTGATGTAACCTCGTTATGTTGGGGCAAGTTAAATAATGTCCGATTCTTCAAACACATTTATTATATATTTGGCTCCTTGAAATCCTTAATAAATTAATATCAATCAAAGTTTTCCTTATTGTTACTAAGCAGCATAATGTTAAGTACCTAATCATTGGCAGTACTCGCACATATTGAGATACCTAATAAAAAGGGCTTCACAGAACTGTGACATCTATTTGAGAATATATACATGATTTGTCAATTTATATTCTTTAAGGTTTTTAAAGACGGGCAGCAGTATTACCATCGTCGTTCAGCCATTACTAAAGCAACATATCTATAAACCAGTTAATGATGTGGTAACTTTAAATTAACGTAACTTAAAATTAAAATTCATCTTCTAGTAACACGGGTACAACACGCTCATATTGCCACGATGTTCGAATGCCACTTATCATACAAGTCGAATAAATTTAGAAAGCTATCAGCTATCACAAGAAATTAAAATATAGGCAATAACAAATAAAAATCAGTTGTCGCGAGCACAGTCGTAACTCAAGTTGGATTTAATTGAATACGTTTATATTTAATTGGCTTATTATGTGTATAATTCGAAGTTATATTTTATTACTCTCGAAAGAACGTTACTATTTACTATTTATGTTTAGGTACTCGACATCAAGCTACTTAAGTATTATTTCAACATTATTATGTGATAAATCCAAAAAGTTGTGTGCACGATTGTACCCAACAAACATTTAATTTCTTTGTTTGTAACGTAACGCGTGTGTGTAATATTGTAATGAACGCTAACATACTCATAGTTACGCGTCATAACATGAAATCCTAATTTTCAAAAGGATTGCGTCACATTATGAAAGAACATTGTGTTGTATTGACCTGATAACCTCTCTGGCGTGGCGTTTGTCAAGTGTGACTGCTACGCAGAAGACGCAGGTTTCATCCCTGCTCACTGCAAATATTTGTATTCCAAAATATCTATTTGCATTGGTCTGGTTGTGCTGCGGAGAGCTCGTTAAGCCGTCAGTCCTAGTTGTCATACGATGGAGCCTTAAAAAGTCCAACAACTGGTCTGACTGTAATGCTTCGATATCACCGATGGCTTATGGAGGTTAGATGCAGTTGCTTCGCAGAGAAGGTCAAAATTCAGCCAAATCCGCAGTTAGAGCGGTAAAGCTGTCCGTCTCTGAGGCCCAAACTCTGAGGTGAAAACTTCGTATGCGACTGGAGTTTACGCTAAGACGATGATGATGATGATGGAGTTGTATTGTATTGATTTATAAATCACATAATTAATTTATTAACCATTTATGGTCACCTACTATCGTCCCTTTTCATAAATTATATTATTTGGTACTATATTTCATTAACTTATAGTACTAAGATATCACAATAATATTGATTGCCAACGGTGACGGGTAATTGACGTAGTGTTTTCCATTCCTTGGATGGATGAACGAATGCTTAGAATGCTTCTCTCATAAATATGCTTTTGATAATTGCCCAGTTTTGCCCAAAACTTGCATTTTGGAGCCCGTTGTCTGCTTGAACGTATACATGCAGAAATAATAATACCGAGGTCACCTTAGTACCTGATTCCTAACAATTTCCTTTAAAAAATTTTTCGTATCGTTAATCCTGGCCATTATGAACAAAACGTCCATTGTACTTTGATTATCGAAACAATCTGGTAACACAACCATTCATTTACAATTAAAGATGATTGTTTTCGTCATTTCCAGTCAATTTGAAGTTGTTTGAATTCACCCGTTGCGCCTGAGGTAATTTTTATATAGTTTCATTTATTGGTTCCGTTTACCAAGCCACGTCCACTTCGTCATAATAATAGAGACACCAAAAACCAAATGGCAACGCAACAGTCGACTTCTTGCCGCCTCCTCTACAGTGCTACGCGGAGCTCGGCGGAGCTTTGCTGGAAGCAGCTACGCCAGAGGAAAGAAGAGCCGCTTGAATTGTTATAGTAGAAATATGATTTTTAGTTTTTGTGAGTTCTAGGTGAATATTTTCTTCATTGCTCTGTATTGTCCCAATTGATATCGCCGTAATTTAGGTGAACTGTAGCTGTAACCTACCTACAGTGTACGTAGATTCCAAATTATAATCTTCAATAATAATCTTCGATATAGAGGTGTCAGTTTTGTATAAAAGCACCTGACAAGCTTCATAAAGTACCTAAGTATATCAAGATATTTCAAACACAAACTTCATAATGCATCATACCATGCAGCACTCAGCAGCCTATCTTATGAACACGGCTCGATGATGGCTCATCTACACGCTGTCGAACACAGTGGTGAACGTATTCGCACTCGTGTTCGCTATTGCGTTGGTGAACGTGTAGAGTGGGATTTGTATCTACATTGCATTGGTTTGACCGTAGCTCGTGTGTCTTCTGTACACATTGGCGAACACAGTGCCATTCGCCACTGCGGTAGCGAACGTGTAGAACGGGGGTTTGTGCCTAACGTTGGTTTAGCCATTGGTTGCGGGCACAAAATTCGTCGGTTGTAGATTTTTAGTAAAATACTAAACGATTGCTAGACATTTCTTTTCATAAATCAATTAAAAGAAATTGAAACACTTTTTCATTGGCATGTTTGTTAATGAATAATCTTTTAGCTTCTTAATGAATAATACTTGATAACAAATACTTGTCTCATTTGGTTCGATGGGTGAAGGTCAATGATCTAGCTCTCCCAGCCTATAGGTAAAATCATCCTCCACTGTGTTGGCAGGAGTGTTTTTCTAAAATGAATCTAAAGCATTCACAATAATTAATAAATCACTCTAAAATTTGGTATCGCAAACGAATCTATACCTTTTAGATTTCAATTGTAATAAATAAAAATCTTTATCATCTTTCTTTGTTCTGAGTTAGTTGTTGCAATGATTCACAACGCAGACAGGAGATGATAAACATGGATATTTCAATCCTGACTAGACGAACTCCCCGCGACGACACACATGTTTCATCGTTTCAGTGAAAGATTACATGACTAAGCAATCATTCATACGTCGCTTAGCAGGCAATCGAGTAATGACATTCGTATCTGCACTACAGCTGTTCGCATATCTGTGACGAAGTTACTACTTTATTATGAGTTTCGAGACTTACATACGTTCGAGTACCTTATTTGTTGTGGAAGTTTTATGTAGCCAACCCGTTAAACAGTTTGTCTTGTAGGTAGTATATATAAACGCAATGACGTATTATGTAGACACGTCATGCGTTGACATGGCGTCTTTCAAATGGTGTAATCGATAATTTTAAAAACTAATATAAAAGCGTATTAAAAATGTATATTCATGTGAAGCATTAATACGTTATTATTATTATTTACATTAATTATATACTTATGTTTTTAATAATTCTATAAATTTATAATGAATGACGTTTTTCGCGTTCTGATTGGTGCATCAAATCAAAATAATTAATTAGATTTTTGTAGCCATTTTAGGCAGCAGTCTAAATATTATTGGGCTATTATCAAGATTTATAGTTTATAATAATATAATAGTAATATAACATGATAACATAATAGTACTAGTTATAAAACTTCTATTATATAGGTAAATTATATAAAAATAATCATATATATATATATAAATATAAATATATATATATGCAGTTTTAGTCATCACATCCCCAGGAGAAGGCTCTGATGACTAAGAGATGTGTGGTTTGAATCATTTAATGCGCCACAGGCGTCACCATTAAACAAATTTAAAAAAATCGTATCCATCTCGATACAGATTATACTACTGACTAAATAGTTTCAATCATGTTTCAATATTATCATATTCTGTTGTCATAGTCAACTGTCATCATTTTGTGAGATTTTTTATCCGTACGCAAAATCCCGACAGATACCGCTCTCAACGGAGTCGGTGAGGTATGTCGGATTCGAATCGACTAATGCACGCGTCGTCTTTGGCTCTTTGGCTGTCGGAGGTAAAACAGTAAAAAACATGTCCCTCGCACTGGGTCGGCCAGGATCATCTCGGAAGAGATTATCCTGGCCGACCCAGGATCATCTCTTCCGAGATCGGCCCCTACCGGTGAGCGGAACACGGTGTTCCCATCTTTGCCCCGGGTATGGGAAGTGCGCACTGCTAGGGTGACAGGCAGCTCCACCCTTTTCCCCAGGCGCCGGCAATTATTTTGTTTTAGTTATTTCAGACAAAATCAAAGTAAATTGCCATAAAATATAAAAAAATAATATAAATGCAATAAAATAGTTTTACTATCAAAATTACCTACATAGAAAAAATTATAAAGTAAAAACCTGGTACTTCGTGCATCTAGACGATGTGGTTGATCAGTCCAAGTTGCAAATTTCGTTATAAAAGCTTATTAGTTAAATTTAGAAGAACTCAAAATCCGGGTATACGTAGTTTCTTTATTTTATATAACATACGATTCATTGGTAAAATTAGTATGAAATTGGATAAGAATATCATCTTTAATATTTATATACCTACTCATAGACTGAAATCAGAATGTCATTACCTACTCTCATTTTCAACCCTATAACTGCTTATTAATGGAATTCATTTTAAAATTTAAATGGGGCCACTACCAAGGTTATGCTGTTTTATTTATGTTATTCAGTAAAAAAAATGGTTACCATTGACCTTCACAATCGGCGAAGATATCACGTAACATATGCACATATATAAAAAGGAGTGTGAAAGAACACGTTTCAGTTTTGCATAGTAGGTATAAGATTTCACAAAGACGTGAAAAAGCTTGTGTTGCTTTTTGATGACCCTGACTGAAAAATTGCTGAAAGTGCATCCAGCATATTTTATGATAAGTTACGTTTATTTTTTTATATGTATAATTTAGCGGTAATAGTGTTTAAAATTCTGATGTCGCGACAGTTAGAATTGTGTGTAAATTATTATGAGCGGTCCGTAAATGATATATTACAGTGTCTGAGTTGGAGGCCACTAGCCTTTAAAACACGGAATCCTTCAGCGTACATAGATGAAGTATATGAAGCTATAGTTGCAGTTATGGTTATATACTTGTAGCCAAGTGAAAAGTCGCACAATAGCTCGTTGGGAAATAGGTATGACGGTATGTATATGTATTATTATGTGTACAATTAATCGATACTTATTACGGTCAACTTGGACTATACTTGTATATGTAGCTATATGTTCTAACGGCCTAACTAATACCGAGATTCCGTGATATCATTGGGGTTATACAAACATACTGAGCGTCCAAGTAAACTTGATTATCGTTTTATAAGTGTTTTGTCTGTTGTCCGCTACTCTTTCAACTCATAACATAATACTAACTTATTACCATACTTGGCTCCATAATGTAATTTATGGCAACATCGTCTTCGTAAAAAATATACCACATTGTGATGGGCATTGTCTTTTTATACACAAAGAGTTGGATTTACCAACATTTTTATGTATAATAATAGATTATGGAGATAAAGGATTCACAGACCATTGTTTTTATTTGAAAACAGTTTGCTTGATTATTTATTCTTGTTTTACTGTTATGGCCAAAAACTTAAGTTATAGGAGTACGATTTTTTATGTGTTACTTGCCTGTCGGTGATCAGGAATACTTTGAACTGTACTGGCATTATAGTCTGCGACGCCTGGAATGATATTTGTGACATTATATAAACTGTCTGATGTAGGTACTCAAAGTCTGTTTTCGACTCCATGGAAATTCAAATCTTAAATACATATATGCATGCATGACGGATTGCATTGAGGCGCATTGGTAAAATTTGTAATGCGTTTATTGATGCGTTACGATAAACTGTCTGTCCCGATTTGACTAGTCTAATTAACAATTCTAAGTTGTGGAGGTCAGATGGCAGGCAGAATTTAATCGGCATCACAGATAGTTGGAAAAGGCTCAGAGAATGTGGACGATAAAAAATGACAGATGAATAAAAGAAAATAGGCTTTCCTGATAATTAGAATATGAACTGTCGATAAATTAAGAAAAATGTAAGGGTACCAAAACCTTTTTCTTAATAATACTAGGATGTGAAACTCACGCGAAATGTAGTAAAGATAACCTTTAAGCATGAAGATGAAGCGCGTAATTACATGGAAGTTTTCTCGCCACATTTAGCTAAGCTTGGTTAGTTAGGTGACCATTCTGACTTTTGCATAAACAACGCAGTTAGCAGACATGTTTAGTACTTTCTTGTTAAGTGAACCTTTTGAACATGTTGTTAACTACAAGTCGCAATTAGGGTCTCGCTTAGACTCAATTCGCGAACAATAATTGTTGACTTTCAGTCTTCCTTTTGTCTAACTGACTGTCTTTCGGCGTATCCTAATTATATGCTTCTTTAGTGAATGATTAGAACTAGTTATTGGTAATAATAAATAGATGCTTCAAAGTAGTGTAAATAATTAAAAACAACATTAATATGGCTCTTCGATAAATCATTTTGTATGTTTTTTATATCGCTAGGATATGATGACATATAGGTAATCTATAGTCCATTGGCACCTCTTTAATAAATCGTTTAGGGATAAGCTTAGTATTTGTGTGTTAAAACTGTACAGATAGGGTAACTGCTTTTTTTAAAATTTAAATAAGCTAATGGTTGTGGTTCGGGGTGTAAGTATACTTTTGTACTATCCCCTCTAGGTAAATACATGGCGATCGAACAATATTCTTTCCTGTTGCTAAAGTAGTCTTCTGAGATATTTTAGTATTCGTTACCTATCTTCTAATGTTCTTTCTACCACGTTGTAATAAACGAACATTTGCTAAATGAATCGACAAAATATAAGTTGATGATAAATATCTGAATACGTCATCGGATAGCACTCAGAGACAACTTAACATAATCATTTGTATCGTAATCGTAAATATGTAAAGAATTCATACTTTATCGTGTAGGAAATGATCAAGAGCGGGATTGTTTTCTTCAATATCTTAATTGCATGTTGATTATCATTGCATTCCAATACAGTAAAGTCTACTAGTGATGTAACCGTTCTGATAACATATTTCCAAAACAGGTGAATCATTAATATGATATTTGCCGATTTGTTTTTTAATCTTCAGAGTATCGATAGTTTTATCAGTGATGATTTTACAGCTTGGTTTTTACATCAAATCTTTTTAAAGTGTAACTTCCAATAAAATTTAAAAGAATAAAGATTGAACAATATTAAACAAATTTTAGATACAATTAGGGTTAAACATTTATTAAACAATTTATCAATAATTTCTTATTGTAACAGGTTCTCATTTCCTATCTTCGGTCCATATGATTGTTGTATGGTTAGAATCTAGCTTTTCTTTTCAGAAGGGCAGAAAATTTGGAAAAGCAATTAGTATGCTGACTATTCAAATCAAATTTAGATAGGAAAAGTAAATGCTTTAATGGGATTCAAACCCGCGATCTTTTTCTTACAGGGGGAAGATCCCCGTAAGAAAAAAATTTTTATGTAAACCTGTTCTTAAGTTTTATTTTGATTGGCCAAAGGCAGTTTTTTGGGCTTTACCAAGATCATCGTGGTTCAGATCAAGATTAAGCTTAAGCGCAAGCTTTCTTTTCAGTGTTAGAATATCAGATGCCAGTTGCTATCATAGAATCGATCTCTGGGCTCCGAATAAGTCTAGTATGCAGTTGAATGCAATGTAGAGTCAGCGGTATATAAAACTTTCCATTTATTGTTGAGGCGGTCATGAAATATCTGCTAATAACCATGGATTTCACCGTTTCTATACACAAATCGTCCCACGGCCTTTTCGATTTTCATACGGTGAATACTTTTCAGCACCTCATGAAATGTTATCGAGGCCGTCTTACGTTTATCGCGGCTACTTGGAACAAAACGCCCACTATACTGACGTAGCATTTAAATATCTTACGTAGCTAGCCTGGACCTTCATCAACTTGGAATGAAATAATAACTTTCAACTTGTTCAATATGAGTAATTATGTTAATATAGAAATATAATAATCAGTCCTGTTTACACACTGTCTCACTACTGGGCACGGGCTCTCCTATCGGTATGAGTGGGGTTAGCCAATGACCTAGTGCGGATTAACAAAGTTCATAAATTTGAGAAGGTTTGTTTAGAATTCTAGCGTGTATGTATATGATGATCCTTATCTTCTCCTTCTATTTCTTATGAAATGGGTAGTTGAAATAGAAAAAAAGAGACGCAGTGAACTGCTCCTTTGATTGACGCAATTGAATTTGCAAAAATCAGAAATCACACCAATAAGATTCTTTGTTTTGTGTTGTGTGTTGTATTGCCGACGGTGAGTAGTGTAGCCAGATCTCCCTGGTGGATAGGTTTGATGTTCGTCTTGTGCTTGGTCTTCTGAAATAACAGCACAGAAACTATCATCCCCTTCAACCGCCCCCCTCTCTCTCTCTCTCTCTCTCCTCTCTACATGGTCGGTAGTACGAGTGTGACGCTTCTGGTGTTACAAATTTCTATAGGCTGTAGTAACCACTTTCCATCAGGTAGACCGTATGCTTGTATTCCACCTAACTTGTATAAAAATACACAAACTAGTATATAACGAACGTAAACACGAACGTTTAGGACTACTTAATGATTCATATTCGACTACTGCAAAATTTTGTTAGGTACAAACTGATCTTATTCATAATGAGAACTTTGAAACATAAGTCATTCATTTTATTTTAATTACTTGAATGAATAGTCAGCGACCCCCGTTATCAGAGTCAGTGGCGAGTAATGGGCTCAATCCAAGTTTATGTAGTTGTGCAACTGTAGGTACCGCTAGTACGTTCATACGTGTTGATAAGTATAATGGAATATTTCAGACAATATTATTTCATTCAGATACTTTACTTGCGTTAGTAGTAGATTCTGACGTCACTCTACTCTTACCAGAAATCTGTAGTTAATAAGAATACATAAGTTTTCATTAAATTTTTATTGTTTTTCACTTGAATAATGTCCTTTCATGCATATTTCTTTGTTTCCTCTCCATTTCTTAAACGAATTGTGATTTGTCTGATATTACAACAACGCCATCTGGTAGATAACTTGTTTAACTTTTATTTTTTTACCTCGATATATGCTCCAAAACGTGATGATGAAGTAATTTGAACATCAATAACCGCTTATCAACAGGTGTTCTAGCCACCTAACAAAATGCATAAATAGAATATAATCGTGTTGTGTATCAATTAACACATCTTAAGAATTATTATTGTACACACATTAAATTTATTTAAGAAAGTTGGTAAGCAAAATAAATGTACTGTACCTTGCTTAGTTCAATATTGTATTTGCTTACAGCATACCTCTTAAATTAATGTCAATTCAAATAAACTCAGGCCAAATAAATAAGTGAATTTATAATTTTCTTGGCATACCTACACATACTAGTATTTTGTCAAATTACTTACATTTTATACTGAATGTGCAATGAGTTATAAAAGTTCCTAGTTAGTTGGAGGGGTTAGAGGGAATATTAGTAATTTCGGTTGCTAAAATTCTTTAGAACAAAAGAACTGTAAAATACATATGTACTTAGTACTTATATTAACTATTCTGAACACAAGAATATTTCTTTGAAATTCTTGAGTTGTCATTCGTATTGAACATTAATTTTAAGTGAGATTTATTCTACTTGTACCTTTGTTTTTTCTCGTGAGCGAAATCCCCACGGATACCAATCTCACCGGAGATGAGAGTGGTTATGTCGGACTCGAACCGACGAAAACGCACACCGTCTTTGGGTCTTTAGTTGCCGGAGGTGAGATAGCGAACATATCCCTCGCACCCCGGCTAACCCGGGGCCTTGTCTTTAAAGATGACGCCCTTCGGGCATAGGGACCACGGTGTTCCCGTCTAGCCCCTGGGTATGGTGTGGTACACTTTGCGCTTCCGCCACGGCCTGCTCCTGCGCTCATGAGGGACGGTGGTCGCGGGCTGTGTGGTTCAGGAGTCTCTCCGAACCTGTTCCGCCGACTCCTTCTCGAGAATTACTTCTTCTTCTGAGAGAGAAGGAGGCGGCGGCTGCAAAAGCACTCGCGCATCACACCATCACCGTGAGCAAGGCTATTCTATCTGTACCTGTATTGGAACTCGCACACAAATTAATTAGAAATCAACTGCTGGAGTTAAAAAAAGATACGTCTCTATGTTATATGATATAACATAGAGACGTATCTTTTTTTAATAGAGATATAACTTATATCTCTGTCATTAAGGCGGGGTGACATAATGATTCACCCTCGCTTTTTTGACGTCCTCTGTGGTGTAGTGGTAGAGCATTCAACTACTTCGCTCGGATGCGTGTAAGAAACGACTACGTCCGTAATCATGGCGCTTTAAACAGCACCGGAATCTCAAATAAAGTCACATCCAAACAAATATGTTAAACATCGCATTGATTCTTACGAAGTTTAAAAGTAGATAATCGTTGAAATGTCTCGAGAAGAGGCATATCTGTTAGTAATCGTCACGTGAAGTAAAAGTGTTAGCTTTTACTTCACGTGACGATTACTAACAGATAATTCCTGTCGCAAAATTCGTAAGAAAACGATTATATAGGTAGGTTGACGTACAGAAAGAACTCGCATATAACTAAGCCACATCATAAATGTGCAGATAATATGTACGTGCGGAATTTTGCACGTTTACATTATCGACCAATTATACTGTTATACTGTAAATATAATAGGTGGGGCGCATTAGAAAGAAGTTTTGAATTTACGCGAACACGTCAGATTATTATAATTGAAGATAATATTTATAAGTAGCTTCAGCAAAGCAAATTACACGTAGGCACGGTCATTGTATTTCAATGAAAAATGCATAATACAAAAATCTGAAAGTAAAGTTAACAAAAAAAAATCAAGGACATTCTACAGAATACTATCTAGACTCTTACTCTTAGATACATCTATTTGTAAATACGTACCTATAGTATACATAAACACCCAAATCAATGCAAATAGACATATTTATGCAGACAAATATCTGCACTGAGCGAGAATACAACCGGTGACCTCCGCCGTAGCAGTAGAACGCTCTATCGCTACGCCACAGTTTATTGATGATTTTAAGTATTTTTAAATGTATTATCACTTTTATACATCTCTCTCCTTGTCCTAAAGAACCATCACGCAGTGCGTCCCAGAACAATCCCCCCCCCGTGCTCACCCCCCCCGTAGCCGGTTGGGGAGGTTTTATCGGACTCAAACTAAAACTCACGACGTCTTTGGGTCTTTAGTTGCTGGAGGTGAGATAATATGAGATAGTAGCCAACATATCCCTCGCATCCCTGCAGGCCCAGGGCCCTCTCTTTCGAGATAACTCCTTTCGGGTATAGGGACCACGGTGTCCTTGTCTAGCTTCATAACCTATGTCTATATTTAAGAAGTTACTCTTACATCAAGTGACTAACTTCTTTGTAAACCCCATTTAATACTTTCAAGAGGGTAATAACATAAATGAAAACGCACCTGTGAGAGTTAATGACTCATTTAGCGGAATAATCTGTTAGTTGCATATATCTCCCTACTTCTCGTAAATATTATCTTCTAATCTGTGTAACCTTACCTCTTACCTACTGCACAATTTCGTGTGTTGATAGCACGTGTTTTACTTTTTCAACAAGTCAAACATTTTGATAAAAGAATACGTGTAAACGCAGTGTATAATTTTATCGCTCAATCTGTGCTAGAGCATTATATTTACAGCTACACAATGCGTTTAAAAGTAGGCATTAAGATAGGGTTGTTAAAACGATTAAACTTTGTTGCATATCTATAACTTATTAGTGCTTTATAGTGGCGCAAGCAAAGTGGTCAGAATCACGAAATAGGTGATTTAATCAGACTTTTAAAGTTCACCTAAACTTGGGAATTTAGGTCAGAGGGATCCTAGAATAATAAAAAGGTTATACAAGTATAAGACACTTTAAGATAAGTCCACGAGATAATTTATTAAAAACATTAAGCTTTTTCTTATATTGCAACTCAATCGAAACTCGAGTTATCTAAACTGGAGTTGACGTGACTCAACAACCAATCGGCAACTAAAAGCATTGGCATGATGGCGGAATCCGCGGGATTACTGAAATTAAAGTTGACAGACACAAACTGCAGTTTTTATCTAGTTAGGTCCTTATGCTAAGGGCACGTCGTGATAACAGCTGTAAGACCCTTCATGGAGGACTGGCTACTGACTGGCTGACGAGAGCCACTCGTACCGGCTAACGCAGGTGATCTGCGGGCACGGGCGTTTCGGGGATCACCTGTGTCGGATCCGGAAACTAATTAAAGTCCCTGGAGCTAATTAAAGTCCCGCCTTGACTGAGAATGTAAGTACCTTGTAATACTTATAGTGTTAGTGCAATTTTTGCGACTGTTACATTCACCTTTAAAACAGTCCACCATCGGCTTCTACCCTTACACATTTCACGACCTGCTCTTACTGTCAAGAACTTCGGAGTGGAGAAATTAGTTTACCGCTGCTTTTATGTTAGATGGTCTGCCCCGATCGAGGCGGTCGATTTGCTTAGAGATAACGATGAAATGACCGTACTGAACAACAGATTGTGCACTGAATGCGCTGTTGTGAGTTGGCAGCCCTGATTTCTGGTAGTTGGCGACAATCAGGCTGCGTGGGCACTATCGCATGTCGCGAGGTCGCCTCGCTCACCCCGCTATCGTCGACTGCCTCATTAGCTCTATTAATAATTCAACTCATATCTCAACCCTATTGTTTTGCCAGATTATTTTCCATTCGTTAACTATACGTTGTAACTATACGATTTAATTATCTCCCCTCACATTTGCTGCTCTTAATTCTTTGTAGATTATTATATCTTTTTGGTAATCATTTAATAATGTTATGTCTGTTGTTGTCTTGTCTACTGATTTATTATTTAATATTTTGCACTATAATCCTGTGCTGTGACCAGTTACACCTTTGAGTGTAAAACTTACCTTCAATTGCTGTGGAGCACCTTACATCTTAAATAATAGTCATCCTGTTACATTTAACTTTTAAGGGATTAGAAATACTAATTGCGATATCATTATTTACTTTATATTGATTAAAAAATTAATCGAATTCTATACCTCTATAAAGGTAAATAATAGTATTCAGTCATCATCATCTGGTTATTCATTTCAACAATTAAAAATACGTATTACAGTGCTATCATAACAATATTTAAATTGAGCTTTCATCATCTCAGCATGTATTTGGAGTGTCTTTCAACGTTTGCTATGAAAAACAATCTTAGTATATATTGGTAGTATCTGATGGACCAGGCGAATTTGTATATATTTAATAAATACGAACGTTGACGAAAAATTCGGCAAATTCTGTTTATGTAGCTGTACATAATCGTGATATGTTTCTAATCCTATTGAAGTGCTTGACAGATTGTTATTATATTTATTTATTCCATTCAATAAGGTAAAATCAAAGCATGAATACTGTCTGTATTTGAATGTATGCTGCCATACTATTCTGGATTAATTGTGTAATTCATCCGAACTATCGCATTTTATTTATCTATTTTAAACAGCATAAAAATTTTGGTAACAATTTAGGGTACGTCATTGTCTGATAGATCTCAGGTGCCAGGCTACGTGGGCGTGTACAGGTGAAAGGGCGTGGCGATACACCCCACACCTCGCCAGCTCGCCACTCCCACTACTGAATCATTCTATAGGACCTTTCCAATTTTCTATTTTCAACTCTCAGATTTCTTTTCAAAGAGCAATCACTGCTAACTTTATTACTTTTTACAATTTGTCCTTTAACATTCCCTTCATAACGTAGCAACACACAAGTACTTCTTCCCCTTCTTGACTAGTAGAAGTAGACTACTAGCTTTTAGGTATCTGCGACTTAACTAGCATTAGAATGTAATCTCATTCCCATAAGCTACAGGAACCTATTACCGGGATAAAGTATCCCATATGTTATTCCAGATTAAAATCCAAATCGGTGTTTATTTTCATGGATATGGAAATAGCCATTCATTTATCTTTTATGGACTAACTTCTACATTCATAATACTAGTATGATGGTAGCCCCTTACTCTGACCATGTGCTTGAGTACTACTTATAAAATATAATAATAATATCGATGTTATTAATTCATTTCAAAATAAGATTAAGGCCTGCGGTCTATATTGGTGGGTAATTATGCAAAAATAGTTATACAACTTTCAATGTTACGCAGATTTTATCACTTCCACATTAAATACAAACGACAAAACCTGATTAGGTGATAGGTCCAAGTTCCTATAATAGGAAAAACAGTAGCATTATAGCACTTTGCGTGGCTGCTGTTCAAGTATAATAAATATTTAAGAATAATAAATATAAATGACCTTTGATTTTATCATAATTATGATTTAAATTCTCCTGATGTCTACAGGTTATAATAAAACATCTACTGGTGGGCACTTATATATTTAAACAGTACGAAAAAATGAGCTTCCGCATAGTTGGAAGTATATTGACCGCTTGTTTGTTCATTTTCGAATTCCTCAGTAGACAAAAACCATTAATTTAGATCTAAGAATCTTATATGAAATTAATTTACTATTTTTACTACATAACGTACGAGTACAATAGATACGTCGTTGATGCATAAATGCATAAAAACGAACGAAGAAAAATAATATTAACTCTTCGTAAAATTATAATTACTTAACACCTTTTTATTTTTAACAAATTCCTTTATGTTATTCTTTATCTTATAACATTAACAGCAAACGTATGTAGTTATATGGGGCGCACACAATACATGGTTTTTTGGGGAGTTACGTGCCAGCCAGTCCACTAGCTGATTTACTAATGAGAAATCAGAGTGGCTTTGAAAGCCCTTTCGAGGGTCGTAGACCAATCTGGTTGAACTGAATTCTTGTGTTAATTATCCCCTAAAAGGCTTATTTTCACGTAAGAGATAAGAACGCCAGATAGTTAATAATAGGTCTTCACATATGAAATACGGTATAGTATTTATATCTATTTATTAACAGTTTTGAATTTATATCGTATAATAGCAATCATTATATCCATAGAAATTTGCGACGGCTGAATTTAAGCCTCTGCCATAACCCGCAACTTAGTCCGGTCTTCGGCTGTCCTCCTCCACTCCCCGCCAGCTGCTCTGCCTATACCGACACTCCATCTAGTCCAAAGGCGTCTTATTCTACGTTTGCCGGTTCGTGGTCTCCACTCAAGGACTCGCCTACCCTAACGGTTATCGCTCCTACGGAAAATATGACGAGCCCACTGCTACTTTATACTTATGTACCACCTCTGTAATTATTTGTACCTAATATTTATATTTATGATGCAAAATTCTACCATCGCCGATAATATTCATCTATACTTGTTAATATTTAATTGCACTTGACTTGGTTTCTGCAGGAGAATATAAATTAAGTATAAGAATTATAATCCTCGTTAATGCCTACCTACGAACGACTTATACACGTTTTAGCAATTTGCAGTAGGCTTTATGTTCTCCACAACAATAGAACGACTTAAAACAAGTATACCGTTTCCTGTTATAAATTACGACTCACAGTTCCTTATACTATAATCATTCAATCACAATAACCATGAAAACTTTATGCCAACTAGGCTGTGTGAGTAATTTTTCTATATCGTAGAAATCAGAATTTCCTCTGAGTTTTTCTGTAAAGGTATATATCTGGTTTATCTAAGACATTTTAAATAATTTATCTTCAAACGGTTACTACCCTAAATGCATAATACCGCGGATAAAGTACCGAGCAATGAACTAAACAGTTTCAGAGCTATGTTTCTCTCATCTATAGATCGCAGAATTATGTTCCCATCATGAACCTGGAATTTCAGTTGACGTTAACCTTTTTATAATAGTTTGTCGATTTGCTTCATTTATATCCCTTTTCTCTGTTGGCTATTTGTTTCAGAGAACACTGTTGGTGGTACATAAGAAAGTTTTTTTTTTGTTTCTATTTTGAACAAAAATCCTTCATAACCAAATTTAATCATTTATTTGAACAGTTAGTTACTCTTTTGAATTCATATCTATACTCCACAGCTGTGAACTGTTTTAAATGTTCAAGTCACATGTATACATCCATTCTCCATCATAAATTACTTCTGAATAAAACTCTAAGTAATTGTAAAAAGAAATAAAAATCAGTCTTAAATGTCTTTTGAAAGCATCTGCTGTTTAATTGTCATTGTATGGGATTAAAGTCGTGAGTATGATGACCCGACAGTAATGCGCTCTCGAGACCAGAGTCAACACATCCCGGTGTTTGAAGAGCCACTTAATGGACATGTTGTGTTTGGGCTGTTAATTCAATTAGTGCCCGAGTCCGACCCGCCTCGCCAATCAGCGGTACTCATTGTTTTGACGCTACAATGAAATCTTCTATGTGGTGTAGTGAATTTACGAAATGCCTTCTGGGTTTTCTTTTATAGTTTATGTTTCACTATAACTCGATTATGATCTAGAAAGTTTTGGTTCTTACATGAGACAGTAGGGCCCGTACTCTTAGTAGCGGTTACGATGTTTTTATTCAGGGCCAAATATGTGATCTATTATAGTTGCAGAATGACTTACAGAATGCATTAACATAATTGTTTCATATTCAGTTTAGAATTTAATTCATAATTTAATTCTCATTACACGCATATACACGCGGCATTTAAATTTCCTGTGAATAAAGCCGTTCTAATAATCTAATGCATAGATTTATGTAAAAATATTTGGAAGGAAAATTTTGAGCACCTATTTATAAAATAGCTGATACGTATTGTAGGTATGTCAACTCAGTAGTAGGTAGAAGTAACACTTATATAACAGCATTTTCGCACATAAATGAATTAGAATTTAAACAGTTAAGAAATCTTACCCAGTTATTGAGGAAGGACTGATTAAGTAGCTGTTCTTTCCCTTTATCCTTTTCTTTTTTTACTCACTAACACACACTGGGCAAAATATGTTCATTAGCCAGACTTTACCTCATTAGCACATATAGTATAAACCGAATTTATCTTAGTTCTACAAACACAAGCTAAATACGGATTCACCTTCAATATTTGCCGAAGATAAATCGTATCGCAGTCTAATGATAACCACTGTATTATTAGAGTATAAATAACTTGGTCAACGTACAATTTCTATTAAGAAGAATATGTATTACAAACTTAAGAGTGGAGTTTTTGTATCCATTAGTAACAGGCGGTTAGGTGAGTTTATACTTTGCTTTAAAAATAATATCTATTCGTGATAAGCCAGATTAAAAAGCTTATTAAGGCGAACAAGAAGAAGATATTTATACACATAGAACTGGTATTGGTTCTATAGAAATACGGAATTACTTACGTAGGCACGTTGTTGTCATATCACTAGTCGGAATAAATTATATCACTTCTAGTGTGTTTATCGTACATCAGAGATTACTATCTCGTCATTAGGCTCTAGATGTATCTCACGTACAAAATAAGTAATCTATGTCACTTAAAGTTATAGTTGTTAACAACATCGTGAGCTCATTCAGTGCCTACAAAACAGGAAAGGCTGTTACGGTTGAGTTTTCCTGCTACACGGTGACAATGATATATGTGTTACGAATTTTACCGAGTACTGCACCCTGGAAGTGATGTCTTGCGATCATCGAACCTGCGAAGAAAAAACCTGATCTTGTTTCTCTCCGCTTGTACAGTTAGCCGCGGAGCATTAAGTAATCGGAGCTGAGAGCGACGAGATAATGTTGCGCACGCGTGAAATATATCCGAGCGTTTTTATTGCGACCGCGTTCCGCTCCCGGACTGGTATGCGCGTGTCTCTGTGCCGAAGAAATTCTGTCGACGAGTGGTTTGCCTCACGGCGACCTTGTCGCACGCACGCAGCCTCCGCTCCCCCTCCTCCACTCCCCCCAGGTCCCCGCCAGCCGGTGCTTGCGGCGCCGTGCCGGGCGCTCCTCCGTTGCTGCCTCCGTGAAAGTAGGTGACGGAGCTCGCCGCCTGCTGCGGTGCCACCCGTCTTCACACTCGCTCGCGGCACTTGCAGGCCCTACACCCGATTTTAAAAGCGGCTTTCTAAATGTACTCGTATGTTTGTACCTATATGTAACTCCGTTAAATATATGGTCAGTCTGTGCTATCACATAATGTTTTGCGGATAGTCACCTGACTCACTTGACTTTATTCGCTCATACAGAAAAGTTGATTTAATTTCTAGTGAAACTTTCAACAAGCTTAATTCTATCTAGATGCAAAACGTTTTTATGAAAAATGATAAGGGTTAAGACCAGAATACACATGATCATAAATGCATAACTGGTAATCATAATTAGTTTTCGAATTTGCAAATATTCACCCTATTTGGGTGAAAACTATCAACCGTTCATGGAGGAAAATACTTATTGGAGATAGCCAATTTCGCTCAAAGTTCGATCTTTATTTTTAAAACGGTACGAAACTACATTCAAATATTTTGGATAAATCACTTGCCACATTCTCAATAATGTTCAAAATAATAACATTACTTATGTATTTTTATGGCATCAATCGATAAGGTCAATCATAAGGTCATCTCTCTAAAAACATAATAAATTAGGTAAAGGTAAATCTAATACTTTCAAGCAAAGGTCCATCAGATATCATATGAGCAATAACATTCCATATTGAAATTACTTGACCCTTTTGTGCGAATACCTTCACCGGCCCACGGGGGTGTATACTTTGAATTCAAACCGACTTAAAACTACACAATATTTCAGGCCTCAATAACGGGTTTTATGGTGACCCAATAAGGCGATTCCCCGACATCTCCATTGCACAGGTTTCACAGCTTGAAGGTGCCAAGCACTTTACTGACCAAGCACCCTAAATAAATGCAACTAATAAAGTTGCATTTTGAGCTGGAAACAAAATTCAGTAATTTTAGGAGATTAACGGCGTCAAAGGTACAGTGGGCTTCAAAAGTTCCTGGACACTTTAAGACAGCCCAAGTGTAATTTAACCAAAGTAACATAGATAACGTTTTATAAAATAAACTATCGATGTCCTGTTTCTTTATAAGAAAATAAGTAAACTCGTGCAAGTAAACACCTTGGTGGTGCCTAAACTTAATTACATTAATAAGTAGATTTATTATCCAGTAGATTCTAAGACTAGTAGTTGTGTAGTGACTCATTTCATACGTTTTTTTTTCAAATTGTGCCGGAACTTATGTAGCCCACTGTAAGTTGATTGTTAATATGATATCTAATGACTCTATAAAATTGCTTTTTACATTCTATTTTACTACCGAAATTACTATTATTTATCTGACCCTCCAGCTAAGCTTTGGGTTTGTTTTAGGTGTAAGTTTACGTCGGTGGGGTAAAAGCCGATCTTAAATAGATTTGAATATGGAGTGATGAGTGGAGTGGCCGCTTCCTTTTAGTTTAGATAAGCTATACTACTGTTTGTCTGTTTACTACCTTATTACTAGTACAAGAAAACTATATACATCTGTGAACAACACTCGAACTGTTGCGCTATCTGTATAGGCAATAACGACGTGATTCAGACTTTGTTTATTTTTACTCAATATGTAATCAACATCAGTTATAATTCTCAGCATCTAGACCAGTTGTTATAGTACCTTAAATGGACATAGCGCTGTAGAAAAAATAAAATCTTAACGACATAAATATAATCTTTATTATTTTAATAAACATCTCATGAATTATATATGCAATTAACTGAAAAGCTTTGATTCTGGTTGGTATTTTACTTAAGTTGTTTGTTCAGAAGTTGCTGAACAGAACACGAACAAACAAACCATCTTTTCTTTATATTGAAAAAGTTATTCATAATCATCTTTACGGAGTCCTAGTGGCATCCGAAGTCATCACCAAGGAGTGCTGTAGCTCCTCTGAGTTTCCTTCTTTTTAATTTATTAATTTATTTCTTATGCTGCTGGAGCAAATGAGTTCTTGAGTGGAGATCGCAATAAGGGAAACAGAAGGTAGGATGCCCCCTAGTCAGATGTACCAACACGATGACCTAAAATTGAACTAACTGTATGCGGAGGGTGGAGAATCGGGAGCAATAGCGCACTTTGGGAGAAGTCTATATTCAGCATTGGACTGCAATAGATTAATTTGGTTGATCGATTTTTCGATTGAAAGATTTCCAAAGTTCAGGATAATTGCCCCTGATTTACGCACAAGGCTCTTGTGTAGGACTTTTGTCTCGGGGTGAAATAGTGGATTAGGATTGCCCGATTATCAGATTACCAGTAGTTATATAGCATTTTACGTACTCGTCTCAAGAAACAAATGGATAGGAAAGAGGATTCACTATTCAATCTAGCTGTTTCCTCCTTGGAGCGAAACTGACGTCAATTTGAATTCTGTTTTGACTGTAAACTATTTTTCAATTTTAATGTATTTAGTACATTAAAATTAACGTAATTTATAGTAACGAAAATTAAACAATCTCTTCAAAAATTTTAATTAGAGTAAGATCTTTGTTTGTCTAACCTGTATAAATATTTAATTAAAATCGTTTTCCTACTTAAATTGAGTGATATTTGTTTGTATTAGTGCTTATTTTTTTAATCTTTACTGATCATCGTGTAATTTAGCGAAGCTTAATTTATTTACTAAAATATTTTAAGCTACCTCGATTTTTTTTCATCATTTCATTTTTATCTTAGAATATCAATTTTTTTTTGTAGCTTTCGAGTGTACTAACAATATATAAATAAACATAATATACAGTTCTACAAATATTTGCATTGTGCTATACTCGTGCACCTACAAGTTACAAGGAAGTACATGCAACTTTCTTTTTGCAAGAGTTATAAGTAAGCTGGTTGCACAACGCATTCAAAGAAATATTCCATTGTGAATGATGCACACGTATGATACTAAATAATTCAATCAAATGCTTAGTGCGGGTTTCCAGGATTGCTCGCGTATTTGCTCAGTCGACATCTCAGAGTATTTGTTATTGCACATCCCTTCAGTCGAAAATCGATGGTTCTCTGTGATGCACTACAACAAAAAGCTACGTGTCATGTTCACGGATTTCAAAGTTAGTACCTTTGTTTGTGTATATATACTATCTTTTACGCACAGTTTCAATCCTCTAGGCATGATATAAAAATCTTTTATGTTCCAGTAACAAATGTCAAAGTCAGTAAGCGGAAGTTTACAATTAAATTTCAAACCTAGTAGATATTTTATTTTGCTACAATGTCAGTTTATAAGCTTATGATTAGAATAAAAAACTGACATAAGTATTTATCATTTTGCTACGATGATATCAGTGACTATAATAAATATTATACGAGTGAAACCATGGATAAAAGCTAGTATCATTTATGATTAATGTAAGTTAAACTATGAGCAGTCATTAAGTAACAAAGCATCTGCGATAACATTATACTTGGTAGTATGCTAATAATGTGTTTGTTATTCTTATATCAACTTAAACTTTTTATTGTTTCTATTGTCTGATCGGTATTTTCTCGATTAACAACGCGTTGATTGACATGTTGAACAAAAAATAAAACAATATCTATCGGTAGCGTATGCGCCGTTTGCGGCCACTACTAGCTTCTACCTGGGATTCTTAGAGACTCTCATTGATGTTTTGTTCGTCTTCATAACTCTTCGTAGAAATCGCTGATTAATATTATCGTTGACGTCTAGTTTCATAGAAATCAAACTTCTTTCTTCAACTTAAGTGTCTCTTTTTCTTAGTTAATTATTTTATCTTTTTCTACTGCATGAATTCCTATCACTGCAACGTGTAGCTATCCGGTCTTGTAGCAACTTATTAAAAGTATAATGCGGTATGTAACATTTAGCTTTTGTAATTTGATATAATAATATAAGTTAATGAATTCTAGCGGTGCGTTTTCTTTATCATTTCAATTAGGATTCGTTAACTCATTTCGTGCTAATAAACCGTGGTCATGTTTTATTTGCATTCTGCAAAAAAAAAATAACTGTGTTAAGCGATTCAATTACGTTTTTATCTTTTTTTATAAAAACGCATTACCGAGGAGGATCTGGAACCGGAACTAGAAGTAATTGACAATATAGCGGAGGTGAGGTCTCTGGGACTAGCAAGTGAATTAGACGGTGGCGATTGGCACGAACACTCGAGTCTCTTGAACGCCGTGTAAACGCACTTAATATGAACCACTTTTTGCTTCTCACTGTTATTATTAATGAATAAATGCTATATGTCCGAGTACTCGAGGTCAATGTACGTGAGGAATGCTGTAAAAAATGCGTTAAGGACATCAGCCCGGCATTCTATCAACTGTAAAACCAATGTTCCACTATCCACAGGGGTCATTAATACTTTCATTGGCTTATTAGAATTATTAATTAGACGATCATTAGAGGAATATGTTTATGTTGTAAACAATGTTTGTAAAACAGAACAATATCTGCGGGTTATTTGACACTTTTCAAAATCAATGTAACTTTTTAATTAAGTCCTACACAAGTACTTGTATATCAAGCCGGTACTTGTGTAGGATTGTAGGGTCATGAAATAACAAATACTAATACTAATAATAAACATGTATAAAAAGTACCTACATTTTCGGTGAAAAAATAAAATTTATTTTAAATAATAATAATATTATGTATGCCAATAATAATAATATTATGTGTGACCGGTATTTACAAACGATTCTTCATAAATTATGACGAAATTGTAAGGCAGATATTAACAGGAAATGAGAAAATCCCCATCAAGTTTCAAATATTGGCGAGTTTCATCAGCAACTTTTGTGTGTTAAATATTACGGTGGAGGCATGAAAGTTTACCGTAACAAAATATGTAACGTTAGGCTAAATTTTCTTTAATCCGCAAATACGACGGTTTTAACAGAACAGCAGCCGGTCAGAAAAGTCTAATATATTTCAGATAACGAATAGCCATACATCATTATACGTCACTTAAAATACGGGTACGGGTCTTGTACTTACGTATTGAACAAATTGTTGTCATTTATCATAACGTACTAAGTACTTCAAAGCTTGGCTGTAGGTACGATTAGTTATGATTTAATATTTTATGCTTACTTACGAGTATATTATTTTTTTCCAGAAATGTTCAAAGTAGGATACTTTGAACATTCTGAAAAAAAAAAAATTCAAGTACCTACTTGGTATTCTTGGTACTTTATTGGAAAGGTGACACACCTTTGCGACCGCGCACCTTTTGTTTCTAGTTCCCATGATTTACACGTAAAAGGGAAGCACCTCGAGTAAATCCTTTAGATATAAGTAGAAGAGAAGATTATGTGGTAGAAGCAAGACAATTGTCGTCAACAGTTACTTTTTGAAAGACTTGTACCATGGCTTAGGCACTATTTAATGAAGAACAACACTATGCCTTAATCATTCTTCGAGTCATCAATGTGAAGTGGTAATATCTACTTCTAATCAAGCACTCTTAAGGTTGTTTAAATATTCTTGTAGGTAAATGTAATTTTTTTTGGTTGTTGTAGGTGTTGCGCACTCGTGGCGTGGCGCTAGAGTGTGATGCGTGGCGGGTGGAGCTCAGGTCGCCGGCGCCGCGAGTAGCCGCGACCATGCGGGGCCTGCGCACTAGCCGCACAGCCGCCACCGCACTACTGCTCACCGCTGCTGCGATACTCACTGTCGCAAACGCGTCTTCTGCTGGTTTAAGTAAGTATTTCGAATATAGAACACTATTGACAAGATTCTGACTCAACTGATCAAGTTATGTTTGAGGATTCAAAATAACACAAAGACCGTGTCATAAATAATAACCATGTAGGTGTACGCGACCTCACCTTCATTTTCAAAAACCAAGTCAACCTCCCCTGCAAGCCAGCGCACTTGCTGATTGACTAAGAAGCTCTGGAGCAGAATTTCCTCATGGAGTTTGTTAGATGGGAGTCGCTCCCGTAAAGGACAACAAAAAATATACGTATACCTACAACGTATAAACAACATTTTATTACTCGATCTGTCGATGTTAGATCCCTCAAAAGGATTGTGCCCAATTTATAGGTACTCGCTACTAAAACTAAATAAGCAATGAGTAACGCAAGTTTTAAACGTTTTTTATTGATGTTTGCGTCTAGTACCTAACGAAAGAAGTTGTGGATAATAACAATGTGTACCACAACAATAAGGTTCCAATCGACAGGTCGGTTGCACAAGGCACGACTATCGCTTATTGCAACACTGCGATGGCAAAACGTTCTCACATAGATCACACACATTCGCCTCTCTAATATTATGTGTGTGTGCATTATGTTTATGACTTGGTTTAAACCAAGATAGATGCACCGATAAAATAATATTATGGAAGCTAACTTCGTGTACTTACTACAAGTACACTCAACATTTTCACTGTGTTTATAATCAATTTTACCACGTGAAGCAGTGGTAGTCAAGTTATTTTCGACATCAATTTATTTTCTTTGACAACTCAAGGATTTTCTTAGGTGTTCACATAGGATTTGTACACTTTGTTACTTTAACGAGCTTTGATGTTTAGACAAACGGTAAACTAAACCAAAATGTACATCATAGGTACATATACAAATCTGATATAATACCAAAATGAGAGAGAAATAAAAGAGGAAAATGAATTATAGGCAAGGGAAAATTGGTAGTTCTTTATCGTGAATAGGCTCTATTATTTACGTAATAAGGTTCCACAACTTCATTAGGCTGTATTCAGAAGCTTTTGAGATCAAATAGATAATGAAGTTGGTTTTAGGCCAAGAGCTAACTAAACATGAATAGGTAGTTATAACGATAGATATCCTTAGAATAAGCACTGTATTCAATTGCGCTATTGAACGTCTTTCTTTGCATTATTCTCATGTAGTAGATTTCGTTGAGCAGATCAGCACAAGTTGTAATCATCCTGCATGGTTGTATTTTATTTTTATTCTTTCTCTGAAGAACGTAATGTAATCACGCGTCCATAAAGTGTAATACTGCACGTTATAATTTGCATAATTTCTTGTTACTTGTCGGAATAATATCATTTACCAGTAGGTAATTGTGTTACTTTAATTCGCAACAAATATAAACTTTAAGAAGTATGAGCGAATCAACATTTATTGAATAAATATAATATTTAATAAAGTAATGAAGTTATGATTAAGTAATCTGGTTTACTTCATTATTCCATTTTACCAGTTATTGATTTGAGCACAGTTTTGCAAAAATTCGATTTATACGAAAGCATTAAGTAATAGGTAACAGCTCCAGTTGAAGTAATCTGAAAAATAAAATGTCCTACTTTTATACCTGACTAATATATTGTTGGGTTATTTAAACAATCTTATATAGACATCTTATTTTCTATTCAATTTTCAATTTAGGCGAAATTTCTTTTTCTTGATTTATTTCTTGTTAGTGAGATACGGTAAATGATATTGTATAATAATGAATGTGTGTTAAATGTCATAAAACTAGTCTTAATTTAATAATATCTAAATTTAATATACCTTTTTTTTTTTTTTTTTTATCGTGCGCAAAATCCCCACGGATACCACCCCCACCAAAACCGATGGAGGTGATTATGTCGGACTCGAACCGACCAAAACGCACGCCGTCCATGGGTCCTCGATTGCCGGAGGTGAGATTATACAAGACATATCTCTCGCACCCCGGCAGACCCGGGGACATCTCTGTTGAGATGACCCTCTTCCCTAAGAGTGGGGACCATGGCGTCCCCATCTAGCCCCTGGGTATGGTGTGGCATTATGTGCCATCGCCGTGGCCTGCTTCTGCTAGGGTGACAGGCGGCTTCACCCGTCACCCCCAGGCCCGCGCTCATGGGGGACGGAGGTCATTCTGCGACCTCCGACGTCCGAGTCGCCTCCGCTCATCGCGGGCAGTGCGGGCCCGGAGTCTTCTCCGGACCCGCTCCGCCTCCTCCTTTTCGAGCATAACTTGCTCGCAGAAGGAGGCGGCGGCTGCCCAAGCACTCGCGCATCGTACCATCGCCGTGAGCAAGGTGGCGAGCGAGACAACTCCCACCCCTAGGGCTGTCACTAGGGCCCGCCTTGGCGTCTCCCACGCCGGGCACTCGGTCAACGTGTGCAGCCCCGAGTCCTCGCTCGCATCACAGTGATGGCACTCGGACGTTGGCTCCTTCTGAATCCGACGCAGGTAATCCCCGAAGCACCCGTGCCCGGTGATCACCTGAGTCAGCCGGTACGAGAGGCTACCGTGTGGCCTCTCTAGCCAGTCCCCCATGATGGGTCTTACCGCCGCTAATACAGCGTGCCCTGCGCGTGATTGCCCAAGTCGTCGTTCCCACTCGGATACCATGTCCCCGTGGAGCTGGGATTTCACGGCCCGGAGCTCACTAGGCTCGGGTTCATGTCCCCGCTCCCGCGCCTCCTTTCGATACCGATATAGCACCGAAAGGGCTCTCGCATCCAGGATCCATGGTATCGATCCGGCGAGGAGACTCGCTGCGTCAAAGGATATCGTACGGTACCCCCTGATGACCCTGATGGCCATCGTGCGCTGCGGGGCGTGCAGTTTCTGCACGTGTCTGGCCTTCAGGGTCTCCGCCCATACTGGGCACCCATATAGGGCCATGGACCGTACGATTCCCGCGTAGAGTCTCCTACAGGAGTCATCCGGCCCCCTCATGTTGGGCAGCAGCCGTGCCAGAGCATTAGCTGTGCTCTTCAATTTGGGGGCCAGACTTCGGAGGTGTTCTCCGAAGTCCCACCGGCCGTCCAATACGAGCCCCAGATACTTCATCTGGGGCTTGATGCCGATGGGGATGTCTCCTACTGTAAGGCTGGATCCCTCTGGTGGCGCGCGCCGAGGCCCATGAAAGAACATGGCCTCGGTTTTATGTAGGGCCACCTCGAGACCCAGCCGCCGGATCCGTTCCACGACTTGGGCAACCGCGGTCGTGGCCTTCAAGGCCGCTTCGCGATGTGTAGCACCGCTCACCGTCACTAATGTGTCATCCGCATAACACGTGACGGCAGCACCGTCCTCGAGCTCACCGCGAAGCGCCCAGTCGTATCCGATGTTCCACAGGAGCGGCCCCAAGACCGATCCCTGTGGAACACCGCACGACATCTCTCGCCGACCGAGACCGGTCGCAGTTGGGTAGATGACAGCTCTCTCTGTCAAGTACGCCCCGACTATGCGGCGAAGGTAGAGAGGCACTTCGTGATACATGAGCGCCTCCCTAATGCAACTCCAGGGCAAGGTGTTAAACGCATTAGCGATGTCCAAGGACACCGCCAACATCACCTCGCCCCGAGCAACCGCATCCTCCGCCAGAGTCCTCACGCGCATGATGGCATCCACCGTGGAGCGCCTTTGGCGAAAGCCGTATTGGCCATCCGCCAGGTCCGGCCCCACTCTGGAGAGGTGCTCGACGAGGCGCTTCGCGATAACTCTTTCAAAGAGTTTGCATACCTCGTCGAGCAACACTATAGGCCGGTAGGCGGACGGCGAGTCGGCCGGGCGCCCCGCCTTTCGGATGAGAACCAGTTTCCCCGTCTTCCATAAATTTGGAAACTGGCCCCGCTCCAGACATGCGCTGAGGAGCCCTCTCAGTCGGGGCTCGAGAGCCTCGTCGTCACCTAGAGCAAGGACCCACGCTCGGCCTGGAATACCGTCGGGTCCTGGGGCGGTGTTCTTGGCCTTAAGCCTACGCACCGCCAGCTCTAGTTCTACCCAAGTGACCTCGGGCACGTCGTCGTCATCCACGCTGGGTGTCATAAGCGACCTAAGTGGCGGAGTCATCTGCGGTGGAACATGTTCCACCGCTCGTGCTGGGAACAGGGCGCTAACAACTCCTCCGAGCAGCTCCGGCTGTAGACACTGGGTCAACGGTGGGGCCTGGGGGCGAAGCTTGTTTCTTACCATAAGGTAAGGCCGCCCCCATGGATCCCGCTCCAGTGTCTCCAGCAGCTCTTTGTAGGCCGCGGCTTTGGCCCGCTTTATTGCCACTCGGAGGGCCTTCCTGGCCACCCTGTATTGCTCATGAAGCTCCGCCACTCGATGCTCCGTATCTGCGCGGCGGCTACGTCTCCTGCGGAATCTGGTCCACCGGCGGAACGCGATCATGGAGGCCTGCCGTAACCTCGCGATCTCTGCTGACCACCAGTAGACCTGACGCCTCGGACTATAGGGCGGGGCCCTGGGCATAGCCGCGTCGCAGACACGCGTCATAGCTTTCCGGAACCACACCGCCTCGTCATCTACGTCGACAGGCCTGTCCGGCGCATAGGCCCAGGCTTGTAGGGCGGCGGCTTCCAGGAGGCGATCTTTATCCAGTCGCTTAAGCACCCAGCGGGGTTCGCGTGGGTTCCGTATGACCGGCGCGTCGCCGGTGGGGGCGGAGATGTCAAACCGAATGTATCGGTGATCCGACGCAGTCTCCTCCTCCACAACGACACGCCAGTTCTGCACACGCCGCGACAGCGGGGCGCTCGCGAACGAAACGTCCACAATTGAGCTGCCCCTCGCTGTCGCAAACGTGGCGACGGTCCCGCGATTCAAGAGAACTAGACCGAGACCTTCGGCCCAGCTCTCCAGCGCCCTGCCTCGCCCGTTCGTGCGTCGGGAACCCCAGGCCACAGACCAGGCGTTAAAGTCCCCGAGCACAAGAACCGGGTAAGGATAGCAGGCATTGACGACAACGGCTAGCTGATCCAGCGAACGCTGGTAATCAGCTATGCCTCGGTTCGGCGAGAAGTATGCGGCCACGACCGCTATTTCACCCACAAGTGCCGCCACGCAGCCATGCCCTCTTGCAACAACGGCAAGAGGGGGGCTGCCTGCGGCGGCGTTGTGCACCAGTGCCGCCGACCCATCCAGGTCGGTCTCCCAGGCAGGTCCGAGAAACCGGTGGGTGTAAGGGTCGGCGACAGCGGCGACATTAATGGACCACTGTGCCATGCTCTGGAGCAGAAGTGCCTGAGCATCGGCACCGTGGCCCACGTTCACCTGCAGAATGCGGAGTTGAGGATCCATTATGGAACCCCCACCCCCGCACCCCGTCGCGAACTAGAGGTGGAGCGCTGGCCTCGCGGCTTCGGCTCCCCTCCGGTGCAGGCCTTGCTGCCAACCCTATGGTCAGCCGGCTTACCCTCCGCCGCGCATCTGAAACAGTGCGGCGGAGCATCGCAAGTACCGGCCATATGACCGGGTTGGCCACAGCGGAAGCAACGGTCACCAACTGTTACCTCCGCCGTGCACTGCACCCCTACGTGCCCCACCGACAGGCACCTAAAGCACCTGGCCGGTCGGGTCTGCAGGAGCCGTACCTGCACCTTCACCCAGCCTCCAACCGCGAGGCTTCGCCGGTCGGCAGCCTTTTGGGCTGCTGCGATGGGGCAGCCGACAACTGCTACCCCCTGTCTACGACGGCCGAAGCGTATCGCTCCGACCTTAACTGTGTCGGGGGGACAGCCCCCGGCCTCCGCCACTGCGAGCCTAATCTCCTCGGCTGTGACGGAGTCGTCCATGCCCGAAATGCGCAACTCTGCGCACTTGCTGGGCCTGGACACCCGGACGTCGGCTGCATCCAGCGTCTCCCTGAGCCTCGCTGCTAGGGCGTCGGCTTTGGGGCCGCTGTCAGCGCCGGGGATCTCGAACAGTCGGGCTCCCGTCCGTGTCTCCCTGCACACGAGCGGTCCCGAGATGCCGAGCTCCCTCAAGTCTATTGCAGCCCTTGCCTGCTGCACGACCTGAACATACTTCAGGCCCCTCTCCGACGCGTTTGCCGTCATAGCAACGACGACGGCCGTCGTTCGAGGGGCGTGAAGCCTCCTCGGCGCTGATGCCATCGCGGCAGCCTTGGCCCTTCTGGCCTTTTTGGCTGCCTTTTTGCGGGCGTTCCGCCTCTTCTTATTTTCTCCAGCAACCTCCCAGCCCCCTTCCCGTGGGGAGCTAGTGGAGGCAGCTGGAGCCGGGTCCAGGGTCGAGGCTGAGGCCCGGACTGGGGCTGGGGCTGAGTTCAGGGACGTCTTCCCTTTGCCCTTCCCCTTCCCTTTGCCCTTGACCTGGGCCTGAGCTCCCGCATCTGGAGTAGATCGCAGACCACGAGTGAATACCGGCGGTAATGAGATCGCCGCCGCCGTCAGACGGTTAGAGCCCTTCTTGACTGCCGCGGCGTACCCCGACTGTGATGGCGCAAGAGGCGGACGGTGGATAGAGCCCATTATGGACTCGATCCAGCCCCTCATTCGTTCTTCTTGCGCCACCATTCGCTTCTCCAAGGCCGCCACTGCCGCCATACAGGCCACCCAGGGCTCCATTTCTTCTGGCTGCGACGACGGCTGCACCGGCAGCGTGGGTTGCACCGCATGTATCGGCGGCGTTGTTTGCGCCAGCCTTTCTGGCTGTGCCATTTGCGCCGCCTGCGCCTTTCGTGCTGATGAGCGCGTCAGTCGTCCCTCCGCCGGCGCCGAGTCTCCCATCATCCTCTTAAGGGACTCGTTTTCGGCGGACAGTCGGGCTATCTCCAGTAGCAGCGCCTCAGTCCTGTCCGCCGAGGTGGAGGGTCTTGACGGCTCTGCCGTTTGCTCCGAGGTTAGAAACCAGGGGGAGGGGTCTCGAGACGGGGCCGCCCTTCTGCCACCGCGTGTTAACTTCCGGCCAACCACCATACCACTCACCTTGGATGGTGGGGGGCGCATCAGCTCTTCCACGCTGGTGGTGCTGGATGGCGAGTCATCTTCGAGGGTGAAGTCAAGACTGCGCTTCTTCCTCCTCCTCTTTTTTGCCTTGGCCGGCTTTGTCTGCTGGCCAGGCAGGAGAACCGGGCTGTTTCCCCGACTCGCTTCGCTGGCGGTGCCGAACTTGTCAAACACCGCCGCGATCGACGCGACCTCCGCGTCTTGGCGCTGCGCGACCTCCGCGCAGTCTGTTTCGCTTGGTAAGGGTTTTTGTTTTATTTTATCTACTTCCATATTAATCCCACGAGTGGAGACGATTAATAAACACTTCTCGGGTGACGCTCATTCCGAGAAGCGGGGTACATACTGTGGAGGTCCCCAGGTATCCACAGGTTTTTACGACTTCGCTGTCGGGTTTTATAGACTTGTCCTTGTCACGGGCCGGCCATTTAAGGCAAGCCCCACGCCCTCCGAGATCACAGCTTCCAGAATGTGGCTAGCACTCTGGTCGTTGTTGATCACCCGGAGATTACGTGACGCGGGAGAGCAGCCAACCCTCCCAACTCCAACGGTGGCAGCGAGTGCCTGTCAGCCCCTGCGCAAGCAGTGGGCCGACCCGTCCCTCGATCCCTAATGGATCACAATGTCTCTCCCCTGTCCCCTCTTAAAGCAGAAGAGTACCGGGAGAGACAATTAGCCCTGAAAAGGGCTGTGGGGTGGAAGAGATCCCTTCCCGCGGACCTTGTAGGCCCGCCAACCCACGACCCCCACGTGCAATGGGGTCAGCTGTCGGGTTATTAGTCACCGGCTAACAGGTTCCCAAAGAGAGGAATCTATTAACCGTTGTCCAGGGTGCACCAGCCCCCTCGCTTCCGCTCCCCAGGACCGAGGTCCAAAGGGGGAAGTAACGAAGAGGCCAGCGTGGAGGTTACCCGACCTCGCACCCCTTACCCGACCTCGCACCCCAATATACCTAAACAAGTTCAATACCAATAATAAACATAACGCATCGCTATGCCATTAATAATTGCTTTTTTATCTATTGTAGTATATGTGTACTGTATTAGATGCTCGTTGCTCATTTCAACAACTTTCCGATAGTGTAGTTTATCAGATTATCAACATCACTGACCTGAGTGTTGTAGTTAACATAGATTCGTCAGTTTCTAAATGCGAATTCGATTGGACATTTAGTATAATTATTCCAATAATATGAATTACCTATCTAATTTGTTAATTTACAATTCAGTAAATTATTTATAAAACCGTTTACCTTGAAAATCGCTCGTTGCTATGTAATGTGATAAAAGGTTAAGATCTGTAAGTCCGCAAAAATCCAGGCATAATTAAATCGGCCCTCATTCATATAACATTGTATTGAATATTATGATTTACTCCTAAAAAGTAACTTCAAATATAAATGATGAAAATAATACAGCAATACCAGTCTAAATTATAAAACTAAATAATTTGTCCAAAAACAAAGTATATTTAAATATTAGCGACGAGCGTGCTCGAGGACAAGTAAACATTTGGTGAGGAATTCTCACATAGACGAGGTATTTAATTACCTAGAAAAATATTTACGCGGACCGCAGGACAGTGCGACCGGTGGCGCCCGAAATGGCTACGTAATAAGAATGCGGATCCATGGATAATCAAGGTAACGTGTGATCAAACGGCCGAGACATCGACACTGAGACGCAATGTCGATGTCATTTATATACGAAATTTGACGCGCCGATGTTTCGTGACGATACATAAGATTAGTATCTAACTTGTTTAGTTTCTTTTTATGTTCGATAGACTCGCGTTGACCACTATCTCATCTGGTGGTAAGTGATGATGTGGTCGACGGTAGAGTACGCAAACTTCTAGAGATTTCTACTACTACTACTACTACTACTAGTAGAGGCCTCCAGAGTAACCTATTTACTCTAGTCTTGAAGACTTCCAAGTAATAGCTATCCGGAATTACAGATTTGGGTAAGAAGTTCGACTCTTAGGCTGTAACGCATAATGAACAAACGAATCGTTTCGTTAGTTTAAAAAGATGACTAGGTACTTAACTGTAACATTCTAAAATAATTTGATTGTTTTGTTTTTTTAGAAATAAAATATTTTGCGATTGGCTTGGTAAATTACGAGTATATTCCACATAATAAATTAATTTAATTTGAGGTACGAACAACGTGCCCATATATCTAGAATTATCGGTTTCTATCGATATGTACCATATATTTCTCTTACATATCTGTTTTATTAACTTTTGTACTGGTTTTCATTCCGTAGACAGTATTTTTATACTATGATGTTTCAATAATAGCTCTCCAATTACTTTGGAATTTGGCATCATGAAGGACAGCAACATTGATTAAGCTGCTCTATCGATTTATCTATCGATAATCTTTTGCTATTTAAGTATATTATTTAGAAATTATAATAATTTTTTGCATGATATTATGATTGTGATTCAAAGGATTACTTCTTCGATTGGATATTTTATTAAATTTACTTTATTGTTATGCGAAATCAAATTTTGATCTATGTTAAAAATCAATATTATTTAATTTTCCACCAACTAGAAATGTTTATGATATCTGTAACTACCATTATATACCTAGAAGTATATTGTTTGCTTAGTTTCGATTTTGATTTCTCCAACAGTTAATATTTTGCATTTCAATTATTTTTTGTGTTATTTCGTTTTTCTAATAATATTTCTATTGTATTAAATATTTAACACTAACCATTGCATTTATAAATAAAACATCTGTGAATAGCAACAAACGTTCTACTAGACTTGAATCGTAAGAAAGACTATAATCAGCAAATGAATTGGCATGTATACAATGGTTATTGCAGTTCGGTGCATTGCTATATAGGGCAGTCGTTTCCCACGCGAGTTGCTTCAACCGCAGCCTCCTCCGCAATTCTCGTGGTCATTCGTACTGCACATAGCAGGTACATGCCACGTGAATCGTAATCATTGCTTTATTTTGTTACTTTGTCACTAGCGTTACCAGACAGAACGTGTTTACGATCATGTACTACTTCATATAGTTCATTATTACTATCTGAGTTGGTTTTCCGGGTTTGTGTTGGTTTCAATTTTGATTAGAGTTTAATTACCTCTCTGTATATTTTATCTTCCTTTATTATGAAACGAATTGTGTTTAATTAATTACTGGTATTAGGTACAATTGTTTACTTATGATGACTTGAATTGGGTTTAGCATATTGATGGATTTATGACAATTAGGAATCTATGGTCATTATAATAAAGTTTATTATTATGTTTACAGTAGGGGACCGTGCGTCGTGCTCCAACGAAGGCGAGCCCGTGCTACTGGAAGACGCGAGATTAGAGCAAGATTGGAGCAATTGTTATTACTGTTTTTGTAAGGTAAGATATAATTATTATCATGACTATTTCTTAAGCTAAAAATAACAAAGGGTTTTGTAACTATGTGACCGAAGTCTGAAATCTAGTTAAATCATAGTTAAGGTTTCGTAAATAAAACGAAATAACGTTTTTGATGTCACCCATCTCATACAGAAGGCAATACTAATTCAAACAATATCAATAAAATGTGGACATGTCAATGTCTTTTGTATTGCCCAAAATAGGCGTAGGTGTATTTGTCCTTGATATCTGGCAATGACGGTCGTTAACCTAACGTGCCATGCATAACGTTATCTAAATATAGATATATATTTACCTACACTTTAGTATAAAAGAATTCGTATCACGTATCTACTATAAGGGATCTAAAACGAAACGATTGCTGAAGTAAGTACTAAAGGTTAGTTAGTCTGCGATTTGCCACCTTTGATTTATTCAAATATCAAAGTGATTGTCAGCGTGTTTTGCTTACAAACACAATTAAATGAATGGTTTGAACACGTGCGAAGAAAAATAATTATAATTTAGTATTACAATGAAAACCAGGAGGCACAACGATAATTTAAGCTCATTTGTTAGTCAAAGTTTGTGTCATACCTCTTTTATATTGTTCCGCAATAGCTATAAAAATAATTGGCTTGATCTACTCATAGTATATTGGATTATCCTTATTTACTTCAAAGTAACTTGCCGCACCATTAAGTCTTGGAATGCCTTACCAGCGCACGTGTTCCCTTCTTCCTACAGTCCCGGGTTCTTTAAGCGGGGCGTGAAAAGGCATCTGATGTGGCCGTCAAGCTAACGCCACTATTGTAACATTGTACGTGTTTGTAATGGTGACCTTCTTTCCTGAAACTTTGCCTACAGCTTACCATCAGGCGAGGTGAAGTCTAACTGACGTGTCTTAGATTTAAAAAAATACAAATGACCGACATATAATGTCGATACTTTTTAATATAGTATTTTGTACTATTTCTAAATCATTTGAATCAAACCAAACCAATAGGTATATTTCAAGAAGGTCAAATTAGTTTATCAAGATTATTTTGAAGTATCATAAACTGGAAAGGGTAGGCGACAGGAAACGTGTTATAGATATAAACCGTATTACAGTATTTAATTACAATAATCGTATTATTGTAATACTGTAATACGCTACAGGGAAGCTTTTTCTTTTACTTCCTTTATTTTTTTCGCTTCGTTACTTAATAAGTTCCAACACTAGTACGGAACAAAAGCGATACAGATTCTAAAAACACTTCAAGAATATAAAGTAAAAGGTCTGAAACTGCATCTTCATGGTCATATTAATATTGACATGGCATGTAATCTTTCATTTCAAACCATTGCATTTTGATTCTTATTATGATTTTTATACTAATGCCACGCTTGTATGTTTCGCAATACCAAATAAAATACGTAGATTTTTTCATGATCCATCTTATAATTTAATTATTCCAGTTTCATCAATCGACCAATTGACATAGGTACAATAGTAACTGAAATTACCAATTGGTATCCAAATAAGAAGGGAGATATTGCAATGTATCGCAATTTTCATGACTAAGTTGTTCGTTTGAACAGTCATCAGATACATTTAGTAGTTACATTACTTACTTATTAAAAGTGAGTAATGTGTACTGTTACATTACTTACTTATTAAAAGTGAGTAATGTAACTTAAACTGTGTACATAGGTTATTGGACAATTTGAAAAAATATTGTATGAAGTGATGCCACCACACTAGTCTTAGAAGCTACTGGATATTAATATATACATATTAATGTGATTAAGTTTAGGATACAACTTGCATGAGTTTACTTATTTTTCTTATAAAGAAACATGACATCGATAGTTTATTTTATTAAACGCTAACTATGTTACTTTGGTAAAATTACACTTAGGATGTCAAAGAATCTTAAGGTGTGCAAGAACTTTTGGAGATCACTCTTACTTATACAACTATGTTGTTTAGATAATTTAGTGAAAAATTATGATATGAGCTCAGTACGCACGCTGTGTGTGTTACCTTGTATTACCTTCGGCTCCTGACCCCTGACTCTATATATTCTTATCAATTTAACAGTCTAATCTCAAACTTTTGAATATAGAAGGTATATAGTATTACGTACCTCAGACTCAGATCAGCAGTTGTTATATATTGTTCGAACAGCAAACAAATATGTATATAGTATAGATATTTACGAGATAGATTTATCGCAGATAGTCTATCTAAGTAGTCTGACGTCAAACAATGATATATTGTTCAAGAATTTGGTGTATGTTGGAATATAAATTATTAAAACTTGATATGGTTGACATTACTATAAAATGTAATTAAATTCACCTAATAATTTAATTCACTGCCTGTATATTATGTTAAGAACTAAAGCAGTTACCATGCATTACGATACTAGTGTATAAGAAAAAAACTAACTTAGAGCAGATATGAAAAAACCTATGAAAAAATTGAGATTACTGGTTACTTAAATCTGGTTACATACGCGGCCGAAAAACGGGGCAAGGCTGTATAATTCAATTAAATTTACGGTACCATACCTCGAGAATCAGAATATATAGAATATACAGAATATATAGAATAATAATATCAGAATATATAGTATAGAATAAATAATATGATTACGATTATGAATCTTTTAGAGCATTTTCTGAAGAAATCTCCAGTTTTTTGTCTAGATATTTGTCAAATCTTGTTACGTAACAATCTATGCAAGTTACGAACTTGTAGTGAGAATCGCAGTATTGATAAAGAAGAAAATAAAAAAATACCATTTGCCAAAAATGCAATTTAATATTTTTAACATGTTGCGGTCTAGTTCTTGTGAAGGTTACAAATAATTACATCACCGTTAAGAACCAAGCAATTATAAAAAAGTAGATAGGACGGAGGCAAGTCACGGACCACAGCAAGTGACATCGTGGGCAAAGCTAGTATATAAATAAACGGATAAGTAATTGTGAGCGTGAAATACAGCATACGAGGCTAGTAATTGTGTCTGTTCCTTAGTTACGGAACGTTTGTATGCCTACACGGCAACCATTGTCACCAAATCAATTTATCACACACCAAGTTTAGAATAATAATTTAAACGCACGCGTGCTACAAGCTCACACCTAGACAATAACTACAGTTTGATTAGCGGACATTTTTTCTTGGAATGACATAAAGGTGTGCATATTGTTGTATTAAGAAAGTTTATGATTTAGAAGTTTTGTTGTTTATATCTCACTGGTAAAAAAGATGTGGGTTCAACTCCCGCTCAGTGCAATTATGTATTTGCATTTCTGAGTATTTCTATGTACAATGTGTGTCAAAATAAAGAGACATAGGAACATTAATGATCAATGTCAAAGTTAAAGTTCTGTAATTTGGCTAATCGCTCTTTTGAGGGATCCAACTATCCGTTACGACTGCCCTAGATGTCCGTAGGCAAATGGGTCCCACCAGAACAGTACAAATAGTCATATTCATGCATACAAATATTTACACTGAGCGGGGATCGAAACCACGCCTCCTGCGTAGCAGTCGCGTTCATTACCGCCACGTCATAAAGACCAGAGACTGTCGTATATTAAATTCTATACTATTATAAAATTGTAAAGGAAGGGTCTAGAGGAGGGAAGTATAATCGCACTGTAGTAAGTGGAGGTGGTAAATGTCTGTCTGCCAGTGACACATTTTGGAAAGAAGAGAGAGATTTTGACTAAGATCGGTCGGTTTAAATGTGATACCTTTATAGAGAAGATAATTATTATCATATTATGTAAAGTAATAACCACTTATTTTATTCATTCAAATATGTAAGACTATTTATCTACAATTTAATCATCATCATTGTAGGAATTTCGTAGGACGCGGACGTTCAAATATTTGTACTGTGGAGATCAAATATTTGTACTTTTGATTGGTTTGTTAAAATTTCTGGAAGTAACTGCCGCCTGGCTTTCCAACTCCTCGAGGAAAAACTGTGCCAGTACCTTATCTGTTGTTTAGCGTGTGTAGTAGTAGGTATGTGAGGTTAATTCGGATCTGAATTAAACGACTTAAACGTTAACTATCTTTACATCAGCGTAACCACTACCATATGAATAGTTTGCTTGTTTTCGAGGTAAAAAATATGTGTACAACCACGAAATTTAAAAATCATTCATAACAGGTACATGACATCAGCGGTTATTAAAATCACTAATCTTTTTGCGAGAATTATTGTTTCACGATTTGTTTTTATGATTTATAAGAACATGAATTAATACTTTATCTACCTATATGTTAAAACATCATGATATCGAGACGAGAAAATCTGAGTAAAGGCTCTTCCGAGGGCCTACAGTTAAATTTTGTTATCTGAAAATTCATTGATTACTGTCTGATGATTGAATAATAGGAATTAAATTATAATAAAGGTGTTATAATTATATATTAGGAATAAAATTATAATAGTCCACGTAGAATTATATTACAACCCGTGATCGTATTCTTTACTCCTATTATATTATCTACTTAGACCTATTTTTCTTACCCCTCCGTCAAAGTCAGCGGAGTTGGTTATGTCGGACTGCAACCGACTAAACCGTACGGTCGTCTGGGGTCGATCAATTGCCGAGGGTGGGATTGACGAAGGTGAGGTAGCCGTGCGGGAGGGCTCACCCAGGGTCATCGAAGGTTCGATGGAAGGGAACTAAGGTATCCATATTTCCCGGGATAGGGAAGCGTTCTTCTAGAGTGACAGGCGGCTCCACCTGTCACGCACTTGTGAATTAAGTGACTGTAGAAGATGTTAGGGATTATAACAATCTAGGGAGCTATAATCTCTGTTAAAATGTTTTTACAAATCAATTGAATTCTTCACTCAGAGGAGCTATTCACAAGCACAGCAGCCGTCTAGTATTTTAAAGAAATGAAGGACCACCTACACTTAGTCTACATGAATTGCGGGATTTCATTTGGAAACGTCAACCTTCTCTAGTTAGGCTGGCTAAGCACGTGCCGCATGCCTGTGGCCCTTCGGAAGCTAGGCGCCTGCAACTCCTCACAAAAACTACCAATGCGGAACTTCTTGCCAAGCACATTAAGCACAGGAATCCAACGCAACTATTCCTAACATAACATTCTATTATTATTTATCCTCGACCACATTCTTCAACTTAGACTTTTATTTCTAATAATTACTTATAGATCCGCTTCGATTTAATAATGTACTGTCTCACAATAAAACTCAAGCTGGTATTTAATGAAACAAAAATGAAAAAACGTAATAAATACGTTATCATTTCACAGCTGTTGGCGTCTACACGACATCAGTATGTATGTAGGAATACCGTACGCAGAGGTAGATAAGTATATTATGGTATTTCCCAGCCGATCTCACCTCGTCGGATGACTTGCGCGGAATTCGAAAGCCCATCGTGCGAGATTTATCGCTTATTCTGAATTAAAATATACATTTGCTTACTTAATGGGAGTTTTTTGTCACGTGTCACGTAGCAACTATGGGACATCGTGGTATTTCTTTATGATTTATCAATGTTCGTGACATTGAAATGTGAAGGTTAACAGTTCTTTCTTGGATCACTTATTTAAACCAATATAGTAGTAAACAAAGCTATTTCTCGACTGATTCTAAGGAATTATTATCCGCGTTGTCATGTGTCTAAAACCATAGTTTAGAAATAATTTCTATAAAAATAGGGCATGGAAAAATTAAAAGTGTCTTACAAGAAGTATTATCACACACACTGAGAGAGAGAAATACATACACACACACACACACACACACTCACAAACTAGTAGTTCTAATCTGAAGAATATATATAACAATGGGGAAAAATATTTGAACGAATACATCTATTTACATTGGTCCGGTTGGAATGGGGAATATTTCCTGAAATATTTTTGATTATTTATTTATTACATAAATTATTATTGGTGACTGTAACCTTCAATAGATATTCATTGTGAAATATTACATCACGCTCCCCAAGGGATAAATCTATTCCTCATATACACTTAGAGAACATATATCAATGTTTAGTGTATGTACTCCAATAGTTTTACAAATAGCTAGAAATGTCAGTTTTGCACCACACCGCCTATTTTAATGACCTTTGCGTTTCTTAATGCGCATACTCGTATTACCTACCTGCAGGTACACGTCCATTTACCATTAAACTTAAAACCATTCGGGTTTAAGTAGTCAAACAAATTATTAGCTTATAATTAAAGTTATTAGAAGTTAGGTACTTATCTATTTCCATTAAGTGCCTCTCTAAATGTTGGTGACAGGAGTAGTTTTACACGAAAAACGAAGCTTCTCGAATACAAGCTCAACGAACACCTTTATTGGCTACCATTACGATACAGCTTTATAAAATACTACGTGACAGAAAAGGTAATAAATTAGCAACATACCAAACCGCTGATCCAGTTTTACTATTTACCTACTAGAACTTGATGAATATTATTCCGATTGAAATTTTTATCTAATTATAATAATACTTTATTAAATCAATCTTGTAGTTCGAACATGTAGGTACTTAGTTGTTATGTGCCAGATATAGTCAAATATTTGAACATATTTAATATGTCGTTAAAAGCCAATATTGTTGAAAACATAATTAGAAACCAGTAACAATTGAGCAATCCTACTGGGGAAGTATCTCCGGCCAACAAAGTGGTGAGTAGGGTAGCTCACTGGAGAGGTTTTACGAGTATATTGTCAGTAGGAAGGAATTTTCCTTCCTCTTCTGCACTGACAGCATGTAAACTTGCTTAACGTTCATTCCTTACCCCCCACTTCCCCACCTACATGACCGGCAGCACGAATGTAACGCCTCTGGTGTTACAAACGTACATAGGCCACTTTCCATCAGGTGAGCCGAATATAAAAAACAATGTAAACATCGCAGTAGATTGATAATATTGTTAAAACTATAGGTTAGAATACATGATAGAAAATAAAATATATTCAGAAATAAAGATACAATTCGAATACAAACTAATGATTTTCGAAATGCGCTCTGCGATGGCTCTTGTAACAGCAGCCATGAAGCTCGCAGTTTAATACGATATATTATAAAAATAAATTTGTGTTCAAGATAAGTACCTAGGTAACGATGACTGTGCTATTGTAGGTACCTTGTGATAGCTTGTAATCAATATACCTACGTACGTGTACCTAACTAGGCATTACAGTCCGTAATTCACAAAGTCACTGCCCTCAAATGTATGTTGTGGTTGCAATAAAAACATAAGTAGATTAATCATCTTTGTTGGTAAACGTAATAGGGACTACTAAATTGTTGTTGTCTGCGGTTTGCGTAGTTCTTTTATGACATATAAACCTTATCACCTACTTTCTATGGCACCTACTGTTTGAAGCTACAAGTATTATTTTTCTAATGTCAGGTTCAATGTGGAGTCATCGATCGAAATCTTTGATTACCTGATAAAATTATTTGGAATGGATTGCTTTGTTATATTTGAATTTCATATCTAAAGTTTGCATTGGTATACTTAAGTTAGAAACACAGCTGAAGCATTCAAATCCGAATAAAAGATATATACATAGTACAAATAAGTTGAGCTCAAAATAAATTAGTAAACCTAGCAAGAAAATCTTCAGATATTTAAGTTTTTTTTGTCGTAAGACTAAAATCCTAGAATAACAATTATGGTTACCATAATAATTTAAAACGATACTGTTAAATTTTCGATGGCAGTCACTTCACGGAATATATTGAAGTTCAGCCACATATTAGTTAGACTAGAAAGCCGGCCTTAGAGTTGGGAATCGGCTCAGAGAACTAAGACGATGAAATAATTATATTTGATAATTATCTTATTCGTGTTAATTACTTCAGTCCTACACTGTACATTATACCTATCGGTACCCTCTAAGTAACTGTGAAGTACTGCATTACGTTAAAATTTAATAATCCTACTTTTTAATAATATCTTTTTTTAATAATAATGCTGTAGTAGATTCGTTCATAGAGCCAACAGAAGTTGGCGTTATCTTACTAAAAATACTTTTGTATACAGGACGCGATTGTGTGGTGCCACTTGAACTACTAACCGAAGGTAGATTGTCAGAACGGGTCCTATCTAAACAGCAAAGCACTATACTACCGTAATAATAGAGGTGCAGTTTCTCCACGAGAGTATAATTGAATCATACCGAGCAAATTCCTAACGTAGAAGGGCTTACGCGTCGCCTACCCGCTATGTTCCTAGTAATTAAGTAATGTTACATGAGTGACTTTTTTTGCCGCGAACGTGTAATCTATTAGAATCTTATACAAATTAATTTATAGTTACAAGTAAATTACTAACTCAAGTACCTGTGGTCTCACAACGCTCGACTTGAGCCAGTGACTCTGCCCGGAAGAGTACTGAACCGATAACAACAAATATTTTAAGAACATGGCTCATTCAAATCCTTGTTATCACTGATTCATATGCTTTTTAAGATAGTTGTTGAGAATTTTAAATGAAAGAAGGGGAACATGATGGAATTTTTAAAGATATAAAAACTTCTTAAGATGCTGTTCATAGGCACATAAATTGAAGAGGGCACGCATATTAATAACTTAAATTACTTCAAGTAGCATGCCCCCTAACCCCTTCATCTATGCTAAATTGCTTTTTGTTAGAAATGCGTTCACTTCGTCGTTTATGGCCAAGGTTCGAACCGGGGATCTGTCCGTCGTAACGTCTTTAACCCTTCAGTGCCGGTAACACGGAAACTATTGAATTGACAAAGTATGGTGAGAGCGGAACATTGTGATTGGTGGGCTCCACGCACACACAGATTCACCGTAGGCAGGCTCCCTATCGTAATGCTCTGCTCTATACCTTTACATCATGAATTCGGTAGTTTTTCGTACTAGGGGCACAGCTTCTGAGACTTTTGTTGTTCTAAAAACCAATTAACCAAGATGTAAGGGGCGAATCGTATTAATAGGATAAAATGGATAACGTAATAGAAAAAAATGCCCTTCAATAAATGAGAAAGGGACAACTGATTTTTAGAACAGTTAATTGGGTACTAATTATGATTAGGTTCGTTGCATGTGGACTATGTGTAGGCGTGTTAGATTTAAATGTGAAAGTGGGTGTAAGCGATCGCGACGGCGGACGCGGGCGCGAGCTGCCGGCAGCGCACGCGCAGGTGCCGCCGCCCGCTCGGCGAGGCCTTGCCGCGAGCGCGCGCGGTATGCGGTCGCACCGGTTCTAGCAACGCGTATTTTTTACACACCACACATCATCGACATTGTTGTTATGTTTTGCTATGATGCAAAAAAATCAAGTTTAATTCAGTTGCAGATATTTACATGGACGTTGAGCCGTTATATCTACTGAGATTGGAGTAATGCTTTTCGTTCCATATGCACGTCTATAAATATTAATATTTACAGTTAGTTGCTAAGTCAAAGTCTCGTGATTAATGTGCTAAGTTTTTAATGCATACCTGTTGAATGAGTCATGTTAGGTCTGTACCTATTCATTAATTTCTTTTCCTAGCGCTAAAACTTAAATATACTGTTTGTTTGGTTTACAGTAAATTAATCTACTCTTTTTCACCTCATGATCACGAGTTGTCTATTTTAACTGATTATATAAAATGAAGGTTTTGATTTTTTGTATAGATCATTCTATTATTCTCTGAGCCTATTCCTAGGGTCGGCTTTCTAGTCTAAGTAAGATGCCGCTGCACTTCGATGTTTTCCGTGCAGCGATCGGACCTCCACCTGTGCGAGCCGTATGACTTTTTGCCGTCATTCGAATAAAAAATAAATGCCCATAGATGCACTGCACGATTGGCGGTACATATAGTTAAGGTTGTCGACTAGGCAAATCTCTCTTCGTGATTTACCGACAGCTGTTTTGAATTTGGCTGTAATACTTAAGTTAAGTTAAAGCCTTAAGTTGATAGATAAGTACAATATGCAGTTAATGGACATACCATCAATTGCATATTGTACTTATCTATCAACTTAAGTCTCCAAATGATGAGGTTAAGTCGTAAAATTTTAAGTTGTTCAGCGGGTTATCCGATAAAATACCAAAGATACAGCTCGCAAAATAAGCAAGCTGAAGGTGCATGAAGTTTACAGAACACTGGAGGACCCATGGACGTTGAAACATATGTGAATAAAACCACGTAATAATACAAAATAACATATAGTAAATACCACGTATCGATAAATAAAAGGAAAAAATCACAAACTCAGATGGATTGACGACTTGAAACTGCTAGTTAAACTGAGTTAGACTGGATGTGGAATGTATTGGAACAGGAGCTATGGTGCATAGTGGGATAGGTCTATGTCCAGTAAAAAAGTACGCGACTGATGGTAAACCTCCTTAGCACTTCTGCTGGCTGATCAGAATATATTATTATAAGAAAAATAAACTGTTAATATAAGATGTCGAGGATCGCGTGTAAAAAAAATAGTCGATGGCGCCGGCGCGACAGCGCACTCGCAACCCACACTCGGCCTTCGCTGTCGCCGCCCCGGGATCATTTACTAGCCTAGATACGATTACAGCCTCTAAGTACCTGCCTTTAAATGTGTATAATTAGCACTCCGTTCTAAACTAGATAAATCTAGATCAAAATGATATGAAGGATTTTGTTAACATTGCATTGATCAAAGTAAACCTTAAAGTAACACTTGAGTTGTTATGAACGATAATTTGTCATTTAACCTTAGGCTATATTTTTTAAATTCGATAACGTATTTTCAGTGGTATGATTCAAAATTATAATTATTATCATTGCACATTAAAATTTTTCTGACAATATACCCAATTTCCATACGAACATGCACTTGATTGATACAGAAAAAAGAAACTACAGCAGAAAGGAATACGATTCCAGAATAGCACATTGTTCTGAATCTCGGTTTATCTGAGGAAAGTTGTTAAGATAGATAGACAGATTTGACAGATACAACTGTTCACAGAGAAATCGAGATTCAGACTTTAATGCCATTCTAGAATACGGCCTTGCTTTCGTATTCCGGAACAACGCTCAGTTGGATCGAATTTTACAACGAAATTAGAACTGTCATCTACACAGGGCTAGCAAGGCGGTGTAGACATATACTATACTTGTTATCCTTTCGAAAAAGTCGTCGCATTCAGTCTTATGACACCTTTTTTTAACGATTTCTTTGATCTAATAGATACCTATCGCGATTTTGTTGATGTCCGTAATGCTGGCCTCTTATACAATCTGTCTTCAGATAAATCGTCATTTATAATTTCGTACCAATCTAGAATAAGGGTCTTAGAAAAGTTTTTATATTAGCACTGGTCAAATCCTATAATCAGAGCTCACTTCACATCATGAAACCCTGCTTGTCTTCTACACTCCTACCATTTGGTGTTGCAAAAGTCCATAGGCCACGGTAACCACTTTCTGTCTGGTGGGCCGTGTGCTTGCTAAGTTGTATAAAAAAAGAGATTCTTATACTATATGAGAATATCTTTTTTTGTCTTGTACCCTCCATATTGTATTGTGTAATTAAAAAAATCAAATTATATAGAAAGTTATAAGACTTACTGTACGGTTAATCCTGTTAATAAAACAATTGTTTGAATATCAATATCATTGTATAATATTACGCGGTGATTAGTTCGTGGAGCTATGTCGCAGTATTTCGGCGACCGCTACTTCCCGTGTTTGATAGTAGAGGCGGAATGAGTATCCTCTATGCTTCCTGAACATTGCGTAATGACCTTCTAAATTATAGAATTATATAATGATGTGTATATCCGGTTAAATATCTTTATGCCATGACGCCAAATTGTATGATTTAAAACAAAAAGAATCAGAACAATTTGCTCTGGCTATACACAAATATAATCCGCAAGGTAATTTCATTCATGAGACAGAACACTTCATAGTAATATCACAGTGGTTGTTCGATCATTATGATATTGGTATTACATGAGAGAATCCATGATTGTTGACTTTGCACAGCTTTTAAATTTTGATTAGGACCTCAGTGATAGATTTATTTAAAATTATAACCTAGCTCTGCATAAACACGCATTAAGTCGATATATATATATAAAAGTTATGCATCTATTAAAGCAATAAACGAAAATAGTTGATAATGATATACAGTTGCTAGCTTATTAGTGATAATACGATACTACACATTGAAATTGCCATGGACTCAACTTCCCTCGGCATCTGCCGGAATATGTACGTGATTAAAATGAAGCATAATTTCTGTGGATAATTTCAATCTGTAGTTTTAGTAGTTATATTACAAGAAATACTGGATGCGTTGTATAAAACGTAGACGTTAACATTCATTTGAAATGTTTATCTCTTAATTTACATAATGGAGTCGCACTCTACACAGACTGCTCGGGGACGAGCCGAACGATGATTCTCGTATAAATTTATGTTAAGAATCTATTTGGTTGCTGTTTTGCAATATCCATATAAACACATGACACGGACTTTACGTTCGGTTCAATATTTTCTGTACCTTTTTGAAGATGTTTTAAAAAATACTGGATGCCAGTTGTGATTTTTAATATAGGTTCTACCTGTAGCAGAATCTATAACCAAATATTTCTGATAAAATGTTAACAGTATTAAAGCAGCCTCCTCCAGCTATGTCCTCACATAATTATGAACGAAAATTAATTAAGAAATTTAAAATAAATTACAAGAGAATCCGTTTATAATGACATGCATCGGAGGGAAGTGACAAACACGTTATTTTTAAAATATCAAGTAAATTATTTTTTTATCCAACCAAAGGGTTTTAACTACTCTATAAAAGTAACAAACTGTTATTCTCAGTTCAAAGTACGATAGGAAGAAAACGCTACAAAACTCGAAGCAAGTCAATATTAACCAGTATATCACTCTTCTTCCCGACAGTAAAAAAACGGGTGTGTGCAATGTTCTACTAAAAATACTGTAGTAACAACTTAAAAATAGTATTTGATCACTTAGGCTGTAATTAAAATTTTTCGTAGACCATATTGTTATTTTATCTGTGACAGTATAATCTCGTAGAGCCGCGTAGCACTGGCGTAGATCCTCTTATAATTACAAATGTGTTCAAAATTAAGAATGAAGTATCCTCATTGCTGCGTGTCTACGTTACTAGCCAACTAATATCATAGTGTATATCTTACATGTGTATACCTAACTATGTTATATAGGAATTCTGCTTGCCTAGAAGCTCTATCCTGTATACTAAATAAAAAATATATTTAGAATGCCTTGAAATTTCAGGCAGCCTTTGTTTATTGAATCCTAAAGCACAATTTTCCGAAGCGAATCACAACACTAAAACCGTCTAGGAATAATTATTAAACCGTTTTTAGTTTATTCTTTCAACGAGTTTCGTATTCATTGGTAATTAGCTTTTATATTCTCATTTATCTCTCAGTTCTAAATAGGTACAGAACAGTTTTAACTCTAGAAAATTTTCAGCTTGTTTCATATTGAGATAGGTTATTGCGAAGAAATCTAAATGCGTCATAGTTTAACAGGTTATCGTCATTGGCTCAAAGTCTGTAGGCTATTAAAATATACGCTAAAGAAATAAATACTTTTGTTAAACGGTTGTGATATTGAATTAAGTTTAAATACATTGTTGAAATATATTAACTAATTCTTGGAATGCTCATAAATATACATAACAGTTCTTACAGTTCACACGTCAGCGTTTGAGCGATGTGTACCTGTAATATAGACTTCTCACGCTTGTAATGTACCCCAATTCGTCTAAATTTGTATTCATAATCTGTTTTGTTTAGTTCGGTACCTTCACATTATTTATAACGAGTAATGGGCAGTCGATAGACTTACTGTTATATTATACAACGTGTAACGTAAATATTACTCTATTTGAGGATAATTTCAAAGAGAGCCGCTCGTGAAAATCGGTCAAAGTAATGAAAAGTAATAAACAATATGGGCTCCCATGACCTCGAGTAGAAGCAGTATATTCGAGTATATTGACTTTACAAGAATATTATAACACCTTTACTTCGGTCCGTTCTATATACCGTATTGGTAAAATTAATGGTAATATTATACCATTATTTTGTTTTCTCTACCTTGAGTTCATTTCCCACCACAGCGCAAAAAAGCTCTCATGTATGTATGTAAGTTCTTTTTGAAATGCGTAAAGAGATACCTATTGTTTTATTAATGTGAACAAATGTGAAACTATTATGATTTAAATTTTGTCGAAGTTTCTTCATGACATTGAAGTCGCAAATTATAGATATGTAATTTTTAAGTACCCATTTCGTCTGCGCTTCTCCCGAAGGGAAAAGGTTCGCTGATCAAGATCTCCAAGTACTGATATAAGACTGGTATCATTCCTATATCAAATATTCTCTCCGTGTATATTGGGTGTATCTCATCTTGTGACCAAAGAATATTCTTCAAGCAGCTTTCACTCGACTGTAGAAATAACAGCATAATTTAACGCTATATAACTATTAAAAAAGATAGTAAATATGTCAAATAATAAAAAAGAATACGGAGTTCCACAATTCTAAGGCAGATTCTTTGTCACATTACTCTTCTGGCAGAGTGCCGAGTGAATATTATTTATCCAAGGGAAGCCTTTTATCATTTTTGTTAGCCTACAAATGCATCCTTGCAGAACGACTTCAGGCACAGTTCCAAATCGGACGTCAGTACAAAACAGTATCCTATTTTTTGCTTTTTATGTTTTCAATTTTATTAAGAATAATAATGCGAAAAATAGGAAAGTTTTTATGTTACAGTATCTACTGAGTAACCATATTAGTACTATTTAGATACCTAAGTATTGGTGTACTTTAAAGAGATATATCTTCTAATGACATAACATAACATAAACTCACGACTATATCCCCGAAGGGGTAGGCAGAGGTGCTAGCATCCACATTTCGCCAGTTTTTGTTTCGGTCCCAATGTAATAGGTGGCGAGCGTATTGCCATCAATCGGGCACTTATACACTGCGATAAATACACACATAACTTCAAAAAGTCATTGGTGTGTGCCATGGTAAAACCTGGGTTCGAACCCGAGACCTCGTCCACCGCCACCATACCACTAGGCTACCGCGGTCTGCCTCTTCTAATGGTTTTGAACAATTTTACACCTGTCATAAGTAATATTGTCATTATATGGAATAAGGGGTATGAAATATAAGGTATTGACAAAAGTTAAAAAAGATGCGCTGCTAGATATGAGAGTTTGATCCCACGTAACCAATTATATATGAAACCACGTTTTTTGAGACAATGGAGTCTGTAATGAAAAGAATAACAATAAATGTATGAAAAGATTAATCGAGGTAAGTGAGGTGTGAGATATACCTTAAGTGAGAATAAGGTTTTAGGAAAAATCATTGTGATACGGCTAGGATTTGGCATGCACCTTCACGAGTGAAGTGATATCAATATATTGAGCAAATTGAAGTGGAAATCAATCATATTAGATGGGTGGTTGATGCGAAACGAGTTATTAATGCTATTTCCTTCACAGTTAGTTCAAAACATATATTATATTCGTCGGAACAGTGTGTTCAGCCATTTGTGTTGTACAAAAAGTATGTGGAACTAGCTTCGTGCCATTCACCTCCACTCTACCTTAGGAAGGATAATAAGGATGACTCAATCAGTTCATCCAAAAGTTTTCATTTAAAATTCATAGATTTAAATTTCTTTGATTTTATATTCTATCTTATTTTACGTTTTCCAAATGTAAAACCATGTGAATTTATATTTAACTTGTCTTTATTATTACGTGCAATACTATATTCATAAGTGAATTTATTGGTAGTTACTTAACTGTATAATAAAGCAATAATAATTTACATAGTGACAGTTGAGATAAAAAGTTTAATTAAATAATCTATGGGACTGAGGGCCGGGTACACTAGCGCCATGAGAAGAACTTACGGTGCCCAGTCACGATATTATAGACGAAACGATGAATTTACAATCTTATTTCAAACATCTTAAAGTTTAAAACTCGAATTCATATGGCACATCTACTAGTACACCTATCGTAGCTAAGATGTTAGCAACAGGCGGTTGAATGTACACTCGCGTTCCACTCCTGAGCAACCACGAGCTATACAAATTAGGACGACCATAATGTTTGGTGTTAAAACGTTTGATAAGTTTACAGATTTGTGCAAATATTAACCTATAATATTGATCATGTCTGTGCGAGCTCGGATGCTAAAAAGTTGCTTGACTTCTTCGATGGTTAAATAGTTATTATTATCAATTCATTTCCTTGTACTTATACTTGCTAGTATTATACCGTATTATTTTAATATAATTTAAAATTTAAGATTATTTGGCCGCGCAGTAGTGATGAGCTTAGTGTATAATCTTTGACTAATTTACTCCATTAACGATATTATTTTCATAAAACTTGAAATCAATGATTGTATTGGGTAAACGATTTTATTTAGCTTTGGTTACTTGTCGGTGGGTACTAACTGGTAACTACTTTTCAGATAGGAAGTGTTATCATTAGTTAGAACTAGTTTTATTACTAGAATTAACTAAATATATTGAATTTATTATATTATATACTCTATAAGTCGTTAATTGGTAGTGCTTGTGCGGCTAAGCACGTAATTAATTTCCTTACGATTTCATTGTCTATTTTTTTAACCTTTAATTCAAGCGTCACAAGTTACAACTTTTGTTGATAAAAGGGTTTACTTTAAAAATATCAAGCAGGTCTACCTTGTTATAGGGTATCTTAATATTTAACATAACTCTTCATCAAAATCATCATCATCATCATCATCTTTGCGTCAATCCCGGTCGCATCCGAAGCCGTTATCTGGAGTCTGCCTTTTCCAGTGGTTGTGCGTCGCGTTTGAACTTAGTTATTTTTCGTGAAGCGACTGCCACCTGTCCTCCACAACCTTATTGGCTTCGATGTTCTGTTTGGCTTCATGCTTGTCTGCCACTTAAGAAATATTTTCTTATTAGGTAAAAACGATTTTTCACGATTATATATTTGTGTAGGTGGATTTCCTAAATAATTGTAGAATGCATATCTGGCTTCTAAAATTTGTTACTAACTATATCATTCTATCAATCAATGATAATAACATCCACTAGATTGTTATCTTGTGTTAATTAGGGTTGAAGTGATTTGACATAAATGCATGAAGTACATGTATCTACAAAGTAGTTGCGGTGATACATACGTACTGACGGGTTATTGTGTAGAAAAGCAATTAACATTGACTTCAAGTAAGCCACGTGTTCATGCAAATGCGGTATAGAACAAAGAGCCGTAAAATAACGCATACAATAATAATTATGAATGCTTTTTGATCTTATTATGGACGAACATGGTTCAAACTCGTATAGTACTTTGTCATAAATTGCCGTTTCATGAGATAACATTAATTAGTTTTTTAGCATCAAGTACAACTGGTAGTTCCGGTCTGTAATCTTTGTATTGTGACAAACTGTTGTATGCGTGCAATGTTGAATGAATCATTGTGTAAATTACATTCTTTCTTTCAAGAGATGATCGTTGTTTTCATTGAAGTATGAATGATTACATAAATGTGTTGTAATTTTTATACGCTTTATGACAACATAAATCGTAGCTATATCTTATTATTTTATAAACGTAATACCTATAATTATTTATCAATAGTGATTAAACTGTACTTAATTTAATTGCATTTTGCACCCGCTCTCGACTTGAAACATAGGTAGGAACTCAAAGCTGAAAATTATAAATTAGAAAAGTATAATAGCACTCTTTAACGGAGTAAAATGTAAAACTGAATTGTACCTCAATTTCCTTACATAAGCTTATAAAAACCGAGGAGACAATCAAACATATTATCACGATTTATGAATTTTTCATTTAAGTTTGTTTGTACATAATATGAGGAGAAATAATCCTACTATTATTCCATAATACAAAATGTCGATTACATATTTCAGAGTAAAAAATACTTAAATACGATTACAGCGACGATGGCCGAAAATAAAAACCATAATAAAAATAATAAAACAATCTCACACTCAGTTCTTATTACTTGACCTCACTTAATGGATTTCTTCATTCTCCAGTTGCTATATTGACCATAAAAGATAAAAAATAAACAAAACTTGGTATCAATAAAATGCCAAATTGGTGTATTAAATTTGTAAAAAACTGACAAATACAGAGGCAATAAGGAAAAATAAATACTACGAGTAATGGTCGTAATTATGGTCTCAGGGTGACCTTATTGGTTTTTGAGTTCATAAGTAAATATTGTCAACGATCTAAATACTTATCAGTATCTAATGAAAATAAAAAATGTTCATGAACTTACATTAAATAGATATTAATTTCAGATTTTATGTGCAATACTCTTAAAGAATTTTGATTAGGTAAATACAATACGCATCGTGGTTGCCCCTAGTTTATCAATAAATAATATAAAAACGTAATAAACCTATGAGTAAAAGAGAGGAAACTAGAAGTTGAAAAGACAGATAGAGGCATACCTTAAATCCCCAAAGAAGTTATCTATTTGGACTCTCGGACCATAGTGTGATGAGATGAGGAAAGAGAAGGGAGAGACTGTATGCTCATGATCATGATGCACTTTCTGCCAATAAACACGCATAAACTACCTTAATCCTTTTTTTAATTCAAGTATATCTTCAATCACAATTTACTGTGGAATCGAACTTTGAGACTTTGGGATATTCAATAGCATTCAGGTCATTAGCCGATCTGAGGGAAGCACCCAATTATTCATTTGCCGATTTGCGATCTCTGCTCTGTTAACTCGTCATATCGCTCTATGGGTCATCAGTCTATTGTCATTTCAACTGGTTCTGCGTAGCGAATAAAAGCAGTGGCAATGATCCACGGGCGAGGCAAAGGGCAAAAGGCCTAAGGTTACAGGGTTGGGTCTGAAACTATACATTTCCTGTGTATATAAACACCTCAACAAAGTCTAGGGAACAAGATGACCCCAATTTTTTTTTTCGTATAAATCTTGTTTTGCAAATAACTGGCAGCAAATAAATAAAAATAGAATAAAGTAGATTATAGAGTTGTTCGAAATTTAAAAATAAATTTAAATAAGTAATGATTTTCGAATATGGAGGGAAAACTTTTAAGTGTTTTATTCTCTGAGGCAAAATAAAAAATATTTTCTTTGATTGTAAATAACGTTTATTATCAATAATACGTCTTTTACGTATGGTTTGTGCATTTTTGTGACTGTAGTCATCATGTCACGTCGTCATTTAAGTCGCGAAGAGATGTTAAGAGCTGTTGGTATGCTGCAAGCTGGACGAACTCAACGCGACGTAGCGGATGCTGTCAACACCCAACCAAGCGTAATTTGCAGATTATGGGCACGCTACAGGTCTACAGGGGATGTTGCCGAACGTCACAGGGGACGAAATAGGGTTACTACCCCGCGACAAGATCGTTTCTTGCAAAATTCCGCAAGGCGGCAACCCACGATTACTGCTCGTCAGTTGGTCGCAAGCCTCCAGTCTCAGCATCAAGTGGCTATTAGCGATCAAACTGTCAGGAGAAGACTACACGAAGCCAATCTTCATGCTCGCAGACCGCTTAGGGTTCCAGCTCTTCGACGTGGAAATCGAGGTCGTCGCTTATTATGGGCTAACGCACATTTACAGTGGACCGACCATCAATGGGCACGGGTTCTATTTTCCGACGAATCTCGCTTCGGTTTTCATCCTGATTCGAGAAGAGTGCGTATATGGCGAGTTCCTGGACGTGGGAGTCGTCTCCAGAATCCGCAAGAAGTTCATCCTTACCAAGGTGGAACAATCATGGTATGGGCTGGAATTCGCCTTGGTGGAAGGACCGACCTCGTTTGGATACGGGGCAATTTGAATGCAAACCAATACATTAAGGAGGTTATACACCCCATGGTAATCCCTCATCGACAGCAGTTCGGTCAAGATTTTATGTTCATGCAAGATAATGCACGGTCACACACCGCGAGGGTAGTGGTCAATGCGTTAAGCGAGCACAATATTACGACGTTGGAATGGCCTGCTCAGTCTGCCGACCTCAATCCCATAGAGCATGCCTGGGATTTGCTTGGGAGAAGAGCTTTCAGTGATTCTTTGGAAAATCTGAACACTGAAGAACAACTTTTTTTACACCTTCGCAGTGTATGGAGCCATATTCCACAGACGATGATTGACAATCTCATACTAAGTATGCCACGCCGTTGTCGAGCTGTTGCTAATGCTTTAGGAGGTCCTACAGATTATTAAAAACGTTTAAAGTACGGTTAATTACTGTATTTCTTACTACCTCGTTATTTTTGTGCCTAATCATAGAAGGTTGTAATACTCAATATTGGCACTATTCAATTCTTTCTTAAAATTTTTTTTTTTTGATATGAGAATGTTTTTATTAAAATTAAAATTAAAAACGGTATAAAAATACCCTTCTATTGATATAAAACACTCACTATTACAAGAAAGGGTTTTTAAATAAAAACTAGAAATGTCCTTGTTCCCTAGACTTTGTTGATGTGTGTAGTTTCAGACCCAACCCTGTAGGTGTATAGTTTTCTGAAACTATACACCCACAGGTTGTTAGTAACATTAGTTACTAATCTGGAAAAAAATAAAATATATTTTGTAACTTCAAAAAAATATTTTGTAACTTCAACACAATATTTTGTCACTTCAACAAAATAATAAGGTTTAGTCATGTATTAAAAGGTACCTAAAATATATTTCAAGAATATACAATACTGTTCAGTGGTGAGAATGTATTAAATAACTTGACAATACAGAAAGAACACCGGCCAATTTTCCATAGGCGCTGGACTTGACCGTCATATTCCGTACAGGAACAAACTATAGTTAGATTAGTTTATTTTCATGTAGTAAACACCATCGTAAGTGAAAAAATTGTCTAAGAGGCCAAGATACTTTTATTTCATTACTAAAAATATTTTGATGATAGAATTAAAATAAGACGATACAAAGATAGATTAACTTCAGTTTTTTAGAGATCTTCTAGTTTATATTTACGTTATAAACAAAACAACGTGGTGAGGTAAAATAATAGATAGTATAATGAGAAAAACATTTTATTCGTACAGGTACAATAAAGACGTATTTTGGTATTACGTAAATATATACTTGCTATTATTGATGAATTCCACTCGCAGATCATTGAAATCACTCTTGTTCCCAACTCAAAGACATGATGGTGGTGAATTGCGAATATTGCAATTAACACAAAGCAATCGTAGGACTGCTTGTGTCGTCGGCATTGTGATTCCTCAAAATAGAACGATAAGAAAAATACAAGTCCAAATCACAAGCAAAATCGGTGTCCAAAAAACAAAAGCACAGAATAATCGTATTGAACGGTAGGAGGTATCGACAATTCATATAACAAAGCAAGCTAAAATCGAAAATAAATAAAAAACACACAATTTGAAGTAAACTGGAATTAGCTGAACAGTGCCTGTCAACTACTGTCAACATAGCCAAAGTGTCAATAGTAGCACCACTCCGTAAATGACGTTCCATTTTACGAATTAGTGTTAAACTCTTATAACTACATAATAATTATTTTATGAAAATAATAATTTGATATAACTAGCTATGATTCATTTGTTGTTTGTTTCACATAATTCATAAATCAAATACCAACAAATAACGAAAAAAACTTCGAGTAATAATCATAAATAATAAATAGATTTTTCATTCATTTTATCAGTGACTTGAAACGTCACTAGGTGCGTTCTGAAGCTGTATCAACTTGATAATTTGCAAATAAATGTAATAAAAGTAACACTATTTTTTAACTATTATATTTTTTCCTGGCTTTTTAATGAGATATTAATTGCTGTTTTTATAACCCGGAAAAATGACGGATTTTCTTATAAATATGGTATATCTGTACCTGCTCAGGTCCATTTTAGCCGATGTTCTTTCTATCATACTTTGTTGATGACAAAGCTTTTATTTTAGGAGTCACATATATCAAACCTCATAAGCATACACGTCATGTATTCATGACAGCTATGACCTTAATTGTAATTACTTACTATCAACGATCGTAAAGTGTTATGTTGAATATTATGTAGAATTTAATCAACATTAGTTGGTCTTTATGTCAATTGTTTGTTTGTAAAATATTGTACGTATAAATTTATTTGCCATTGTCACTGACTGATGACATATATTAAGAGTTGTGTATGTTATCTAAGGGAACTACAGAAAGGAATGGTTGTGGGTGGCCTTGGCGTTGTTGTTATGTTATGGAATATACAAATATGAATTGCAAAGGAAAAAATATCAATATTAATATTAAGAGGCAATTTTTTGTTAGTTTGTTTGATGCAGCTTCACGCAACCTACTATTCAAGTAAGCAGAGTAGTAAACAGAAATGTCAATAAATCCGACATATTCCCATGCATTACGGGTATATATGGCTTCAAAGGGTGCAATGGGGGTTCAATTTATGTGATGGGTGAAGCCAGAGAGGTTTAATAATGTATTTGATTATTGCTTAATGGATAGTTCTTATGCAATTTTTGCCATAGGGCCAGTGGGGATGAACGGGGTATGCTGGTTTTCAAGCAGAGGAAGTTCATTGGTTAAAGAGTCGACCTTATGGTCGAGAGGTATCGGGTTCTATTCCATGCCATTACACTACCGACGTGAACCCACTCCAAACACTAGCCATTAAGCTTAACGGGTGGGGTATGGAATATTAATAATTTCGGTTGCTTATATTCTTCTTAAAACATAGTCTTGGAAATGTACTGATCAGCGTGAGAACTTAAAGTGCGCGATGCAGAACCATTAGTCATGTAGTTAGCTTGACTTCGCCAGATGACGTTGAATATGTCACATATCACATCACTGCATCAATTATACCTTGAGGTATAAATAATGCGTTTAATGTTTATAAATTCAAACTAAAAAGAATCTGTGGAAGGATATTTGGAATTTGGAATATGTGGATTTGAAATAATTACGATCTAAAATGATTATACTACTTGAGATTTTTGTACAAATACTATTTTTAAAAACTAAGTGCATTCTTGTGGTTTGTGTAGGTACATGTATAAATAGTGGTTTTATGGCCAACGAGAAGTTCTCACAGACATCCTTTAGTTAGATGGACAGATGTATTATAGTGTTGAACATGACAGATCAAGGTCTACCTAATCATAATAATCGGTAAAATCAGGATATAGAATATTTATTTATTATTTATAGATATGATCCACACGGAAAGAGTGTAATACAGGTCAGCAGGGCTTCACTTATTTTGACAGGGTCTGTTGAAATCGTAGACGATCACGTGATTCCTTCACCCTTTTCTAAGAACGTTTATTGAAATTATAATTTATATATGTCACCATTACTTATTCAGGCATCGCTTACATGTCTCAATTAGACGAATGTTATACACTCAATTTTCTTTCAATGACTTAAATAATCGAAAATTATCTATTACAAACATTGTTCCTTATATTTTGCATTTGAAAATAATAGATGTTCGCATGAAAACCGGGACCAATGGCTTAATGTACTCTCCGAGGTACGACCAGTTCAGTGCAATAGGCCATATTCATGCATACAAAAATTTACGGGCAATGAAGCCGTGCCTCCTTGGTAGCAGTAGCATTCACTAACATAGGTTGTCAGTACTCTAAAGTTATTCTTTTATTCATTTGTAGAACGGCTTCGTGGAGTGCCGGAGTGGCGAAGAAAAGTGTGGGCAGATGGACGATTGCGCGGTAGTGATGCCGAGGGAAGGCTGCTGCGCTAAATGCAAGGGATGCTGGTACAACGGGACTGAACATGCATCTCATACGGAGTGGAACGAAGAAAACAAAGTTATGAGATGTGAAGCTGGTATCATCACCATCACTAAGCCTGAGTGCTATTTGCCCTGCGATAGACCGAAGCATCAGCGACATATACATAATAATTGTCCTGTTTGTGATGGTAAGTTTTGAATGTAAATATTAGCATTATTTTCGTGTGATTTATCAAAATAGATTTTCCTATAACTTTTTTCACTATCGCTTTATTGTACTTATGTGGACTGTAGGGGACTTCTTCTGTACCTTGGCTGCAGAAAAGCAATTTGAATGTTGGGGTCAGTATACCTAAAAAGTAAATTGCGATAGAACCCGTCAAAAATAGTTAGGTATGTTTTCGAGATTATTTGTAAATAAAGTTCAATAGCTCAAGTTTACTTCAATAGAGGATTCCGTGAATTTTGTAGGGGAATATAAAATGGAATGGTTATTTATACTTAAGGTTGTAACGTTATTAGTTTGGTGGTAATGAATTCACAATACTTATTAAAACTTATTAATACTTATTAGCGCTAAATACAGTGCCGAAAATATTTATTGTTACATACTTCCTAATTTTTATATAAGGTAAGATAGTTAATCTTCAAATTCGTTCCAAATAAATGTATTGGTTCAAAATGACTTAACAAATAGTTAAAAGAATAGAAACTAAAACAATTTTATACGCTATCTTTTCCCACCACCATTTACGAGTATCCACTCACATAATTGAAGAGCGGGTCGGGTCTGCGCTGGCGCAGCCGTGTCTCGGAGTGCGCCCACCCAGACGTACGTGTAGCAAAAAACAACATAATCCCATACAAAAACAAACACAAGACGAGACGCGAACTTAATAAAACCATAACGGCAACCAATTTACCTGTGCTTCCAAACATTAACAAGTTTATTAAATTCCATAACAAATAATAGTAATTTACAACATGACGACTCGATTCATCGTTTGAATATCGCCGACGCATTCCAAATTATAGTTTTATTGCCTATGTTTATATTTTATTAATTACTCACCAGTCGCTAAGCGGGGAGATCAAGGGATCATAGGACGTTGCACTGTGCCTCGAAATTAGAAAAGTTAATAAGGTGTTGATCCATCTATGAATTGAGGCAACTGATTGATCTTTCGTTTTTTGTACTTTGTCGTAGTACTCGCCCACACACCGCACTATGTCAACGGCAAACGTAACACGCAACGTGACATAGCAACGTCGTGGTAGACAATGGGCCACTCGCCATAAATCCAATCCCAAGTCTTGTTCCATACCGAGGCAAAGATGACTATTACAATAACAGAATAATTTAGTCATCCAATGAATGTAATTTAATATATCACGTATTGAAGGTTACATGCCAGAAAAAAACTTGTTATACAATTATTAGCTATTCAATAAACCGCCTGTAAAAGGCATGCGATGTTGTAAGTACATAAAGGTGGCGCCAAAGAGTAATTACTGTGGACGTACATTCTAAATAAACAATAAAAGCGTTGAAATCTTCGAGAGATAAAATTGACGAAGCGCGAACTTGAATTACAGAGGGTCAATTGTTGAAAATTTTAGTGGTCATGAAGATGGATTATATGATTTTTGAAATACACGATGGAAATTGAGAGATCAAGAAGTTTTTTTTATTATTTTCTGCAAATCGGACCACCCTGGGTGGCGTTTTGCGATAGCCACTTCCTCCATCGGATGCTTACCTACTCTATAACTAGAGACAAAGAATTGACGACGAAATAAGGTCTTATTATAATCGGCGGGGGTTCGTTAAAATTATATTTGTGGTGGTCTGGGAGTCTCCCACGGCGTTGCGTCTCTATTATTGTCCATAAATCAAAAAGTTAACAACCTACTTAAAAGGTTGGGGCGGGTAGGTTTTTGTGCGGTGGTCAAAGCGCCGCCGCCTCGGCTGCGGGGCCCCGACGTGTGCCCTCTGTTTGTTTGTTTTACGATCCCAACAGTGCATTAATTTTTTTCTTTCAACTTGTTAATTCTTCACGATTCTTGCCTTATCAACATGGGAACTCTTTTTCCGAAGTCGATGGAAAAGTATTTATTAATGTAATTGCTACATTAGTGCACTTTGCTGTGTTTAATTACCATGTGAAACATTAATGCTTGATGGTAAGGTCTAAAAAGACCTTTATACCAATGACTTTTTTGATCTGGTACATGTTGTTACGACACGAGGTCGTCCATAGACACTTTACTGGCAGTTCAGGTTAAGTTTATCCGTCTAATTTATTATGTCTTTTATTGCTAGATGAATAATCTGTGCTATTGTTCTGCAGTACTTCAGTAATATTAGTAAGTCTGCGTGAATAATTAAAATAACGGAATTTATAATTCACCATATAAGAGTGTCGGTAACGTAGTGGTTAAGGTTTCGGCCCTACAATCGAGAGGTCCTGCTTTCGAATCTTGGCGATAACTCTACCGTTATGAATATGAACTCACTGCTTACACAAGCTGTTGCTTAGTTGAAGGGGTTAGAGGGAATATTAATAAAAAAAAATATAATATATATAAAAAAACGAGTTAAGTTTCTACAGTACCTACTTGTTCCTATAGAATCCTTGTGCGGTGCTGTTGTGCGAATCAGACTTCCACTTGTCGAGTTTGAAAACATTTACTGCTCTCTCCTCTACTATAAATGTTAACAACCTTCACAATATGCATTGTGAAGGTTGTTAACATTTATAGTTATATATACAATTGTCACCATTATAGTGCAGGAGAAATATATGAAGAGCTTAAATGAATTTCTACAGAACCTGGCTTATCTAAATTCATGTAATGTTTCAACATGAACGTGTATTATCAGGCATCCTTGTGACAGCGATCTGAGAAATTGAAATAATTAACTGTGATGTACTAGCGAGGCACGTTGTGAATTTGTAAACTTAAATATACATATTATGATGCTTTTAAAACTTTTATATATGTAACATTTTATTTTGGTTAAGTGTGAGTGCATATCTGTTTAACATTTACATCATCACTTCGTAAAACTAACACACTGTTTGGGTTTTGAAAAACTACTTTATCTTGCATTTAAAGCTAAATGTCGGATCCATTCATAACGTCGCCCATACTATGTCCATTGTTTCCTTCGTTAGTTTTCATCCCCGGAGGCCGGCGATGAAAGCTAACTATTTATGCTATATATTTATTATGGATATCTCAAAATCTATAAAATTAACAGACAATCTTTTAAATCAATTTTAAAGGAGAATGACGTTACTCTTACTTTAAAGATATACTTGCCACATATTTAAAATATTGTTAGAATGCAGTTTACAAGAATTTCGGAGCTTAGTTTTTACGCATACCTAAGTATTTGGTTCAAGATGTGTAGTGACATAATGTAAGATTAGATACTGGCTATATGCGTCCTAACAAATCCATGTGGATTCAATACTAATTTATTTCCAAATAAAATAGAAATACCACGTTTCTCAATGGTGCACCATCAGCTATCGTACAAGTTCTTATTTAAAGCTAAACACTATCTTCGAGTAATTAACTTCTTTATTACTAAGTACCTACCATTGCAAGTAGGATAGTTATATAATTACTATAAACCTTCGTGATACAACCAAACTGATTCAAGAGCCTCTGTTAGGATACTTCAGTATGACAAAGCACTCATACAAACGGCGCGCACCGACGATGAATACTTAATTGTTTGTCTACAAAAGGACAGCCTACTTTGTGTAGTCGTCTCTAGTTTTACGACAGACACTTAACCGTTTTCATTGTCACAATTATGCGCTAGTAGTCCGGCGGTCCCGCGAATGACGAGCAGCAAATTGAATGTCAGTGACTACTGAATCAAACCCATTATATTTTAACATACTCAGAAAACAAATACAAATATTGTATACCAAAGATTCACACTTTATCATTTTAAGTGACCAACGTCGTTGTTAATGGTGTATGGATCGAACGCTACTCTCTAGCTAGGATGACATATTCTCTTCCCATTGAAGTGCCCAACTGGTTTCTTTACATTCTGATCGTATATTCTACAGCCGTGTTATTGTATTCCACTCACAAATAAATGAATAGTAAATATGGCATCACGTTCTATTATGACAAAGATTACGACACTGAGTAAAGTATAACCCTCGTACTCCGTCGTCGTGCTACGAAATACCAGTCTTAAATGTATTCAAGAATGATAAGATTAGTGTTGTAATTAATGAAGTATGGTTGGGGTTGTACTTTATAACAAAGGAATAATGCGGTTTGGGTACAGGTGGCGAAGGCTGTTGCGCAGTGGTGGCCCATGGTGGGCTTGCGCCCGCGCCGTGTGCGGCCGTCCGCGCTACGTCATTCATTAGTCTCTGATTGATTCATCGTCTACCCGCACTAATTTATGGAGTTTGCGCTTTGCCGCAGTTACTGGTCGCCGCCAGAGGCCTCAATCCCATTTAGCGAACAATGGCTCTGGTTTTTGTTTTATGCTTTTACTAAAGTCTACATAGTGTGGTCCCCTAAACGGTGTAGTTTTTGTATTCACAATCATTTATTTGTTTGGTGGAATTCTGGGTATTTCACATTATCATAAATGAATTACAAGAAATACGTGTATAAAATAAATAATGCTATACAGTTGAACTTGACTAGCAAAGTAATGAAAAGATCTTAATACCAAGGCGTTGATCTGATTAAGTGATTTTATAAGTAAATAAATATTGTAGGACTCATAGTAAGCTTACTTTAATTAGCTTGTGTTATGGATTCTAGTATGCGGATAAATAGGTACACTTAGATACATGTTTATTTTAACGCACAATTATATATTAGATACACCCAGCCCAATGCAAGTATTCATATTCATGTACAAAAATATTTACGCGAACGGAAATCGAATAGCTCACTGCATAGTAGTTGCGTTCACTACCCCTACGCCACAGAGGCTTCGCAGCTAATCAAAAGCGATCTGATGCTGACAGTACTTTAAAGGTACCTGAAGCAAAATTACATAATTATTTTGCGGCTTTAGCTCTTAAAACCCGAGTTACCTGTATCTTAATAAGGTCTTCCTATTTAGTCACTTATGTTCTTGACCTGATTAGTCATTATCATCATAATTTCTGCCATAGGACGTCTAATGCTGAACATAAGCCTCCCTCATCGACCTTCACTCCGACCGGTACCGGCAACGGGTGCTTCACTATCACTATCATCACTACACATAGTATAAAATAAAGTCGCGTTTTCTGTCCCTATTTTTCTTGTCCCTTTGTATGCTTAAATCTTTAGAACTACGCAACGGATTTTGATGCGGTTTATTTCAATAGATAGAATGGTTAAAGAGGAAGGTTTATATGCATATAACATCATGCTACGACTAACAGGTGCAGAGCAGGAATGAGAAATGTTGCAAAAACGGGGTGACGCAGACGAAGTCGTGCGGGTCAGCTAGTATAATATAAAAATAAAACACAACAATGACCTACAATTACATCAGTGCTACATAAATGAAATCTTCTAAACCACCCAAGACCACAACGGATTTAATGCGATCTTTAACTAAATTTCAATCTTTTAAAATAAAATTAGTCTTATAGTCAAAATAGTCTGGAAGAAACATAACTGAATTTTTTTTTAATTCTGGGATAAGATCAGGAACTGTCTCAGATTTATCCGAGAGGATTCCGGTCAGGTTTCCGTCCGGAAAGCCGATTTGGTTATAGTCTTACACAGTACAGTAAAAATGTATTTCAAATACTATAAAATAAAGCCATAATTTATTTAAATTTCAGAATGCATAATCAACGGCCAGAGAGTCTGGGAGGGGCGCGATGTGGAAATCCCTGAAGAACCCTGCTTATCGTGTCGTTGCGTGCATGGAGTGCTGTCTTGTGCAAAGCGCGCATGTCCTGTGTTACCGTGTACTCGCGAGAGTCAGTATACCCCACCTGGAGACTGCTGTCCTAAGTGTATACATGCCATATCAGATAAATTGTTACCTGGTAAGTTATCTGATGGTTTCAAGATTAATCATTTGAATAATTTCAACTAAGCTATTTCATATAAGCTATTTCAAACTTAAAATTCCTAATTATGAGTTATAACTGCGATAATTATATGGCAATATACTTATGTTTTCAAATATACTTTAAATCTCAACAACTTGTAGGTACTTACTAATGTCACTCTTAAGGAAACTAGTTAGAAAACAATAAGAATAAAATAGGTAAATGGCAAATAAGGGAGCCAAGTATATAAAAACTTAGGTATAATAGGCAATATAGATAGACTGACATAAAATTTAACATAAAACTGATACCATTTTTTCCGTGCGTGAAATGCCCACGGATACCAATCTCACCGGAGTCGGTGAACAGGTTATGTCGAACTTGAACCGATTAAATCGCACGCCATCTTTGGGTCCTTCGCACTCCGGCAGACCCAAAAGTGATACTGAAGAAAGAATCACACTACCTCATTATCTCATTGGAAGCGAAAAAAAGGTGATATACTAGTAATACCTACGCAGACGATATCACTGCGAATGAAAACTCGAAGTTAAACTCATTTGCCTAGCGTGGAAACAGTAGGCCACAGCCTCCCAACATTAGCAGCGGCCAATATCCAGCAGTGGACAGCGATAAGCTAATTGATTGAATTATCTGTGCTAGGAAAAATATTGATACTGATATCTGTGCTAATAATAATATTGAACATAATAGGTACATTATGTATGGAATGTTTGTTTTAACTAATGAAGGTTGTTTTATTAATTTTACGATATGATCTGTTTCAGGCACTATACTGGCGAAACCCTGTGTCATTGGCAAAGAATACCATGCACATGCGAGTCCGTTCCGAGTGGATCCTTGTACGGACTGTACTTGTATGAACGGCACAGCAGTGTGTACACGTCATACCTGTCCAGTACTGACCTGTGGGGCTAGGGCGCTTCCTCCACAACCAGGGAAGTGCTGCCCGGAATGCCCTCAGGTTGAGGAGGCTAAAGCTGCTTGTGTTATAGCCGGAAAAGTCTACCAAGTAAGTGAAATATAACAGATAAATATATTACGGTATTTACTCGATATATATGTAGAAATGAATGGCATTCATTAGTACTACGTATTTAAAGCTGTTCTCTACGTAGAACTATGTTTTATGTAATCCATAGATAATGTTCTGTTGAGGTCTTTCTTGAATCTAAGTGAACTATATTGTCAATAATTTTTGTTTTTAAAATACCTACAGGATACATGACTGCAGTAGTTATCTTAAAAATTGTGATTTTGTGGCTCTATTCAGAGTTCTAAACTAATTATACATCTATTGTTTACAGGATGGAGAAACCTGGCAACTGGACGCTTGCAAATCTTGCGAATGTCATGGTGGCGAACCACGGTGTGCTATGGAGCGATGTCCGGTAATCACCTGCCCTCCCGACCAAACCTTAAGGCTGCTACCTGGACAGTGCTGTCAAAAATGTGTAGACATTGATGGAATTTGTACGGTGTTTGGGGATCCCCACTATAAAACTTTCGACGGAAAGTTTTATAGTTTCCAGGGTTCCTGTAAATATCAACTGGCTTCAGATTGCGCTAACGGTAGTTTCTCGATAAGAATATCAAACGATGCGAGAAACACTTCGCATTCATCTTGGACACGGACTGCAACCCTACGCATAGGATCTACAAAAATCAATATGGGTAAAAAAATGCGAATAAAAGTTAACGGACACAGAGTGTCATTGCCACATAAAATGGACGGAATAGCAGAAATAGTACGTAGTAACGGTTCTGTTCTTTTAAAAGCTGATATTGGTATACAAATGCTTTGGGATGGTGATGGATTTTTGGAAGTGACTGTTTCAAGTGTGTATAAAGGAAAGCTGTGCGGGTTGTGTGGTAATTTTAACTCTGTAGCCAGAGACGATATGATAACTCGTGATGGCAGGCTACTGAACGATACATGGAGGTTTGGATCTTCGTGGCGAGTAGGTGGCACGAAGGCATGCACGAGGCGACAGAGACGGATAGGTATGAATGTTCCAACTCGACGGAAGAAAGTTATGATAGCTCGACGGTTATGTCAAGGGTTTGTGGAGATAGAAGGTTTCACCGATTGCAGGAGTAAAGTGAATCCTCACAATTACCGAGAAGCTTGCGACGTAGATGCACGAAGTTGTTCAGGTACACGATGCCATTGCGCGGCCTATCGAGCATACGCACGGGAATGCTCACGATTTGGTGCTGAGCCTCGAAACTGGGCTAGAGCAGCATGGTGTGAAGGTCCTCCACCACAGTGGTTGGTTAAGGCTCATCGTAAAGGTTTCGGCCGTTCAGCGAATGCAAAGGATAGGAGCTTGTTGAACCCTGGCGTGATTCCAAAACTGAACAATAGTCGCTCTCGACCTCCGCCACCTATACTCCATGTGTAAAATGATGGTGTCAATGCTTCTACTAGTCAAAAGCCAGTATGGCGACGAGAGGTAAATATTTTTTATTAAAAGGTTCAATTGACTGCTTGGGCGCAACAAACAAATATATACCTACCTGTACCTATTGGTTATTTAACAAGACACTAAATGGTTTATTAACCCGGTGATATGAACACTTGCAATACTAGATGTGTCACTTGCGTGTTGCTTCTTGTAGAGGGCGGTTGAAGTTATAATATATTCATAAATAATAGTGTTGTATATAGTCCTGTATATTGTGTGGTTTTTCCAAGCGTCTACAATATGGGGTTCTTCAAGAAGGGCATTAGAAGGTGTCTACAGGGTCAGCAGCGTGAGTGTGACTTCTCTAGTATTGCAAACGTCCATAGGCCACGGTGACCACTTTCCATCAGGTGGGCCATGGGTTTGTCTGCCACCTAAGTTGTATAAAAAAAATTAAATAGCAAAGGTCTTGCATTAAGTAACGTATATTAGGAAATAACTATTTCTTTTGTTATGTTTCAGAGTATTATGAATATTTCGCAACTGGATTGTACGTGGGTTGCGTCTGAAAGACACAGCCAGCTTTAAAGGAATGAAGATCTATCTACTTAAACAGTATTCATAAAACTATTTGTAGTTAGGTAAACAAGAATATTATAACTAAGACCACCTGTATAGCTCACTATTGCCTCGCTATTGCCGACCAGCACATCTACACTCGCTCAATTCTCCTAACTTCGATCACGATACAGTTCAATAATACTACATTGTTATATAAACCAGAATGTGAGAGAGATGGGAGAGGCCTATGTCCAGGAGTGGACTGCCGCGGGCTGATGATGATGATGATATAAACCAGATCGTTTTAAACCCGATAAGCTTAATATTAAAGTGGTGCATTCGGTTTGCTGGTTGTTTATATTGTGATAGGCAAGCACTATATTTTTGTTTATTAAAATAAATTAGTAATTTATTGCATTGTAATACTAAACGTTTCTGAAAAATGTGATATAATTAGCTTTGAATATTCAGGCAAGTGGGGGACGTTTGGTAAAACATAGTTCAAATTGAGATCTCATCTGTAGGTAGTTCTTTACGAAATCTTAGATAAATCTAGCTATGCGAAGCCAAGATGCTAAAGAGATTGTGAGAGATATGTATAGATGTACATATATTCATAACACGTAATGCTTTGTACTGTAACACTAAGATGAATAGCTGTTATGTTTTAATCGAAGACTCTTTGTAAAGTTTAGTTGTTAAATACGTTACCAATGAATTTTTAATATTTGACTATGATGTACCTATAATGAATAATTATCTAGTTGAAGAATGTTAAACTGTATATTAAATATTTTGCAATTTGTACCTTAAGGTTATTACAAATATATTCGGTTTTTCGACGGAGCGATCAAACTGACAATTGACGCCATATTCACAAGTGGGCTGATGACAGTTCGGTATCTGTAGTATTTACGCGGGCTTTTACAATAACCGTTACTTTGTCTTCATTTTTTGGATATGCGTAAATGTTTCCTCAGAACTATTAGTTCTGATATCCTTCCATGTCATAACTGCTTACATTTGTAATAATATTAAAGTACCTACCTATATTTGTGCGGTACTAATTGCAATTTGTTTTGGCGAATATGTGACGTTACATTTTTGTTTCTTGTGAATGTGTTAAGTGCCATGAAAGGCGGCTAATGTCTACTAAATTATGATAATGATATCTATCAATCACTCATTACAATAATAGCTTTCTTATACACTATTTACTTTCTTTGGTATACCTATATAAGATGCTTTGGAGTAAGTAATTCCGACAATGGCTGCATGCATATACTTATTTGGTAGGTATGAGAGCCTCAGTAATCATTATAATGGATTCTTAATATACTTAGACTTACTTAGTACCTACTAACTAACCTAATTTTGCTACCTTTAGGTATATCTTTTAAAACGCGTTACACAGTTTTCAGAACTTACCCATTGTTGGAGTTACCACATAATAACTCATTATAGAAGGCCCCTCTAATTGTGCTCGTAAGAATATGATGATAAATATTCCAGAAAATTGTATTTGTTGTTCGTATATTAAGCCTCGATGTTGTCTTGTGTACCTACGTATCTATATATTTCATGGTAAAGTAAGAAGATATATTATTCTATCTTAATCTTAATATTTAGTAGATATAACCAGTTGTAAAAAGCCGCTAAACTTAAACTTCTCTCTTCACATTATTTTATCTGATTATGATTCAACAAGACTTCCTTTAAGATAAATATTACGTACTTCTTATTTTGTATTATTAAGCAGGGTCTACGTTTTATGTAGGCTTTTAAGTTATTTAAGAGATTTATTTTGGTATAATTAATTTGATAAGTCAATTTTATGTTCAGCAAATGTGTTTGTTAAATAACGTACCTACCAGGTCGACAGCCATGATTTCAGTAATTAATTATTATATGAATTTGTACATGTATAATTTATTAAATTCATTAATGATAAATAAAAACAACTAACACAAATTACCTTCCTAAATAATATCGATATGTTATATACCTAATGTATCAAATCAATATTATATAGATAGGGGAGCATCTTGCAGTCAAGTCGTTTTCGAAGTTTCATTTTCAGTTGAAAGACTGCTTCTATTATAATTGAAAAAAAAAATGTATGAGGTCTGAAAGACCAACACAGAATAAGTTAATTGAGCACCATCTTTTTACAGTACCAGTAGTACCTTTACAGAATTTGATCTATATTTAGCATGGTAGGTACAGATATGAAAGCCATACAAACTATTTTTTATGTTTATGTCAAAGAATATAGTAGAAATTAGAATGTATTATTTGTAAATGTGTCATAAAATCGTAAATAATCCTCATTTTGTGCATATATACCTACATTATTGACCCAAGATATGATAACGTTATAAATGTTACCACTTACTTGGCGCTCCTGATAATCTGAAAACGATGAACAAAGAATTACGTAATAAATAATAATTATTATAAACAATGTGTTTTAATCTGCCTACACGCAAACTATAGATATAAACATAACTCTTTAACACGGAATGTTATCTTCAATGGTCCCATTACTTGTCTCTGGCTAACCGCCAAACATCCTAAAGTTTTATGTCATCAAAATTATCTAGGACAATTTGGCGTCCGCTTTAAAAACAGGGGAGTCATTATATTTATCATGAATAGAAATCTTAAGAAATGAAAATGATATCTCAACATTCTCGACACGAATATTATTTTAAGAATTAGTCGTTCTAAATCCGGCGGCTGTAGTGGTCTCGCAGACCTCATTCAAACATAGGTAATAGAATAAAAGATTTATTAATAAAGTAGATATAAACATTATACGCAGTCATACACATCAATTAAACAAGAACAAAATATTATTTTGTACAATACATACATAATACTTTTAATGATATTGATCAATGAAACGTATGTGACATTTTTTTATTATGATAAGATCTTGGGCAATCTTCCCAAGATTCAAAAGTTGAAGTACCGAAATATAGATGCCTTAGATTAATTAGCTCATATAAATATATAAAATGAGAAAATATAGATATTTATTCTCCTGTCATCATCTCCATGAATTCTGAAACAAATATAAAGGAGCAATCAAATTTAGTTCAAGTCTATTGGAGATTTTAATACCAATGTCTGTAGGAATGGCTATTAATAACTATGCTTCTATTTATGGATGACATAGCGCATCACGAAGCATAGACAGATCATTCGCATAAAATACCAGAGTGGTTGAAAAAAAATCATAAATTATTAATGCGGTATTTGTCATTGAACATACTGATATATAATTGGTTGGTAATATGGACCTATTACTTATTTCTTGGTATTTTTAAAAGTTCAATTTTTATAGATATATTGGAATACAAAAAGCCAAGGTATTATAAAGATAGTTTACTTACCATCAAAGTCAACGGTGCCGCTGCCGTCAGTATCGATCTCCTGGATGAGTCCATCGAGTTCATCTTCCGTCAACTGCTCGTCTAACTCTCGGAGGATCTCGCGTAAGCTTGATGTGGGAATGTAACCATTTCCTGGAAAAAATGTTTTTATAGTTAGCAAACTTTTGTTGTACCTACTTAATAATAATGCGTCTTATTACTTCTCATTGCCTTGATCATTTACAAGATCTTGTATCTCAAGTACTTAACATAAAAATAATATGATTGACATTGGCCTGCAACCGCTTCAGAAATAAATAGAAGGTACTTTAAACAATCATGATTTTATTAGCCATCTGCTACATGTCGGTGGGTAATACACATCCAGAACATAAAACTATAAATTATACTTCAGGGTTACTAAACGTTGTATCTGACATATTAATGAAAATAACTATATATATTTTGAATATCTCACCTTCCTTGTCGTATAATCTGAAAGCTTCCCTAAGCTCTTTCTGCATAGCTTCAGCATCCTCTTCAACGATGAACTTGGCAGCCAGCGTAACGAACTCACCAAACTCAAGACGGCCAGACTCTGAAAAGTTATTATATCTAGTTATATTATGATTTTATTACATTCGCGAATATTGGTATACTTGTGTTTACTCAGTTGTAAAAGTTCAACTACTGATCTCATCAATTAAGTAAATTAACCTAATAATTTAGACTTGGTTGCTTTTGATCACGTATATTTTTCGTCATTTTATAGGGTTCATTAGCTAGTACATAATATATTTCAAGCCAAAAAGACACGACTGGAGGGAAATTCTATTAAAACTTCACACTTTTGTACTTACTATCGGCATCCACCTCCTCAATTAGTTCTTCAAGGATTTTCTTATTAAAGGGCTGCCCCATCATCCGAAGAATGTCAGCGACGAAGTCGCATGGGATGCTGCCCGAGCGGTTGTGGTCGAAGCCATCGAAAGCCTTGCGAAGGACTGGAACAAACGAAACTTAATTTAGCAGATCCAAAAAGCTTACGCAACAGATAGTGGAATCTAAGGGATTTCTATCTGCACCTTCGATATTTAGCAAATGATGTGCCATTATTTCAATACTACACGATAGTTTTTGAAACTTTAAGTTACTTTTTGGTTCAAAGTGCGTACGAGTTTATGGAGACTAAAGAATTGCAGTGTTGCACTGGGCATAAAACTAGTTAAACTGATCGTTCGACTAAGCGCTTAGCGATGAGATTAGGACATCGGTTCAATGTACTGAGAGACGTGGTGCGAATTAGTTGTGCAACGCAGCTATTTCGGTGCAGGAGCATGGTGCATCGAGCTACCGGCCGCCGACCAGCCGCGCGTGGCGCATCATTCGTATGTAGGACGACAATAAATAACAAAAACAACGGCGAAAAAGGTCTGATATCAAACGATTACAGTCAAATATTAAATGGTACATAAGTATTGAAGCTGGCAGTGACAGCGCTAGGTGAGTTACTAAAAGTTCTCGTACTGCATTTAGCTATTTTAAAATCTTTGGTTGAAATTAATTAATTACTACCTCCTTTGGAGGCTATCCTTTGGCGGCTTGAGTGCTATCCCGGCTGCATCTAAAGCTTGGCCTTTGGACCTAGTGATCTCCTCTCCTGATCTTTTCCATATTTAGTTGACAACTGGCCTTTGATAGGCGCACAATGAGTAATGTATACCGGCTTACAGGTATCAAAGGTTAGTTTGAACCCGTAGCTTTTGATGGGGTCTCAAATATTTTAATTAAATGCTAGGGACTTTCCACATCCTTTCATTTTTATTCTAAGGTTATCTAGGTATCTAGATACATAGTAAGTCATGTCTACACTATAAATGGCATGCTTTACTAAATATGCGTCACTCTAGTTTAAACATACTTTTTATGTTTAATTTATTGGTGAATGTTTTAAAATTAAAAGGATGTTTCTAGTGCAATATTTCTGCATTAAACATCACTAAGATAGTTTTAAAATGTCTACCTTTAGACTATTTAATATAATATGTTAGAAGATAAAATAAGATCAAAAACTCAAACACCTACTTACAATAAAAAAAAATCAGTGACATTTTCGGACCACCTTCACAGTTGTAAAAAAAGACCCTGAATTAATGTAATTGAAAATCTCACAGATTTTACTCATTAATCATCAGTGAGTTTTTGTTTTGAAAATATCCCTTTCCTTTACTTTATGGAGTGTTCGGCCCACGCTTAGGATTCTTTGGTTTCTTCTTTCTAGGTTCTGCATTATGGTTTCAATAAATAAATAAATAAATATTGATGAATGAAAGAAAGCAATTCTTTCAGAGCGGTGGATACGTTATGGCACAGATCTTCAAACAGTCAACCTTGACCGGAAACAGTCTAGAACAGAAGCTCTATGGGGCTGTGAGGAAAACAATCTCGGTGAAAAGCATTACTGTTACTTACTGCTGCTATTTTTTAGAGACCGTGGAACATCCAGGGAACAAGCCTGACGAAGTTATAATAAATAAATATAAAATATAAATATTCTAGGACAATCTACACAACGCCACCTAGACCCATGATAAGCATAGTTTAACTAGCTTGTGTTACGAGTTCTAGAATGCGGATAAACATACGTAGATACTTTTTTTGTAAATATATACATATTATACATAGAAACACTCACACCAATGCAAATATTCATGCACACAAATATTTGCACTGAGCGGGGATCGAACCCACGCCTCCTGCGTAGCAGTCGCGTTCACTACCGCTAAGCCACGGAGGTCATCGATGAGCAATTTATTTCCTATCGGTACGACACAAGTTACAAATGCAAATAAGAAACATTGTAAGCCGTATAATATTCTACCAAATACGCAACGCAATGTTTACACATGGTAGCGGATTCGTTTTCTACAGTATATTTATTTTAAGTAATAGGTAGGTAAGTATATTTATTCCTACACAAGGTTTACGAGCGCGATTCTAGATTACATTTTATTTAGAAGTAAAATACTGTCTGTTATGTCAGTGTGTACCTCGCGATAAAGTAATATTCACTTCCTATGACTAAACATCCCTAATAAATTTTTCATCATAATTTTCTTGACTTATAGTTTGATAGCCGTGCCTACTAACGAACGTGCGTCATCAAATTTTATATAAATATATAAAGTCTTATGAAACTTACCGAAATAAACTCTTTCAGTATTTTAATGACTTGCCTGAATGATAAATTGTGGAAGTAATTTTAGTTTAGCTTTCATAATCTGGTGTTAAAGGCTTATAGAAGACTAAATCGGCCACTTCAAAGTACACAATGGCATTGAACTGCAAGCGATCTACGCTTAACGGAAAACATTGAATTGAAAACTGAAAAGTACATTGAACTCTTTCTTTCAGAAACAATTCCAATGGGTATGTTGAAATGTAATTTTTTATTTTTGCTTCATTGAGCGTTCGCATTCGAAGTGGTTACATTATTACGATTAGATAAAATCCCAACAGTTTTCTTTTCGAAATCGGACAGTTTATGGGGTAGATAATTCATTTAATAACGATCTTAGATCCGACTCTGAAGGCGAACGACTATACCATTTACCATCTATATCATACTATACCATTAGTATAGACTATTATATAAGTAGTGTATTACTATATACTAAGCTATAAACTATACTATTTAACATCCCAACTCCTTGTAGCAGCTTTCGTGAAGGCCTCACAACAAGTAAGTAGGTAACTATTATTATTGAGATCATAATTTTAGTCTGTCGAAGGATGGTCCTACAACGGTATTAATAATTGATTAATCCTTAGTAGCTTAGTAATGGTAATAGTTCCATAACTATGCGTGCTCTGATATAAGTAAAAAAAACAGTAGTAAATTCTTCTAACAATCGAAAAGTAGTAGGTATTGAATTTGAGCACTTGGGTCGTAATGATGTCGAATAATAGGATGACTTTCTAGAAGCGTCTGGCCTATTTACGCTTCATTATTTTTCCCACAAAATCTTGCTGTGAGATACGGATCATTGCTCCGCTTCAGTTTAATAAACAGCCGTTTTCGAATTGACCTATTAAACGCTGTAACTGTTGCCATGGTCCACTGCATACGCAATGATATGAGTCGCTAATCCAAAATGAAACAGCAGTCCATTTAATTACATAAACAAAACGACATCGTTAATCTCATGTGTAAAATAGAATCTAAATCTTCCAGAGAATAGTACGTCAGCTTTAATTACTAAATCATTATAAAAACGCCCACAGAATGAATCATAAATATCATTACATAAATTTCATGTTTTTACAAGACGTTATATCCTTTGCGACGGGTAATTAATCTAAATCTGTGGGCAGGCAGGAGCACATTTCATCAGAATAAATTTCAGCTGTAATACAGTGACGTAGGTGGGTTTGTGCCGGCGCAATTAGAATCAAAGGCAGAAGCAGCAGTAAACATTTTATAATCATCTAATTACCGTTGCCTGTTAAAAACGATGTCTATAACGTTTTTACTAGTAGGTAATACAGCGCGATATCACAGCATCTCACAACATTGTGCAGCTGTTCTGTGATATTTGGCAACAAAATAGTTTTAAAAGATAGTTTTTATTTTCGCAAGCGTTAATTTTAATCGTCAAGACTTCTTGGCAGTTGTCACAAAGTCCCATGAGTTTTATTGCATTTTTTTGAGATTTTAGCTGTTTATTAATTACCAACCCACGGGCGCGGTTTGTGAAATCGCTATAAATTCGCTATAAAGCTAGCATTGCAACCCGCTGCAGTGTTCCTTTTTTAGTCCATGAAACGATTTATAGTCGGTAGTAAACTACATACTGGCCTAATGTTTAAGTTCCTCCATTATACGGAATAAAGCATTAATTTAATATGGCATAGAGATGTTAGTATTCGAATATTCAAACGTTAATACGAATCTGACTAAAAGTTATGCAAACGGTTGATAAAACTATTCATAGAATCAGGGTTTCTTACATATTGATAAAATGTAGTAGGTAGGTACGTCTATTCGCCAACTATTTTTAAAGTTCTACAGCTTAGCTACTCGAAATCGCACGCAATTCACATAATATTATTATTTTGAGCTTTTGAACTAAATACCTGCATGCTAGCGGAAACTGTTTAGTGGGTAATCCGTTAATCTGTGTTGCTCAACGGTTAGAGCAGTGTCCCTGTAAGGGAAAAATCTCGGGTTCGAGTTCCGTCTAAGCATACACTTTTTCCGATATAAATCGATTTGAAACAGTTCTGTTACTGCAGTACTAATTGTTTTAAAATTTATTTCATCATCATCATCATTTCAGCCACAAGACGTCCACTGCTGAACATAGGCCTCCCCCATCGACCTCCAATCCGACCGGTTGGAGGCGGTCTGCATCCAATGGGTACCCGCGAAAAAATGAAAAAAAAATTATTTACTTCAACGAAATATAGGAAAAAAGGAACTTTTATGGTTTATTTCGGGTGGATACATGATCTTTTACAAAATTATGTTAAGCACTTCACTTATCTACTTAAGCACTTAAGGTAAAAAAATAGAAAAAGTAAACCTTTTTGAAATAGAGGGGTATACAGTATTATCATGATAAGTAGATACCACCCATTTCGTTTTCTTTTTTTATAGTGCGAAAAATCCCTAACGGTTACCCCGCCGGAGGTGAGATAGTAACCAATATATCACTTGTACCCCGACAGACCTGGGGCCGTCTCTTTCTAGGTATCCCCCTTCAGGTGTAGGGACCACGGCGTCCCAGTCTAGCCCCCGAGTGTGGGGAGGCCCGTTTGGCGCCGCCACAGCGACCCACTTCTGTTAGAGTGACAGGTGGCCACCCGCCATCGTCTCCCGAAAGTAGATACCCCACGCTGGCCAGCTCCTAGTCGGTACTAAAAGTCATAAGTTTATTTCAACATGGCAATTTCCTTACACTGTAGCAGACGACCCCTCGGGTGAGGGCACCAAGGTGTCCAAATCTTGCCCCGAAAGGTATGGAGAGAATCGTACACTCAAAGAACCCACCGGCCGCCTTACCTGCCATCTGCTAATCAGAGAGGGATACGCGAAGAGTCTAGTAAGGGCCGCTTGATAAGAGTTGACTGTGGACGGCAGTGTCTCCCCCACTTTGAGAGAGGCGCTGCTGTCCAAGGTGCACTGCGTACCCAACTAAGTACTCTATGCCAGTATCTATCTACAGTGCCTACCTATATGTATATTAGATAGCTATTTATAAAATTCAGCCATTTATAAGATAAATCATACAGGTACAATAATTTTGAAATCAATCATCTATGAGTTCAAACAACTGCTTTGTCAGAAGTCTTTTTTGAAGTAAAGTAATTAAATAGCTTCAACCGTATCATCTTTAAACCATATTTCACTCATTTTCAGTGCAATTTTGTCAACAGCTGTTTGAATAGTGGATAGGTATATAGAACGGCCATTTATCATAGCAACAAATTACTCATAACAATATGTCGAGCAATTGGCCTGTAAATGCTGGATTTGAATGATTTAGATTACTTGGCATATGCTTTTGGCGTCGTAAGGCGTAATTATGTGTGGATTATCGAATTTTTTTTACAAAAGCAATGAAGTAGATGGTATCTACCATGAAGGACAGAATATATATGATTGTATCTACCTACTACACACATTAAAGGCGCGTCAAACATGCTTTAGATATTATTTATATCACGTTATAAATACAAATATTTCTTATTTCAAATGGTTATTTATAGCCGTGAAAATGTGTTACTGGAAAAAATATCTAAAATACATTTCCTGCAAAGTTTTTAAGCGACGGACATAAAAAATAAGGGCATTAATATTAACCTACATAAATAAGTGTAAACCTGGTGAACGCTTTGAATATCGTGATATATATTGAATACCGCACTGACTCCCGCAGTGGTTGTATCCGTGGACATTTCCGCACGAAAAAAAACATCTTTAGCAGTCTTCTTACAATAAATCAAATTCGACTATTAAGAAACAACACACGTTTTTCACATCCAAATGCGAGCAGCATCCATTTTGTTTATTATGACGTCACTGGACGTATTCAGTCCATTGAACGTAAACAATGTGTATTATTGTATGAAACACAATCTCATATAAGCGTTCGAAATAACTGTTACTGTTCATGAATACCAAAATAAATGTATTCGTAATAAACATTAAACTGGTGGCGTACATAGGTTAAACATTCAATTAGTCACCGTTTGAATTTAGAAACGAAATAACAATAATAACTGTACTACGAGCAATATTTTCCAAAGTTCTGGGAAATTGGTTACACGCTATTGTTTAAACAATGGCGATAGCCGATTTTATCTAAATTTCACAGTAGGTAGGCAAATTGGCTGACTTCCAAGCATCTGCCACGATAACACCAAGCTGATTTTATGATACGGACAATAAACGCCATTTTGCTGCAGCTTCTGATATTTTAATGCCTGGCGTAACTTTAATTAAGCACGCAAGAAATTACTACATATTTACACAACTATAGGGAACCTAAGAGGTAAGTATCTGTGATACCAAATACCTAAAAACTATGTTATCTATGCGATATATACATAGTAATAGGTGAAAACATTAAATGCTGTGTTTAAAAATACACTTTATACTACCGTTTATTATACCGCGAAATATAAGGCAAGAACTAAAAAAAAATACACAAATGTATCCAATATCGTTCATTTATCATTCTATTACATATTCATAATCTAAGTTTTTTTTAAATATCTCCTACAGAACACCACTACTTCACAATTTTACAATACCTAGTATGTTTTTTAGACCTGACTCAATTAAAATATGAAGATATTACTTACATAAACATAAATGTCGACATTTTATTTTGTTCTTGATGGTAATTAAGCCTAATTTTTTTTGCTCATTTGTACAACATTTAATTTTTAATCAAACAATATGCGAACGCGTTAACCTTATATCTATTTAACTAATTGCAAAGCTAATTTCGTAGCCAACTTTTTCTAATCTCAAAGCGCATTATAAAGATTTACGGTTTTTATAAAGTTTCCACGGAACGAATTCTGTACAAAAATATACGTATCTTACGAGTTTTGTTGCAAGAAAATAACTATTTTCTTATAATAACATAAACAGTAAGAACATACGTCCGTCTGTGTTTATATAAGAAAACGTTTTCATTTTTCTAGACAAGCTATCATCGGTGTTTTAGATGTTCTCTATAATTTACCATCACCACCACATATAAAAAAAGTGAATTTGAAACTTTACTATTAAAGCCATCAACAATTCGTTCTAATTAATTAAAAGGTTGAGATTTCAAGGTTGATCAACGATGCGTGAAAATTATTCATGACAGCTTCATTATCACAATCCCAATCCTAGCAATAGGTCTCAACTCGACGACCTCATCAGTTGCACTTAAACTACCTACCCTGGACGGTACCGTAGTCCTTAGGTATATAGGAAGAAAGAAACACAGGTGTAGTCAAGAAAGACGCGCCCAGCATCTTGGACTAACTACTTATAGTTGGCACTGATACATTGTTTAATTAATAAATAAACATTATTTTAGATAAAGAAAACTAGTTCTGAAATTATTTGCATACTAGTTGAATTAATAAATTGAGCAAATTAATAAAGTTGCAACTCATATATCAAACTCTTAGAGAGCATCAAAATAATAATGAATAATTAGATAGAGTTATAATTAAAGGAACAGATTACCGACCGGTGAAGTTTTGAAATGTTGTAGGATATAGGTAATACAAAACAATCTAAATAGGTAACAAAATGGGAAATATGGCTGGAGAAGATGGTTAATGTAGTTGAGAAATATTCCTAATGTTTTATTTTACTTTTAATCCTGAATCCATACTCTTTTAACATGAAGATGATCTATTTCAAACACCTAGATTGTTGTTTCGTTCACCAGACGCATGTTATATCAGTTAATTCGGTTTTTCCGATAAATAAACTTTACATTTCTACAATCGTAAGTATTTATGGCATTCCTTATAATTGATCTTGACCACTAAAAAATTGATTGATGATTTTTTGTGTTGATGTTTACACAGATCATGTCACTATCTGTATCACAAGTCTCATATAATATAAATGTAAATTGTGAAGAGATGTCAGTAGTGACAGGCTTTTGGCACGCTTCGCCAACTACAATAGAGTTTAGTTTCGACTCTTCGACTACGTATTTCCTCAAAAAATAAGTTTTCGAATTATACTAATAGACCGATGGATTGATTTGGATTGATTTCAATACATAGTAGGCTATCAGGTAGCTTGTTAGTTACGAGACTGTCGGCAATTTTTGATAAGTCTAGTCTTAGTAAAGAAGAGCTTATCCAATGTGCAATTACTTAGTACGATCGAATCAGGTAAATGGGTTTTGCATACGCTTCAAATATATTTTTTGTCCTGCTTCAGGATCTGGTTGTCTAGTGAGAGGCACAAAACGATAGTAATGTTTCACACGACTTGTGTTGCATGTTTTTCAGGCATAAATCTTGCCAAATAAATAGTGCTGCATAAATTCTGCATACGAGTTCGCACATCGTGTGTAACTATGAAAAAATCTATAACTATAGACGTGTCAAACAGAACGACTGAACGTTTTGGCACGGCATAAGGGCGATTAGGGGTGATTGCAAGTTGATGTGCATTTTTTCGTGCGCAATATAATAACTATAATTTATCCCCACGGATACCACCCACACCGGAGCTACAGAAAGTGGTTATTTCGGACTCCATCGGATTAAAATGCACGCTCGGTTTCGGGTCTTCGGTGCTGGGGGTGACAGATGGTTCCACCAGTCATCCCTAAGCCAGTGCGCATGGAGGACGAAGGTCATTCTGTGACCTCCGAGGCCTGAGTCGCTTCCACCTATTGCAGGCTGTGGGGGGCTAAGAGGTTCTGGTCCACCGTCTCCTTTCCGAGCATCACTTGCTTGCAGAGCTAGGTAGCGGTAGCCCAAAAGCTTTCGCATCACAAGCCGGCGAACGTGAAAACTCCCACATCTTATCGCGGCAACAACGGTGTGTTCCCTGTGTTGCTAGAATTTCACGGCCCAGATCTCTCCAGCCTCGGATTTATGTTCCCGCTCCCGAAGTTGATATGCATGGTAAAAACAGATGTAGTATATTGTAATGTCAACTAATATAATATAAGTGACTACGTCTGACTTTTGCATCTATATTAGTTAATAGTTACTAACTGCCACGACTGATATCTTGATATAGATTGCATATTCGTAAAAATATTAAACTAAAAGCATATTTCTGATCAAGAATGCTGCTTCTACCTTTCTTTAATTATTACACAATATGAGCTTTTCTGAGAAATTACTTTATATATACCATGGTTCGCATTTAATGGTTTTAATTATTACCATATGCCAAATTTAAGTAATTATTTTCATTCAACGCAAGTGTTCACTTTTATTAACTTCATCCTGTACAGTAACGTTGGCCCTATGCCAATACTGACTTTGCAATTTTTTATGCCGTTTGTAAACATTAGGTATAGCGTTCACATTATCATGTTATATTAATAAAAACTCTTTATATTTTCGTGGGTTTAAAAACATCACACCGACAGATTTGTGAAGGTTAGTGAACTTACCGGCGATTTGTTCTGGCGGGAGCTCATCGGCCTGCAAAGCAAAATTATAAATATAAAAAATTAGCAATTCATAACAATTTTTATTGCAATATCATTGTAATAAAATTGTAGCCAACAGCTGGAATAAAATTGCGTTGTATCTATATCCTATTCAATGTTTATGTGAAATGTGCGTGTGTGTATGAACTTTTCCATTCAATGTCGGTTATTTTAGAATGAAATATATAAACATAGAAAACAATTAGAATAGTAACACTATCATGTGAATTTATTAGTATTCCAATGTTTTATGCAGATAAATTGAGGCGATAGAGACAAGTTTTCGTGGAATTGCGTTATTAAAGCATTATAAATTTATTTAATGTGCAATTGAAACTAAAATAGACACTTGGCTTAGGCATATATTCGATACGAACTCAGTTGATTCTTGGCTATGAAACCTAAAATTTTGTTTTAAAAACTATTTAAATTTTTCAACCTGAATGAGTAATGAATCCACAGATGTTAACAGTGCAACTAATGCACGTATTCTAAGCTTTATTTCTGACAAAATTTTCTTTTCTTTTGAAGATATCTAAGCAATTCATTAATTAGTCAAAATAATATGTCTTATGTTTTTAGGGCATCTGGCTTTTATCGTATATACGTCTATCAATTACCTACAAAAGAGTGCATAAATTTAATCTTGTAATGCAATGAAATGTATGCAGTACCCACAACTGAAAGAAACACGCTTAATCTCCAATTGCAATACCATTCTGGCAAAAGATTTGCATGGTATTCGAGAGATTAAAGATTGTTGTGAGCTTGCATTTTAAATTTTTTTTTCATAATGCGTATGTTTTAATTAACTCTTCAATCAGTTTCTATGCATTTAATTTTAATATGTAAGTGTATTTTAAACTATATGAATTTTAAACTGTCATTATAATATATATTTTTCATAATTTGTTACTGCGTTAAATTGCAATTAGTAAATAGTATTAAGTATTTCAAAAATGTGCTCAAGCCTTGAAACAATTTATCAACATGCTAGATTTATGTTTCACGTTTACATTGATGGGTGAACATTGTTTCTTGTCATCATGTTCCAGAATTTAGCTTTTACAAAATAAATACGTTAACTTGGTTGTCACCGGTGCTGCCTGCTGTCAGTCAATCGTGAGATCTTTCAAATTCAGAATGAATGCACTGACAGTATCTGTTGGCACCCACTCATCAGCTTTCACAGCTTAGGTGATGTCTACCATGTTAAATAGCTCTTAATTGTTCAATCATTGATGTTAATAATTTATTCAGGGCACATCGTGTACGTATTTGAAAATTATGTTACTGTCAACTGGTTTTATTTCCATTTTCAGGAGACACCTACCCAGTCTTCAGTATCCAGAACCATGTTTGATGTCACTTGTTAACACTATGAGACGCACAACACGACTGCCCGCGAGTCTGATGTTTCCAGCGTTCAGGGTTATTTCTGCTGGCCCACGGGTTAGGCTCGCCTTTCTGATACTTTCATATATGACGGGCGGCGTGTGCGGTGTGCGGGGAGCCCCTGTAGCCCCCGAATCCTCCCCAGTTTCCTGTGCTGGCGTCGACCAATGGCGTGAGCCTCAAACGGCAGGATGCTAAAGTATTTTTAGTAGAAACGTGGTTATGAAAAACGTAAACAAGCGGTGCGTGCGATGCTGAAGCGTGTAATGTGCCGCCCGCCCGCCCGCAACCTTCTTCCCGCCCAAACGACCGTGCTCCCACTTTGTCATAAATGTGAATAATTAGGTATAATGTTCAAGTCGTTTGCTGTGTGTAGACAGTTTTTCCATTTAAAAGGAAACTACATTTTATTTTAGCGGCTTCAATATTGAAAAATATATGTGCCCCTATTCCACGAGACGAGAAATATAGCTGGGGGTAAAAGATGCCTACTTACAATATGGGTTTACTTACCTCTTCGGGGATGTACAGGCTTAAGTGTATGTATTATTATAGCAAATTCGTAAATACGTCTAACATTCCTTTTTTTTACGTTTTATTTTTAGATTTGGTGATTTGCCGTTTCATTTTATAAGTCAAAAAATTGTTATTAGAGCATAGAGCACTTCGCTTGCGCCATACCATTCAGTGCCAGTAGGTAGGTATACAATGTCAAGATTATGTTGATGCTTGTACTAATTGGTGTTACGGGATATCTAAAAAAGACTAGAATCAAAGATTGACGTCAGATTCTCTGCGTGGTAGCTTCTTTTAGTAATTAATACACCTGCTCATAGTACCTATAGCGTGTTTTGGTGGGCTGTAAAGAATCACAAGCAGCATTCTATTTCTGGATATTATTTTGTGTACCAGTATGTTTCCGTTAAACAATTCTGTAAAATATGGGCTTACGTGTCTCATTAACAGTATAAGTAATTGGTGTATCATGTGACCCTAGTTAGAAAAATACTGCCTGACGGACTAGTGTTATGCCTGAAATACAGTCAGTACATAGAGTTGCTATAAAAAAAATTCTATAAGTACAGTTAGATGGATGAATTATACTATCGTATGGCTGCGATTCATTAGATTTACGACTGATACATGATGTCACTCATATACAAGCAAAAAAAGTTCAAATCGATTATACGAGTAGAGTTATATATAACCAATCGGTCGATGGGAGAGGCCTATGTTCAACAGGACGTCCTATGGCTGAAATGATGACGATATATCTACTACAAATTGGAACAGTGAGCTGAATAAATATAATAACAACAAATCAACAGGAAAATGATGCTTCATTCATTTGGCAAACACTGCTAATAAATTTTCTATACTTACATTTTAAGATGAAATGACTATCAATATCTATTAGAGGACTATTGGGCTGTCCAAATTGGATCATAACTCCTTCAATGTATTTAGGTATCATGTATTTTTTTTATTTATGGCACGTCAATTTGACTTCACCTCGCCTGATGTTATGTTATGTCTGCAGGCAAAGTCTCATGAAAGAAGGTCAGTGCTACAATGGTGGCGCTCAGCTTGACAGCCTCATCAGATGCTTTTTCACGTCTCTCTTAAAGGACCCAGGACTGTAGGAAGGAGGAAACACGTGCGCCGGCAAAGAATTCCAAGACTTAATGGTGCGGCAGAGGAAAGACTTACCGAACCGTTTGGTTCTTGATGGAATATTCTGCACCGTATGTATGTAACTTACCTACTTTGGTAATGAAAGAGCCAGATGAAGTTAAGAGCCAACGAATAAAAAGAGTAGCCTCGAACGACAGGGCGTGGATGGCGAAAGTCGGGCACTATAACGCATGTTACTAGGGGCGTTGTCGAGTAGTCAACTGCAGAAGGATAGGTAGATGTATTTTCTAATTTGTCTGGATTGGAGTGTCTTTTTGTATTTCTTTGTGTATTTGTGTAGTAGTAGAGAACGCGACTGCAATGCAGGAGGCGCGGTTGCAATGCCCGCTCAGTGCAAATATTTGTAGGTATGAATGTAGTTATGGCATGTGTTGCAATGATCGGGTTTGCCTCGGAAAGCATGTTAAGCTGCCGGTTCTGGTAGTTATACGAACATCTATATCAGTCATTAGGGTAGTTGAAAACCCTAAAAAGTTCGACTAGTCTAACTACAGAACTTTGTAACCGCCAATTCGTTGTAGAGGTCATATGACAGTCGCTTCACGGAAAATATCGAAGTCCTGTCGCTACTTAGTTAGATATTAAAGGTGACTCGGTAAAAATAACGGTGAATGATGAAGAGGTGGCAGACAAGCAGAAGGTTCACCTGATGGACAGTGGTTACCGTGGCCTATGTATATTTGCAATACCAGGGGTGTCACACTAGTGCTGCTGACCATGTACAGGGGCTAGGAAGTGTAGAGCGAGGGAAAGGGTTGAAGGTTGTGAGAGTTTCTGTGCTATGTAAATAATAATAAATTAAAAAATTGGTTGCCTGTAAAGTCGGTATACGGGCGAAAGTTTTACGTGACAACGACTTTGAGTGGTATGTCTGTCTCTCTCGCTCTTAGGCGGGCTAACCATGCCCGAGTGGAAGGGACGCGTGCCTCTCACTCGCTCTCATTGTGAGCGCATAACGTGAGCGGAGCGTAACGCAGTTTCTTGAAGTGTCACCCGGCAAGCCAATTTATAAGACGTTGTCACGTCAAAAATTATATTCTAGGACAATTTACACAACGCCACCATGGTCAGCTTAGTTTAATTAGCTTGTGTTATAAGTTCTAGAATGCAGATAAACTTACTTCGATATATGTGTTTTTTTGTAAATTCATACATATTATACATAAACATTCAGACCAATGCAAGTATTCATAGGTACTACACGAATATTTACACCGACCGGGAATCGAACCCGAGACTCATCGAAAGGGTATCTATATCGTCTAAAGTTTTACTATAACTTGTCCAATGAATCTCAATTTTTTATAAATCAGTTCTACGTTCCACTATTCAGTGTTCCGATTTTTAGATATTCTTTTGCTTTACAAATAAAAAATATGAACCACCTAAATATATTTCAAAATTAATAATTATCTATCAACACACGAATGGAAAATTGGCACTGAATAAGTTTGTTTGTAGCAATAGCGACCATTTTGCTTACGGCCATTCACCTGGTGATCCATCTGTGATGGAGAAATTTAATTGGATAGTAGCATTAAATTTAATAGCATCTTTGCTATTATAAGCTCTTGCCTAGTGGTAACTGGTTAACACATAGCAAAAATAGACAAAATGAACTGGGGCAGTTTTAGGATGGGTCTTTACACGTACACGGTCGTTATTGGCAGTTGAATTGGAACCCTAAAGTCTGACAATTGATCAAACTACTGAATTACCACGATATCACCGGTGGTTTGAGGAGGTAGGGCTAGACTAACTCTTTACATTCGTAGTGAAACCGAAAAGTCTACCGTAGTTGGGAAAAGCTTCGTAAGATGTAATGACATTTTAAAACTATGTACTATATTATTATATTTATACTATATATTATATATAGTATATACTATATATTTGACGCTATAATAAAAAAGCTAGAGGTAGAGGGGGTAAGCATCTCCTATATGGCGGTTGTGAACGCGACAGCTACGCAGAGGGTAAGGGTTTGATTCCCGCTCAGTGCAAATATTTATATTCATGATTGCTATTTGAATTGACGGGTCGTGCCTCGTAGAGCACGTTAATCCGTCAATGCAAACAGTTCCGGTTATCATAACATTGGAGACCTAAAAAAATCAACAAATAGTAAAGCTTCGATATCACCAATGGGTTGTGAAGGTCAGATGGCAGTCGTTTCACTGAAAATATCAAAGTTCAGTCAAACCTGTAGATACGCTGGAAAACGTCCTAGTTTTCCAGTGTAGCTACAGGTTTGACTGAATTTCGATCTGAACTGATCCCAGACTCTAACTTGACTGCTTCGGATGCAACTGGTATTAACGCTAGGATGAAGAGAAAATGAGATTAAGCTGGCTGATGATTTCTGGTTTTTGCTTCTGGATCAAAAATGTATAGATAATAAGGAGTGACTACATTCTTCATAAACTCGAGAATGGCTTGACCTAATTGAATGATTTAATATTTCTTTTATCTATAAGTTTTAGGAAAAGTCACGAACAAAAACTAAATAATACATTTGTATTCACTCTAAATACTCCATATTTTAATAATGATTAAATCATGGCACAAATTGCAATACTTATAGCATCTGTTTATGTTAATACACCTTGAAAGAAGACCACCTATAAGAAGATTTCGTTTGTGTGTATTTGCTTTACCTACTTTTTTTAGAGTTTCCAGAACAAGTTCACTGTAATAAGAAAATTTCATCGGTGATTGATTCACGTCTTGCGTCTAATACTGGAAGTTATGTGAACAAAATTAGACGAAATAAGAAGCAAGATTTATATGGCCTTCTAAGTCAGCTTTTAATGAAACGTGGTTACCTACATCACTACATAGCACATATAAAACAAAGTCACGTTCTCTGTTCCTATATTCCTATGTCCTTATGTCCCTTTGTATGCTTAAATAAGTAATCTGCGCTCTGAAAGTTTCTGGACACCTTAATATCTATAATCCTCCGGCAGCCCAAGTCTGATTTGTTAACCAAAAGTAACATAGATAGCTTTGATAAAAAAACTAGATCGATTTCTTGTTTCTTTATAAGAAAAGAAGTAAACTGAAAAAAGTAGCAGCCTAAATTTAATTACATTAATATTTTACAGTAGCTTATATATAAGACTAGTAGTTATGTAGTGGCATCACTTCATACAATTTTCTTATCAAAATTGTCCAGGAACTTTTGGAGCCCACTTACATGACTAGACAGAAACATATACTACAATAAAGTTGTAGTTTGTGTGCTATGCAATATTCAAAACTTTGTTGACAAATATTTATTTAACAATCCAGCAATACGACTAAATATTTCAGTACGTGGATTACACCTATATAGTTTACTAGTTGGATCCGCATCAATGATTATATTAATTTATACCGACAATTGCGAAAACGGTATATTCATTTTTGCAGACAAACTATTTCAGCAACTTTGTCTTTAACAAGTTTGTTTCTTAAATTTATAGTAGTCGTCAATTATTCTATTACTATTATATCCACGTGTGGCACGCTTGTGCGTCACTGCCGGCCCCTAGTCCAGAATAAAAAGAGGGTTGATTAGAACGATAGATAGCCACCGTAAAATTTCAACGTCAATGCTAAGGCGTGGATGAAAGGCCACTAGCGTGTGTAAAATGAACAGGAGGAGGCGAGAATACTAATAAAATTTTCCTCTATAAGGTGATCTAAAAGGAGATAGAAGTAGGAAGAAGGTAAGGTAGGGTAGGTAAGGTCTACCGTATTAACTTTCCAAGAAAACTTTGCCTAGGTACCAATAATATAATATTACATTGGTAGAAAAAATTGTATCTAAATTTTATAGGAGAACACACAATATGTTGAAGAGGATTTCTGAAATAAGGCAAGCTTGATGTTATCTCGAACATTCAACATGTGTTGTTGTGGAGCAATACAGACATTCCTACCCTACGAAGGAATAAAACAAAACGGTTTTTTTCTAACTTCGAAATATAATTTTCCGTTTCTTTTTTCTATATTTAATTATCGCTAATCAAAGTAAAATTTTGGATTAGTCTCTACTTATCTAAAATACATGCCTCTGCATATGTCCAGCAGTGGACTACGAGTGGGCTAATTTATTGATTGAGATGTCATATAGGGTTACGCTGTAGGTATATGAGCTTCAACAACATTTGATATATTTTTTTATGATGCATTTGATAAATTTACCGGTCTGTTGGATGTTACTCAGCTTTTTGAGAATTCTTTGTGTGTGAATGTCATAATTATGTTTTACGTATGTGGAAATGATCTATTTTCACTAACATTCATCAAGAATAGTTCAGTGATCTATGTGTAATATTTACAAATCAGGGAAATGAACTCATACATTATATTTATGTGGATTATATACTCTTTGAAATTTCATTTCAGTAAGTTGAAATTATGATGGCAAAGGTAATTTATTCGTATGGATATTAAAAAATGTGTTACATGAATTTATTGCTGGTATGTGTATATATAATGTAATGGGTGACTGCCAATATAAACGTACTGACTATATATCAACCTCATTTTTATGGGTACTGGAAATTTCAGGACAGGTTATTTTGGGTTGCAGTTATGAAGTCTGCAGTTCATAAAACTATTCGAAATCGGGACGATGGATCGTAAAGTTACTCTTTAATGAGAATGCATTTGCATCTGAAAATAATTTGACGTCTTTGTTGTACCTACGTGGACTCTTTATCTAATATAAATTAAGTATATCGAATTATAATTCGAATCCTTCGTAATAAATATGAAATTAAGTTACTCTGTCTTGTCTAACCCGTGTCTTCATGAATAATTTTTAAAATTGGTGTAAATCTATACTAATATTTTCTTCTTTGCTACATTTTACACGGAATTCACAAATCTATTGTGTAATTTTTATATTTTATAAAATACTAACGGTATTAGAATTGTTTAATGCATGTAGAGTCACTCCGACAAGGATATCTCAAAACATAAAACACTACTTTAAAAGTACAGGGTCGAATTCAAATTGTTATAAAATGGACGTCCAAAAATATTCTTGAGGTAACAGGACAAAATATACTTTAGCTTTCTAGAAAAACAGTAACAGATTGTAGGTAAGTTGAAATGAAGCTGACTCCGGAGTGTGAGGCGAGAGACTCGGTGCGACCGAGAGATACCTTACACCTCCTTCCTGTCTTCTGGCTAAAGATAAAAACGTAATGAAGTAAAATTTTTGTTTTAACTAATACCACAATAGCCGCGCATAGACTCCAACTCTTGTTGAGATATCGGCCTTCATAGAGCATTCACCGGACCCTGAGTGTATCCGATGATGAAGATACCGGTGATGAGATGAGATGCTTCTCTTCTTTTATATAGGTGGTACTATAACATATGCGAATTCTTTATTAGATTCAGTAGACGTATAACAGATAAACGATAAATTCTCGGAGAAAAAGGGCGGGCTCAAATGGCTGTACGAGAAGGGAACTAGGAATGCGTTCTTTCTCATCAAGTTTTGGGTGGATTCACCTTTATTATAGAATTACTTATGTGTGAAAGTAACGAAATGAACCATAACATACCACAAAAATGTGTTCATTCGGAAGGCAAGGCGTGGAGAAATGGAGACTCAGTACTACCGGTACGAGGGCGGTAGCTATACGAGTACATTTATTTTTGTTTCTCGGTCCACCAGTTAATCCATCACATTTTTGCAAACACGAGAATCTTATACCTACACATTCGATGATTATCGAAATGCTAGAAACAATTGCAATAATGTATCGCGAGCCAAGAAATCAAGTCAATTATCATTTATTTGTGTCTGTTATTTAGTACATTACAGTAACATTTTCCTTCAATTAGAAAACGAGAATGAATTTAATTAGTTCCTGGTAGCTGTAAGTTGCCCTGATTTATGTAACCAATGAAATGATATCAATGTTTTTACATTGTCACGTCCAATAACGCAAATATATGTCATTTCATAAAGATACAAAGGAGTGGGTTGCTCGTAATATTCCAAGGACTGTAATGCTACAGTGAAGAAACAAGATTCCCACCCCGTTTGATACTAAATATTTTTTTTATATATCGTATGAAAGTGACACACGTGTCAATAGGAATGAACCGCGCCCCGCTCATTCCTATTGATGTTGCATGGATTTTATAAAATAATTATTTAATATAAAGTAAAATATTTTTATTCTGTTAAATTAGTAGTTTGGAAACTGTTTATTTGTGTTTTAATAGTGGCTGTAATTTATGCGCCGCTATTCGTTTGTTGATTTCAGGCGGCATTGGCAACTAACCTTTACTCGTCACGATCATAAAATATATTCTAACAGCCGATTCTCAAGTAGTTGGTACCCACCTATATTTATTTAAGCATGTAGCTAATGTCCAGCATGCGTGAAAATATAATGCACAATGTCAATTTTTAATTATTGTTTTTAGTGTAATTGCTTCAGACGGGGACTATTAAGGTGGCAGAAATTACTTTGCATTGCCATTGTGGTGTACGGCTGTTCTGCTACTTACGAAGAAGGCCCAAGCATAGGTATCGCTCTACGAGACGTACGCGCCAGCCTGAGAAGTTCATAACCCTATTAGACAATAGCGCACATTGGGTAGACGATAATTAGGTACTATTAGTTAGAACTACATATGTTTCAATGATTTTTATATTTTCGAAATTCTTAATTTTGTCTGCCATTAGAAGGGTTCGAATAGTTGCTTCTCCTTACTTGGGTACCCAATAATAAAAATAAATCTTAAACCCGTTCCTACTAGAGAAAAACAAACATTTTAGTCGAAGATTGAAACTCGAGATCGAAGGGAACATGGGCTGCATTATGGTTTGGGAAGTCTTATACCTTACTATCCATAAGACAACATATTTCATTGATAGTTACCCCCAAACCATGGAAGATTAAAATCCTTAAGGATCGTTGCAATAGGAGATTTAGAGATCTCAATTTGGAACACGAATAAATGATTCAACTATTTGGATAAAACGGCCTATAATGCATTAGCAGTGCAGACTACATCTCACGGTAAGCTTATAATAAAGATATTGTTCATCAAGTCATTATCAGCGATGCCGTTACAATCGTGCGTGAACATATTTATTGTTTTGGCATCTGACAATGGGAACCCACTATATAGATGAATGTTTGAGTGCTACTCAGTAGATGTAGGTAGGTATAAACCTTTGATTTAAGACGTATTTTATGTAGGTATCGAAATAAGACAAATAGTAATAAAATTACTTATCGTTTAAATTTATTAGACAAAATAATTGTCAATAAAATCATTTTAAACAGCAACATATTTACAGCTACATGTCGGGTACAGTGCCTTCATCTTAGAAAGAGGTTATTGTACAGCCGATCCCCGAGAAGGGGAATCGCTTGGACCAAGCCAACTATCGACCCATAGCCGTCATCTCAGTGATGTGCAAAGTATTTGAGCATCTCATAAACACTGTTCATGCGTCACCTAGAGGGCCACTCTTTAGTTAATGACCGGCAATAAGGATTTAGGCTGAAACAGTCAACGGATGATCATCTGATGAAGCAGTCTGAAATTTTAGAAAAACGACAGCTTCTTGTCATCATCAACAAGAACAGCTTGTTGAGCATCCTCGGTATGAATGTTCGTTGCAAACTAGACAACAAAAACTATATCGAGAGTATCATTATCATTTCTTCTTTAAAAGACACAAATTCGCTCCTACTGCTCATCTCTGGGATAGCTCCGCAAAGTACTTTCTGGATACTGTTGCAGCGACGTGCTGTCCGCATTATTGGGAGCCCTGAGGTCACGAATACCCTTTAGTCTTTGCAGATGCAGAGATGTTGCGTCCTTGGCTGTAAATTACTGTCCCTACAATGTTATGGTAAATACTACGATGTGCTCTTCCCAATAATCCCACCCTCTCCTTTCGCACACAGGACAACCAGCGCTAAGCTTAGATGTCACCCACATACGGTGGGGAATATTCCATCAAGAACCGAGTGGTTAGGTGAGTCTTTCCTGTGCCGCACCATTAAGTCTTGGAATTCATTACCAGCTCACATGTTTCCTTCTTCCTTCAGTCCCATGTCCTTTAAGCAGGGTGTGAAAAAACATGTGATGATGCTGTCAATCTGAGCGCTACAGTTGTAACACTATACCTACGTATTTGTAATATCTTTCCTGGGATTTTGCCTTCAGTTTACCATCAGGCGGGGTGAAATCAAATTGATGTTCTCTAAATAAAAAAGTTATATCTTCAGTAGGTATCATTAGGTACCTATTGTGTGGTTATAGGCTTATGAACATAGTTCATTTTGAGATCTACATTCTACAAACAATAAGGACGTGAGATATTATGTGTTTTCATGGTTTGAGTTTATGATATTTTTTTAAATTTAGTTACAAAACAGATCAAAAATATATTATTTAGATGTTAATATTTCGTTTCTACAACAGAAAAAAAAACAGTCTGAGCAGACATTAATGACCTATAAATATACAAAGCGATCGTTATTCTTAATAAAGTGGTGTGGTGCACCTGTTATTAGGTATTTCTCACTAGTTTTTACGAAATATTGGCCCAATGTTTTATAACTTTTAAAATGTTTCAGACTTTTACCTTAAAACGAAAAGTTTATAGCTTACTATTATAGTGTTATCTATTTCTAGTTCAACTTTGCTGCCCCTCACCTGAACAATTGCGATAACTTAGACAGAACTACGGATAAGAAGAAGAAAGGAATCAGCAAATGTAGTTGGAAGGCAGGTTAGAAGGAAGCAGAGTTTGACAATAGCTTTCAGCAGAAAGTAAACATGCAAGTGATCGTAAGATAACAAAATAATAAGTAGTTAGGTATTATCTAAAGGTAAAATTAGAATTAAAGAAAATTATTATTAAAACAGATAATTTAGCTTCGAGATAATTGTTGGAGAGATGATGAGACAGAACAGGGTCGATCGACGTGTTTTCCTTACACTTTGTGGTAAAAAACAGGGTTTTTGGTAAACAACGGTCACGACATTTGGCACGTTAAGCTATAAGCATCTCTATTCGTACAACTGCCAATCACGGTAGTATTCGTAGTTTGCTATTTGGAACCCAGGGTGTACCCTCCTACCTCTCCAATTTATGTTGGCTTATAGGTACAGGAGTGACTGCCGTCTGTCACCACAATTCTAAGAGAATTTACTAGAGTCTCGTTCATCAATCAGCTAGTGGGTACCGGTGGGCAGGTGAGTTTTAATAAAAGCTAAGGAAATAGTAAAAGGAATAATAAAAAAAAATTGTACCTAAGTGTGACAGGTAGGTATACGAGATCGACTGTTTCCTTCCTGATCGCGTAAGTAGGTAGGTACTATGTATCTACTTAATTTAAAATTAATTCTTCCAAAGATTGTGTCTGTGTTTTTTAAACCACTCAGGTAGCAGACATGCACACAGCCTACCTGATGGAAAGTGGTTACCGTAGCCTATGGACGTTTGCAACACCAGGGGCTTCACATTTGTGGCTACCACCCCTGTAGAGGGAAGGGGAGGGATGGGTCAAGGTTTAAAGAGTTTCTGTGCTGTCAGTGCAGTACACAATGTACGGTTTCATTTCATACCATCACAAAGTAGCGTCAACTTAAGCCATGGTCTTGCAACTGACAGCATAAAACCTCTCCAGTGAGCTCTAGCTAGCCTACTCACCGCCGAAAATGCCATAAAAGGTTATTATTAGCCGCAGTATACTGTACGGAAGTAGTAGGTACTCAGTCGGACTGCTCAATTGTGATATTTTAATTTGGGTTCGTGTTTTTGTGCTTTCATTTAATCTATCTTTAACTGTGTAAAGATAGAAAAGACCACTGTCAGTTAAGTATTAACACTGTTATTTTACTACAGTTTGTATTACGGAAACCCATTAACAATCTAATTTAATTAATGTGAATTTATCACATTTTCAACATATTTTAGTCTCCAATCGTCCGAAAAGAAAACAAAAGATAGTGAGTTACTAAAAATCCCTAATGTACACAGCCGCCTACGCCGCCCGATCTCATTTGTTTTGTTTATAGAATTGTGCACGCCTCGGGTTGTGGAATGATATGTTTCAACATGAAATAATGCTCCCGTCCGAACTTTAGCCCACTTGGTGTTTTATTGTGTGTACTCGATTCAGAGTTTTATCTCGTACAGCTGGTTGCCGGATAATCCGATTATAAATAGCTTACATACAACAAACCATCAACAAATCTAACTCGTATCGGATAGCACAGTTGATGTCGATATAGGTACAGCTGGTGGCGGCGCCGTGGCTCCTACGTTTTATGAGCGTACGAATTTATAAAAAAAAATATTTTATTTCTGGAGTAGTCTAAACTAGTTTGATATACCATTATGCCGATCTTGATAATACTACGGTACTTACCTAAGTGATAAGTCGATAGAATAAACATTGACAAACACTAAGTTAGGGCACCAGTAGTGGCGACAGGCGAGATGACACTATGAGAGATCATTAGTTTGTTCTTCAATTCAATTGATAGGTACCTTTTTAATGTCCCCACGGAGATCACCCTCGCAAGCCACTGGTGGTGAATATGTTGGGCTCGAGCCAACTAAAACCCCCACACTGTGTCGTCGATATCGTTGTCCATCTGGAAAGCAAAACCTTTGCCCCATATACAAAGTGGTGGACAGTCACCAGTTTTGTTCTTCAACCTGCGCCCCAATTCGCTTAATAACTTCTTGGAGTACCCCAGGTACCACTCTCTTAAAACCTTTTTTTCCGCTGTGTCTTCAGGAGCGGCTGCTGGCTAGAGACAATACGGTACGACTCAGATGGCTGGGTACTGACACATAATTATGTTGTCCCACAAAAGGCATCAGTTGCCATTTTTTATGTGGCGCTAGAGTCATACCTTCCGGTCTTTTGCCGTTGGATCTATTGAGGTCAGATGGTTCCAGTAGGTAAGGGTTACCTATTTGTCGATACAAAAGTTCTCCAAAGTAGGTATATCCTTGAGAGCATGGTGACGCGTAAACCTACACGTGCTTCTAGGTACGACTATGGAAACGCAGTTGCTTTTATGAGGTTCTCACATAGTAGGTCACACAGCAGAGGCGGGAATATCGTTGAAAATCCTTATTACGTACTTCTAATAAGGAATTCCCTTATACTGTGACTGATCAAAGGATACGGTAACTTCATCTTCATTTGAAAAGGGGCACGCGTTTAATACATCAATAATATCGAGAAATAATAAAGAGCAACCTATAGTGTTTTGAGTGGTTAGGATAGTTCTAAGTATTTTCATTTAGGCAACATGCTCCCACGGTTCAACAAACTTTATCTCATAGATAATACAAGTAGATTTTATCTACAAAATTCTACTCTTATTAAATGACTATGCTCTATGCTCAGCAATGGCTCAGCATAAACGCGGCGATTGATTTGATAATTTAAAACTGACAGACATGGTTTTTTGGCGGGAACGCGAAAGTGTTATAGCGCTGCAGTGTTTTAGTGTGCATTCGAGTTTTTATGTGTAAAAATGGTGGAGTTTTAGACATAACGGTTTGGACAAAGCACACAAGAGTAGGAGAGTGGAATATTTTAGTGAATTGTGACTTTTCGTGTTGGTGTCAAAATGTCCCTAAGAAAAGCTTCTAGTAAAATCTCCACTACTTGACTTGGGCAACTATGATCCGTCATCGTCATCGTCATCATCATCATCATCAACAATCATTCCAACTATACTTATCACAAAGTAAATGGAAATTCCCAACTCGACACTGGCAACATATCAACCCAATTTAGGGGACATAAATTGGGTTGATATGTTGCCATCTAAGAAAAAAAAGAAGAAGAACTGACAGACATGACATTGACACTATTGTGACAAGTGACAACACATTTGACATTTGTTGTCAAACTTGTGTTTTAATGTTGTTAATGTTTATATTATGTTGAAGTGTGTAATTGTGTTTGTTGAACGTTTGTTGAATGATAATTATGTACAGCTAGATGTAAAAATAAATTTTACCAAGTTTCTATAATATTTTGACTGACCATAATGGAGAGTTACGTTGTAATATCATTTATTGGTGAAGGTTCTTTCGGCCGTGTTTTCAAAGCTAAACATAAGGAGTCCAATGCCATAGTAGCACTCAAAGTTATAAGAAAGGTTTGTTATAAATATATCACTTAATCATAAACTACTTCTTTGAGATATTTTACTTCTTCAGCATATTATAATAATCTAGTCGTTACTACTTTGTCTTAATTTATACGTGCATCTACACTAATACATACTAAAAAGAGGAAAGATATGTATTTTTGTAGGTATATGTATGTTTATCCACTGTGCCGATTTCAAAAATTCTTTCACCATTGGAAAGCTAAATTCCCTCTGAGTAACATGGCTATAATTGCATTGCGCGATTACGGACATCCATGCGGGTGAAGCCGCGGACAATAGCTACTTATCTTTAAATTAACATAAATAATAACAAACTGTAAGTATATCTGTACTGTATATTCAATGTTTTATTTCAGAAAGGCCGCTCTGTAAAAGACCTGAAAAACCTCAGACAAGAATGTGATATACAAAGGCAGTTAAAGCATCCAAATATTATTCGTATGATAGACAGTTTTGATACTGAATCAGAGCTGGTTGTGGTCACAGAATATGCAGAAAAAGAGTTGCACAGTATATTGGCTAAAGAAGGATGTTTGAATGAAGATCAGGTGAAGAAAATAACGTGGGATTTGGTGTCAGCTCTGTATTACTTACATTCACATCGAGTTCTTCACAGGTTGTTTGATAACTTAAAGAAATTTACACTACACGTGTAATAATGTTTGTTTTATTTTAATATGTCAATTTAGTTTATAGAACAATTATTTGAATTTTTTAGGGATCTGAAACCTCAGAATGTTTTGCTTGACAGTTCTGGATGTGCCAAACTGTGTGATTTTGGTCTGGCCAGAATTATGACCAATGCAACTCACATTCTCACCTCTATTAAAGGTACTCCATTATATATGGCACCAGAACTAATAGAGGAAAAACCTTATGATCATCAGGTAACTGCTTATTTATTTAATTTTTTAACTGGTGTTCTATGATAATAATACAAATGGAATTTAAGTATAAGAATTGATGGACACAAGTTAAGTAAAAATATAACCTTAATAGAAGGTAAGTTCTATGAATTAAGTTGCATTACATGTGGTCATAAGCTGATTCACAACAACTATATGTGTATTACAAGCCAATCTGTTGCTACATCACAAAGCTCTGAAATGGGTTAAATAGTTTAGCTATAGTTTTGCAAACAGGAACTACAACAACTTGTTCCACCCTCTCCTTTTCTACACAGGACAATGTATGCATGTCTTATAATGTCACTCATATGTGGTACAAACAATTCCATCAAGAATTCAGCAGTTTTGCAACTCCTTTCTATGTATAACCATTAAGTCCTAGAATACTGTGCTAGCACATGTTTCCTTCATCCTACAGTCTCGGGTCAGGTCGGTTACAGGGACAGGACAGCACCTGTATTGGAGGCCACCATGTTTTGGACTGAGCTTCTGCTTACCAGTATTAAGTACAAAAATAACCACAGGACCATACCCGAAACGATCCCCCTTCTTGTCTTGCCTCGCCCCTTCCATGCGCACACCACAGTCCTCTGTATCATTAATAATAACAGTATTCCAGAGTAATACTCAGTACTGATACTCTATTGTTATTTATAAATTAAACAGAATCTATCATCAACAAGATTCAGGTCTAAGCATGGTTCTAATTCTGAACTTGGATTACATTTAGCTGGTCCTTTTTGGTTTAGAATTGTTTATATTTATCGGTTGATATATTTACAGCTAACTTGTAATATAAGTTATAGGTCAGTAACATTATTTCTTGGATATATTATAATTGGCAGACAAAAGCTGTGTAATAAGAATCTTAATTTTAGATGATAGTAATCACAAATCAGCAAGTACACAATTTCAGTTATTACTTTCCTTTTCTTTATCTTAAGTGTTTGGTAATCCCAGCTGTGTCTAATTTCAGGCTGATTTATGGTCTCTTGGATGCATAGTATACGAGTTGATAGCTGGCCAGCCACCCTTCTGTACAATGTCTATCTGGCAGTTGGTGAGGATGATTAGACATAAACCTGTGCAATGGCCCAGCTTCATTAGTACTGAAGCTAGATCTTTTCTGCAGGTATGTATCAATGTATAACAAATTCCTTCAGGCATCCTTAGTCTGCAGTAAAACCTTTGAAAAGAGATCTGTATACAATGGATAGTGTTTAGAAAAATCGTTTGACATGACGCCATAGTCTGGGAGTCCATCCTCACACATTACGACTGGAACTGTGTAGTATGAAATGAACTTCTGCCCACCCACATCCCAGCTGTAGAACGAACTTCCTGCTGTGATTTTTCTATGCGACGACTACAATATGGTGTTTTTCAAGAAGGAAAACTAACAAATAAGATTTTGCTGTGAGAGCTAGTTATGCTAATAGATTATTTCATGAAAGTTGTATTCCATGCTACCCTCACTATTTTAAATAACTGTTACTCAAAGTCTATTTACTATTAACGCTAACTCTGTAACCAGCCACACTCAAACTTCAAATTCTATCAAAAAGATAGCTTTAACCAAGCTACTGAATACCTACTCTGGTGCAAAATCTTTAGCCAAACTATTAGAATCAATGTTACTGTTACTGTTCAATTTGACGGAAATCTTAACTTTTACAGGTAGGTGTTGTAACTAAGCCTCAATTATGATCGCATAAACATGGCCTCCCACCAAAGAAGTATATACTTAAATCTATATTTTCTGTATTACAGGGATTATTACATAAAGATCCAATGAAGAGAATGACCTGGCCAGAGATACTAGAACATCCGTTTGTTGCAAACCATGTAACTATACTTCCAGAAGATGTACAAAGTGAATCTCCATTTACGAAACCATTGACTCACAGTCAGCAGGAAGCTAAACAACTTCAGAGAGAAAAAGTTAGCAGCAATACTAGGTGAGTTCTACAACAAGCATACTAGTGAACCAGTTCTAGTGTGTGAAAAAGAGAATCTAACCATTATTTTAATCTTACATACATATGCTCACGTCCGTAATCCCCGAAGGAGTAGGCAGAGGTGTATTAAACACTCACATATATTGTCAACTATGATTTTCGGTTCCACGTAATAGCCAATCGGGCACTATGAAAAAAAATGGGAATACCGTAAATATTGCAGCTAAATAAGCTAAATAAATTTGGAAAAATAAACTCGACCTCATTTCTTGCTATGTGGTGTAAATCGCAATGAAATTAATTACGTGCTTAGCCGCAAAATCACTACCATTAACGTCTTGCAGATTAAATACCAATTTATCATAATTTTTTTCTTCAGGGCTATACCAGATCCAAAACCTGAAACAAAGGAGCATGACTTACGTAATGTACGAGTTATGCAGGCCATGGAATGTGTGCCTATGTCTGACGACGATAGTGTTAGAGCAACCAGTGCTTTTAGTGTAAGAGATAGTCTTAAAACTGATGATGAAGATCAATCACATCCAATCACAGCAGCTAATGCTAAGTTACTCAGACATGAGTACAATGTTCTCAATAATTCAAATCTCGTTGTATGTAACTTAGAGAATAATATGGCGCAGCTTATGGCAGCTAATAAAAAACAAACAGATCGCAATAAAATGGACAAAATTGATGAAGAAAGACCTAATAATGATAAGGATAAACCTGTTGAGGATACGCAATGTCCAAATAACAGTGTGCCGACGAAACAAGAGATTTTAGAAATTAAACAAAAAGCCAAGTCTGTGGATACAGCATCACATAGTTTAGAGAATCCTAAAAGTTCAACAAAATGTAGTAGTGACGTCAGCTCTGGTCTCAGTAAAAGTGTTCCACCTTCTTACAAACAAAAGATTTTACAATTTTCAAGAGACAAACTTAGATTTGGTAGTGGAGGAAATAAATTAACAAGAAGCATCAAGAGATCGTTTCATTTTAGTAGAAGTTGGGACAAGAATAAAAATGATACTCAAAGGAGAACTAGTGAACCTACTATTGAAGTGCCAAGTTTAATAGATGATAAGGAAAAATGTTCTAAAGAAGAAAAAGATGAAGATATTGAAAAACGTGAAGTTATTGAAGAGACGTCTGACGATAAAGAAGTTGCAGACAATGACAGGATCCTTAGATCTGAGGAAAATAGTGACGGTAATTTTCTTTGTAACATGGTCCTAACACTTCAGTACCTTTCTTGATGTACCTATGTCAGGAAGGAAAATTAATGTCGCGCTAAGTTCGGCGATATACGAAAAATTTGAAAATGTTATCGTGCTAAAAATATATTAAGCTAGAAGTGTGATGAGAGAATACTATTACAAAACCGTACCATGCCGAAATTAGCCGGACTCTTTTATTCCTGACATACCAGATACCTGTACCTACAAAAGTTAACATTCCAACTTAATTATTGCAGTTAAAGAACCCTCATCAATTGAATTGGAAGAATGGGAAGCATTTCTCAAGTCCAACATCAGTGAAGTTATGGATGGTGATGTTGAATCTCTTACTCAACTTAACATGGTATGTAAACAACAGAAGATTTAATAACTACTTCTAAATTAAGTGCACATTTAATGCTTTCTCATAGTCCAAAACCTATACAGTATGTAAATAACACAATTCATTTAACTATAAGTACAAAGGATTTTATCACTGAAATGGTTTATGAACTATGGGAATAGGATCTCATTCCAGTGATAAAAATGCTTTATGTAATTCTAGATTGTAATCTATCCCTGTACCAAATTCCACCCACACCCACACACATGTGATTGAGTAGCAAATATTCACTGTTATAATCACTACATAGTATAAAACAAAGTCGCGTTCTCTGTCCTAATGTCCCTTTGTATGCTTAAATCTTTAAAACTACGCAACGGATTTGATCCGGTTATTTTTAATAGATAGAGTGATTAAAGAGGAAGGTTTATATGTATATAACATCATGCTACAACCAACTGGTGCGGAGCAGAAGTGAAAAATGTTGCAAATATAGGGTGACGCAGACGAAGTTGCGCGGGTCAGCTAATCTGAAATAAATGATTTGAATTTGAATTTGAATAATGTTCATTTGTAACGTGCAGGTGAGCATGGTGATAGGTGTAGTGGGCAGTGCGGCGCGGGCGAGTGGCGGCGGGCGCGTGTGCGGCGCGGTGGCGGCGCTGTTGGCTCTGCCTGCGCTCGCGCATGCGCTACCCCGACACACGCTGCTCAACATACAGGATGTTAGTCACACTTGTTTTATACACTGTCACACCTAAGTCTACATCTACCCGGTTGCCATACAAACATCTATGGCAGTCGTTACGGGTAGTTGGAGCCCTCAAAAGTCCAACCAGTCTAACTTGGAACTTCGATATCGCCATTGGTCGTCAGACCATTGGTTGTGGACGTCAGATGGCAGTCGCTTCACGGAAAATATCGGAGTTCAGCCGCATCACAGTTAGACTAGAAAGCCGACCCCAACTGAGTTGGGAAAAAGGTTCAGAGAATGATGACACCTAAGTCTAAGGATGCCAGGAGGAACTACCTGGATGGCTACGCATGTTGGTGGGTTGGTGGTTCAGAGCATCCAAAACTTAATGAAATTAAGAAAATTAAATATAATGTAATACATTGTATACTAACATTTCATATTAACTCGACAGGTGTACCTTGAGGCAAAAGTGGTTTACAACTTCGTGGCAGCCATTAATACACTGATGAAAGATAGTAAAGACAATGACGACGGTGCAGAAGACAGGTAAATATTACCATTAAGTATATATTATAGTAACGAATTATTTCATCATAATCGAAGTGAAACCTACTACTAATTTGGGCACACATAGAAGCGATAACTCGGTAACTTGTAACGTGACGGTGACGGCCCAAATGTTAAGAGACGATGACGCGAAATCCATGATTTTTGTTCACTCAAATAGTACTCGCCGCGCCTAAAGAAATTTTACCTTCGAAAATTCTAATCCTAAAATTTTCTAAAAAAGTAAATCTGTCTGTTCTTTTATTAAGAATAACAATCTTTATTTCCAAGAATATGGTTAGTTACAATGTTGTGTATGGTGATTTAGAGGATGATGAGATACAGCATTTTCTGCCATTTGTGGCATGCAAATATTGTATGTCTATCACTAGTTTTACAAATTTAAACATGCATGACGTCCACACATTTGAAATTTGAAATTATCAGTCTGTTATAGGCCAAATTCTAAATCGTTTATTACCTATTTGATGTTATCGGTGTTGTTTCGCGTAGAGTGCAGGGCGTGGGCCGCATGCTGGAAGTGTGCGCCTGGCTGTGCGTTCGTTCGTGTCGCGGCGTGCGTCAGTTCGCGGCAGCACTCAGCGCTTATAACGCACACCCTGTATTCACCAAGTTCTTATCTCATTGTAAGTATTTATTGAATGACATGAAAGTATAGCAAACTTGAGCTAAGTTATGTTTATACCACAAGTATAGGTGTAACAAAAAATTGGTATCTCCAGTGCTTACTTAGGTATTGTAAGTATCTAAGGTGTCTGTCATTCCTATACATTTTTACAGTAACTGGTAGCACATTGCTCGTATTTAAAATGTAGATTTGTATCATTGTAACACTGTACGTGTTTGTAATGGTGTTCCTTTTTCCTGAGACTTTGCTTACCATCAGGCGATGGGAAGTGACATTGACGTGTCTTAAATAAAAATTAAAGGTGAACAGAAATGACAGTTTTCCGGCCAAACTGTCATTACAAACCAGTTTACCGGTACATCGAAACAAAATAATTAGCGCCTTCAAGTTTTGAATAGCAACATAACATGATTGGTGAATAAACCAGGTGCTAACACACATCTTTTTTTATGGCACGTCATATATCAATAAAAACAAAATTTAATACCGAGTTGTAAAATCTTGAAATCAACTTTCAAACAAAATATAAATACTGGAAATATTAAACTACTGGAATAAGAAAATTTCGGCAATTTCATATTTAATAACCTATTAATAAATAAATATTCTTAATAATTTTTTAGCAAATGCACACATACTTGTAACGTTATTTTTATAAATACATACACATTATATTATTATATATCGACGTCCCCGAGGAATAAACCTGTATTGTACTATTACTGGGTTATTACTGTTATTGCATTTTCGGTATCTAAGGGTCGGAATACACCTATGCAATTTTTTTCATTTTTTTCTAGTGATAATATCCATCTATTTACCCTATGACACCTTTGTTCTTCGGAAAAGTGTTAATTTTTATGTACGAGAAGAATATCATAATACATTATTACAAATTCATTTGTGTGGCTACATTTCGGTAAAGTAATATTACTGCAAAATATTTTCTATTAATTACTGGTTAAAGCGATTACAGGTTTATTCTCGTGATTTATGATATTGACATTTTCGGTAATACTCAGTTACAGTAATCATTTGGGATCGTGATATAGGTATTGGCGTTAACTGCTTCGCATTTCGAGGAAACATTGCAACCTGAAAGCTCCCCGTAATTAATAACACTTATTATAGGTACCACACTGACCAATAATTGTCAAAATAAGCAAACTGATATTGGAACTGAATTAAATAGTTGTTAAAATGAGCAACCTGATGTTAGAACTGAATTAATACAACATTCAATAGAGTTGAACCAAATAATTTGGAGGTACCTTCCACTTCCCTAAATGAAAATGAATACACCAGAAAACGTAAAACTAATGAAGGTCCATGGTCTAGCAAGAGAAATAAATTACTGAAATATCCACAAAAGTCTATCGGACCTGTAGGTAATTGTAAATTGAACTGTGGTAGCAAATTTACCTCTTCAGATAGGCAATATAATTTTATTTGATAAATTTTATAAATTAGCTGATCGAAAACAGCAATAGATATACTTTGCTAAACATACTAAAACAGAAAACATCAAACGAATGACTCTACAACGAAAAAATAATCGCACACATATATTAAATATTTATTATCTTCAAGAGATGTGGATGTTTTGGTTTGTAAGAAGTTTTTTCTAAATACTTTACAAATTAATGAACAGCAATAGTAAAATTAAAAACAGATGACCGCGTTACAGACTTCAGAGGTAAGAACAATAATAGACCTGTGGATTTGGATTCGACGATTGACCTCCACCTCGAAGTTTGATCCGTCTAATCGGACCATCTGTCCAAGGTAGACGTACTTGTCTACAACTTCAAAGGTCGAGCCTCCAACTGACACTGGGGAGGGCCTTAGAATATGAGCATTCGCCATAACCTGGGTCTTGTCCATATTCATCTTGAGGCCCACCTGCTGAGAGACTCGGTTGAGGTTGAGCATTGTGTTAAGATCCTCCAGCGATCCTGCCATGAGCACAATATCGTGGGCAAAACGAAGGTGAGTGATGTATTTGCCATTAATATTAATGCCAAGACCTTTCCATTCCAGTAGCTTAAAGGCATCCTCCATTGCATTGGTGAAGAGCTTCGGTGATATTACATCTCCTTGTCTCACTCCCCTCTGCAACAGTATCGCCGCTGTGCTCTGATCTTGTACTCGGACTGACATGGTGGCGTTTTTATACAAACACTTCAGCACTTCGATATACCGGTAGTCTATATGACACCGTTGGAGAGATTGTAGCACTGCCCATGTCTCGATCGAATCAAAGGCTTTCTCGTAGTCCACAAACGCTACACATAGTGGTAAGTTATACTCCTGAGTCTTTTGTATGACTTGCGACAGCGTATAAATGTGGTCTACGGTACTATAACCTTTTCGGAAACCGGCTTGTTCGGGCGACTGAAAGTCATCAAACCTGCCGGCTTTCGAAACAATTAGTGATAACCCTCGAAAACAGCTTATAAACATGGCTCAGAAGCGAGATGGGTCTGTAATTCTTAAAAGAGGTTTTGTCACCTTTCTTGAAGAACAAGATCACCACGCTTCGGTTCCATGCTTCCGGCGTAGTACCTTCGAGTAAGACGGAGTTGAAGAGCTTCTAAAGGACTTTAAGTATCGGTGTTCTACCCGCTTTCAGAAGTTCCGAAGTGATTCAGTCTTCTCCTAGTGTCTTGTTATTTTTAAGCTGCTTGAGGGCCACCCTAATCTCGAACAGGCTGATGTCCGGGATATCCTCGGTGTAGTGTCGGGTTAGCTTGGCTCTTTAACTGTATCAGTAGCAGGCTTGGTGACTGAGGTATAAAGCTCTCCATAAAACCCCTCGATCTCCCTCAAAACATCTGCCTTAGTCGACGCGACACTGCCGTCCTTCCTCTTCAGCTTTGTCAACTGGCTCTGCCCAATAGACAAGTCTTTTTAAGACAAGTCAAGCTTCTGTGGGCTATCTCTTCGACGGGGCCTGAAGAATTTGGAGCCTACTGAATGGACAGCTTCAATCAACCTGTTATTTATCTCGTCCACTGTACTGCATTCTTCTAGGCAAGAGAAGCGATTCGAAAGTTCGAGTTGAAAGCTCTCGGGGTACTGTATATGGGAAGTTCTAGGTCGGAGCGTAGAGAGAACAAGATAATAATGATGATAACAATGAACTTAGTGATTGAGTACTGCGTTTGATGTTTTTATTTTTTTTATATTTTTTATATTACAATTGTGATCTCATTATGGACATTTTGCCCATTTTAAACAATATTTTTAAATTTTATGAATTTTCTTTGATTTTCCCTTAGAGATACCGATAACAAATTTATTTACGAAATCTGTTTGAACGATTACATTAAAATATAATTACCCAAAAGATCTATAATATTCCAGTTTCTATAATTTACCATTATAAGGTTATTAAAATGTTTACCATAATAAGTCGGTAACTGAACATTACATTTATTTACTAATGAACATATACATCGTTGCAGAACTCCGTAAAGTAGTGTTATGTCTATGATTTTGAAGAAATTATTTTTATATTACAAGAATAATTCAGTAAGTAGACGTTGCTGGAATATTATTGATAGTTCATGGTGGTAATATATCAATACCCTAAAAACTGTTAGAAATTATTTTCGGTAATTTGAACTTTGGTGAATATCTAATTCTGTGTTTAATCAATAGTTACAAGGCTAACTGTGATCTATTTGGGCAAAAATTAGCTTTCCCGGCGTATTAAAATGTTATCATAATTGTCTTTTATAGAAAAGTTAGAACCGAAAAACACTAAATCTTTTCTCCTGTAAAATTTGATTTTTGCGATTACCGGTTTATTCCTCGGGGACGTCGATATATAAAAATTCACAAATATTTGCACCGAGCGGCAATCAAACCCGCGCCTCCTGCTTAGCAGTCGTGTTCACTTCCGCCACGCTAATGAGACCCCCATTATTTTAGGAAATGGTGTAATATTGTATGATTTTAGATTGACATAGTCATTTACACATTCACTGTTCAACGAAATAAACAAACATGGTAAATATCCCGATAAATTTAACAGTGAATGGTGTAATATTGTTACAGATTTGAAGTCACCACGAATAGTATTGAGCATCGTGGGACTCCTCATAACAGTACTTCAAGATTTACCCGAACACGCTGATGTAGTTGAAAAAATATTATTTGAGGACGAGGACTTCAATTTCATGAGTTTGTTGGAACAACCAAGTGACGCGTTGAGAATGAGAGTTTGTATACTAATCAGCTTGTTATGCACATTCTCTTGTACAGCTTTTTCTGTGGCAATGGATTCTAAATGGAGTAAGAAAGAGTCAAGTTGCTTAGAATCATTGCATACGCATTGTAACGTTACTCTGAATAGAGCTGCAAGGTTAGCTACTAAGGAATTGAGTAATATGCCTTTTTATATCTCTTAGTTTAGTTTGATATTGTATTTACAGCGTCTATTTACTTATAAGTTCTGGAAAATATAATTCCATGATTACGTATAGAATATATTTTGTTTCTCGTGCTCATGAGAATTATTGCGTCGCAACCAAAAGAATAAAATCGTAATCCAATAATATTGACTGATACTCGTACATTTGAATAAGAGATTATAGTACCTAAGACACGATTAACTAGCCTTGAACCGTGCATTATCATTCAGAACACAAAATACAGCTCAAAGACATAACAAGGTCAGATAATCGTATTAATAAAAAATAAAATTCGAATAGTTCTCGAAGGTTTTTATTAAAGATCAATAATATCGCCACAAACATGTATTTTAACGCTCCGTTGACCATTGATAATAATGTGATAATATCTGTTCATAAAGTACCTAACTACTTTGTATCGACTGAGCGATTTCTTTTTACGTATTGTGTAGGTACAGTAGTATTATGTAAAGTCACGTTTTTAAAGTATAATAAAAATTTTAGTTATATACTTACCTATTTGGATTGAAAAAATTAAATGAAATTTATACCAAAGGGTATCAAAATTTCATTTATTTATACGAATGTTTCAATACTCTTTTTATAAATTTAAATCGAAAATTCATATTCAGGACAAGCCTTCAACCCCGTCCCTGAACGAGCTCATATATTTTTAATGAAATTTTGATGTATCATTATGCATTTTTTTAAAACCGAATTGAAATTAGAAAATGTGAATGTCTAGATGGGGTCGGTAGATGGCTCCAACGTCGCTCCCAAGACGTAAAGGAGAATTTCGAATGGTCTAGTAGCTGAGGTGGTCACAGCATTCTCACTGTAAGAGACTGGACGCGGGTTCAAATCCCGTCTAGACATTAACTATATCCAGTTTTAAATCGATTTATATGACGATATATTTTTATCAGCAATGATATGCTTAGTAGGGGTCCATATTGACTCACCTAAAGTTCTTTATCCGAAATTGTTCTTCCTAGCGATTTGTAATCCGAATGATCACTCCTCCTAAAATTTTTCATCCTAAAGTTTTTATTCATACTATTTGTAGTGCTACCGTCGATGTTCATAACACTCATGTTTCCGAAAATTGTTATCAATAAAATCGTACATACAATATTAAAACTACTACTGTTTTTTATCCTAACGTTTTTATCCCTAAACATAATTAACATAATATTGTCCCTCATACTTAGAAAGAAACATTTATCTACCAAATGTAATAACAATATAAGTCGGTAGAATTATATTTTATTTATAGTTTTTTTTTGGTTATTTGTTGTTACATACTTATTACTATTAATTAGAAAACTGTTTAGAATGATTGAAGATTGTTTCACTGATTTTTTGGCTTAAATGAATGAAAATCATAAAATACGACTGATTTACGGTTATGTTTATGACTTTTTTCGTTTTCCATTCGTTTCTGGCACTTCGCTGGCCGGCCGCTGCCGCGGCACGCTCGCTTCGCTCGCTCGCCTCGTCACAATTCTAACTGTGGTCACAATTCTAACCTAACCTAAACCAAGAACTATAAATATGACCGATTCGTTTCTGGAACTTGGCTGAATGACCGCAACGAGATTGTACGTGTAAATAACTAAAACTGTAAAAATTACGCAAAATTAATGTAAACAATACTGATTATTATTAATAAAAATAAATCTAAACAAAAAAGTTATACCTTTCAAACATGGTTATGTTGACAAAATATAGGAAAAGAAATAATAGTATAATAGATATTTATTGCTACCGACATTATGAAGTTGAATGATTCGGAATTAAAACATTAGAGACAGAGTAGTTAGGAATTGTGATTGTTAGGATGAAAAATGTTAGGAAGAACATTTTCGGAGTTCTAATTTTCGGAGTTGAAAATTTAGGTGAACTTTGGCGCACCCGCTTAGTAGAATAACGAAATTAGTTAGGTAATTCTTTAAAATAATGTTGTGAAATTGATCCCAAGAAAGGATTATTTTGTATATAGATTGTTACTGCCTGAATACATTGGTCGAATATCGAATACTCGCAGGTCTGCTGTGTTACTTAGTAGATTTTATTTTAATAAATTAAGTAAAATATTATCCTTAGTGCCACATTAAGGTTAGTACACAAGGTAGAGATGGAATTTTAATTTTTGAGATTATTTTGTTCAAAATGTTAAAATTGACTGAGTGAAGAAGGCAAACATTGATTATTGAACCAGGCATGAAAGTGTAAAATTAAAATCTATTTAGTTCTTTGTTATTGTCAAATTGTAACTCATTGTCGTAATTATTTAATTTCATAATGTGGAATTAACCTATTTATTATTATATGATTGATGAACCAGCCATTTAAGTGTAAATTTAAAATCTCTTCAGTTCTTAATTAGTGTCAAATTGTAACTCACGTGACGTAATAATTTTATTTCATAGCCTATTTATTATATTCGATATATTAATACTTACTGACTTCGGGCTTTCTGATTGTCAACTATCTCAAAAGATAAAATGCATTATTGTATTTTTTAAAACAACAATTTTATTTACTAGGTTGACGTACTGCCTGAGTAGCTGTTTAAATCACGGTCAGCAACAAAATCAGTAATCTCTGAAAATGTCGAAAGGTGACCGTTACATGTATAAGAAAATACAATGTATTGAGAGATATTCTGTACTGTTGATGCACCTAATTGATTAATACCAAGACCGTTCTCTCTTTCGATACCTACTGGGTGTATCAGAGAGTTTTTGCCTGGTCTTTTTTGTATTCAAGACTATATACAGGATATTAGAATAACGCTTCCGAAGCCGTAGGCACATGATAATACTCCAAGTACACTAAATATTGGCATAAAAATTACGATTTAGTTTTTTTTTTAAATATTTTTATACCGTTTATATAAGCATTATTCACTCTCCATCGTGTTACTAAAGCCAAATGAAACATTTTTTTTTAATACTCACCCATAATGACTTTCAGTTGTTTCAAAATGCATACGTATTTAATTTCCGGTATTATGAGATTCAGTCCTATTTATTAGCTAGACATTTTGGGATTAAGTTCTTATAGACCGGACGCACATTATAGCCCTATTTGTTTGGTGAATATAAAAAATGAAATAAATACATGGTATTTATTTCATTTTTTATATGGGTATGGACCTATTATACACTACTTCTGAAATAAAAACAGTAATTCATATGCGTAAGCTGTCAAAAACTAATGGACAGAGTTTAGGTACCTATAAACCAATATTATATAAGAGATCAAAAAGCCCAAGAGCCCACTCATGCGTGCACATATTACGAAATAGGTATTAACATTCAACTTGGATTGAGAGATCTAACCAAATTTATCCTCATGCGAGGAGTCAGGATTACCCAATGGTTATTAAGGGTCCATATTGACTCACCTAAAGTTCTTTATCCGAAATGGTTCTTCCTAACGATTTGTAATCCGAATGATCACTCCTCCTAAAATTTTTCAACCTAAAGTTTTTATTCATACTATTTGTAGTGCTACCGTCGATGTTCATAACACTCATGTTTCCGAAAATTGTTATCAATAAAATCGTTAACATACAATATTAAAGCTACTACTGTTTTTTATCCTAACGTTTTTATCCCTAAACATAATTACCACAATATTGTCACTCATACTTAGAAAGAAACATTTATCTACCAAATGTAATAAAAATATATGTCGGTAGAATTATATTTTATTTATAGTTTTAATTTTTTTTTGGTTATTTGTTGTTACATACTTATTACTATTAATTAGAAAACTGTTTAGAATGATTAGAGGTTGTTTCACTGATTTTTTGGCTTAAATGAATAAAAATCATGAAATACGACTGATTTACGGTTATGTTTATGACCTTTTTCGTTTTCAATTCGTTTCTGGCACTTCGCCGGCCGCTACCGCGGCACGCTCGCTTCGCTCGCTCGGCTCGTGCGTTGTGTGGTCACAATTCTAACCTAACCTAAACCAAGAACTATAAATATGACCGATTCGTTTCTGGAACTTGGCTGAATGACCGCAGCGAGATTGTACGTGTAAATAACTAAAATTGTAAAAGTTACGCAAAATTAATGTAAATAATACTGATTATTATTAATAAAACAAAAAAGCTATGACTTTCAATAATAGTGTAAAAGATGGTTATGTTGACAAAATATAGGAAAAGAAATAATAGTTTAATAGATGTTTATTGTTACCGACATTATGAAGTTGAATGATTCGGAATTAAAACATTAGAGACAGAGTAGTTAGGAATTGTGATTGTTAGGATGAAAAATGTTAGGAAGAACATTTTCGGAGTTCCAATTTTCGGAGTTGAAAATTTAGGTGAACTTTGGCGCACCCGGTTATTAAGTATATTGGGTATCGGATTATGTAGCGTTTTCTGTATCTCATATCCGACTGACAGTTGTATAGGTAAAGGCACGAGTTGTAGACCTAAAATGTGCTCTAAATGAACTCTACACGCGCAGTACGTTTTTGGGTTGTCTTTTGGGGATTGCATGGGATGAATTGGTGGTGAACGAGCTCAAATCTACCAATCATAGACCAAAACAATCCGCGCGTGTCAGGGCCTCGTTTGTCTCGCGACTTAGGTCCAAGATCCGTGCCGATAGGTATATATAAAGTTGACACCTTTTACTGTCAGTGCGATGTGGCCCAAAGAGAACGCTCTACAATGACTATAAACCCAAAATTAGTCGTGCTTAGACGAATTTTCACTGTTCTTTCCGACGTGGCAGCTCAAAAACCGGGTACTGTACCTAAACAGTAGGTAGGTACTGTAGGTCTTACCTATCTCTGCACCTAATATTGCTCGTTACGGGCGACATTTTGTGAAGTCGTTGTTGCTTTCGTCGTGTTAAATTTTTGAATATTGAAATTTGTGGGTGGGTACTGCGTATTTATTGGAATAATATAGGAATGTGCATACTTTCACGCAATCACACCCAAAATAAACCCATACAGGTTAAATGGGTGTAGTATAATTTATGAAATAATGTTTTCTGTTGTAATAAAAAAAACATCATCAAAAAATGACATCATTGCGTCCATAATTATATTTACATATTTAATAAATTAAATAAAAGTATTACAAATCAGTACACACCTTAATGCAGTTAATATTGATATAAGATTATGGAGTAGCTGTATATTGACATACGTTTTAATGTTTTTAAATTGTTTGTTGTTATTACGCAACACGTCCTACATAATTTGTCTCCTTGTTGACATTGAATATGTACTTTAAAAAATAAATTGGCTGTTCGAATAAAGTGCCATGTTTATTGTATATTTTTAAATAAATTCCAACTATATTATACTCGTACTTTGTGTTTTAATATTATTCACTAAACTGCTAGTGGTCGTTATATTTTCAGAAATTTTCCACTGTTCTTAGAATTATTTTCGTATAGATATCCCCTCGGTAACATACCATCCCATATTCCCTCCTCACTACCCCGCGTTGGCAAAACCGACGAAAACCGCACCCTGGCTGACCCAGTGCCATCTCCAGTTCCCCTCAGATGTGGGAACAAAGCTAGCTGTCCCCAACTAAGTAGATTGATTAAGTGACCTCCAACGTCTACGTCGTCTTCATATGTTATGGGTTGAATTTGGACTTGGGACCTCTTGATCTTAAGGTTGACTTCATGGCTACCAAGCTACCGACGTTTGATAGCGCATTTTATGGCTGATTACATAAGGGAGGTTATTGGCCGGCCTCGCCCGCTCCTCGCGTGCATTCACCGATCATGCGCATTCAAATTTACAAATAAGCATTTAATATGAAGTCATTGGCCACGCAACATTTCAGATGTGTTCTAGGACAGCATATTTAAAAGATCAAAGGCCGCTTAATGGAATGCATAAGCAATCAACTAGATGATGAGAGAGATTCTTTATAAGTACCTACCTACATACTTTACGATAGACATCTGATAAAAAATAACTGGGAAAAAAGTTCCACTAAGGTATACCTACCTGAAAACATTAGGTAGGTAAAGCATAGATAATTATTATAATAAATCAAAAAGCCCAAGAGTTCACTCCAGATTAGTAGGTATATTTTGAAATAGTAACTACATAAACTCACGCCTATATCCCCGAAGGGATAGGCAGAGGTGCTAGTAACCACTTTTCGCCAGTTTATGTTTAGGTCCCAATGTAATAGGTGCCGAGCCTATAGCCAATTACCGGGCACTTATATACCTGCGATAATTATACACATAACTTCGAAAAGCATCGAATAGTTATTGGTGTGTACCATGGTAAAACCTGGGATCGAACCCGAGACCTCGTCTCAGCAGTCCATTACCCATACCACTAGGCTATCGCGGTTAGTAGAAAGTGAAATAGTTATTTACATTAATTATTATAACAAACAACTAAATTGACAGATTTATGAACATTTTATCCTCATGTGATAATTCAGGATTTTCCAATGATTATGTAAGTACCCATTGAGTGTATTGGGACATTTAAGCAAATTAACATTTAAGTAGTTAATAAAATTAATAATTAATATCTAAATGTATTTATACGCATTCTTCTAGAACCCATAACATAAGCAGTTAAGCTTACCATGGATCTAAATAGCGCTGATAAAAAGGATGTAGAGTAATGGTAAGCCTGAGGGATGTAGAATACTTAGTATTAAAAAAATACTACTAGCGCTGCCCACGTGGAGTGGGCTTAGGGGTTTTAAAAACATTTTACGACTGATTCTCAGACCTACTAAATATGCATTTTCATAAGAATCGGTTCAACCGTTTCGGAGGAGTTCGCAGACAAACATTGACACGAGAATTCTTTTAATCGTTGATAGTTCCCTAAGATTAATATGGGTAGGTATCTACCGACTTACTGATACTTATTGACGTCAAAATATTGATCTGTTATAATGATTACCCGTATGTTATTCTATTGTTATCCTAAAAGGAAAACCTTACTTACTTACCTAAAGAATTTACTGCCTCATTAATTTATATTTGATATACCTACCTAATATAAGGAAACTTTCATTTAAATCTAGGCATAGGAAAAAAACCAAACACAATGTGGCACCAATCAGCCTGTATTCAATGTTCAAAAGTTATTGACTTCCGTAAGATTCTAAGCCAAATAAGAGAAAGTTTCATCTCGTATAAACAACCACGCTATGCTTTCCCACTAATGGAAATAAATTTGGCTTTTGAACAATCTAATAGTACCTACCTACTTAAGCAAGTGAATATTATCTTGAAACCATATGTAAATAATAGTTTTAAGTAAGTAGTTTAAAATGTTACAAATATTGCGAGTATAAATGTTGTTTAATAAACGTTTACAGTTGTAGAAAACGCCTGTAGATTTCGATGACAATAATTGTATTTTCACCACAGCAGCTCAAACAAGTGAGTTTTGCTGCGTAAAAACAGTGTGCAAAATGCGATTTTCGATTGCGATTGCGATTCTCAGTGAGACAAAGTAGCTTTTTAATTATTATTTTTTAATTTTCAATAAAGAGTACCAACCATAGATTCAAAAAGAATTGTTCCGCGAATAACTTTCGAATTACATACACTGCACTCTGTCTCTTGGCCGTCCATAAAAAAGTTCGAGTGACAAACACAAGTATTTTGAAGGTATTTTTTTTAATTTATGGCACGTCAAAGGTCCTATTTCGAAATTCTAAATTTGAAAGATATTTGTAAAAGAATAACCATGTATTTTATTTACATTATTTAATAATTATGTAATGTTATTGAATACCAAAATAAGTAATGCATAAGTATTTATAATGATTACTATTATCAACATTTGAAAAATAAAATGTCACGTACGCTGTTTCTGAACACACCTTAAAAATAACGGGTATAAAATTTAACTTTTAACTTTCAACTTTAAATTTGCAGAACAGCAATAAGTAATTAGATTAATTATTAACTTTTAAAATTTTCAGCATTATTTTAATTAATAATAAGTGTTCTGTTCTGTTAATAAGTGTTGCATTATCTTCTAAGTAATATTTCTTATGTGTTCTCGCTGCTGAAGTGAAAAGTAATGTGTGCCACACGAGAGCAAAATTATTTGCATCTCGTGCATTTGAATCCCTCACTACGCTCAGGATTCTACAGTAGAATCACTCGCTACGCTCGTGATTCAATCCTAGAATCCCTCGCTTGCTCAGGATTCAAAATCAGCACTCGCAGCAAAAAACAGTTTTGCTCTCTTGTTGCACAAATAACTATTATAGAGAGTAAATCTTTATTGAAAAGAAATATGTGTAATTGTAGCTACAATTTAACAATTTTCGTGAACAACAATTCAATAACATTGCAAACCAAAATCAAGTTGCGAACTTTTGAATCTAGTTAGTAGTTATAAGGGAACTGAGAGCGATTTCGCTGTCTCCACAATTCTATTTTGTTATTGGTCTCTCCGAATTTTTACGTCACCTGAACCTTTTACTTGTATTAAATGTTTCCGAACTTAATATAAATATCTTCCAATATATCCGAAGAATTTATTATACAGACATACATTCAGATTTATTAGGCTATAGTACAATTATTGTCTAGAGGTTTAGCTATTGACGACTGTTTTCATGCCCGATCACAAACCTTTGACTGCGAGTGTGTATTAAAATGATTAATTATTGTTCTGATTAAGTGCAATTTTATATAATTCAGCGTCAAATGAGCGCTAAATATAGTTGCATCTATAGCTCGGACGTTGGCACCTGAGGTCCGTTCTTCTACCTATTCCCTCTTATCCTATTTTTTTATCTCAGTTGCCAAAAGTCCAATGACCAATGGTGATATCGAAGTTCCAAGTTAGACTGATTATACTTTTGAGGGCTCCAACTACCCGTAACTACTGCCATAGACGTTGGTATGGCCACCAGGACCAACGGCTTAACGTGCTCTCCGAGACACGACCAGACCAGTGCAAACAACCATATTCATGCATACAACTTTTTGCACTAAGCGGGGATCGAACCCGTGCCCCGTGCGTAGCAGTCGCGTGCACTACCGCCACGCCACGGAGGCTGAGCTGAATTGAAATCCCGTACACCCACAATATTGAATAATGAATTTTCATTTATCGATGTAGGAAAATATTCCTAGTAATCCTGCATAAGTTCACGTAGGCTTGGAATATCCGTCAACCCGCATTAGGTCAGTGAGGTGTACGAAGTCTAGGTACTTAACTGTCATACAGACGACAGGTGGGTGGGTGCACAATAGCGGAACTGCTTATCTACATATCATTTTAATTATAGGGCTAAATATTAGATATTATGTGGTATGTCAAAAAAAATTAACCGATATTACTTAGTGCAAAATATTTAACGATCAATGCAACAGTGCAACTTGCACTCGAATGAAGCACCTGATTTTTAAAAGTTAGGTATTATTTTTTCTTTCTCATGTTAATCTGTTTATTTGAATAATATTAACATACAATCTAAACTCATTTAGGCAGATATATGTATAGTAATAGTGACGGGTTCTATAATACACAATATCAATATTTTTTTAACAATAGGTTACAAAGATAAGATTCTTACTTGTGTGTAAATATCGAAAAGATTGCTTTTTGTTTTATATTACAGAATTACGTTATCATATCAAATTGGGCTATACGTAATCTTCCAAAATATCGATATCTGTGAGTAGCTCCCGAGTTCAGAACGTTATCGACCGATAAGGTTTTTTTATCGTAAGAAAACATACAAAAAAACTCTGACCACATATGTATTTGCGCGATCACTACGAGTTCAACGGCCTCGTGTATTCACTGTACCATTGGGTCATGAGTATTTTGACAACGCACCGCGGAAATTATCTAATCGGCACGCGGCCGCGAGGACACCGGGTCAACGACACCGGACCGTTTGCAGCGGCTCTTGGACCGCCTCAATGAAAGTGAAATGTGAAGTACCGATACTGACAATTAGGATGGCCGAATTTGTTTATTGACGGGTAGGTAGCAGCTAGCTAGCCAATGGGCAGTCGACACAGCTGTGCGCCCACTACCATTAATGGCGATGCTTTGAGCTTTTACTTTACTTATTCAATTACACAACGTGCTTTTTATGAAGTTATGTATACTTGGAGTAAAAGTACCCAAATATGTACAATAGTTATGAGGTATTAAATATCTCTTCCAGATTAGCTTAACGTTTCTTATTCTGTATCTGACTAGGTAACAAATTGTAAGAATACCTAGTAACATCGTGACACTCGATAGACCAACGGTATTATGGTTAACCTACTCAAATAAATTTTTAATAGTCTTTTTTAATTTTCTCTTCTGTATAACAGTACAAACCTGAAATCGTATAAAACTACCAAATTTTGATCTTATTATATGATTACGAAAGACCTAATATAGAGATAATTATTTATTCATGTTTTGAGCTGCTCGTCCAAAATTTCTCAATATGGAGACAACTCATAGGTCTGAGCGAAAATAATAAATAACGTTAGAAGTAAAAAAAATGTAATTTAAACCTTTATTTACAATAGATATAATTATTAATAAACCAATGAGTACTTATGGAGACTACCTAAGAGATAAGTACTCCTTCAAACCGGTAACCGGTCAGGATACTACGAAATCAGTCCACGAAGTATAGGTAGTTACCGAAAAGAAATACCTACAATAATAACAGGTATTTAATTTATATATATAAGTTTTTCAGTACAAGAAAGAAAAATAACGAAATCACCAGACGCTTGTCGTATTGTACACATTACGTACAAAACGTAAATAAAAACCAACTGAATCATGTGTAAACAGCCTAACGAAAAGTATACGTAATATGGGTTAGTGCCACTCGGGGTCGATGACACTCAATACTTTGTCGACAGATTTGTAGGCATAACATAATACAATCGTGAGAATTGGTGACCTACATTAACGTTGTACTAGAATTTGAACGTAGGATGAGTAACTGAATGGCCCGCGGCGCTGCTTGTCTGTATATACGATTTTCTCATAGTGATAGAACGTGAGTGTATAAAATTCTCTTAGTTACGAGCTTACAAAACAGGTAGGTACATGTGTGAAATAGTAGGTTAAAATAGAAAGAAAAAAGTACGTATATTTAATATCCATAAACTGGTTTTTCTGTTGTGGAATCATCTGGTTACCATTTCGGTGAGTGCACAACCAAGCTATACGAGTATGTAGGTAGAAGTTGACACAAGTGAAACTAGCTAGCTACATGTGTCTCAACACGATGATTAGACCTATCGTTACCTATAAGATTTTTGAGAATTCGAATTCGAACCCTACACCGCTGTGACCCTACTCTTAACTTAAGTAATTTAATTTAGGAATTTCGTATACTAGTACTCTTTTTAAGAAAAAAATTAAGGATAAAGTACGAACAAACGTTTGGAGTGGTCTACCAATCATGTCTATTTCAGTTCACTGCTGGACATAGTCCTCTCCAAATTGCGCCATTGCTCCCGATCCTCCGCCTTCCAGATCTAGCCTATCCCAGCTACTTTTTCAGGTCGTCTGTTTGACTGGCTCAGGGGCGTAATCCTGGTAAAATATAGGTGAAGAATTCTAACTTAAAAAAGGTCAATTGAGTACCAAATGACTAACAAGATAGTATTATCGTGATTGAGTATTGTATAAGATTTTGTACAAATACAGACCGAAACTTTGTATTTTATTTCCAAGTAACATTATTTTTATTTGTTTTATTATTTAATTGTCTATTTATTCTAAAACGGTCGATAAATCAATATAGGCATTTGAGCATTTAGTTGAATTGCGTTAAATATTAAGTAATTACAAATTAATACAACATTTTATTAACAGTCATTGTACCTACAATATATTTTATTTGCTAGTAAAAGTTAGGTAAATTTATATCTGGTTTGTAAAGAATGATTGGAAGTAGGTATACGTATTAGTAAACCTTAAGTCTTAATGAGTGTTATTATTACGAGTATGTTATACTCATTTCCTATACAAAGAATTATGTAAAAATGAACAAAAAAGAAGGGCATTAGAAGGTTTCTACATGGTCGGCAGCAGAGTGTGACGCCTTTAGTGTTGCAAACGTCTAAATAGGCCTCGGTAACCACTTTCCATCATGTGGGCCGTGTGCTTGTTTGCCACATAAGTGGTATAAAAAAATTGTCCTAGGTAGTCTACATCGAAACCTCATCAGTAGGTAGTAACAGTTACCAGGTGAGGTTAGGTGAAGATCTTGGGCCACACCCTATAATATTTCTTGCTACCTTATTATTACCTAACAATGACCATATACTTAATCAATTAGCCTAATACAATCCACTGCAGGACATAGGCCTCCTAATATTGAAATAATTTCTCTCCTAATATTTGATCTACTGTTTTCCCGCTTGTCTGTTGGTTTGGTACAGGATTTGCGCCAAATATTCTTCCTCCATTTCAAATGCGTCACACAATGATGCATAATGACCGTTCCTTATGTAGAAACGCATGCGGGAACGTCATAGGGTAAATACCTTATTATATAAATAACTTGCTAGACGTATAATTACATCGATAGACAATAAAACTTAATTGCATCAACATCTCAGAAACTATTTTTATTGTTTTGTTTTCTACTATTTTGTACTATTTATATCCAGGTTAATAACACAAACACGAAGTTTATGTGCTGGCTGTTACTTACTTACCACGTCGACAAAATTTACAGCATTAAGAAATAATATGATTTACTATGAAACAGTTGTTGTAGGTAATACCCAATCTATGAGTATAATATTGTGTGGTAGAATAGGTACTAAAAACCTGCCAATACATTATAAATTTACAAGCTTGGAAGTGGAACTATTCCTAATTACATTCATTCTCTGAAGATTTGCCCAACTCAGTTGGGGTCGGCTTTCCAGTCTAACTGTGATGCGGCTGCACTTCGATATTTTCCGTGGAGCGACTGCCATCTGGCCTCCACAACCAATGGTCCAATGACCAATGGCGATATCGAAGTTCCAAGTTAGACTGGTTGGACTTTTGAGGGCTCCAACTACCCGTAACGACTGTCATAGATGTTTGTATGGCAACCGGGACCGAGGGCTTGACCTCTCCGAGGCACGACCAGACCATGCAAACAGTCATATTCATGCATACAACTTTTTGCACTGAGCGGGGATCGAACCCGCGCCCGTGCGTAGCAGTTGCGTGCACTACCGCCACGCCACGGAGGATGTAAGCGATTACGTACATTATTTCTACTATAAATTAAATTTTCTAAAAATATCTTAACGAATTTCTCTATATTAATGTATAAAGACCATTACACAGGTTATCGACCATACAATCACCGCATGAGCAGATAACAGGTAGTAACTATTTTTATAATATCCTTAGTCAATAACCTACTGGTGATTCACGTGGTGCTTTCATAGCCAAGCACGTCTATACAAACTTATCAGAAAAAACAGCAAGGATACGGTGGGTTCAACATCTCTATGGGTTCAAATCTTTAGTAGCAGTAGATACGTCAGAGTTCAGCCTAAGGGAAGATAATCGACAGTAGACGTAATGGCCCCTAGAGACTACGACTACGAAAGCAATTTTCTTTAGAAAAGAAGATTCAAGTTGAAGTTCAATTCATTCTTTAGCACGGAATGTCACGCGAAAGTAGGTAGAAGGTAACTAAAACCTTATAATACTTATATAGTTAGCTATTAATTTCACTCAAGTGCACTTACTTCCTCTGAGTGTAAAGATATTCAATTAATTTACGAGTCGTAGGGCTTCCGCACTAATTATAATAATTAAACTTTTATGTTATTTTAATTATAATAATCTCTGTAATGATGACATGATGTTGAAAGCAACTTCCTGATTAAGTTAACTTAAAATCAAGTGCACATACTTCCTTTGGGCTGTCTTTAATCATCACCAGATGGTAGGGCTACACAGCGAATAAACTTCATTTCATATTGATCAAATTCAGCATCATCATCATTTCAGCAATAGGACTCCTCCATCGACCTTTACTCCGACCGGTTGGAGGCGGTAAGTGTCCAAAGGATACCTACCTACCCGTGACTTTGAATATTTCATCCTGTCTTCTTGCTATTTGTCCCACCCACTGCCTCTCCAGCTAGTTAACCGGGTTCGAAGCAACTTTAAATTATTTATTAATTTTCAATCATTAATTTCAGACACGGTTTGATTTTATCCGATTCTATTTCCACATTAATTGTTTCAAAGTGCACTAAACAGAATAAAAGTCAATTATCTAATATTCGAAAGATCAATCAGCAATCGAGTTACTGATTCAATTAACTAGCAATTTTTTTCCTGAAGCGAACAAGTCTTTGTTTCAACTGTTCTCATTGGTATACGAATTATCCAATTGAGTTCAATTTCGAACTAGGTTTCAAAAATCAAAGGAACATTACGCTCGTTGCAGAATCTGCGAAGCGCAAGCTCGTGGGCATTGATACCCTTCGTGGTTTCAGAACATAACACAGTTTAGATGCTAATGAATAAATATGGTTAACTGGAGTAAAAGAACCATGTTTAATTTGAATGGCAATAATTTAATATAGATTTAAACACAGGTAATACAAACTAAAACCAACTCCGGGGTCCATAGCGCAGATTTTGGACGTTGGTAACTACGATTAACGCTCGGATCGCATAGGTTTTAAATTGTGTTTTATTATTCGCCCGTGTTATAATATTAATTAATTAGTCGGTATTGTAAAACTCCATAACTCGCTAGACTGACTAAATTGACTAAAAGTAAATTGACTTTTTAAGTCAATTTACTCGATAGTTAAATGGAGTACCTACTTAATTTTAGACCAGCAGGTCTTATACTATCCATTATATGAGTGCTGGTGAATAGCAATTCTACAGCTAGCTTTAATCTCCCAGTCTATTTCCTTACACAAGAGATCTAGACTAAAAAAGATCTAAAGTAAGTAGTAGATCTATACCTACTACTTAATACTACTACTACTACATACTACTACTACTTCAGTTGTACGTAAGTATACACTTATGTACAACTTAAGTATGACGTATCCAAAAAAATATTTGTAGTTAGCAGATACAATAAGTAATATTAAGCATCAAATTTCACACTAATGTGGTTTATGAGGTCATTAATTTGTTTTTTGCACCTGCTATCTTCATAGAGCTGAATCAGTCGTCCGTTTAATACCTACAAAACACATAATAGCAAGGTCGCAGGTTATTTGATTCAAGTTGCGTCTGGTCTAACGCAGGTCATTAGCCGTTACGGATATTAAATATCATTCTATAATATGTATTAAAAATACATCATTAAGAACAAATAAAAAAAAAATACACAATTCTTTATCATTGTCTGAAGGAGAAACCATCGGATCAGTTGAGAAACCATCGGATCCGTTGAGAAACCATCGGATCTACAGAGAAACCATCGGATCCGTAGAGAAACCATCGGATCCGTTGTACTTTGGTGCCTGGAGTTGGTTTCCCTACTCCCATATAATTTGTTTTACTTGCTATATATATGTGCCATTGTCGTTGGACTAGCCCTGAGAAGACAGCCTACACCAGAGTCATGTACTCAGCAGGTATACTGGTTTGCAGGTGAAGTTAGTCTGGACTTCTTACATCTTGATGGAACCTACAAAATAAGCACATTGCCACGTGCTTATCACACTGAGTGAAACACGAACGAACGTCCTTGTGCGCGCATTGAACCCGGAATACTATCGTGGCGATAAAGTTCATTAAACTGTTATCCAATCTCGAACACTGCTTATGTAAGTCCTTCATATAATACCACTACTACGAGGTGACCTTCTGGTTAATGCCCCCTAACATTATCTCCCACCAACGTCAATAGCCTAGTATTACAATCAGCTGTGAATGCCATAGAAATTATGCACACGTGCTGTGTAACCTATCAGTAGCACTTGAAATACTTAAAGATAAAAATAGCAGTTGGCTGTACATCTGCGAAATAATAAATATAATGTGGATACTAAAAGTAAGAACACAAGAGGGAATAGACATGAGACGGTGGATAAAGGACTTCTTGTGATAGCGGGAATAGAGCAGATGGAAGTAAGTCGAGATAGAAAAAGGCGGAAAAGGGAGACTTTAATCTAAAAGGTGTCTAAAATAAATTAGTCAAAGTCAACCTGCATTGTTGACTTTACTTGGTCGATACTTATACTAGTTAAGTACAAGAAAAAAATAAAGTCTAAAAATATAAACGCATATCAAAAAAGGAAATCGGAATAAAGTAAATTGTATTATAATAATTCGCATATAATATTAATTTTGTTTTATCAGCCACGATCTCATCAGAAAATTTGTAACACTGTTTTGAGAATGTAACATCGTTTGATGCCGTCCGCGCCAACCGCGACACGGTGAAAGCAGTACACAGTGAGGTGACCGAACCCTTCGTATTTTGTAGGTAAATTATATTCATAATTTAAAATTTCTAAAACATTTCACTATGGGTATGTCTTTGCCACTAATTGTGGTATTTGAATGCAGCTACGGCGTGATGTCGTAATGCAGCAGAGTTACGGGCATTCAGGTAGGTATATGATAATTGTGACTTTTGCCCTAATGGCGTGACGGTAGAAGAAGTCGAGTGCTACGCAGGAGGTGCGATTTCGATTCCTGCTCAGTACAAATATTTGTATGCATGAATAAAATATGTCTATTTGCATTGGTATTTCCATGCCTCGGAAAGCACGCTAAGCTGTCGGTCCCGGTTGTCATACGAACATCTATAGCAGATGTAACGGGTAGTTGGGGCCCTAAAAACTACAATACTTTGATATCGCCAATGAAGTGTGAAGGTTACATGACAGGCGCTTCCTGGAAAAAATCGAAGATCAGCCGCGTCGCGGTAGGACTCTAAGATGCGGACCCCGAATCCGAGCACATGATCTTGAATCCGATGTGATCGGGATTGACACCAGGATGATGATGAGGTACGGTAACAGTACCCATTTAATTTGACGGCCTAACAAACTGAATTTCACTTCTAATCCAAATAAAAATAGACAAACGGTTTAAAAATCCATCCATAATTCAATAGACCATTTCAAGTTATCTCACCGCTGCGCTGTAAATACCTAGTTCTAGAAATGATTGTTTCATTACGCGCCGTACAGTGTGAACGACCGTCATTGAAAGTTCATGTGCGAGGAGAATAGCACGTTTCTCTGAATAAGATTACGCATAAGTAGTGCACAAATGTGTTTGACACACTTCACGGTATACTTATATTATTATTTCGAGAAAATGAGAGTATAATTACAATTTTGTGGAGTAGATCTATTGTGAACTGCCTACCTGTGGATACCGTATTAAAAAGCAGTTCATTGTCCCAAATATGTATTCTATGGTTATAATTGCGGCAAACTATTATGTAGATACATTAATCAAAATGTATGTAATGTAAATGGAAATTATTTTAATGAGTTGTTTATTACTTTAGAAAATATAAACATAGATACTTCCACTATCGCATCACCATCATCACCGTTATACATATAGTTACACACGCCTACACATTATGTGTATTACCTTTCGGAAGTAATTTCCAACGTAAAACATTTTCATTGTAACACATGTCCAGAAAACGTTCGCATTCCACGTAGTTCATATCCCAATATAGTAACACCATAAAATTATTAATAATACTTATAGGAACATAGCGACACATCAATCTTTACACAAAACCTGGGTATGAGAAAGTGACAGAGTACTTAATATGAGCCGTGAAATGTTTTTAAATAAACCAAACAAGTTGATAAATTTGTCAGATATAGCCGACGGTCATAAAAGCCATTCATTCATTTGATATTTTATATTTAGTAACACGGTAATGACATAGCTGTTGCTCTATTTACGCTAGCAATGATAACTTCATGGTTAACACTCAATTGTTTTGGGTTTAATCGTAGTCAACATAGGTACTATTTACATATTTTAGGTCATATAAAAAAGAAAAAGAAACCATCCTACGCCAACCAGGATGAGGCTACCTGTTCATGATAGACAGTAGTATCGGATGGGGATTTTCAGGAATTCCAACACAGTCATGTCATTGCTTGCCCCGATGAGACGTCATCGTGGGGGTTTCCACACGTAAAAAAATAACCTACGCCAACCTACGCGGGTAATATGTCACATCATATCTATAGAAAGAAACTCGGCTACGGCCTATTTATCCTCGCAGATCGAATAGTAGATATACGGCTACGGCAGTAGTACGTAGGTACCGCATCCACAAATTACTCAATAGTTGGAAAAAAACCCAAGCTGTAGGCGTAGGAAAAGAATGCCGCATACATACAGCATCGCTAGTATAAAATAGTAGTAGGGGGCGTTTGGGGCAGAAGCATAATAGATTATAAATGTTTCAACTAAATACTACTTACATTTTAAGAAATCATTTGTATTTGTCAGATAATATCAGTAACTTATACTAATAATAGGCCTTAGAAAGTTTCACTAGTATAGACTTCCTAGTTACTATTGTTTCGCACAAATCTGTTTCGTAATAATAGATAAGAAATCAAAGTGCAGTGGGGTGCATTTCATAGAGACAAATGGATACCTACTGCATACTTTACTCAAATCAGATAGGTACATTATTTATATTTTAGTTTACTAAAATACATTGTAATGTGTAAGAACTTTCATTCATTAACGTATGTAGGGTCGGGTGTCTCACAATGAACCAGGCAGCTACATTTAACCACCTACTTATTTCGGAAATATGACGTTGCCGATCTGAGCTAATAGGGGTAAAAGAGAGGTATTTTCCTTCCCCTTCTGCCCACTAGTTTGACTGGCGATAGTGTGCGAAGAATTTGTGTGAGAAACATTTTTACGAAAATTGCTCAAAAAGTAATTTTTTTCTGCAAGTTTGTTTCTTTTTTCACGTTTTTGCTGTAAATGATATTGGTTTTTTTATACAAACCCTGTTTTACATAATAACCCAACACATAAATGCATCATAATTCGTTACACTGCGAGATTGTTTTCCCGGAAAAATTTTGAGGTCAGTTAATAAAACGGGGCCTGTCCTACAATGAGCCACTTTTGGGTGGTACACATTGAACCATGGTTCACTGATACCCCAGTTCACTCCAGATGTTAAATTGGACTAAGATTGCAATTTTAATTATACGAAAAAATTAACGCTTCACCGGGATTCGAACCCGCGATCTTTCCCTTACAATCTTGCCCCTTCCCCCTGTAAGGGAAAGATCGCGGGTTCGAATCCCGTCGAATCATTAATTTTTTCCTATCTAAATTTGATTTGATCCGTCAGCATACTAATTGATTTCAAAATTTTCTGCACATAATTATTTTGATTCGTTATAGGATTAAATACAAATTAGTCTAAATATATAATATAGCTAATAAGGTGGTTCAATGTGGAAAATACCCTGGTTAAATGAGTACATCCCGATGGACACATTGAACCAAATCTCGTTTTCCATAAATTGTTTCTTTACTCTGAAACCAAATGGAATTTAAACAATAAGTGATTGTATAATTGTAGCTAGATAAATTTACTAACAATACACAAAAAATTGAAAGCATTCATCAAAAAATGAGCACGCTACAAGACTTTGAAATTTACCCGGTTCAATGTGAGACACCCTACCCTACGTAAATAGTACCTAGTATAATCAAATCCAATACATATTAGTAAATACGTTTAATTGAAAAGAACATTCTAAAATTAGAAGTGAACCTATAAGGAAGAAACTGCCCGGCAAACGTTGTTTTGCCTTATAAATTTTAAGGGTGAACAACCCTTATCACTAAAGGGTATGAAAAATAAATGTTGGCCGATCCTCAGACCTACTCAATATGCTCACAAAATTTCATGAGAATCGGTCAAGCCGTTTCGGAGGAGTACGGGAACGAACATTGTGACACGAGAATTTTGTATTTTCATATAAGGCATGAAGCGTTGATAGGGTTTGACTATGACACTAAGCAGTAACTGAAAACACAAAACCCAAGAGTAACTCAAACATGAGCAAACTAAGATTGCTCCAATATTGATTACGGTCATTTGTATGAAAATTTGTTCTTTCTTTCTTCTTAAAATGGCTTCTGAAGCAGACTCGCCGCAATGTGCCAATAGTAAATATGGTAAACGTAATATAAAATTAATGGCGAAATACCAATGTCAAGTTTTTCAATAAATTCTACCAGAGCCACGTAAGTTAAACCAGCAAATTGGTTTGCGTGTGTCCGCCCCCCTACGAGATCAGGTAGTCGTTCAGGACGGGTGGTTGGATTTTAGGGGACTGAACATTTTGAGGGTGCTTTTGCTGCCTGATATCATTAAATATGGCATCTAGGCGGCCGTATGAAATTGACAATATTAGTCAATAGCGACAAAAAAGGTCTATTTAATTTCTTTTAGGTTTCATGGCCGGGCCAAAGAGGACTTCCTTGATGTATTCTGGTCTTCACATCAAATAATATTACCCATAATATGCCAGATGTAAAAGAAAATCTTTGTATAATATTATATATAACACAACTATACACTACAAGAGTTCAATCTTAAGAAGCCCTTAAATTGATTCTCAACGGACAAAGAAGTTCATTCCCGTCTTAGAATTTTTTTATGAATGAACATTAATTATTATTATAATACACGGTAAGATCATACCATGGAATAAAACTTGTCTAAACTAATAACAAAATATCTGAGACCTTGGTACCCCTAAACACTCAGATAAAAGGATAAGGTATATTCATAGCAAGCAAAGAAAATGTACAGGTCTTATACAATGCTTTTTTATAACTGCGTACATTTACGTAACTAACGGCCATCGTGTGCTTCAATACAGATTTAACGTTTATGATTCTGGCTATTGAACATTCAGAGGGGTGTGCTCGAACATTCTTTGTATTATATAATACCCATTTTGATTAAACTGGATATCCCTTTTATTATCAATTGACCCCGTGATTTTGAATAAATTCAAAGGTTGAAGGGAGAACCTATTGAATGTTTTCATAAACATGTTGTTTGACCTCACAAGGCAAGTTCAAGGTTTTAAAGTTGTATTCCATTACATCAGTTGATATAATGAGTAGGCAATAATAAGATAATTATCAATTTGCGTCTTCATTGACTAGTATGTTTTCAGTAGGTACCTACTTAATTGCGTTGTACTAAGTTAATACGAGTATACCGTCTGCTTTTCCTTTGTTTGTTGTTAAATTACACTATCACTATTATAATATGATAGTACAGTATGCCTAAATTAACAAGAACAAACATGATATTCAAGTTCAAGTTTACGTATAAATTCGTAGGAAAACACGTCAATACAACGTACGAGTAGATTCAAGCTCTTATTCATGGAAGCGATAAAGGTTATAAGAACTATCTATTGTTGGTGACTAACGTCAGTGATATTATTGGTTAACTTCTATGCCTATTTCATTGTTCAAGACTTTATGGATAAGAAAGCAATAGGTCCCACCAATAGATACATTGCAACAGGTTCTTCCATTTGTGGACGTAATTCCTAATATCTAATTTTCATATTACATTCCACTAGACACTTATTTACTTTACTGTCACATTAGTGATCACTTATGAATGTAGAGTTTATTCAAGTATCACACGGTCACATGCTATATTGTTGTTCTGAATTGTTATGTATGTGGGTGAATATCCCAACGGCAAATATTATATGTCTTCACTGGGAATCGCGGTGTAAAATGACAGAATTTACCTTTTTATTTTTTTTATGTGAACTGTGTAACTTGATCTACTTGAGGCAACATTTTTTTATTATAAATGTATAATAGTAATTAAGGAATAAAAAAAATCACTTCAAAATTCAAGTTTGGTGGCTTGTCCCACTTCCCTTTTTTTACATAAATGCATTCACTACACCGAAACCATAAAGGATTGATAAAAAAAATTATTTCGTATCTATATGTACAAAACACATTATCTTAAAACAATTTAAACATATCAGAAAATATTATTTAAAAGCGCAGGATACCCGAATCAAAGTTTGTCCAAGCAAAAATCTGAATTTTAGTATAACTTTTTCAATTAACTATAAATCAAAGTTACGTGCGTGTGAGATCGATGCGACCTATTTACTGCTCATCCCTCAATCGTGCGCCCGCACTTGCGTGTGACAGTTGTGTATTTAGTATTGTGATTTCCTGCCAAAAAGGTAAGTTACATTTTACGCGGGAAGAGGGACAAGAATAGTTCAATATTTGGTGGAACGATTTGCTCTTGAATACAAAGTGTTTTACCAGTTAAGTACACATTATAGGTAGTGATTTAGGTTACACATACATCATTGTTATTATTTTAACTGTAACTTAAACCCTCTATTTTTAGAGATTTATTTTACGCCTGGTTTCAATGTTGGTGGCTCAATTTTGGTGGTTTTGGTGGCATTTTTCGCCACCAAAATTGAAAACTTGCCACCAAAATATTTAAAATATTTAAATGTACTGTATTATGTACCAGTTAGGATCTGGTTCCAACATAACGACATGACTTCATCATTGTACAACGGTACAACGTCTCGTTCATCGCTGGAAAACACGGGCGTGTTATCCAACAATCACAATCGTGTCGTCCGACGATGAACGACGTCGTATCTTTGCACGATGACGAGATCGTGTCGTTATTTTGGAACCGATGGTTAGTAAATATACTAGAAGGAGAAGACGTGGAAAGCATGGGCCCGAACAAGCTACGGATGAATAGGAAGAAGATGTTGAATATGATAGTGAAGACGAAACCGATACAGAGAGCAACAACAGGACCATGGATATTGATAATACAACAGATTGTCAAGAAAATGAAATAGAAGGAGAAAGAAGTGTCAGAGTACTTTGTGCTGCAACATCTAGCGCTGCCATTGCCCAACTTCTAGCTTCTACATCTCGTATCACCACCGCACCACCTCTTGATTCTACAACTCATGTCACTAACGCACCTCTTAATTCTACATCTCGTGTCACCACCACCAACAAAAGGTAGGGCCTTTTGTTTTTGAAGGAACTCGATTCTGGTGAAGATGAAATAGACTGGAAAAAGAAGATGGACAAATGATGTAAATGTGCCTTCCTTTGATGAAAACTAACTTCAATCGCAGATTCATTTTCCAAGTAGATCAAGACCAATTGCTTTTTTCGAATCATTTTTTGATAGTGAAGTTATTGAAAACCTGCTAGTTCTAACGAACTTGTTTGCAAGACAATCAAATATAAGAAACTTTACCGAAATTACTAAAAATGAACTGAAGGATTAACTTGGAATGCTAAACAAATGGGGATACACAAATTACCATCAATTGAAGACTACTGGTCTAGTAATCCAGCATTATGTGTCCCTGAGATTGCTGAGACTATGACACTTCAGAGATTTCAAAAAAATCCCAGATGTCTTGAGTTGAGTTCGGAACAATGTGGGGTTTGCCATCTGGAAGGACACAAAATTAGTGACCATTTTGAGTACAGCCTTTCAACTAAAAGAGGAGGCTATTTGTCACCGAACACAAAAGGATTGTAGTAAAAGATCCATTTCCTGGCCACGCTCAGTTTTAGAATACTCAAAGCGAATGGGTGGAGTCGATAGATTACACCAGCAAAAAGCTACACGGCTTCTTGCTGGTCAAATCTATCGACTCCACCCATCCATGTCGCTCATCAAAACAGGAAATGGTGGAAATGATTGTTTTATTTCTTGTTTGATGTGGCAATAACAAATTCCAATATATTGTGCTCAAAAAATTCAAGAGTGCTTAATCCTATGAGCCAAAAGATGTTCAGGCTTGCCAGAGAACTTGTAAATAACTTGACATTTCGAAAACGAAAATATTCATCTGTTCCAAAATTTTTGGCAAAGAAAAAAAATTATAGTGTACAGGCAGTCAGTCGCAAGAAGAAACTTTTTGGAATTCCTGAAGATATCCGATTTGCTAATGTTAGTGAGCACTTACCAGAAGGTAAAGACACCTATAGGCGCTGCCGACTTTGTAGCAGCGCGACCACAAACAAAAGGTCCATCATAATTATAATGTGGCAAATGCGAAGTGCCCTGGTGTGCTGTTCCTTGTTTTAAAAATTTTCATCATAATTTTTCCAAGTTTTTCTTAATTTTTATTTTTTATGGCATAATTAATATAAACATAAAGACCTACATCCCATAACTGAGTTTCATCTCAATCGCATGACTAGTTTCCTCTACCAGTTAAAGGGTTAAAATCCAATATTTAAAATATTTTTATATTTAATCATATTGGTTTTCTTAGTTTTTACCTAATTTTGTTTGCAATAAATAGAATTATGGTTTTTGTGATTACATACAATGAAAAATATTTTTTCACAATGGAGTTTTATTATCCTTTGAATTACATACTGCTAAACTCCAAAGAATCTGTGGGTTTGAGTTGGCGAGATTGAGGTTTGTGAAAGAAATTAAATTTTGCTTCCACTGATTTTCAAGTTTGGTGGGCGAATCTCAATTTTGGTGCCAACCTGAACTTAAAACTGAATTATTTCATAAAGTTATTGATAGATTTGCAGCCCTCTTACAGATTCTTCTAACTTTGACTATCTATTTTTAAACTGCGTCCTTATTTTTTACAAAAGCCAAAGAATAAATTCCGCCACCAAAATTGACAAAAAATACGTATTGTTGATATTGACCCATGTATTATATTAACAATCACGTTTATATTAAAAAAATGTGGTATTGATTCATCTTTGACGCGAACCTTACTCTGAAATATGCTAGCCATGGATAATAATTTGACTACTAAAACCCGCGTAGCAAGAAGGATTCATAATGATAGGTATATTGAATTCACATGGCCACTAGTGGAAGTGGAAGCCACATGATCATATGAGATGAGAGCAATATTCCTAGATTTATCAGATAAATTAAATATTTATTTTACATGATGCAAGTCTTAGTCGTTATATTAAGATGCACCCTTAAACTCGGCACGTGTAACTCGTCATCCGAAACTATTCGTCAAGGTTGAAGGGGATGAACGGTCTTGCTACGTGGGATTTGCGCCGGCACAGCATTAGTAGATGTCCATTATTATTAACATTTTAATAGAAACTGCAAAAAAACAACATGTAGGTACCTACTCGCAGTTGGGCTTTATATTTTTTACCGATTGAGATATTAAAAACCTACTTTACTCAGATAAATAAATGATAATGAAGAATGATCTTATTGTTGCCCCCACACTACTGAAACTTTTTTAACATTGGGCAGTATTGTAATTACTAAATGTTAAAGTAAAAAATAAATGAATGACAAACGAAAACATGTAATACGACGTAATTACGTCGGGTCAAGGTAAGGGTCACGAAACAAATTCACTTATACGCTCAGAGTAAACTTCAGACAGTACACATAATATTATTGTATAACATAGTAGGTTCTAGATGTACTGGTTTTAGTAGTCTGTCTTAACATTTTGTGTTTGTGCAGGCTTATCCTTTCTTTTTATCTTGTGATAAGTCCCTACGGATATCTCCCCCGCCGGTTGGTGAGTTATGTTAGACTCCAACCAATTAAAACGCACGCCGTCTTTGGGATTTTAGATGTCGGAGGTGCAGCCTGCTTCTGCTAGGATGACAGGCGACTCCACTTCACTCTCACTCCAGCACGCTACCAGCTATCGGTTTGCCTCCTAGGTACCATTCAAGGTGAAGCCAAATTGATGTACCAAAATAAAAAATAAAAAACCAGTCATCCCCTGGAGATTTAATGTTTGATTGCGACGATTCACTTTTATTGGCTTACATTTATTTTAACTCAAGGAACAGTGCAAGTTTTATCTAAATCGGATCATTAGCTTTCAAGTTACTTAACACTTGTACCAGCAAGTTTCTAGTGCAAGTACTCGTATTAAAGTTCAAAAAATCTAGGTGTTTCTTTGTGGTGTGTCTTTTTGTATAATAAATTTATAACTTGAAATAAAAATATTTTTCAATTTGATTTCATTTATTTTACATTAAATTCATTCAATATATTTCATCTGTTGTGGTAGTAAACACGACTGCTACGCAGGAGGCGCGGGTTTGATCCCCGCTCAGTGCAAATATCGGTATGCATGAATATGATTTTTGTCTCGAAGAGCACGAAACCGTCGGCCGTTGGAAAGTGCAATGCAGTTAGAAAAGTGGACCCTGGACTCCAAGGCGACAGCTTCGGATGCAACCGGGATTAATGCAACGATGATGATGATTACATTCAATATATTTTACGATGAGTAATATCAGGTGCGACAATATAATATTTTTAGCCTGTAGAATATGATTGTGTTCTTGATATGGTCGCACTACACTTAATCCAAGTATTACAAAAGTAAACATTTTTAATATTAAACGTGATTATGATTGTGTATTTTTTTAAGGAAGTATTTGTTGATTTCTATTAATAAAAATATTATATCATAATTATTGTTGTTGTCAATATTACTTTCCTGCAATAATAAGAGGTTCCTTATCAGTTATACGTAGTATCTAAATTGGCTAAAACATTTGACTCTTGACACTTAATTATTTTAGTGACTAATGTTTACAAACTAAATGATGTGCGTGAATATTTTCCATATTCCTAAAATCACAACATGAGAAGTTACTACATAGGAACATACCCTTGTCCTTGACAAAAGGCGAAATATAAAACTAATAAATTATGCGTATTCATTCATAATCTTTTCAATTCTAGGGAACATGCATGAAAAATTTCTCGTAATGAAAATCAAATTGCTACACTACCAATAACACATTCATTCGACTTTCAAAGCAATGATGTCAATTTGTAATCAGTCAGTTTCAAAGGATTTGACATCAAAGTAATAATAAATATGAAATCGATTCATACACAAAGGTCTTATACACAGACATACTATATACAGCAAGACGATAATATATGACGAGGACAAACTCATCAACCTATGTGAGGTTCAGGACTAGTCACTGAAAATCCAATTGTTGTTTCAGCATAGTACCAGTAATGATCACAGTTACTAGAATACCTTGGTAGCTGGTGAGGTGCATCCCGGGCATCAGTTCTTTTATGAAGCGATGCATGTTAGCAGAATGTATTAGCCGAGCTGGATGCTCACGCCACCAGCCCAGCCCTGCTAACACAGAGAAAACATGAACCACAAAATGACCTCGGTATATCTAGAAGCCAAAAAGAAATTATTAACGAAATTGTGTTGTCCTCTGTGATAGTATACATAATTATAAAATTGTGTTCATGCTTATCGTATAGGTTAGGTAATCTAGCTATCCCTCCTCTAACCTAGGAGCCAGGATGGGGTCGACACAAAGGATCCAATAGGGTCGAAGTGTCCGCAAAAACTCCAGAGCACGCACCCCAACAACATAAGATAAGATAAGATAGGTAATCTGTGGTAGGTATAGGTAGGTTGTATTCGAAATCAAGAATCTAACCATAATTAATTTTGAAGTGAGTAATGATACTGTCTGTTTCTGGCAATAAAAACACATTATTCTCGAAGAGATATGAGATACTCTCGTCAGCTAGTAATTGACCAGAGAATAACAACTAGGTACATGATTAATCTATAGGTATACCAACGTAAGTCGTAATATTACCACGTGTTTTGTACGTATTATTTCCACATGAAATAGCCGTTTTGGTTCCTTGTGGAGTTAGAATAGGGCCATTCCTCTTCTTATGTGTGTCGTATATAAATTACTTAGTAACGAAAATAACGAAAAGTATGACTTCTCTGTCTAATATACCTCCTGCAAGAATTTATAGGCGCGAATATTTGTACGTATAATAATTATAAAAGAGAAAAAATTAGTGCAAATAATGTCTAAGTAAGTGAGTAGTGTAAGCTGTTTGCGAGCTGCATTTCCTGACCAAGAGCTTATCATAAATGTGTTATATAACCGGCATGCGCAGACGCGCGGCGCCATGCTGACATTAGCCTAAGGTCAAGGTAAACACTATTATCCTTGCGAAGTGACGTCATGCAATTGCGCAACATGATGCACATCAATATTATCGTGACATTCACTCGCTTACACTACTCATTAATATAAGGTTTTATTACACAACTATATATCAGTCTGTAGATACACACCAAAATGTACCAACCTAGGTAAATATTTTACAAAAAAATGTAAATTCATTCATTCATTTCATCCACTTTGTAAAGTAGTAAGTCATTAATAATAATAATAATAATAATAATAATGTTTATTTCAATAATCGGTTTACAATATTTTACATTATGTACTTAATCTATCTGTGCGTTCTTACAAGGTGCATGTGTAGGCAATGTCTGTCTATATATAACTTATGCGTATTTGGGTGGCTTACATAGTACTACCAGGTATGTTATTTTAATTGCGCCTGAACTAGGTAGTCCTGTGCTTCAGGCGTCAAAGTGCCGATTAATAATAATTCTTAAATACTCTTATTGATCCAACAATTTGCCAAGAATAACACTAAAGTGATTCACTACTGCTTACAATATTTTTTTTTTTTAATTATGTCACTTAATACAATTATTTAACAACAGATATTAACTTCTCTGCTTCATCGTAGGACAAGTTTTGGAGGACATTCTTTACAGGACTTTTTTACCTACAGCGGATAAGACCTGGTGTGATCCACGGTTTCAAGTTATAATTTTTGTTATGCAATCGCATTGCCCTTGTATTTTTGTGTATTGCAGTTTTTACACTTTCGATAATGTATTGTATACAAAAGTGCTAATCATCAGAATAGTAAACTGGGACGACCCAGTTTCAGACATTCAATGTTGCGTAAATCGTACATGTTTAATTTTGTTACTAAGCGAATTTTTACTAGATTGGATAACTTGCATCTCAGGGTTAATAGGGCAGCATTATGATCGGTTATAGCGAAAATGATGACGATTGCTTGTGCGGGATTACCTGTCTTAGACTCCGATACAGAGAAGCTATCTATATCATTTATTGAATTATGCGTCATTTCACTAAAACTAGAATAAATAAAAACTATCAAAGTAAGTAAAAAAAACTTGATTAGGGACGCTCTTAGGCGCCTTCATAATCAATAGAATTCATGTACCTTCTCTCTGCTATCATTTTTGCCGGACAGTCAGCCGCTCCTGTGGCATGATTACTTGGCTTCTTGAACCTTGAGCACGTCGCGCATTTTACTTCATCTGTCTTCTTTGTGCAGTCCTTCATGAAGTGCCCTTGCTCTCCACACTGTGCGCATGTGTGTGTTGTCTCCCTGCAGGTTTTTGCCGCATGGCCATACTGCTGGCATTTGAAGCATCGAGTAACTAGCGTAAAGTCTCTAACAGGGCACGACGACCAGTTCACAAATACCCTTTCTTTGGTTATCAGGGCTTTACGAACGTTTGCAGGTACTTCAATAATATAATTACAGGACTCTACGCCCCTCTTACCCGACTTATGACTTAACTTAATCGACGTAAGGAACGTTTCTATGCTGTAATCATTTAGTTTGTCCTCTAGGTTCTGGTGGTATAGGCAGGTAAAAACTTCTTTTTCTTGCATATTTGTTGGAACTCCAATGATTATAACCCTCGGCTTTCTTTTCATCTGGTCGTCTACAGTAAGTCCTGATTTGGTTAGCTGGGCTGATTGTTTTAATTTTTCTACGTCTTCCTTTGAGTCAGTGCTAATAATGACGCCTCCGTTCTTCGTCTTGCGCAACCCTCTAACCTGTAATTTCAATTGTTCAGGACAGATAATTTTTTGCACTAGGGACTTGGTCTCTTCACTTGACTTGGCCTTGTCGTTGGGGTATATCACCACTGAACTGAGGTTTGTTCTAGTTATAAATTCGTTGGTCCCCTTTTTTACTATATTTGCAAATGATGTTGCGGCTTTACACTTAGAGGATTCTTCAATGGTATGCTGTAGGCCAGATATTTGCTTTGAAAGGTCGATTTTTTCCTGGAGGGCTTGGCCAGCTGTGTTGACTTGGATGGTTTTTCCTTTTAAGGACTGATATTGTACAGCCATTTGAGACGTACCATGCCCCACCTTCCGACATAATGTAGTTATTCGTAGCTTCTGGTCTGAGTTGAGCTTTCCCTCCGCAGCGATATTGCATATTTCATTTAGTTGTTGTTCAATAGAGGTCATCCAATTCTGGATCTCCGGGGTTGAGACGGCTTCTACCTGTGGCAGCATTTGATTTAGCACATTTGAACAACAAGGAGCAGGAGAAGGAGTTGGCGGCGGCGTGCGAACGGTCCTGCTACCCCTACTAAAAGGGCTGCTATCCATTTTGTTGTGGTATTATCTGTTCTAATACATTACTACAATAGTTTCACTTTGCATATGACTCACTTTCGTTAGCACTTGTTCGTAGAAAGAAGGTCACGATTCAGCAATTAATTTTATTTATTATTTTTATTGTTGTAAACACGTCTGTTTGCTCTGAAGTCTTAGAAAGTATATCATTAAAATATGTGAAAAGTACAGTGCACAAATATTATATAACAAGCATTATTTGTCAATTTATGAAATTAAGTTCAAACTGGTGTTTATTTTAAATTCACCATCCTTTTTTTTGGAATACATCGTGTTGAAATATAAATAGGAATACGTGAATATATTATGATACATCTGTCCTAACCGACAAATTGCTATACACGATTGCACGTGACCGAGATGAGCTATTTGAGTTTAAATTAATTTTAATAAGCTAGTTAATATAGAATCAAAAATGTAAAAATACAAAAACAAATACCGAAGGGCCAATAAATTCATTCAGTCTTGATCTAATCTCTAACTTCCAATTCAAATATATAAAGACGATCTTGAAAATTGTGCTGAATTTCGAGTATTACAAGAATTGACCCTCAAAGTACTACTGTAGGAAAAGATGCACCGGAAGCCGAAAGTCGTAGGCACAGAAGAAGTGGAAAAAAAACTACGCGAAATATTTTACATTGGACAATACCGTTTCTGACCCACTGTACTACCGGCTACCCTGCCACTGTACCCTGTTAGAAATATTATATTTTTTATCACTAATTATATTATTAGTTATGACCTCACATAGTACAATACTACAATGCTATATTGTAAAAACCCGGTGTAGACAACAGATGCTATTTTCAATTAACACGTGAACTCTAACTATTTCAACGAAATGGTCTAAGTGGGTAAATTGATGCTCTTCGTGACCCATTCAACTGTACAGTCTGTACCAGACTACATTTTAGATAATATTATATTTCTGGCACTGAAAAATAAAAGAAAGGGCACACAAATTCTAATTTTCTTATACATACTATTGTTATGTGACTTTGCTCACAATCTATAAACATCAGTTAGTCAACAAACGCAGCAGTGTCTTATTGGGTTAAAAATAATTGCAGTTTTTAAGCATCTACAGAGAACAGAACCAAATGTAGTAAATCACAAAAATCACCTATCTGTGGTGGGTACCTATTTTCCTTAGAATGTATTTTGATTGTTAGTATCCACTAACATCTGACGCCCAAACAAAGGAAAGTCTATACCAAAGCCAAAGACTCTTCCGCGAATAAGTAGTTTTACAGGTGAGGTCCCGAAGCTTTTGGCGACATATCCATTTCTACTATACCTAATCTTTGTATTTATTTCTTTTATATTACATACAAAAGAGTTAGAATCCCTGAAGCAGGTCCGAGCATCAAGTTATTGATAATATAATCCATACGCCATTGACCCCATTGTCATTCGTTTACATAAACAATGGCTTCACTATCTGTTATCTAGTCTAAGCGCATCTATAGATCTACTCACATGTAGGAGCGCGTGCGCAATTGCAAACAACCTGTTATAGTATTGTTTAGTACATATTCATTGATTATGATCACGCAGGCTTGTTATGTATCACGTCCTCGTGCATTAAAAAATACTAACATGAGCGATATACACCTACGGTGTCCCGCAAGGTAGCATTCTGGGAACTACCTACAAATAAAAAATTGTTAAATTCATAGGACACGGTATTGCTTGTGCATGGAAGTGACTGAAACCAGTATTATCGGGATGCGGGGGTAGCTCTGAATGGCGTGATGTAGTGGCTTACTGATAACGTAACAGTGCACGTACTTTTGTCATCAGATCAAATCTGGGTCTTCCCAAAACTATGTCACTGAATGCACACACGTGCTAATTACCTAGCAACTGTGATTGTTTGGTGATAGCCAAAGTGACTGATACAAAGTACCGAGGTGTATATGTTGATCAACACCTAAGATGACACAGACACATTGAGGACAGTTGACGAGGTTAGGTCAGGTCTTTAGTTCCCAATGGTGAGATAATAGCCAACATATTGCTCGCACCCCGACAGACCCACCGCCATCTTTTTGGAGATAGCCCCCATCGAGTTTGGGGACCACTCTGTCCCCATCTAGCACCCAGGTATGCTTTTGCTAGGAGGACAGGTGGCTCCACCTCATTCTGTGACCTCGCGCGGGTGCGGAGTCTCCAAACCCATTCCACCGACTTCCTCACGAGAGTTATTTGGGGCAAATGGGGATTAAGGCAAATATGGAGATAAGGTGCTGGTGAAATGGAGAGGTGAGGAATTTGGGAAATAGTAATGTAAAAGTGGGTAGTGGGGCAATAAGTAAGTGGGAAATGGTGAAAAAAATCAAAAGGGAGGGAAGGAGAAAAAGAGAATCAACGAGAGAGGCGATTAGAAATTCGAATAGAGATGCCAGGTGAGTTCACTATGAAAGAAATGACATGACATATATTATAGTAATTAAAGTATTTGGGTACATAAATACCCATTATCAATACTTTGCCAAGTCAGCTTTCCCAATATTTATTATACCTACTTACTTACTGAATACTGAACATTAATGAAAATACTTTTGTCACTAAACAAGAAAGCAACAACACTGGAAAGCCGACCACAACTGAGTTGGGAAAAGGGTCAGAGAATGATGACTTTTGTCACTAAACAATTACTTGAACTAGGTATGAAAATGCTGTAAAGGAGCCTAATTATAATATCGCATAAGTAAGATGGGGGAGGCCTATGTTCAGCAGTGGGCGGCCTATGACTGAAATGATGATGATGATAAGTTAATTAGCAACTATTCTTATCACAAGTCCAAGATCAACATCGGCATATTAATATTATAGTTTAGGTACTTAATAACATAGTTATAATGACATTGTTTATTTTACCAATATCTTCAGTGATGTAACATGTTAGTGAGAATTGCTATAAATATTATTTTCCTCATTAGTATATCAATGCCAGGGGACGGATTATATCCCAGTGTTATCTATATGATAGATATTATAATGTAATAGCAATTATTTACTAATAAACGTGTAAAACTACAAAAACAAAATGTAAATGAATCCCACATCTAAACATAATCATAGTTTTCTGCTTAGAGTTCAACTCCAAGGCTATTCAATTTTTTTTAGATATTTTGGTTTACTTACACCTATATATTTTTTTTTTCAGATATTTTAATTTTTGAAGCTGTGGCCCACATGAATAAATCAATATATTAAATCTTATGTATATAGAATGTCAACATCAAAATATAATAGATCAACGTATAACGGATAATGGTGTTACTGTTCCATAAAATTCTGATGAAGCAGGGTGGCATATTTCTCTGACTCAAGAAGAGGATCCTGAAGAGAAGCCTTGCGAGCCAGAACTCAACTTTTTTAATTTAGAGATTGTACCTATACATATTTACGAGCATGTTTATCATTGTCAAAATGTTTGCCGATATATGACCGGTATTATTTTTATGACGCTTCGTTGCAGGATCAATAGTTCCGAAACAGTTCGGCATATCTTCGCTAGATGGTGTAGTTGTACTACTTACGTAATAGCGAAGAGGAATTTTATCACTACCATCTGAAAATTGTGATATTAATGATAAATTTCCTCATAATATTCAAAATATTAATGGTATGCTTATAAACAAGTTTGTATTTTTTAAATTTGCAAATTATGCTAAACACTGCTTCAATTAAAATGTTCCTAATATTTAACATTTTGTAGAAGGTATCCTCCATTCTTCTTAAAGTTTTTGCCAATGGGAGATATTCCAGACTGTATAAATAACTCTCGTATACAATTAATATGAAGAATTGAATGTTCCATTTTATATAACATAGGAGACTGTTTTGTATTTTTACTGTTTACAGCAAAAATCATCGTCAAATATTGTCCGTCTGGTACCTACCAAGAACATTGTACGATGTTAAATATCCAGAAAACCTCGAGGTTATAGTTTTCAAACAATGAACAGAGGACAGCAGGCGGCACAGCACAATTATTGGGTAATGTCGGAGCTGGGAGCCAATTGCGTAACGATTGCGGTGCGTAAGGTCACTAACATCATCTAATTTTGCACGCTTTCGTAACGTAAATTTAAAGTAAAAATCGAGCACGCCTCTAATATTATTCCTTATATCAAGGTAACCAGAACGATATATTAAATAAGATTCTTATACTGATGTTAAACTGCTGTCATGGGTACCTACCGATTTATAGATTGCGGAGAGTCCGTGCCCTTGATCTAAATAAATGAATGTTTTATTTTAGCAATGTATCACGTTTACAAATTCGCAACTCTTGCTGTATGGTATTATAGCGATCGGATACAGTTGTGTAAGCAATGATTAATGGAACGCAACTTGTCTAGTTGTAGGTACTATAAATTAAAAAATATGTAAAATATTTCATAGGAACCAGCAATAAAAAAACATAATGAACGGAATATTTTTCTCCATATGATAATTTCGACAATGCAATCCAACATAGCTAGATGAGTATACCTATTGGAATCGAGCCGAAAACACAGTGGGCCGTTAATGTAGTGTTAAAGTGGATAACCTAAAAGAAGACCTGCTCAATATGAGCTAATTATATCAAATCTATCCATTTTTATTCTTATTTATCATCACTTCAGTTGTGTCCTCAGAGTCCAGGGTCCGTTTTTCTTCCAGTCCGACTGCGTCGCAGCTAAACTCCGACTGACTGCCATTTGGCCTCCACAAATTATAGCTATAGACAATATCAAAGTACTGCAGTTAGACCAGTCGAAATTTTTTAGGGCACCAAGCCTAATTCATGCGTACAAAATATTTACACGGACCAGGGATCGAACCCTGTCCTGAGTAACAGTCATGTTTACTATCGTCACGCCAAAGATGTTGTACTTATTTGTCTTTCAAATTAATTATTTCTTATAGATATAGAATAAAATAACTGCTTGATAGCAAAAGGTATATTTGATAAATGTAGGTAGTTGTTCGGCACTCATCTTGTTGTTTACACTCTGACGTGCTAAGAATTATTCAACGATAAAAAATAGGGTTTTTATCCCTCTTGCGTCATCAGTTGGTAAGCATTTTATTTTTATTTGTTTGTTTTTCTGTGGTTCGTTGGAACAAACAAATGGCTGTTTTGAACTAAGACTACTAAATTACCTATACGCTTTTCTACGAATTCGTCGACGCCTTTTAACTGCCTCCAACTTCGTTTAGTGATTTATATTTCGATTCTTTCATTTCAATTTATTGTTATACTAACCTACCTTTATTTGCAAAGAGGATCTATTTTTATTTCTTAGGTGTCAAGGCTTGCGATGGCATATATTACAAATAACAATAACAGTATGTGTACTGCCTGTTACGGATGATATTACATTTGAATACATTTAGATCTCTTGAATGTCTCATTATCCTGGGTGGCCTATGGAGCTATGATACCTAGTTTATATAATGTGGTTCTGAATGATGTTATAGAAAAGTTCCAATGGACCATGGTGTTAAGTATATACATAGAACAATTTGTTGCTATTCGTCATTGTAGCATGTATGTTAACAGGTATTTATTTATAACATATATTTAAAATAGTTAATATTTATCGGTAGCTTTAGATAGTATGTAGGTATGTATTGAATAACTCCCGGTTACATATTCTTTTAAGTTGTGAGGGCTAGGAATTGCTACACACGCTTTAGCGGTACAGTAAGTTTTTTTTTGTAACTTTGTTTGGTGATAGTTACTTATATATAAAAAAATGTATTTGTGAGTAGTATTATATTTTTAGTTCGTTCGTCTTTTTGTTGTTTCTTGTTGGTGGATATACATTTCGAACGGTGATTCTTGCGCTTTACTATCGCAATTATTTTTCCTTTCCCAGAGATTGTTATGGTACCCCAAAATACACATCTAGTAAAAATCCCATTTACGACGTAGGTGGGTAGATTAATCAATTAGCCTATCTTAGTCATCTGCTGGACATAACTCTTCTTGGGTTTTTGGAAAGCTTTGGCCTACAGTTGCACGTCGTCGGTACAGGGTTTTATTTTGAGTTTTCCTTCTCTCGCAGGGATATCGTCCGTGTATTTTTCAGTACGTCTTATACCCTTCGAATGAGATGGGTACATACTTACATCGTAATTCTACAAACGTGAACAAGGCCTTACGTTAACAGGAGTATTTTTGCGATGACATCACGCTGCTACTTTTGAACCAGTTCTTCAATGAATAAGCTAATTCTTAAAACATCTCGCATATTTAATGGGCATATGGCATATTATATTATGATGAAATAAAAACATTTTACTTAATTTAAAAATAGTTATTTTGTTATACAAGGTATAATACAAGTACATATTACTTATAGATATGAATTGTAATTGCTATATGGTTTGAATTGAATTTGTAATCCAAATAAGTTGTAGCATTGATTAAAAAATCCTATATATTTCTTTTTATATGACAATATACAATAATATACACAATAATATTCCAAAAATATTTTTTGATTTTGTATGTATTACTTACTCTCTAAGTCTTGTAGACTCTTCTCGCGTTTTTATGCGATATTAAGTCGTTGGTCCCGGTTGTCATACGAAAATCTATGGTAGTAGTTACGCGTAGTTGGAGCCCTAAAAAAAAGTGCAACAATTGGTCTGAATGCAGTACTTCAATATCGCCTATAGATATAGTTGTCAAGGCGAAAATATCGAAGTTCAGCTGTGGCGCTGTAAAACTGCCAAAAACGGACCCCGGACTCAGAAGTGACAGCTTCGGATGTGACAAGGATGATAATGATGATGAGTACACATAACATGACTGATTGTATTAGCCATGCACGGTACTTTTTTCCCAGGTGAACTCCTGACTTCTTAAGTAAAGTATTTGTAAGTAATGCTGTTCCTATGGTAGTAGGGAAACATTTTTATATAGGTGTTTAAGTAGAAAGTAAAGTATGTTAATGTTTAATATAGTAACCTCATTGGCGAAAGCTTTTACGTTTAGTGCGACAACAGGTTTGGCAGTGATCAGACAGGTCAAGGTCGAATCTCAAAAAGTAGTTTGGCGCCGCAAGCACATTCTTAAATCGGACGGAACCAATAAATTGTCTGCATAAAATTCATTAAATAACTACGCACGCATTTAAATATGGAATTATATAAAAAAAAAATTGTTTTTTTTTAAACATGACACCTTTTAGCACAGGTGTTTCTTCGTTTGTTTATCAGTATCGAGTCTATTATATTTAAATTGGAACACAAACGCTTGTCTTTGCGGCTACTTACAGGCTATTAATTTTGTCTATTCGTAATATATATCACCTTTATGTCTGTAATTAAATTAATTTTGAATGGAAATAATATTCACGTCCTGTTTCTAGTATTACAAAGCTCAGATTTGTGATTTCATGACCTTGAAAATTGTTTAAAATCTATTAGGTCAATAACTTTTGTTGGAAATAATGTAGATATTAAAGTAGCAAAATTGATTACATTTATGAATAACTATTATATTATACTATTATGAGGCCTATGTCCAGCATTGGACTGACGCGGGCTGATGATGATGATGGTGATGATGATGATGATGAATAACTATTAACATCGAAAAGTTATTGATAGTATCAATATCAATATACAATCTTCGATCAATAATACAATAACTCGAACAATAATTGTATTATTGATCGAAGCACACACTCAAATAAATTGCGTAGCAGGACTAGCAGGTAAGTCGTCATAGAGTATTTCAGTAGGTACCTATGTTCTTTTTAGCTTTTTATGTATTGTATTGAGAGTTTCCATAGTTACGTTAATATCTCCAAGATTTGTAGGCTTATAAATTGTGTAAGATTAGAGATAGGAATTGAAAATGCGGACTTTCATTACAATTGTTTGTAACAAACTCAAATATATAATAAAATAAAACTTAAGGTCTCACGTTTATAGACGTTCGACATTCGTTTTAGTACCTAAGCCACATACTTACATAGTTTTTATTTCATCTCCATGCTTATGCAACCTTTCAGCAAGGGTACGATGAGATAATATAAGCAGATACCTACCTACATTAAGGATAAAATTAGCATTGTATATGTGTCGGCAAGACCGCCGAAAATGAGTTCGGCGCCTTACCACCCTTGACCTGGGTGTTGCGCAAACCGTTCCCCGAAGGTGCATGCCAAGGCCAGCATCGAAATTGGTCATCTTTTTCCTCGCCAAAGTAAGTACTGTTTGTGATATTTATTTGTTTGCCGGTACCCCACCTAGTGCAGAGTGAAGACTACGGGATGCAATATATATTAGAAAATAAATAAATACGTATATTTTCTAATAAACTGACTATAAACTTACCTACATTAAGGTCAAGCCTTGATGACTTTGTTATCAGTAGGAAAATTACGCGAGTATTTATTAGATCTTAAGATAGAAAATAATAAACATTATGAATTTCTTGGTGGGTATTATTTAAAATATGTGGTAACATTTTATTGATTTAGACAAAGTCAACGGAAAAGCTCGGTTACGGAAAAAGGGTACGTAAAGGACTACGTGTATAATAGTATCTACTGCCAAAAAAGTTTATTTATATAATAAATACCTCTAAGTAGTCATAAACACACCATAATAATATTATAATTATGTTTTTAAGTATATTAATTCACTTATCGCTGTATAATTTTACAATGAATAGAACTATAATAATATATTTAATTTAATAATTTAGTCACATCAATTTACTTTTTGATTTAACTGATTTAAAGTTATTGGACAAACTGACTACTACTCCGGATTGTTCATATTTATTGAATAAATACTTTTCTGATCAGGATTTTGTTCGTGCTCAAAGTCTTTTGAAACCATTTCTAAAAGAGGGATGTTAAAATGTATCCATTTAGAGTTTGAGTCAAGAAGTCGGAACTTAAATCAGGATAAATCCTGAAGTCTGGTAACTTTTATTGGTTTGTACCCACAGAATTGATAGTCCAGTGCGTGTAACTGGTATAAGCAAATACACATAGGTACTGGACACAAGTGTGTAATCATATTTGGGTCTGTAAGTCAATTTCATGAAGTATAACGTCCGAATTGTCCGAAAATATTTTTGATATTGACGTTTTGTAAGTGCCGTTTAATTGTCTATACAGAATAAATGTTTTTTGAATTTTGAATAAGGTTTTATTTAATTAGTATTTTTTACTGTAATTGTCATATTTTTGAAATAAAATAAAAGCCTTCTCAGTGCAAAGTACCTATCACATTTGTTGCGTTTTCACGGTGAATTGCGTTGCCCTGGGTCAGGATCGAAATTAATTCGAGAGTCGGCAGTCGTTTCTATGCGCCTCTAGCTGTCCAATCGCATTTACAAGGCTTTTGGCCTCCTTACTAATGTAGAATGTGTAAATTTAACCTTGACCCTAGCCTTGTGTAAGGTAGGTAGGTATTCATATTGCTGTAAGTATTCAAATTGGCAATAATTGGGTTATGGCCACCCAGAGAGTCAATAAACATAAAGAATTTTGACGAAATTATAATTATTTAAAGTATTAGCTAAAAATCGTCCGAGAGGGTAAGTACTTATTTATCTTACAATGTTGATTCGCAACTTCCAACAGGTTTTTTGCCTGAATTGTTAGGCATTCGTCGTGAGCGACACCCGATATACCTATTAAGGTTTTTTTTGAACCGTGAGACTATTAATAGATATGTTGTTGAAAAATAAATCACTTTGAATTTTTATTCTTAGAACCTAATTATCATTTTAATGAGCAAAGCGTAAAAAATAAATTTTACTCTATTTTTAACATTTCGAAGAAAATACCTTCTAAGGCTTTTTACATAGCGCAGCTTAGTCCTATCTAGACCCAAACCAAGTAGATAAGGTAGTGGGTATATCTTGTAACATGATACACGTACCTACCAATAAAATTAGTTATAAGTAAAACACATGGAAACTCCCAGCTCTAAACAACACTTGTTTAGAACTTTTTACACAGAATGGGAACCTTTTTAAGCCCCGAACTTTAGTTTAATAGTACTCGTTTCATTGCTACGCCACTAAAGTCTGAGCTATTGACTAGCTCAAAGCTTCGAGTGTTCTACCTCAAAGTAATATAATAACCAATAAATGAGCATTAAATTGAAATGTAAAAAAACATTTATAACCTCTTTGAACTTCACCTATTATCCTTCAGATATGCCTGTTGTTGTTGTCAAATTTAAAATACCGCTGGTTAAATAACTATTCATTAAATAATTTCGAGACCTTGAACAAACATACGATTGCGTAATTACTTCTGGTTCATCTTGTTTACAATGTACTTGTGTTTACATTGTCTCTACCGGGTTCAGCCACCGACCGTGATCTATCGTCACCTACACACATACATTTACAGGTCAACACAAATATTCACGCACACTAACTTGCATGCCATTACGATGTACTTGCTACAGTGTGATATAATAGAGATGTGCGTCATTCCTGTAACAAGGGAATCGATATAAAGTAGCTATTATCAATTATCGTAACAGCCGGCGATTTGTTTCCTTCTTCATTTTGAGTAATTTACTAATGATTGATTTTATAACAGAAGAATTTTATAATTTATGCTTTATACGTAAATATGTTTATAGATCACTAAATATATTACTATTAACTGAAGCACTAACAGACGCTTCAACGTTATTCACTAAGTACTACTGCGAAAATCAATATGGCTGCCCAATCTTGTAAGAACAATATATAGTCTTTCCGAAATTTGGCACCTAAACATAGATTAGATTCAATACTTTATAAAAACTTACTGAAAATACTTACTGTATTAGTGTTTCGCCTCAGTCTGACCGAATAGGACTGACTGAACTGACTAGTCACATTACCAATACCTATAGCTAAACCACATAACTCAGGATATCTCAGTTAAGCGGTCGACCTATAGTGACAAACATTATTTATAGTAAAAATAACACGAACATTGAAAAAAACACAGTCAGATAAACATATTTATGTAGCAAAAAATTATGATATTACGCAACAACAAGAAGCAAACTGGTTTTGGAAAGCAGACAGAAATATTCATTATGTACCATTCACATCATTATACAATCAGCCACGAAAGTTGATCCAATATGTTCCAGTTTATGAGATCATTACTGAATATTCCTTCCATCATCATCATCATCATAATGCTGGTGTCTGAAAGTAAAGCCTGCGTAAAGTATTCACATACACTAAACTTAAAACACCCCGTAGCTTTTACGTCGGGGGTTTAAAAATGCTACACCCTACATTGCCATTTTTTCTAAAAGTTTAATTAGCGATTATTTTCATTACGAAGAGCTTATCGAGAATATAATCCAAAAATTTAAATTATATAATTAACAAAATAGTACTTAGGTACTTGCCACCGTAAGAAATAGTGATACTCATTAAAAAAATAACACAATTTTTTGTGATGGACGGTCGTAATAATTATGCATAATCTTAGTTAAAATAAGTACCTACTACATTCATTCTATTATTTTTATACTAACGAGTGTTTCTGATTAGTGTTACAATACATGAACTGTATAACAAACGTAATTACAACACTAATTAGATAATTAATGTTTTGTGTAGATAATATAAATGAGCCGAATTTCTTACGAATCAACATAATTTATTTCTCTTTTTATAAGTACCTACACATAATGCTATCAAGTATCCTCTGATAAATTTTCCGTCTTCTGGCTTTTACAGGAACGACTGTCATTTGAACCGTAGAGGAAAGTCTGCGCCAGAGCCCCTTCCATCGGTCGCAGAATGAGCGCGGGTTTGGGGGTGACGGGTGGAGCTTCCTGTCACCCTAGCAGAAGCAGGCCGCGGTGGCAAAGCAAAGTGCGTCTTCCCATGCCCGGGGGCTCGATGGGAACAATATGGTTCCTACATTTTAGGAAGGAAGTCATCTAAAATTGAGAAAAAAGTCGCTTCCATTAATGAACAGCTGGTGTAGAAAGGTCTTAGTGCAGCCCATCCATAAACTAGTGTATGAAAATTCAAAGTGTTGCCATGGTGAAACAGTAGAAGCATGGTGAAGCAGTAGATACATTACTTATAATTATTACTTAGGTACTATTTATCATTATTTAAGTTAAGTACTTGTATAACTGACTGTACTTATAAAACTGACATAATAATGTTGTAGGTATGACGTAGACAGCATCATAAAATATACAAACACATTTAAGTTGCGAGTAATCCAACGTGATTTATTAAGGCCTCGCCGAGGTTTCATTTACGACTAAAATTCGCAGACTGATGTTCCCCATTTAAAAATTTAATGTTTCATTAAAGCTCTGAAACAGGATGGTGAACGTGTTTTCATTTTAATTCTGCTGAGGCGCTAAGGAGGTATTAAAATTTGTCATAAAAATATATATCCTTTATTTTTTTTCCTATAAACAAACAGTAATTCTTTCTAATTGTCTAGTATTCTGTGACAGCACTTCACAGCGTTGAAACATATAGGTATTTAAATGTTCCTACATAGCCTTTTTATAGCACTGATACAAACAAAGTTTGTTACAACTTGTGTTGAAACCTCATAATATATCTCCTAAAAAAAACACGGCAGTAACGTCTTTCTGGTTTGACCAGAACACTACTCCTCCTCAGTAATGAAACCGTTTTTATAATTATTTTAAAACTTAATTTACAGTATGGTTTATCCTTGAACTAGTCCTTTTCTGAACAACAGAGCTACGAAAATATAAGCTTTCGCAATTCTCAAATATGTTGTACCTGGGGTCCTGCCGTTTGGCAAAATATGTTTCGTCAAATTTCACTTCCCAAAAAACTTATCGCAAAGTTTCATTTCCCAAAAGAATGCTTAGCAAATTTACATTTCGCATTTTATTCACTTGGTCAAATATTCATTTGGCAAATTTTTACTTGGTCAAATTTCATTTAGTCAAAAATGCATTAAGCAAATGCTTTATTTCGTAAAAAAATATATTCCAAAGGAAGTTCGTTCAAATTTTAATATGGGTGAAACATTGTAGTTACGTAGGTTAGATTTGAACTGCTAGAAAAGTTGGTTAGGTTAGGTTAGAACTGTGATCCCAACAGAGCGCGAGCCGAGCGAGCGAAGCGAGCGTGCCGCGGTAGCGGCCGGCGAAGCGCCAGAATTGAATTGTATATCTTAAACAACATAATTATTATAGAAGTTCTCACCTGTAAATTATTTGTCCAAGGTGAAACAAACATCCATTCAGCAGTGTGCATGCAGCATAGATCGGGACAGACAGTGAATCATATGATATATTATATATTATAGTTAGTATATTTGCCAAACCATATTTGACTACATAATATTTGGTAAAATGAAACATTGCCATGTAATTATTTGCTAAACAATAAATTGCTAAAAGTAGTTTTGCTAACTGCAAAATTGCGAAAAGATGGTTTTGCCAAATGTTTTTTTGCCAAATGAAAATTTGGGAAACATACTTTGGCAAGTGTCACTTTGGGAAACGTTTTTTGCCAAACGTCAGTAATCCGTTGTACCTACCACATAATACCCACACTTCTTGGTCTGGTCTCAAGACTTAAGGGACTGCTTACGGGGTCAAGTTCCATCTTGGATGTTGATATATTCCAAATAATAAAAAAAAGTTAGCATATCTACTAATTACTACCATAAAAAGAGTTAATTATTCTTAGCAACAAAATAGTAGGTATAAAATGTTCCCAAAACGTTAAGTCCATAATAAAATTCTTAATTAATTTCTATCGGTGTCAGTGAATTACCCACCATTTTTTTCTAACAGTTAGTTTTGACACAGTTTGCAGCACAAACCCTGTTGAAGTGATTGTTTTGACCCAAACATAAACTGGTTCGTTTTGACCTAAACACGTGTTAAATCAATCCGAAAAATCTGAGTAGTCTAACTATAAAACGTCTTACGCCGTTGTTATGCCTAAGTTCAATTCTCGGATTTTCTGAATTTTTGAAGTAAAGCTCGTAGATTTGTTCTATAAGAAATTAAATACTATGTCAAAGGATTTTGCTGATCGTGAAGATTCCAGTATATGGAAGTTCTTTAGAATAACCTCGAAGATTCAGAAATTGTACTTAAGTACTAGTTAATTAACATGAAGTGTTTTTTATCATGCTTCATACCTATGCGGAACAAGTGTACCTTCCGCATACTGAAAGGAAACCACGTGGTTACTTGAGGTATGTCAAACCATTCTATCACCATGTGCCGGAATAGAGCGGGCCGTCCATGATGCGGTATTATGACAACTAAGGCCAGCACCATTCTGTCGTTCAGAGAGGATAAACTAAGGCACGCAAGATTTGTTAAGAAATAAAATCTAAGCTGCATTGCAAGCTTTTGTAATCGTAGTACTAGGCACGGTAGGTACTACATTTAAAACTGAATAGGTATTCATCACCAGGTTACACAGTGAGGATGTAAATAAATGAAGGCCTAGTTCAATTTCCGGACCTCAGATGATGCCCCCAATTTTCGTTTCCATAGTTAAGGTCTGATTTGGAATGGGTCATGTGAATACATCACATATTCGAATTGAGAATAAGCCAATTATTTTTTTCTTTATTAAAAATTGGACAAAAATGTAACATGTTTTATAAACCATATAATCGTGTGTCATATACCTACACGGGTTTATTTTTCCCTCCGGACACTAGGATCCCATGATCTCACTCCCATGGGATCCACAAATATTTTTTTCGCCTCTTGACTCCCATGGGATTCTAAAATGATTTTTTAATCCTCTTGAATCCCATAGGATCATAATTTTTATAATGTGGAAATAATATGTGAAATATTTATAATATGGTTAAAGTTACAAGTGGGATTAAACTCCTTTCATACCGCACTGTGTTATAGGTCCTTCATGTAAGTTGTAAGTAAATAAGTTATGAATTAAAGATACAAATAACAAACGTTACAACTTGTCATACAAGTTTGGCGTACACTTGACCCGATTTACTTTTTGTGAACTGATTTATTAAGCACCTCCATTAATCTTTTATTCATAATATGATAATCGAGACTAGTTAATATTTTATTTATATTATGTGTTATTGTTGTTGTTGTTGTAAAATTAGATGCATTGATGAAAATTTAGATCCGGGTATCATACAATATTTTCCACTCGAGAAGGTACTAATCTTTCGGGAAGTATAAGTATGGACTCATTGGTTTGGTTTAGAGGTTCAATTCTCATTATAAAAATTTGTACCAAATTTTCAAAAACGGTACCCTTGTAATACAACTTTGAAGATCGAAGACTCACATCGTCAAGCCCTGCTAGGGCTAGTCAATCTCTCAAATATCAGAAAATATTTGGGAGATTGACTAGCCCTAGCATCTCAAACATGCTATTCATTTTTTTTATTGAGACTTCATGCACAAATACAAATAATTGTACAAAGGCGGACTTAATACCATTGGCATTTTCTGCCAGTCAACCTTAGGATGATGCAGAGATTTATTAAGGTAGGTACTCGAAGTTTTATGGTGAATTTCCACTCTATTGTGGTGTTAGCAGACTTTTGTAGAATTTACTGATGTAAACATAATAATATACTTAAATAAGTAAAATATAAACAAATATCATATACTATAATATGATTAGAGACTTTAGATGTTGGCGGGTCCCATACACACACCTACATCAATAATGCCAGCGATGTATGGATTAAAGTTAAAAATTTATAGAACGGCAAACTTAGGAACGGCAGCTAGAATAATACGCAGGTGAAGCCGCGGGCAACAGTAAGTTATGAATAAATTCAAATATTTGAATTCAAATCGACACATAAAAATATAACTTTATGTATTTAGAACGGCCATGAGTATTGTTCCTACTTCGATGGCGATGGTAATTAGCATAATATGACTACCAGATCTAATATCTAACTGACGCACGTGGGCATTCAAAATAATTTAAATATTCCGTGTAGATAAATATGAAACGTGTTCCAGTGATCAAGTGTCGGCCCTGAACTCGTCGGCCTCCTTACTGCCGGCTATTAGAATCAATTGCTACCGTTGGTTATTTACCGCTCTTCAAAATAGAATCATTAAATGACAGTAGGTACCATAATTAACGTTATTGCAGTTCCTTATTTCCAACTGCGCATTTAATGTTGTTAGCTCGATACCTACAATAACATTATGGTTTTACAATTTTATCGCAGATGAACACAGCTAAGAATATTAGAATCAGCCAGAAGAATGCGTCTAAAACAAATTGGAATTTCAACAGACAAGGAGAAGCCAAGTAACGAGGCAGTGCAACACGCGTCATCTCCTTTTCGGCGTAAGATGGTACATCGTGTTTCCCACGCCACTAGGGTGGCCCAGGGTCTTTCGGAGTATGATTTTAAAATGACTTATAGAGGAACCTTACACAATTTATCCCGGTAATTGAAATTTGAGATTTTGTGGCGCAGCGGTGTTGGGTTAGACCACAGGTTAGAGTCCGACATAACAACCCCCGCTAACGGTGGAGGTGATATTTAACTGAAAACTGAAAACTTTATTAGCATTAATTACTATGTCATCGATACGACAGAAGAAGAAGAAGAAGCGTCGATAGATTAGTGGTTAAGAAGACCGTCTTACGATTGAAAGGTCCCGGGTACGAATCCTGGCCATTACACTATCGACGTAAAACCTTAGTTGTAGATCAAAGCTTAGTTGGAGGGGTTAGCGGGAATATTAGTAATGTCGTGTGCTAATATAATTTTCTATAAAAAATAATTCTAAAACTATAAACAGTATTACCTTATTAACGAGCTAACTGAATAAGCAAAATGCTGCTCGGGTCTTCCTCTGAATCAAGACATAGTGCCACCGATATAATGACTATAAAAAGCTATTTGACACAAGAACATAGATAGGTAGATAATTCTTTATTGAACACTCCAAGACAAAACATTACAATATGGACAGAAACAAATAGTAGAATGTACAATGAGTGGCCTTGTCTTCAATGGCGATATCTTACAGGCAACTTGAAAGACACAACTGAAGAATTGAATAACTGTTGGATCCGATGAAGTCACCATGAAGGTCTTGATGTCAATGTTTGACCGTGATGTGGGCATTCACACAAACCTTTAAATTTATATTTGTGTTCACCGTAAAATAATAATAATATTAAAAAAATATCATGGTCACAAATACAATATTATACCTAAACTCAAAGGTTAGTCATTTATTAGATAAATTATTATTAAATATCAATACCTAATTAAATTCAAATAAATGTCAATAGCAAATACTTTAAATAGGTTATTATAATAAAATTTAAATATTATGTCATTTGTATGCCATTAATTATTTTGTAGTGAATAAGTTTTTATCATACACAATTTATATTTATTACAATTTATTTTTTAGTACTGTGAAAGCATTTTTCAATACTTGTTTTAAGGGCGGGTTCTGTGTAGTCTCTTAAAGAATGGGTGTGTGGCGCTTGTAACCCGTAGATTTATTGTATTAAATTCATACCTATGTACCTACGTTTTAAAGTAAAGATTTTATTTACAACAATACAAAAATGTTAAAATTAAGCACAAGGCACTGTTAGTATATCAAGGTTCTTAAAATGAGGTTTACACCTGTCGCTATCTGAGTTTTACATAGTCTTATTACGCCCCATGCCTTATTTTATTTACTTTTGAACAACTGCGATTAATCTGAGTACATACATTGTATTCGGTATTCATAAAATTACAGGTAGGTTAAATTTTAATCCGGAATCTTTTCACGGTTTATCGAACGTGTTTTTTATTATTCACGTTTTGTAACAAACACTTTTCAAAGTTCATATTATGTACCTACCTACATATTATATTACGACTGTTTTAATCAGTGTCTGCTACATTAGCTGCGTACTTTATACTTGAGATGTACTCTTTAGAGTTGGCTACGTAGATGAAGAAGTGGTCCTCGTGAATCGGGAAGTTAGATTGTTTACTAGTTATTTAAATAAGTTATTATAATGAGTAGTGATTGTTATCGTCTGCGGTTAATTATGAAGGTTTTATTTTCAATAGTAATAGCGTTTATTTCTTGTTTTTGTACCTTTGGTTGATCAAGGCTGTTAGGTACCTCTGTACCGTTGTACCACTGTGTACAAAATGTTCGTTGTCCGAGTTCTTTGTTGTTTTTCTTTACTTTTCGTATATTTTGTCCTTCGCTTTTATCTATATTGACCGTGGCTTATTTATTCTATAGTTTCTTTCCAGACTCTCCGATGTATTTTTAAGTTGTTCCTTTGCAAGTATAGCCAAAAATTTTTAACAGTTATATTGTTTATTAATTAATCTAACAGCCCATCGCAGTCCGTTGCTGGACATAAGCCTCTCCCAATGTTGGATGGCTTTGGCCTACTGTTTCCACGCTGGCCAGATGGGTTGGTCCAGGGTGTGAAATGTGTCGCTCGCTTCTTACCTTCTTACCTTCGGAAGAGATGGGGTGTTGATATACTTTCTCCCTTACGACATGAATAATCTGTTGCTATATGCTATATATTCACCAATTAGACTGAAACTATTGAAAACGTCTGATTTTACTACTAATAATTTGAATATTCTGATATATCCCTTGATCCTCGCCGCTTAAACTAAATTATATAATTTCTATCGTCAAACTTTACCCGCATATCTAACTATTGAAATAAAACAATTTTTATCCAATTTCGTTGCTATTTTTATTCAGCGTCATTTTATCATTTACATCGTTGAAATTTATTTATTTAAATAAATTGCTTACGTTTAAAATGGAATCCCATCAGTTTGTACAGTCTGAGTTCGAGAACACAAGTCCTATATTATGTTTTATTATGAATAACAAATTATAGTGAGTGACTACACTATCTTCGTAATGCATAATGAAATGCCAATATGTCTAGTGTTAAGAATTCCGTTTTAAGTGTGTCAAGTAATACGTAATCTGATTAATAGCCAATATCAATTGTTCTCAGTGGACTCTTTGTGTCCATACATTGTATTATTGTAAATGCACTGCAACACCTGCCTACACATCTCACTTGATTGGTCTCTTCATTAATTCGCGAGTTCATGGCTAGGCTACAAAACAAAGATACACGCGCTCAGATGTAAAATTAATGTATAGATTATGCAAGAAATAGTGTAACATTTAAAATTCCGCGGCTATTGCCGCCAAATAAAAATATAGATTGAATGTCGATGAACTTGTTATCTATTGATCTAAATCTATTCTATATTAAGTAATTTTTTTTTCTCGCAGATTATACATATAAAAATAGCATGTTTTCTCAAACCTATAACGAGAAAGGCTACACTAAATCAAAACCGACGAATCTACAACAATGGCGCAGTAGGCACACGTGGCATGAGGCACCGCAAACTGAAGCTTCCATTTACAAAAGAATAGAACTCGACGATTTATGTTTGATTATCTACATTTGTTTATAGACTTCGGTACAATAATCTATAGTACCTAAGTATCCTTTCCTTGCCATATATATTTCTAAGTGATATAAACTTACTGTTAGTAATGTTAATAAATAAATAAACTATAAAAATGGTTACAAGGTTTTTACCTACCAAGGCCTTGGTAGGTAACAATTTAGGTAGGAAATTATTCAATCATATTTTTTCTGGGAAGTAAATGCACCGTGACTTCCGCAATCCAAAGGTACTTACTAAAGTACAAAGAATAATTCTAAGGTCATATCAGTTATTAACATTTCAAAGGGCTTAGAGTACCAACGTCAGCTGACAAACCTGCTCATATATTATTATTATTCTAACAACAATGTGATTCCGCGGTAGCCAAATCGTATGGGTAATGGAGTGAGACGAGGTCTCGGGTTCGACTCCAGGTTTACCATAGCAGACACCAATGACTTTCGATGCTTTTTGAAGTTATGTGTGTATTTATCGCAGGTTTATAAGTGCCCGGTTAATGGCAATAGGCTCTCCACCTCCACCTCCATTTAGGTCACTTTGAGACCTAAACATAAACTGGCGAAATTTGGGTGCTAGCACCTCTGCCTACCCCTTCAGGGATATAGGCGTGAGTTTATGCTTATGTCTAAGAACAACCCTTGAACTTTGAAGTTGACATGCTTACACTGTGTAAAACAAGTAATTTGATGTACCTACTCGTAGTACGGGTATGTAGGTACTTTATAACTAGGGACATGAAATAAACACATACTAAGTATTTTATGATAGTACCTACTTAAGTGACTAAAGGTCATCGCTCTATTGACTTACTATAAGGGATTTTAAAGGAATGTTACAAACAGTAGTATTGAGTTACTTAAATAACGTCAATAAACTATTATTAATATTGTAAATGATATGATTCATGAGTTGCTCCATCGAAATCCCCACGATGGCGTAAAATAAACCCACATAAGTTGATTCATATCCTGTGACCATTCAATATAGTATTTAGATTACACCGCATGATTTGTTTCTAGTAAGGGTACGTAACATTATTAATAAGATAAATTACGTGACTGTTAAGTTTTAGATAAATTTAAACAGCTTAGTATAGCATCTTAAGAGACATGACGATATCTCCCGTCCTAATTGAGCAGTCCGACTGAGGAAGTACTTCCGCCCTACTGAATACCGCTTCCAAAAATAACCTTGTGTTTTGTGTCCGTCGGTGAGCGAGCCGCCCCGGTCACCCTTACAGAAGCAGGCCACGGTGAAGGCGCAAAGTGCCACCCCATACCCAGGGGTTAGATGGGGACACCATGGCCCCCACATTGGGGGAAGAGGGTCATCTCAACAGAGATGTCCCAGGTTGCGAGGTGGGAGTTGCGAGAGATATGTCTTGTATAATCTCACTTCCGGCAATCAAGGACCCATGGACGGCGTGCGTTTTGGTCGGTTCGAGTCCGACATAATCACCTCCATCGGTTTTGGTGGAGGTGGTATCCGTGGGGAATTTGCGCACGATAAAAAAAGGGTGGCCAGAACTTATTGCAAAGTTTGTGTGTTTTCAATAGAAAGACCGAGAAACCCTTCTTTGTCGTCTGCATTGACAGACAGATCTTGGGCATTCATGGTACCTCTACTGGATCCTGAGGCATACCTAACTACTATTATCAGAAAATTCGTACCTTTAGTCGAATACCGACACAATTTGAAGATTTTTGAGACGGTGTTATTGACGTTGATCGATACGTATATAATGCAAACAGTAATAAAGACATACAATACGTCAGAAGTTTGAAAACATCGACAAAAACAAAAGTCTACGTGCAAAGGTAAAAGACTAAAATAATGAAGTGAGTTTTAATGAAGTATTGTTGTTAAGCTGTTCCACTGTGTCTGAGTCCCATAGATATTCTAGAATGCTACTCAGCTCAACCTCGATTTATCTGAGAACAGATTTTATAGACCGATTGACAAAATTATCGGATTGTCTGACAGATGACCTAAACAATCGAGATTCCGCTAAGTGGCATTCTAGAATACGGGCCTAAAAATATGTCGTAGGTGGGTCATGCATGTCAAGCAAAGATGTACAAACGTAACCTATAGGTATAGCTATACTTAAGCTCATGTCCATTATTGCAAATATTATCAACCTACCTAATTTGTATTATATGAATGTAGGTAGTTGAAATATCGTTGAGTTGCGTGCGCCTAAGCAGCTGATAAAATACCTCCACCCTACTTAAAAACCTGATCTAAATAATATTCTTGCTTAACTGATCCTGTTAACGCGCATGGTTAAAATAACTTCAAGAGGTAAGAGGTCCACAAAACAGAAGTTCTACCTTTATAATCCATTGTAAAGGTGTAGCTCCTGTTTGAAATGTAGGACTCTTATTTTATTTTTAAGCGACTAAAATATTTTGACGGTGACACGTCCGTACATATAATAATAAAATTCGATGAGGTCAATAATATAATTTAAATTTGTGACTGTGTTGCTCAATTTTTAGGGTCACCTTGTGTTATATAACGCATTTATCTGTAGGTACGTCTATGACTTACAAGGTTGACCTCAGCCATTTCGTGTTATATCAAAATAAGAAATAATAACTTAGTATTGATAAGTATTTCGTAATCATTTTTGTATTTGTACGATGCAGATATGCAACGACGTCGGTACTTCAAGCAAATCAAAAGATAAATTATTGTATTTACCATATGATCGCGTTAATACCCAGGTTTTGCTATATCAAAATAAAGAGTACACGTACAGTGGGCTCCACAGGTCCCTGGACAATTTGAATCTAAAATTGTATGAAGTGATGTCACACTCAACTCTTGGTCTTAGAAGCTACTGAATAATAGATCCACTTATCAATGTATGTAATATAGTTTAGGCTACTAATTGCATGAGTTTATCTATTTTCTTATAAAGAAACAAGATATTAATCTAGTTTATTTTAATCACACAAACTATGTTACTTTTTGATTATATTTCTATAAGCATTATAGATCTTAAGTTGTCCAAAAACTTTTAGGGCCCACTGTACAAATACTTTTGTAGTTTTTAATATATTACCTTCTAGTCATCTATAGCATTGCCCGGGGTACCGACTTCAATATTTCCTCATATACCTCAACCTGGCTGACCACTTTCATTAAGGATTGATTGTTGCCTACGTGTTGTAGGGACCCATTTATTTCAATGCATTGCGCAGGACTCTGAAGAGAAAGTATAACCTGGCAGGTTAGCTCGTACGGTCATTTGTCCGAATCAGTAATCGTTAAAGTCACCGTCTAAGTCCGGTTCCTAGTCCGTAACCCAGACTGGCAGCGGTCACGAACTGGACACTGTCTTTTTTGTTGCTTTTTTACACTATCACGTTATAATGACTTTGACGTACAAGATAATTCTCACGCTTCGATTATAAAATAAGAAGTTATTATCATTTCGGTAGATACAGTACCTAGTTATTTATCTTATATTGTCTTATTTTATTTTTATATATTAAAATTTAATAATGCCTAACATGCTAATGAGTATGTCAATTTGTTTCCAACTGGCATCACACAACTCACTAAAAATAATTTCATACTTGTCTGTCTTTAAAAAGAGATTAATAATAATAAGCTAAAATTAAGAAAACTCAGTTGAAATCGTTAATTTAGTTTGTTCTTAAACTAAATTATTTTATTTTATGATGATGATGATGATTGATCGACTTGTAGGTATATAATAATATTATTAACTGATTTTGAAGTTAAACATGAATGTCCTTATTTTTATATTCCTGTAAAACATACTATACCTATAGTGTATGAATTTAGGACATAATTTTATTACTGCCGTGCGACGAAAAATGAGCTTATGTTGGAGGACCCTAATTAAAGCTCAAGGATATTTATCGACAATTGCATGATCATAATGTCGTCTGTGGTTAAAACAGTATATTTCATTATCCATGAATGAATGTTATGGATACAAAAAAATGCTCATCCACATTATATTAACTGTCTTGTCCAAGATATAGATAAATATATAATTTATATTGTGACCGATAATTTAACCGACCTATATTTTATTTCATAAAATTGTGAGAGAAAGTATGAAATAAAATATCAGTTACACAACGTGCACGCGGACCAAGTCATGTGTTTCAAGTAGTCATGTCCTTTTCCAGGTCGCCTGAGTAGTTTATCAATATTTAGTCATTGTTACAGAAGTAACCAATGTAGGTACTACAATGTAAAGATTTTGCAACGCAATTCACTGCCCAGTAAGCAGTAAGTAGGTTATATTTTATCAGTTGACCTAAGAAGTGCGTAGTTGATAGTTTTGGTGAAATGACGTCACGGGTCGTCGTATTAGAAATATTATAATCCTCGTTCACAATGAACTCCTTAGCGATTTAATAAAATTTTGATTAGTCTATTCAAATTTTAACTTTTAAGTTCCATGATATCATCAAACTTTAGAGTTCCTTCCTTTGGAAATGTGGTTTACCCTGGTTACTTTATTTGTATTTTTATTCTATATAATTCGTAATTAGGGGCTAACACATAAATAATGTTAGCAGAGTGACGAGGTAGTCCATCAATGTCTCCACCAAGTTTAGTGTATCTTTGGTAGTCATTTTCGAACGTTCTATTCAAATGATAGTCGCTCGAACCAATGAGATCTTATTTCTGCAATTATTGACTGGGCAGTAGCGAAAGATCAAAGTAGTGAAAATATTTTTTTTTTAATTTTTATAATTGTTTTAGAAGATCTACATCGTACCATTCACCAGTGTCTTATATCTCAAAAAGTAATTAAAGTCTCTGTGCAATACCAGGTGCCGGTGATAAGGGCTGGCGTAACCGACCCTTCAGGGAAGTTAGACAATCAAGATTTACTCATAGCATTAAATTGCACTTTAAAACGAAAACGTCTTAAACACCTTTTGGCCATTGCTCCTTATAGTAAATCCCTTAGGAAGGCGTGTTGCGCTTACGCAAGAGTTTATCGATTGGTCGCACTTGCGCTGCGCTCACTTCGCTCTAAACAGGCCGTTCACCCCGGTCATTCAGGCAAATAAGTTGATTTGGAAACTTCCTATTTGGTTCACTTTCATAACTAAATCATGAACCTTTCTTTCCTGATAATTTTAAATACCAAAAATGTGAAATCAGGCTTTAGGGTGGATGACTAATCTTAAAACATTAAGACCCGTCTTTGCTTCGGAGAGCAGGCTAAACTCAGTTGTCATAAGAATATCTATGGCATTTTATAAGTAGTTGAAGCCTCATATACCTACAATAAGTTGGTAAATTTATTTGATCGAAGAAAGTAGGATGCCTCCATCAACAATAAACTTGTTTACTACTCTTACATAATATACGACGTGTTGCGCGAATTACTTTTGACACGTAACATGAGGAGCGTTTCGGGTTACGTCGCTTTACATTCCCGGGAAGACATTATGATTTCGATGCGGTCACTAACAAACAAGTAGCTACATTTCTACGTACAGATACGCGAACCCCGTGAGACGAAAGACTTATGACTTTACAAAAAACAACCACTGATAAAAGATTCGATTTCAATTATTTATGTATTCTTGCTATTAATTTATCAATTTGGAATTTAATTAGAAAACTCTCGTGAAAACAGGGCAATGGGCATCAAAGGTTATAAGTTATAACAGAGGTGTGAACTCCTCTCATTTAATTTAGGAGGAGTATTACAGTAATCGGCCTAAGTTTCCAGTCGTGTTCAAAACTGTGAGGATGCCCGGCGAACTTGCCATGTCTGGATTATTCTGAACACGAGTCCCCAAAATAGAAATTTGTACCAGTTGAGGATAGGTACGAGTACCTAAGGTCGTGTCATAGAAACCTATGGGTAAGATTGTAGGTATCTACTTCGATCATTGTACCGTTATTATTGAAACTTTATCCTCGGGTTATAATTGGTAGGTACATAATTAATAAACATATTTCAATGTCAATAACAAATTATACGAAAGTACCTACCTACTCATAATTCTAGTGACTGTAGCCTCAAACATCTGATACTACATCCGGAATAATTATTTCAACATTATGAATCACGGGTAAAAGGTGACATCGTTCATAATGAAAATATAATCGCTACTTAAAGATAAATGTAACACAAAGTAAATCATTACTCATTTTTAATTAAACATTTTCGATAGGTACTAATTATGATACATTTATAATGTCAATTGTTTTTAAAACAAATGGATGTGATTCGTTCAATTTATCTCTCCATATTTAGGTTTGGCAGTGAACAACTGTCTAACACGAGTGTAATTCGTAAGAGCTAATGTGAATCATATTCGTACTTTGTATTCAAAAAACAACAAATAAATCTACTGTATCGAACTAATACTAATATAGCAAGTTACAGGATGGCCCAGTCTCCGTGACCTATACGCTGAAGATGCGGGTGGCGCGCTCGGGTTCGATCCCCGCTCAGTGCAATTATTTCTACTAATGTTTGCATTATTTGTATTGCACAATTCGCATTGGTCTGGTCGGGTCTCGAAAAGCACATCAAGTCGATTATTATATGAACATATGGCAGTTGTTACGGGTACTTGGATCTCTAAAAAGTCCAAAAATTGGTCTACCTCCAATGCGTCCAAATCACCAATGGGTTATCTGATGGCACTCATTTCATGGAAAAATTTAAGTTCAACCCGCAGTTAGACTTGAAAAGTGGGCCCCAGACGGGCTCCCAGGTGAAAGCTTCGGATGCAAAAAGGATCACCGCTGGGATTGAAAACATAAAAAATATTAACTTTTAATGGCTGGAATGATATAAATAATGGTCCGCTCCTTTAATGAGAATCGCTAAAATTAAATCAGAATCTATTTCCTATGCATTACCATTTTTCTACTATCCCGGGTCTTTTATGCAAGGTGTGACAAGAAATCAAACTAGGCCGTCAAGTTAGGAGACCTTTTTATATAAGAGACATTGGCATCTATGAATAATTAATACTTTAAGTTTACCATCAAGCCAGATAAAGTCATAGTGAGGTGACATGACAAGGCCCATTTCAGCTCAAGAAATATATTGAAACACGAGAATGATAATCTACTCCTTTTTTTAAATCTCTTAGGAGGTCCAATCCACAGCTGTATATACTTCATATGTAAGTAGGTAGGTACGTGAAGGTTAAAGTACAGCTACCAGTCATATCGACAATTTTATGTCCGAAATACGAAACATCGATGTATCGTATCGTTTCGCATTCTCTGAACAGAATACGATAGTACGATAATGTATGTCTTACATTTCACCAAATGTGCAACGAACCAGGTTAAGTTCAATGACCCGTGTTATGTAACGAGTAGCAATATGTTTATATAGTTAGGTAGTATTTTTCCGTAACCAAATATTTGTTATGTATTTTTCCTTCCTTCTCAATTGGACATGGGAAATATTTTTACATAATAGGGTATTTATTGATCGGAATTGAATACATATAAAACTATTGTCTTTAAAGTGACATTTCCTGCTCTAATTTTTTAAGTTGAAGTTTGCTAGTCTGTGGTTTTATATTTAAGTAGTTTTTCTATGTCTTAAATATATTATTTTATCATTTAAGTGTATTATTAGTGTACGTCCATTACTGTCTTGGGGATAGCCCTGTTACGGTGATGGAATAAGACTGTAAATAAATAAATTAATAAATATTGAATCAATCAACAATTAGAATATTATACCTACTTATTTTTAACTAATCTTAACATTAAAATTTACCTAAATCAGAATTAGCGAACCCGGTAGAAAAGTATTCTAATGTCTAAAAAGACCTCTTACTATGAGGTGAGGCACCATAATCATAGTATTACTACAGATTACCTAATAGTTGGAAAATTTATTGGAATATGTATTACTATCTAGGTATATATACCTACAATAAGACTCTTATCAGATCTAATCAAAATTTTGTATCTACTCATTCACATTAACACTACAGCAGCTATCTACAAACTACACAACACTTATGATATCCCTGCTTTTAATTAATAATAATGTGCTTATGCATCGTGTGATCTGTTTAGTTGTCCGTGACACGAGCATCTCAATAAAGATTGGATGATAGTGTCGATTATATTATTATGAAAAAGAATATTATCAGCGACCTTCAATATGCAAAAAGTAGGTGACACCATTTTTCGCACTACCTATACCAACAACGTCAGGGTGATAACTCGAGTGATAACTGGGAGCCCTGCGGCACCCGGTGGAGACGTGACCGGCAGAAACGCCTCATTTGTACTGAACATGATTGAATTTTCATTGTAAAAGTGACTTTATTTAAATAATATAAGCGTAGAATAGTGCTTCGCAGATATAATACGGTAAACATAGTATTATTATAGTATTTAAATAACTTGTAGAAATACAAAGACTCGCAACACAGTTTTAGATTCCTATATTTATATAAGTTTAATTTAACCACATCTAGTAGTGAGCAGTGAGCATGTCAATATTACAAATCTTTCATGTTTTAAATAAAATAAATTGATTTGTCTATCGCATGAATATACAATGTAATACGAGTTTATATTAAAGAAGATAGTTTAGTAATAATGATATACCTACGCAATAAATCGAAATATTGTTCCATTTTGTTGCGTATTATCAGTTGGTAGGTAATGATAAGTATGGCATTATTTCGAAACAAATATACCTATATGTATAGTAGGTATAATCACATTAAATCATTGGCGAGTGTTATAATGAGCTATTCCAACTAGTCCCACCCTCTCCTTCCCTACATAGGACAACATGTAAAAGTTTTAAATGTGCAAGAAATTCATTCTAGAATTAAAAGATTCAGTGAGTGTTTTCTAAGCCACGAACGCTTTGCCAGCACACGTATTATCCTTCTTCAGTCCCGGGTCCCTTAAGCGAGGCGTGCAATAAACATCTATCAACGCCGACGTGGGGACCGTCATTCTAAGGAAAACTTCTATTATGACGATATTCTCTGGGCTACGCCCAAGCTTACCATAAAATATTAAAAATAATTAGCCTATTGTAGACCACTGCTTTCCCAATGTTCACCATTGCTCTCGATCCTCTGGTATTCGCATTACATGGATTATAGTTATTTTAATACCGTCTGTCAAGGTAGTACGACGACTGCCACTGTGCAATAACGGCACCAAATTATATTTACAACATTTTGTTTACGTTGAACAAAGGGATTATTATTTATCTATCTACGATCCTTAGTCTTCTAACTAAACTAATAAAGTATACCTAAAACATAACCAATTTGAACAATTGTATAACATTATTATATTACTGTGTTTTATTGCCGTACAACATTACAATGTATCATGCAACATTATAATGTTACCGTAATATTTTATTATTCGAGTAAATATTGTATGCTATAAATGAAGGATCATAATATCAATTTATGTTTATAACGTGTACACATTGTGTACATTTACAATTTAAATATATAAAAATAAGGTTTACCACTCGTTTACACCAAGAAATAAGCTGTTAACATCTTTGATACAAAAATGGTTGAAGATTTGTCGAAAACTTGTGAAAGACAATACAGTAGGTATTGTCTTTCACAAGTTATACATTCATTGAGACTGTCTCAAACTCGTTGCAAACAAGTTTAAAACACATTTTGCAGTCACACTGAAGTTTGCAAATTATTCAACTTGTCAAGTACACATTTTAAAACTTTAAGGGTTAAGTTTCACTACATGAATGCTAACTTTTCCGGTGTTCCTATATACCATGAGAAGGAACCCTATAGCCTATAGGTACCGTGAGTGGAACTCGATCCCTCGAGCATTGGAAGAAGTGTTCTGACTGGTTGAGCAGACTTAACTAAATGATGACTAAGAGTTTCAAGGCCGTAGTGAAAGGCAGAGTAAGGGTTATTAATGAGTCAAGAGTTGAATTCAACCAATGACTCATTTGTTTTACAGAATTAAATATAAATAATTGCATGTTTTGTTATATGCCGGCTTTACCTATACTCTGCCGACGCAGCTGATTTAAAATTAAGTATAATTAAGGCTATTTTTGCTGCTAATCATCTGTTCGTGCTTTCACTGTCATCTATCTATACAAATAAATAAAATTGGAGTGTCTGTTTGTAATATTGAAATAAACCAAAATATATATTTTTAAAATTTTTGTCTGTCTTACTGTTCCGGCTAATCTCTGGAACGGCTGGACCGATTTGGACAAGATTTTCACTGGCAGATAGCTTATGTAATAAGGATGTAATACATTTCACACGGACACGGAAAAAGCCGCGGTAGCCTAGTGGTATGGGTAATGGACTGCTGAGACGAGGTCTCGAGTTCGATCCCAGGATCCATGGCACACACCAATGACTTTTCGATGCTTTTCGAAGTTATGTGTGTATTTATCGCAGGTTTATAAGTGCCTCGGAGAGCACGTTAAGCCGTCGGTCCCGGTTGCCATACAAACATCTATGGCAGTCGTTACGGGTAGTTGGAGCCCTCAAAAGTCCAATCAGCCTAACTTGGAACTTCGATATCGCCATTGGTCATTAGACCATTGGTTGTGGAGGTCAGATGGCAGTCGCTTCACGGGAAATATCGAAGTTCAGCCGCATCACAGTTAGACTGGAAAGCCGACCCCAACTGAGTTGGGAAAAAGGTTCAGGGAATGATGATGACATTTCACACGGACGAGGTCGCGGGCACAGCTAGTTACTAAATTTAAATGACGATTTGGTCTGTTCGTACTTACTTCGGAGATGTACATATATATTGTACTAGCATGTGCCGTCGGTATGGGTTATGAAACGAACATCAACGGCTGTCGTTACGGGTAATTGGAGTCCAAAAATATCCGACTAGTCTAATTACAGAACTTCGATGTAGCCAATTGCCTGTAGAAGCGATTTATGAAAAATATCGAAGATCAGACGCATCTGTTATTAGAAAGCCAACCATAATCGAGTTGAGAAATGGCCAAGTGAATGATGATGTTAAATGTTTTTGAGTTGAATAACGTTTACTTGGAACAGTATTTGGGCCAGGTGGTAGGACTATTTAGAACAGAGAGGTCTAAAAATCTGATCTAGTAGTACTGGACTTTATCGCCATGGACTGTAAAAGTAAAAATATCAGTCGTTTCATTTAATAATCATAACAGTTCAGCCATTTCGTACTTGTGTAAAAACCGACTCCAACTGAGTTTGGAAAGGGCTCGCAATTCGCAGGTAACATTTTTTTACATCTGTAAGGATTTTTCGCATGAACATTTCTGGGTAATGCATCCGTCTGCCGCGGCGTGAGGGATATGCCAGAGGCTACCTCACCCTAGGCCTGATGGTTCGACACGGCCAATTCAAGTCGGACATAAAGTACCCGATTCTTTTTCTGCAGAAAGTTACCGACCACCATCAATCACGAAAATATGTATAAAATACCTACAGTCGGCATCGGTACTAGAAATAACAATCCAAAACACACATCACACAGTTCTAAAACTCAGCATAAATACAGATGAAAAACTCACAAACTCCACACACTCACAAACATTCCTTCTGTATAATAATAGTATAGATTTATTTTCATTTCAAGATAATTTCTTTTGTTACTGTTTTACAATTTCTGTAAGTGATTGTACCTACTATTCGTGCCTAGTTACTACAAATACCTGCTACGATTGCTGAATATGTATTTTTTTATTTTGTTTTTATTATAGTAGATGATTACATCAAACAAAAGCCTCTAGATCGATTTAACGACAAGTGCAATTATTGTTTAGAATAAATACTGATTAATTGACAATTTAGGGTAGACCAGTTACTATGCAACGTTGAAATATTGGGACATATTTGAGTGAGACGGGGAGATATGAACTCTTAATGTTTTTTTTTATTTATAGCAAATAAGTAATTGATTTGTCGATTTTATCATCATAAGATTCAAATATTCAATGTTTTTAAGTCTAATGTACAATAATACCCAATTTTAATCAATTTTAGTACACAAGAATAATAAATTTCTTTATTTATTATTATAATACATTCTACTACTGACTTATTACTTTATTATCATAATCATAAATGTCTGATATAACGTAAAAGCATTTTTCCTTTTATTCCATATAATATTTTTATGAAGGATCACGAAAAATATCAAAATATATCCCAAATTTATTCTGTTGGTATCATAGGGTGCATATTAATATGTAGCAATTTCTGGATTAATCTTTCTGAAAGCTCATATTCATCTCTTACACGTTACATGTGATATTATTTTCTGTAGTCCAAGCTTAATTAACTAAGTGGGAAATGTTTACTTAGATTTTGATTACATTGGTTAATTGGTGTACATGATATGCAACAGACCGCATTTAATTGCAATAGGCTAATTAATTCACTGATAAATACATAATTCATGATAATAAACAGTTTGAGACAGCAGATGACAAAATCACCGTTCTCGTCGATTCGATGTACGATTTCCTCCAATTGTATTACTACAGAAAGTAAAATAAAGGTTTATCAGAATGATAATGTTGTGTCCTTTACGGCTAATTCAAAATTTCTAATATCTTTAGCATCAGCAAAACCTAATTAATAATATCTAAGAATGTATGAGCAACGACAATTTTGATGCTTGCAGCCAACAGTTTGGCAGTTATTGGCAGAACAATTTTTTAATCGGTAGCTGATCTTGACGTCAACCTTGTTTTGCACGCAAGAGTAAAAATAAAATGACGTAGGGAAATAAGCATGAAATTTTAGTTTCTCAGAGTAGTGTGAATTTTTTGTCCCCTCTCCTTATTAGTAAGTATGTTTTGAATAACAGAGCGCGCCGTCGCGACGCCTACAAGAAAATGCTGAGGAATCACTTTCCGCAATCGAGATCGTGTAGATATTCGCAATAATTGGAACACTCACGCGTTTTGACCAATTTCACTTTTTTATTGTTAATATTGCATAATATGTCGATGACGAATTATGAACACTGCATCTTCTTAAAATTGTTTTTATGCTGCTGCGGTTCGCAGCTTTGGAATCATGCCTGTAAGCTTGCGTACAAAAGGGATATTGTGTTTTATTTATAGACTACAAGAAAATGACATGAATTCACTGGTCATTTGTTACAGGATAGGGGTGTCTCATTACCACATGTCAAAAAGGAAAATGATGGTTATAACACTAGTATCTAATGGTGGCCAAAGAACGTGCGTGAAAATCGCTCCGCAAAGGCTAGACGTTTCGTACCGGCATGACATTATGATACAATGTGACCGTTATCACACTTGACATTCTTCTTGTAGGGGCAAAAGGTGGTGTTATACTAGAAAAAAATATTGGTTCGATACGTTATCAAAATAAGACTGGACCATTTTTTTTGCGGTACCACCTTTTCCTATTATATTAGTAACAAAATGCCATACCGGTAAGAAAAAATCTCTCGTCTAGCAAAAGAAAATTACTCTTTTGCGGTGTAATTTGGGCCGCCGGTTACCATGACTGTGGGACTGTATGACTATCATTTTCATTTTCGGTATGAGATAAATAAACCCCTGTAGGTATAATTGCTATACTATCAACAAATGCCCTGGAAATTTGTGTCAGATGATGACCGAACGATGGACATTTATAACTATAAAAACTTTGTAGTTAATTTTTTTATTGTAAATTAAGCTCATTGTACAAGTATTGCCGGTTGATTTGTCGATGAAACAAAAACTTACATCTTCGCGTACAAACCTTTTCTGGGATAGTTCATGTATTTATTTCTCCATAGTAGCGTTAGTATATTGAATACGAGTAGAAAAACCTTGAAAATTGTATTGTTGAATGTTATTTTAGGGCAGTAAGACAAAAAATTTGCATATATTTATGTCGAGGCATAATAATTGAGGATATACAAACATATCATTTGCACACATGTATCCATTGACGTAAAACACTATTGTGCCTAGCATGAAGTATGAAGTAAGTGAGTACAATAAACTAATTAACAATCAATGGAACTAGTATTTGTTTAATAGAACTATACATAGAAGATAAATATATATATTTCCTTATATAATTTATTTAGGTATTAAATGTTGACATCTGACAAAACGCCCAAGTACATTATTTACATCGCAATGATACGTCCTTTTAAAAGTTTATGAAAGAAATAAAATAAAAATTGTACGACTTTTTAAGGTGTAGATTAAGACAATACAGGCAGTAACTAAATCTTGAACATCCAAGATCAAGAACTTCAACCCACGACTAGGTCCTTTGTACGGAAATTAATCTGATCAGGTAAAATCCTGGTTACGTTGTGGGTAGTAGAACTTTATGTTAACCGGGAGTAATGGCCGCATAATACGGAAACATCTAGACCAAACATACATAAAGAGTGAGTAAGTTCGCGAATCACCCACTAGTATGGATAATATCTTTAGTGAAATTTTGCAGTGACGGTACATGGCGAAACAAAAATATTTTAAACTAACTAATAACCGCGGTTTCGCTCGCTTGAAATTTTGATCGCGTTAGTGCTACTCATGAGAACCTATTCCTGAGATAAAAGTAGCCTATGTAATATTCCAGCCGTTGCTGTTGCTTCCAGGCACTAACTATAGTTGACCCGAGCCTTGCAATTGACTCTGGACTGTATAAATATTTGTGTGATGTTAAACAACCATATCCCTTAGTCGCCTTGTATGACACCGTATGGGAAGATAAGGGGTAAACCAAATTCTACTCTGTCGGGAACCAACAAACATACAAACTTCTTTACAAACTTTCGCATTTATAATATTAGGAAGTAAGGTAAAAAATATCGACAAGGTGCGGGTAGATAAAGAACTTTCTACCTCACGTACTCGATGATGGAGGGCGTGCACCACTGCACCATCAGTCAGCCTGTGACCTCAACCGGTGTAATACGATAGAAAGGTCAAGCAATTTAAAGTTATTTATACATATAACAATACTATGATTTTATTAATTCCTGTTAACATTATGTACTGTATAACATAGATAGCGAATTTTATTATTTTTTTTATCTACAGGTCCGCTCCCGCCTAACCCGCAACGAAAGAAACGGATCTCGGTTGTTCGGCGTGCACCACGTGGAGGCACTAAAATTACCGCTGGACTTCAATCGAGTATATTATATCATCAAGGTAAATTCGCATTTATCAGCCACTATTAATGTTTCACAATTTGCATAGAAATACATATAGCGACCGCCATTTGACCTCCACAACGAATTTGCGTTATCGAAGTGCCAGTTAGACTAGACATTTTTTACAGCTCTTAATACCTGTAGCGATTGGCATAGATGTTCGTATGGCAACCAGGACCGACGTAGTTTCATGTGCTTTATTTTGCACGGAAACGCCCAGACCAATGCAAAAAAGAAATAAAGTGGGTAGGTAATGTGATAATGACAATCGGAAAACATCAAATACCTAAAGAATTCTTCTGTACATATATTTTTCCACGTGCCAAGTTAACATTATTGTATAAAAAAGAAATTAAAAAATAATATTAATCCCTAAACAGGCGGCGCCGGAATACTTGAGAGGCGCTGCACGCCACCACGTGAACGTTCCGGAACAAACACCGCAATACCTACTTGATCAAGGTAAATTTGCACTCAGCATACATAGTTTTACAATTTGCATAGTTATTTCAACAAAGATGCATATTTACTTAAAGTAATGTATAACTTGATTTTAATATTAATGATAGGTACTTAGAAAGAATGCTTGAAAGCACTGGATAAGTCAATACTTACACATGCAAATTCAGTTTATTTGTGTGTGGCTACCTATGGCATTAATGTATTATATTGTACCTAGTCATACCTACTAAAAGTAAAACATGCAATTATTTAATAAATTTCTACATTGTAACAACGAAGTTATGTTTACCCACATACATGTATTTGTAAAATTTTCCATAAGTTATAATTTGAGTAGGTATCACATTGCACCATAAATAATTAGAGACTACTAGCGACCCAGGTTACGGCTGTACCCAGAAATAAAATTATAAATAACGGAATAATTCAGTCGGGATGATTAATTTGTAACATCGAAGTTATGTTTACCCACATGCATGTATTTGTAAAATTTTCCATAAGTTATAATTTGAGTAGGTATCACATTGCACCACAAATAATTAGAAACTACTAGAGGCCCAGGTTACGGCTCCGCCCGGGAATAAAATTATAAATAACGGAATTTTCAGTAGCCACGAATAAAGTCAGTCGGGATGATTAATCAGAATATTTTATTTATTTATTTATTTATTAAACAATTTAGCAAATCCTACATAGTGGAAAAGATTATTCATGTTTGTTAGTCAATCATGCTTTAGTAACTGAACGAATCCGGCTGAAGGCGGCTTTTCTGGGATAGACACTCATCGGTATCGGAACAGGATTAAAAATACCAACACGCGGGTATCAGCTATAGTGTAGCACCTGTACATATTTTCATTCAGTGGCGCGGGCGGTATCTTGTAAATCCTCGAATCGAACAATTCCATGCACTCAGTTTGACGTTCGTGCGAATGCGTAAACACCCGCAATAAATAATTATCACATATTTGTGAAATAGTAGAACCTCATTATTTTAATATTGCAATTAGTATAGTTTTATCATTGTCGCGAGTGTAAACTTCTGTGATGTGGCTTCTAATCTTCTTCTGTTTCTCTTTCTGTGACTTCAGTAAATCTGTTCTGGATACCTACTTATGCTTATGTACGCTATATTATTTTAGTAATAGCGAATACTACCAACCTCCATTCGGAAAATTCATTCATAAGTTGTCGTGTAATAAAAGAAATTTTATTTAAATGCGGATTAGTCATATTTATAGACACAAGACAAATCAACTTATAAACCGATTATATACAGAATAAATAAGTTGCTTAAATACTGAAGTTTTACGTTGGATGTAGTACGAGTAGATAACAATTATATTAGAAGATATACATACGGATTTATCTAATATAGTGTTTAGCTATTTTACCTAGAAACGTAGTCAGATTATATGGCCACATAAAACGACCTTTGATAGACGACATCTACAAATGCGTTTTATATCATCTAGCTAAATGCAAATCAATCGTCGTACCAACAGCGTTGACAATACATTAACATTTATATAGTCATAGCATTTGTATGTACATCACACGGTCTTCTAAGTAGATAATAAAGGACCTTCAAAGTTATTAATATCTCTTACGATTGTAATAGGAAGTAAGATAATGTTTTATGTGATTGTAGAATTGAGGTCAATGAAAAAGAGACAACAATTATAACACAAATTTATAATATTGGTCGATTTGACGATGTTCCAACGCAATAAAAAAATGTGATCTGTAATTAAAATGTCTGTCATAAATTTATAATGGTACACGTGGTTTAAGTGTTATTTAGTAATAACACTTCACTTTGCGTACTTATGAAGTTAACAATGTAGAAAACATTTTATACGTCATTGTACTCTATGCTCATACCTATTTATTTAGATCCAATTACATTTATGGTATGCTCGGGTTTACTCAAATTCATTAGAAAATTTGTATATAATGAGCATCACTAGTCGGACAGCCCTGTAGTTACACACGTCCATAGGCCCCAGTAAATCGTTCCATCCGGTGGACGGTGTGCTTGTAACCTAACCCCAATATACCGAAAAAAAAAGAACAAAGGAAGACAGATAAAAATACATAAGTCACATTACAATTTATTGCACAGTTGTTATCGAAATTACATGTATCAAAATCTTTGGCAACGTAAACATAGGTGTCATTGTTTATCAAGGTCATTTTTACACAAATCATGTTGAGACGAAAGGCTATCTCTGTATATCAGGGTCAAGTTGAGTTCAAGTACATTCAAGTACAACTTCGAGTAATCAAGTAATCAAGACTTAGGTGGCTAGAAAGAAATTTGATAATGGAAGAGTATTGAATGAGAGTTGCTCATTCTCGGTAAAGCGGTCCTTAGGATGACTCGTGTAGAGGCAGGACATGTGTCGAGGTTTTACTTAGTGTTAGCGAAAGATTTCATAACAGTGCATACGACAAGTTTAACCTAATCGAGACGTAAAGCAATTGCAAGGTAATAAACCTATGTATACCTACTACCTGTAGCAAGCGGAATTTCAATCCCATTCTCGTTGTCTCAGGAACTTGCCTGTAAATGTATCCATGTCTTATGTTTTTCAGTCAGATCTGTTGAACCGTTGAGCGCGATTGTATTACAAATATTCAAACATTTTCACAAACTTCTAATATTTTTTATATTAGTAGGATGCCACGATCGTATTAATTCCCGTTAATAATATTGTACCTATGCATGTCAATGGCTTGAGGATATCCACCACCTGGTAAACAAGTCTAATTGAAGGAGACAATCTGACATGCCTTTTTATTGTAATTCATGGAGATTCCAAAGTACTTGATATCGTGGTCATCAGCGTGATGTTGATGCGTAGTCAGTTTTCATTGTCTAATAAATGTGTATCATATAAAATCATGTGTATCATATGTATCATATAAAAAAAAAAAAAAGCAGAAGTTAACAGTTAATTGTTAGGTAAATGGGAATTAATATGTGCATCAGGGCTTAGGAGAGCTTTTAGTGGTTCGGTAACACCAACGCCTGCACCTTTAGTGTTGTAAAAGTTCATAGACTACGGTGACCGCTTTCTATCAGGCGTTATTGGTCAAAGGGCTGTGCATTAGAATTATAATAGCTTTCTGCTTCAAGTTTTACAGATTACTTGTTCAGCAATCCTATTAAATAATACAATAAAATGTCTTTTTAAATTCAAGAACCTTTATAAGAGATAGATGCATATGTACAGAGGTCAATAAATTGATCAAATTATACTTTGGTCGTGCAATGGCAACGAGTTCGATTGGTGGACCGAGGCACATCCCATTGATTTTTTTAGTTTTAACGTTTAATTTTACTTTCTATACCTATTTATAAAACGATAATACGTTAAAGCTTTCAACTTCAGTTTAAAATAAGTAACTAACTAATTAAAATAACAAATATGCAAAGAGATTTTTCTACTACACGTCAAATGCTAAATCCTGAATACTTTAGAAATTATAACCTGGTGCAGTTTTCTAACCAGACAGTTATATAACTAATAAATTGAAGAAACAACACGTGTATGTAACAATAAATACAGATAAGCAAATACTGAACATGATAACAGTTCAGATAAATAGTAACTGCAGCGATAAAGGAACGGTCATTGATCTTTTGGCCTAGGCGCAACGTGACTCGTAGATCGTAGATTTGTTTATGCTAAGCTGAAAATTGATATCCTAACTAGATATATAGTTACATTTGTATTGCGCGGTGCTTAGCATACCGATAAACAGCTGTTGTTTAAATTGATTGACAAAACCTATGATGCTTTCAGTTGTAAAAAAGATAGAAAAGGGTTTTATGGAAACTATGAATGTGAGACGAGGATTATGGCACAGGGAGACAGAGACAGACTGGAGATGTTTGAAATGTGGTGATGGAGAAGGATGGACACGACTAATTTATAACAAATATAAATTTAGGGTAGAAATAAAGAGAAGTAGCCCAAGTGGAATATTTATGGCACAGATAAAGTAAAAGATACAAGTCGGGTCGTATCAGGAGGTCAAAGGTTTTATGAAGAATCAATTCACCGTCAAAAGTACAGTTCCCTCCCCTCTACAGGGTCGCGACACGTCTCTGGTATTGCAAACGTGCATAGGCCACGATAACCACTTTCCATCAGGTGGACCCTGTTTGTCTGATATAGAAAAGTTTAGAGATATAGAGTTGCTTTTAGTGTAACTTGTATATTTCCTTTTCCGTTTTCTCAATCAATGTAGCATTCGTTAAACCTCCATAAAATTATTTGTTGCACCCACTATTATAAGTATTACCTACACTAATTACAGTTGGTATTAATTGGCACAACTAATTAAGGGCGCGGCATACATAATAAATAAGTCGCATTATATAAACAATAGGTCGTTTTGAGAATTCTTTTATTTTGTGATTGTAAAATATATTATGACAAATTTTCAGAAAGCATGTTAAATATTGGAAAGCCATTTTATTTTTTACAAGACCTTGAACACACTATTTTGGGCCATGGTTAGTAGCAATAACTCTATTATTGCATTGTCAATACCCGTTTCATTGTTGCAGATTCTTTTATGTCAAAGTTAATTTACAAAATTGAAAATGGTAGTTGGATACGAGTAATATAATGAATACTCACATCACTTTTAATGATTGATCGGCGTCATATTGGACGGAAAAAGTGGTACCTAATGAAATACCTGATTATTATTTATGTAGTAACTCATCATTATTTGAGAACCAATTTCTGTTTTATTCAAAATTTGGCACCGCAGGTGCGCTCTCCTACTTCTCCATTAATCGTAACTTTTACCAAAAGAGCGAAATTTCTATTCCGTCAATCAGCAAATATGGATTACTCGAGCACTGGAGATCTTGGTGTGGCTTTATAAATGTAACAGCAAGTAATTGCTGCACTATTGAATTAAAAACCATAAACAGAAAATAATTTTGGTTCCTATTATGGTGTAAACCACCAAAAATTAAGGTTTACTTCATTAAAATAAACTTAGTTAGATTTTAGTAGATACATTATTATTAAATTTATCCTTCCAAACTGTGATATTATAAATCCTAATGCCCTCGTTTTGTCTATTATGTTAAATTTAAACACAAAAGAGTATTCATGACGAGCTATGAAAGCAACATCTGCATTGCAAAGATATCCTCGGTTTTCTCTAATCTGTCTATTGTTCCCCATGCGTCAAGCTAAGAGGTTTATGAACTCAAATCAAATCGAGGTTGACTGAGGCATTCTTTCTCATTCACTTTTATTTATTTTTTTATTATACAAACCTAAACTAGCACACACAACTCGTTGGCATGTTTTTCCACTAGGCAAAGTTAAGCAGTAAGAAATAAAAAGTAAGGCAGCGAGTTGAATAACGGTCGAAAAGGGCTTGGTAGGTCAAAGTAGTTTTTACTAAGTACAGTCGATAGTAGAAACGAATCGCTTTGAAAAGAGATACGTCAACGGGTTGCTGCCAAATAGCCGAACGTTAGATTAATTAGAAACTTATTATTGTTGTTCATGTACAAATTACATACTATGAATCAATCGGCCCATAGCAGTCAACTATTGAAGATGACCTCTACCAATGTTGGGAGGCGTATATACTTATATACTAATTATAAGTTAATTCGATTTTCTAAAGATTTTTTCTTCTTCACTCTAAGGTAATCTATATACTCAAATGTTAAATATAGGGTAGCAGCTACTTTGTTCTATACCCATATTTAATTTTTTAATTTTCACTCATGTAATACATAATTACGTAATGTTAAACAAGTAACTTTATTATTATAAGGATATTACTCTTAAAATTAAAGTTATGTGTAAGTACAGTAGTTGAATACAAAATATTGCATAGTTAGTTCATAAGGTCAGTAAAACAAAATGATTGCTGCTGCGATCATTCATATTAATAATACTCTAGTTATCACGATTCGTGACTGAATGAAATGTTTAATTAATCAACACAATTCTACTCTAAAATACTTTATCTTATAATATCGTGTTTTATATCAAACAATATTTTTTGATGATTCATAAACTTTATTATATTTATAAATTAATTAAATATAAAGTAAGCAATGAATGAGTCAATTACTGTCGAGTCTTGTTCCTAAAATCTTGTACCTAATTCACTTTTTTTTTATTCATGAGTAAGACGGAGTAGCCATTATATTTTATTTCAATTTCAGCTACGGCTTCGAGCATTTCGTTAAAATAAACTAATGGATGCTCAGAGCATTTAAATTTACACTTGGAAACAATACTTTGACACGTTGGTTGGCAAATGAGGTACACAGTTTTGTTGTATAATTTTAAGAGTGATATTTAAGTGTCGCTTAGAGGTCGAGCAACATAGAAGTTCGCCCAAGGCTCTCAATCGCGAGTCGTCGACCCGCCGTCACCTTGCCTCGCGCCAACTTACGCAATTCGTTAATCTTATCATCTGCATGCGCGCCCGCACGACCTCGATCGAGCCCCTCTCACCCCTCGCCGAATTTTGACGCTAACATTAAAATCAATAGATAAAATTTAAAGGTCATCCCTAAAGTTAATAAGAATTAAAGTGAGTAAGGGAAATGACACTACAACCTGATAGAACATGTTTACTCACAATTATTTACTTACTCATAACATATAAAACCAAATTAAACAACCATAATATGTCTATTATACGTCATTACTTACTATTTTTTTTATTAAAAACTGTCTGTTAAAGGAATAAGAGGTACCTATATATTTGATATTAACACTTAATTTAATATCATACACATAATATTTTAAATATTCTACATACTTCTAAGGAACCTACATACACTAAATCAAATAGGTATTACCAAAAATTACTACGACTGAACGTGGTCTACATTCAGAAATAACAGTAGCTACGAATGAGTGCTACGGGTTTCGTAGCACACCGCTCGGCGGAAAAGCGCCAGAGAGAGGAGCGCTCGCGCTGTCCGGCCGATGTGGGACGAACCTGCATGCGACCACCCCGCGTATGCGCGCGCGTATTTATTCGCAAGGCCACAACAGCGGTTCGCAGTGCGCAAACGTCGGTCGCACGCGATGGACGAGTACAATCATAAAGTTCTGAACGACATCGCGATTAAATCGTGATTTTCGTTCCGCGCACTAATGATTTTTCCTAACTATTATTGTAGTCAGTTATTTTTTTAACGTAAAGTCTGTTATTATATATATATTTGTAAAACACAAGACTTTCAAAATGATTATATTTACGAACTCAAAGATACTGTGGGGCATTTGGCAAGTGAAAAACTTTTGTGCAAATAACTATACATATAATCTAATAGTGACGGTGCTCGCTGTATGGATGCTCCTACAGCTCGTTGAAGTTATCCAAAAGATTCGCAAGTTACCCCCCGGACCGTGGAGTCTCCCGGTAGTCGGGTACTTGCCGTTCCTGGGTGTTCGGCATAAGACCTTCGTCGCTTTGTCTCAAATTTACGGCGCGTTATTCTCCACCAGACTTGGCAACCAGCTAACAATAGTAGTCAGCGACTACAAATTAATCCGGGAAGCTTTTCGTAAAGAAGAGTTTACCGGCCGACCCAGCACACCACTTATGCACACCTTGGATGGTCTCGGTAAGTACCAATATCATCTGTGTTAAAAATTCACTGAATATACATAAATCATAAAAATTCCATATCTTAACTAAATTTTCCAATTATAATCACAAATAGTTCTCCATGCATTATGATATTACATATTATAAGAAAAATGATATCAATGTTATCAGAATATTATAATGAGCCGGCAAGTGCACATGTGCATGTGGGCGTTATTAGCCGCTTGTCCCTCCCAGCGGTGTGAATATGCACCGCCCACATACGTTGAGCCCTCAATATAACGTCTCCCTCTCCGCAGGCATCATCAATAGTGAAGGCCGCTTGTGGAAGAACCAGCGCCGTTTCTTGCATGAAAAATTACGAGAATTAGGTATGACTCACATGGGAAATGGCAAGAAAATGATGGAGGGAAGAATTAAGGTTTGTTACATTTTAATTTTCTTGTCAATATGTTATGTTTTATAACCTCAAATTTTAAAATGCTTTTGATAAATTTCCTTTCAAGCTAAAAGATTTTATTTGTTTTTAGTATGAGGTGCACGACCTGATCAGAAATCTTCACCACACTGAGGGTGCCGCGATAGATGCAAATCACCTTCTCGCCTTGGGCGTCTCTAATGTTATATGTGGTATTACAATGTCCGTGCGTTTCAACCCCGGAGACCCTCGTTTTGAAAGAATGAATAATTTGATTGAAGAAGGAATGCGGCTCTTTGGCGAAATACACTATGGAGAATATATCCCACTGTACAACGTAAGTAAAAGCTTTAAAAACAGTGTCTTTTATGTTCAACATATTAAAATTTGCGTATAATAACAGAATTTGTATCTCTACAGTATCTTCCTGGCAAAGCTCAAGCTCAAGAGAAGGTAGCAAAGAATCGCGAGGAAATGTTTGCTTTCTACCAAACTCTGATCGATGAACATCGTGAAACTCTTGATGTTGAAAACTCGAGAGACCTCATCGATGCCTATTTAATAGAAATTGAAAAGGCCAAGAACGAGGGCAGAGCTGAAGAGCTTTTTGAAGGCAGAAACCACGGTAAAGTTCTATATTCAATTACATTAATCATTCTGTACAATTTTTGTATTATCAAAATACAAATATTATAGATTTCAGATTAGGAATTAACAACTAATATTTATTTCACAGAATTGCAACTGAAACAAATTCTCGGTGATCTATTTTCGGCTGGCATGGAAACAATTAAATCATCGCTGTTATGGATGATTGTTTTCATGTTGAGGAATCCTGATGTCGCTAGACGTGTGCAAGAAGAAATTGATGCTGTCGTTGGCCGTGATCGCTTACCGGGTATAAGCGATATGAAGGCTCTACCCTACACCGAAACGGTCATCTTAGAAACCTTGCGCATGTCGAGCATTGTCCCGCTAGCAACCACACATTCACCAACAAAGTAAGTGATCAATACTTGTAATATTTGATTACAATTTTATCTAGAAATGTTATGAATGAAAATACTAATGTGTTTCTCGTTTGCAGGGAAATGGTACTCAATGGCTTCAGAATTCCTTCAGGTGCTCAAGTAGTTCCCCTCATAAACGCCATACACATGGACCCCAAATTATGGAACGAACCGAGTCAATTCAATCCAAGCCGGTTCCTCGACGATACGGGCAAGATCAGACGACCAGATTACTTCATGCCTTTTGGGGTGGGCCGCCGTATGTGCTTGGGAGACGTCCTTGCTAGAATGGAGATGTTCATGTTTTTCTCCGGAATCATGCAGCATTTCCATCTAGCAATGGAGGCAGGAGAGGAACTTCCATCGTTAGAAGGAACAGTGGGTGCCACTATAGCCCCGCAAGCGTTCCGAGTAAGATTTACCCCTAGATCGCCGCCTGTCCCCGTGGCCCTTGGAACGGAACATTCACATCTCCGTCACGTAGGTGCGCATTGAGCTCCCCTTTTGCCTTGTTGCCCCACAAACCCACCAGTATTTAATTTGATCACTCGTTTTAGAGCGCATCGACAACCATTTAATTAAGTTTTTTTATTATTTAAGAAACGACATCGCTCCGGTGATGGTCGAGGCTGTGCATAAAGTGTTCAATTAATTAAGAAACCACTCGTTAGGTGTATTGATATTCCCGTCGCGTCGTTGAGATTATAAACTGACATACCTATGTGTGAATTTGCAGTATTAGCTCGTTGGTACATTACGATGAGAGCAAATCACACCATAGCACTTTTATAATTTTAAGATGTATCCTATATTGTAAGTGCTAGTACCTATACCAAAATAAATGTAGAATTCTAGGTCAATATTTATTAATGTCGGTTGCGAGAATATGAAATATTGTGTGATCTCTTAATTGTTGCATTGCGGTAGAGATTAAGGGTAAATGTTTGATGTAAATATGAAGTGTGTGACTGTAATCAACCTATCAAGATTTGAAATAAGAGTCTATGGTAGTGTAATAAACCAGCAACTAGTCTAAAGCGATAAACTCGCTATTGTAACGCCTATAGATAGTGTTCTTGAAGTGTGTTAAAATTAGCATTAGCATTGTTTGTAACTTTTTACATCTGTACTGAGCTTCAGTTGGATAAATCTGTTGACAGACAGTTGATTGTCATTTGTTGATAAAAGCTTTGTAAATATTATCAATAATTTAGTATTAAGTTTAAATTAATAAAATAAGAAAGACTACTGAATTGAATACCGTATTTTATTATCCCCCAGACCTATTTTATGGCGCATAATTGAAAAAAGTGCCCGGTTAACGGTAATAGGCTCGCCACCTATTACATTGGGACCTAAGCATAAACTGACGAAATGTGGGTGCTAGCACCTCTGCCTACCCCTTCGGGGTATACAGGCGTGAGTTTGTTATGTTATGATTATAAAAACCTGCCTATGACAAAAAATATTAGTATAATTCCTCAGGCATTATTCCTAAGATCGCCTCTAAGGCATGGCGGCAGTGAATGTAACTGCTACGCAGGAGGCGCGGATACATTTCCCGCCAGTGCAAATATTTGTTTGCATGAATAAGGTTATTTACACTGGTCTAGCTATACCTCCGAGAGCAAGTTAAGTGAGAGTTACAGGTAGTTGGATCCTCTGTTGGGTCCTAACTGGGTTTACTACAGTACCTTCTTAGATATCGCCAATATGTTGTGTAGGCCAGGAAACAGTCATTTCGCGCAAAATATCGAAGTTCAGCCGCGAGTCAGAGGCTAAAAGCGGACCCTGGACTCCGAGGTGACAGATTCAGACCCAACCGGAATTTACGCAGGGATTATGATGACCCTTAATAAATATGTCCTCCTTCGTCGTTCATCCTAGTCTCATTCAAAGCTTTCACAACTGGGGTTTGATTTTCCATACGCAATAGAGGCTCTCAAGCAAAAATAATATTTGTCAAATTCACATATAATATACTAATGTATCTGCTCAATTTAATTAAAGAAATTGTTTTTCTATGGTTAAATAATAATCAATAGCGCAATGACAGAGAATTAATACTGACCACCCCATATTATCCAGGGTTGTCATTAGAAGCGACCAACAGAAAAAGCCGAAGATATGACTGCGTGATGAGGAAAACTCGAAATAATACATTGTGACTAGCGTGAAAACAGTTGGCCAAAGCCTACCAACATCGAGAGAGGCCTATGTCCAGCAGTGGACTGCGATAGCGCATTGATTGATTGAGATAATCACTCATATAATACATACATAAACTCCTGCCTATATCGCCGAAGGTATAGGCAGAGGTGCTTGCATCCACATTTCGCCAGTTTATGTTTAGGTCCCAATGTAATAGGTAGCGAGCCTATTGCCATTAACCGGGCACTTATAAACCTGCGATGAATACACACATTTGAAAAGCATCGAAGAGTCATTGGTGTGAGCCATGGGAAAACCTGGGATCGAAGCCGAGACCTCGTCTCAGCAGTCCCCGTACCGCTAGGCTATAATCCATACTAATAACATTAAAAATGTATTTAAAATTCGTATTGCTTACAAAACACAGAGTTTGTTGAACTTTTGGTCTTTCGTAACTGACTTATTCAAATTATTTAAACTGAATTGAACTGGTATGCTTGTTTGTAAAGGTGCAGTTGCGTGAACATAAATATTATTAAGTAATATCTGAGGTGAATGACCGATTGACAAGCTACGTCATATAGTAGGTGCATAGATTTAACTACTTTTGCTACGAACGAGGGTATCGACAGCGCGCCGTTGCTCATGGTATTTCCAATTAGTCACAGGGAAGGTGATAAGCCTTTGTTCCATTCCTTAAAAATATAATTTAGCGCAATACTATGACTAAGAAAAAGAATGATGTTTACCTTCACAAAGCACGTAGACCACGATTCTATTTACTTGAATAGGTAGAAACGCCGTACGTAAGTACTATTAGATTGACGACTTCTGTGGCGTAGCAGTAAAGCGCTCAGCTGCTACGATGGAGGTAGCGGGTTGGACTCCCGTTCAGTGCAAATATTTGTATGCATGAATATATTTTCATTGGTCTAGGTGTATTTGTAATATTTACAAAAAAAATATCCAAGTCTAGATCCGCATTCTAGAACCCATAACACAATTTTGTTAAGCTATGCTTTGGGTCTAGATAGTGTTGTTCAGGATGTTCTAGAAATTCTAATATCAGATTACACGGTGTATGGGGAACGCTCCCGAAGCCGAAGGCCCCTGTAGTAGAAGTAAGCAGGAATGTCAAGTCAATTATAAAGCTAAAATCCAATGCTATGGGAAGGTACATAATAATATATCAAATAGATGAAAAGTCCATCTACAGTACTGGCCAAAGTAAACAAATACATACACAATAAAGGACCCTTTATATGTATTTTAAAAACTATATTGAGACAAAGTAAATTCAATTATCTAAATAAGGAACATTTATTCCATCACTTACATAAAAAGCACACTAATAAATGCAAAAGGCCAATTCCTTTATCTACAGAGAGTCACAATAATATTCCACTGTGGGAGGCGCAAGAGTGACTCCAACGGTCCCCCGCATTTCTTCGGGTGAAGGTGGATCGGATGCCAGTCGGACGCGTTTACGACGAAACAGGCGCGCTACGAGGCCACATGACAGCATTCGGGATAACTCATCTCCAGGACACATCCGTTTACCTAGAATTAGAAAAATGTTGTATGTTTTTAAATATTGTCATTCAAAATTGTAATATAATACATGTGTTACAATTTTGAATTACAAGCGAATAGTATTAGTAATTCAAAATTGTAACATAATACATGTGTTACAATTTCTAATTACAAGCAGGTTGTGTTAGAGCATCTGGCAAGGACCACCATTTTTGGAACTTTAGCAACTGGAACCGTGGCCTGTATCATCTGTGACTACACTACCATCCAAAATAAATAATAAATAATAAAAATAAATAATTTTTTTTTTTTTTATTTATTATATTATATTTTTTATCCAGCGAGGTGCCGTCAATTGACAGACTGAACTTAGTGTAATTCTTCGGACAAAATTTTCGAATCCGAACCTAACTTCACTTGCAAGCCAGTATCACTATCGATAAATAAAAAAGTAATAACAGCACAGCACGCTCCCGGCTCCAAACATTGCTAACTAACGATATGATGAAATTGACTACTTTTGAAATAGAAAATACAGATAGCTATATTACAATAAAATACAATAAAAACATTATGTACTTTAAACTCCCTTTTAGTGCTAATTGTTGCATCCGTTACTTTCCTGGTACGCAATGGGACCTAGCAACTGACAACTATTTATACTAAAGAGAACGCAGCCAAAACTGGTTACGTTCTCTGAAAGTAATTTATTCTGTACTTTTATTTTTAGCACTTTTATCCGTTCGAAGAAATAATGATAGGTACGTTACTACGAATTGGGTAGGTCAGTAGTTCTGTACTTTACAGAAAACAATTTATCCCAACTTTATCCCTATCATAAGTCATGGCAGACCGAAACAGACCTATTTCTCCATGTCCATCCTTGCAATAAGTATGTATTCCATTTATTTATAATTAAAATTTAGGCATATTTAAGGTATTTTTACAATATCACTTCACTTCATCGGATGGTAAGCTAGAAGTACAGGAAAACTTGAGCAGCAATTGGTATGCTGACTGTTCAAATCAAATTTAGATAAGAAAAAGTGAAGGCTTTGACGGGAAGTGACGAAAAGTGAAGCCACGAAACCTTGTCTGAATCATTCGAAATTCTCCTACACTACCATCTTTGGGGCAATGGTGGGAACCATTTATCAACATAACATAAAAAAATAATGCTAGAAAGAAATGCTTAATAGTACCTACTTCTTTACGACCGGTATCAAGTACCTAGTAATTTATTTGTAGGTAGGAGGAAGCACGTGTCTCGGTAAAAGTTTCATTTCAAGTGTAGGCAATACCAGTGTGGACAGTCTTAGGATGCTTGACCATACTTAACATTTCAAGGTTAAACAACAGTCCAGCTAGGTTAGTCTTACTAATAATAATGCCAATATATTAATTACCTAATCTATCTTATCAGTTTACGTGCAGCTAATAAGATACGAGAACCTAATATTTATTATCTGTAAGATCGATCAAACATATCTTTCAAAAGTACCTACTTGGTACACGGCTTACCTAATATTAAGTTGTTACCGAGTTGTTACGTGTATATTACAGTCAAAACTATTCTTTTGTTAGAACAGGTTTTCCCTAGTTAAACTAGTTTTACGGAGTGCCTATATTAAATATCCTCTAATTTTCCCATCAATAAAGCTTGTATTATTCAGCAACAAACAAAGATGGCATTGTCTCACGGCTGCCGTAAGCGGCTATTCAGAATTAGTTAGTATACTATAATTCTCTCAACCGGCTGCAAATGAAATCGGGAAATTCCGTTATTTTATAAACACTGCCTAAATGTAAACAATAAACTGATTTAGTTTATTTATTGTTTACCGTAATCATAAGTTTGTTACGCAATAACATAACTCACGATTGAACTCTGACCGTAGTTATGGGGCCAACCACCCGGGATTACTACTACAAATTTTGCTGTTATCAAATTGCATAAATAGTGTAGAACGACATCTGATTATTCATCTTTATGCGAAAATATTACAAAGAACTTGCATTACCTAATTAGTTATTTTAATCTAGAGGCGCACATGACACTAGTAGTAGCAGCAGCTAGTAGGTATACCTGCCTGCAAGTATTAGAACTGATTTAGTAATATAGTATTTTGATTAGTATTAGAATTAAAGTAGGTATGTCTACATAAGAAAAAAGAAAACAGACCTGACTTAACTGTTTGTTTATGAGCAATAAAAGTTGCACCGGCAATGGACAGCAACTGGGGAGTTCGATAACTGAAACTTATGCTTAGCATAGCAGTGTGAGTTCGTGGTTACTCCATTATATATTATTATAAGTACACCGACACTATATTTTCACTTATATATTTAGAATGATTTCTATGTTTCACGTGAAGAAAGAACAAGGCGAAAAGTGGACCACGGGCTTCAAGATGAGGACGACGACATACTTCACGATAATAATGAAACAACGAAAGTGCAAAGTTTAATAATAATAAAGTGTTAGATAAATTTTGAAGCATTATGATACTAATTATTCAAATCGATTTAGGTTGGAAAAAGTTATTGCCCGGACTTGTACCTGCAATTAGCCATTTACTCTGCTCTGACCACTGAGTTACCGAGCCACGACTGATAACTGGTTCAATTTGAATAATAATATATGTTTAATCTTTATTATTTAAAAACGAATGAAGAAAATAATAATTTGGTATCTATTGTTTCCTGCTGAGTTCCTACAATGATTTAGATTTATGTGTACAATACAAAGTTTTTGATCTTATAGTTCACAGAAAGCAATAAACAAATCAACTCGATATTGGAAGCGCCTTTTATTTTTATACTACACTAAGTGTTAATAATCTAGTAATATCACCAGATGCAAATTTCTGTGGTTTGGCGGTAGTGAATGCGGCTGCTACGCAGGAAGCGCTGGTTCGATCTCCGCTCAGTGCAAACATTTATATGTATGAATATAGCTATTTGTACTGCTCTGGTCGTGCCTCGGAGAGCACGTTAAGCCGTCAGTCATGGTTGCATAACGAACATCTATGGCGGTCGTTTCCGGTAGTTGAAGCCCTCAAAAGTTCCATTAGCCTAACTACAGAACTTTGCTATCGCCAATCTGGTTCGACTTCCATCGGACGTGTAGTCGTTTTACGGAAAATATCGAAGTTCAGTCGCATCTTAAGTAACTGGTTTCGCCTTGCGGCATTCTCAAAAGTTTACATTGACAGTTAGAGTTGAGAATGCCGCAAGGCTAAACCGGTTAGGTATAATAATTTAATAAATATAGTGGAGAAATACAAGTGTTTATCAATAGTGTACAACAACAATTTCCACCAAGTGCCATCAATCAACAGTATAATATATCTCACCTGTTTGAAACGGTATGAATTCTTGAGGTTTTAGTAACGAGCCGTCTGAAGCGAGGAATCGACTTGGTCGAAATGCGGTAGGTTCCTCCCAAACGTTAGGATCCATATGAATAGCCCACTGCAACGGTATGACCATTGCACCTTTCGGTATCCTATAGTCTCCAATATAAGTATCCTGTTGAGAAAGATTTTGATTATTGATTTCTGTTACAAGTAATTATAGGTTACATTCGCAATAATAGGTAATCTATTGTGTTGTTACAAGAACTTTAACGAGCGAGTTTGAGAGAACAATAATTATATACACCATACATAAAATATATCAAATAAATATACCATACATAAAATACCTATACACGGTGATTTTATAGTTGTTTCGGAAAAAGATTATTTTGTTTCACACACAGTTTTGGTAGCAAAATCGACTGGAAGTTTTAATTTTGAAAAAAAAATTACTTTATGTATGGCAATAATGTACAAGTGAACAGAAAAATGTATGGGACGGGTAAAAAAAATTTTTCTTCGCCAAATTAGGACTTTACTATCGAAATTGAGCCAAAATCTTTTTTTCCGAAACGACTATAAAATCAACCGGTATATTAGGTATATGAATCTCAAATAAGTACAGGGGGCTTTATGCCGCTTAGGAAGCTTATGTCTCAACTCTCGGACCGATTAAAACGCACGCCATCGATTTTTCAGTTGGCCACCTTCGAGCGTGAGGTCCAAGGTGTTCCCATTCAGAGGTTGGAAACCATGAAACGTATTCTATAGGACAAAATGTGTATCAAATACGTTTTATGGTACCGATTGCTGAATATTGCTTTGATATGTTCGATAATTATTCTAAGGTCGATACAGATATTTCTGAACAATTGATCATTCATAGTACCTAAATAGTATCTTTGTTTTGCTTCCAAGTAATTGTAAAGATAGCGAATTAAGAATTTATTGTATTACTTACCTCTACACATCCGTGGGGAATGCCCACGGGAACAATGGATCGAATACGTTGTGTTTCGCATATTGCTGCCATTAGATAAGGAAGTCTATTGCTGTCCACTTCATCTTCATTTGGGTACACTGATAGGATCTCTTTACGTACTAATTCCTGTAATTTATTTTGAAATTAGACGGACAATAATTTATTAATGTTGCATATTAAAAAAAATTAATACAGTAAGATTACGTCATTAAAATTACTTTCAATATTACTGTGGAAGAAAAATGTGCGTATCAAAAGTAAGAAACGTACTAAGAAAGTTGCACAAGTTTTCATAAAAATTATACACTCACATATACAATATAAAATTCATATTGAAACAAGTCAACCGTATTTATTAAAGATTAATAATATTTATTATTATCTTATTTCTTTCTCTTAGATACTTAATAAATCCTTGATTTTACTTGGTATATTATTTGACGATTTTTATATTATTATTGATAAGTTTCATGATCAATCTCTCTTATGATGACGACATACCTAATTATTTATTTGCCGATAAATACTAGGCGATTAAGAAAATTTTTGTCACTAGTAGTAGAACAAAATATATATTAAAAGTATACCTGTTCTTCTGGATAAAGAGCCATATATAGTAGAAACCATGCCAATGTTACAGATGTAGTGTCAAGACCCGCTCCAAACATATCAGCTAAAAGATACATCAGCTGTTCATCACTTGTAAACCGAGCAGCCTCATCCCCAGTTTCAAACCGTTTCTTCTGTTCGACCAAGAAGTTGTCTAAGATACATTCTCCATCAGTTGGTATCAAAATATTCGGGTCAAAATAATGTTCCTCGGTGTCTGTAGTACGTTTACTGTATTTAATACATTTAATGTGGCCTTTTGGGTGCTCATTGAATAAGTTATCATGCAATCTGTAAGCCGCTCCTTCTGGTTTTGCAATTCCTATCATTTTACGTCGCCTTTCGATCATACTTGCATATAACCTATGCGTTTGAGCTTGGCCACGGGTCATTATTTCTATAGTTTTTTGAGTAGAAGATGAAATAAATCTGCACAAAAAATGTTATTATATTATTAAAAAAGTACCATGTATTGTATAAAAGAATTGTAGGACTTCCTATAAAATGCTATTTAGACTCCAATTAAGTATAGTTTGACTGTTATAGAAATCAAACTAGTAACCTCTGATTTAGCAATCAATCAAAGTGGTAGATCACTACAAGGTTGATCGTCGTTAACTATATAATTGCTCTATATGTAGGTACCTATAAGTAAATCGTCCATCTTACCTCACGAAGGGTAAAAAGTTAACAATACCAGCAACCCCCATTTCGTGACAACCTTCTTCTTGAATTTGTCGTAACCAACGCCATGTCTTATTCTCGGGTGGAAATTTGAATCCAAATATAATTTCGTTGACAACGTTCCCTAAGGAATTGGAAAGCATGTGCGTCAGGTCCATAGGAGAACTGCCAGTTTTTTCAACGTTCTAAAAATTAAACATATTTTATTTTATACTAACTTCACGAGTTCAAGTATAGGATACATTATAATTTATTTCACTGATATTAGCTTTTACATTATTCATAACACACTTGTACTTCTCCACTATTATAATATACAGGGAGTAAGGGAACACTCCCGAAACAGAAGACCTCTGGTAGTACTCGTAGTACGCCGGGTAGATACACTACATATTAGTACATAAAAATTATGATTTGGATTTTATTTATACCGTTTAACTAGCGTTATTCAAACTCCATCGTGTTAGTAAAGCAAAATATGCGATTTTTTTTTGAAAATACATTAACTTGCATTAAGGCGCTATTTGTATTTTTTCTTTGCTGTTACTTTTTTTTATGAAACTATCTTTTCATTTAGCTTCACTGATGCTATAGAGAGTAAATAATACGAATAAAAATAAATAAAAAAAATTACCAAATCCTAATTTTTTATGCCAATATTAGTGACTTGGAGTACTAACATAGGCCTTCGGCTTCAAGTGTTTCCCTTATACTCTTAATATAACATAAAAGTGGAAATAGTGGTGGTGTTATCAATATAATGTAGGTATAACATTACGTTCTACCAAGTGTCATCAATCAATAGTATAAATAATATTAGCTTGAATTTTCCTTCGTAACTCTAGAGCTGGAAATACAATATAGGTACAATTACTTCAATCAATCAATTAGTCTATCGCATTTTATTATTGGATAAAGTCTCGCCCAATATTGGGAGGCTGCGACTGTAGGCCCATACTGTTTCCATGCTGACCAGATGGGTTTTATTTCGAGTTTTCAATCTCTCGCAGTGATATCATCCGCGTATTTTTTTGGTTAGTTGCCACTTACGGGCCCCTTCGTATGAAATGGAGTGATGATACTTATATTCTTTCTGCGTCACCACACGGATAAGAGAAATATAAAAGATATATGCTAAGAATAAGGTAACTAAAGCAATAAGTAGAACAGTCAAAATCTATCGAAGTAACATTAAATGTCATACTAAGTTAGTTACGACTCTCATACTATTAAACACTATATAACCGTAAGTATGAAAAGCGATATACCTAAACTCCATAGCGACTATGTATAAACTCAATAAGCACATAAAAAGTATTTAATGTACAACCAGCGTTAAATGTAAAAAAAATCCATGGATATCAAAATTGTGACCAACATGAATTAATGAATTGCATATTATGTATTTAAATTTTGCTGCACCCGTGTCATGATTGACGCAAAGAATTAATCTTCCACTTATTTTCAAATTCAAATTCATGAATTAATCACGTGCGCTACATTGTGACGCATGTGATCAGATTTTTAAAATTGACTTGTAGGTATTAATGCTAATAAACTTTGCTTTATCTGATAGTTGTTTTCGATGTAAAAGTTAGAGGTTGTACTTTAGGAGTCAGTCAATGTCATCAAAATGCCAAATACTTAATATTATTCGTAACTTAACCTATGTCAAACATAAGTTGAATTTTACTCTTAGTAAAAAATATGAACAAAGGACAGTGTCCAACAGGTATAAGCACTTGGCCTGATATGGACATACAATAATTGGGCAAATATGATACAGGTTTGGTAGTTCATATTAGTAAGAAATAAAATAACATCATATGGTTGTATCAGAATTCATCATTTATATTATATATTGACCATAGCATTTAGTCAATTTTTGTTAAGTTAAGATTAGCTGTATTCATTATTTCTTTATTATTGGGATACATAAGTTATTAAAACATTATTCAGGAATTAGGCAGGTGGATTTACATTATCTTGGTACCGTGCCCAGCTCAAAAACCAAATTATTGTCATGACAAGGACACAACAACTTACTTAGGTACTATTCTTCGTCCGACAATACAATAACAGCAGTAAACATATTACATAGCACTTGCGTTGCAATCTATTGCTCTATAACAGATGCCAACTCTTGCAAACGGAGCACATGTCTTCGTCTTTGGAAAAAGTTGATGCCACTATTCACACATTGTCTCATCGTGGGATCTGTTTCCATATTCGTGCCAGAATTATCGTTATGAACGGGTTCAAAGTCGGCAGGCTCGCCAGGCTCGGTGATGAAAGATTTATCCGGGTTCATTTTCCAATGAAAAATAAAATCAGCTTTCACGAGAAATAGAATAATGTAAACACAATTCAAGATGACAAACGAATGACATTTTTATAACGGATTTCTTTCCAGTTGCCATATACAAACACCAACTCAATCGATTAAAAATAAATTCGGCTTTGAATCGCGTAGAAACAGTTTTAGCTCCATTATTATAAAACAATGATCAAAGATGAGACCATATTAAAATATTGTTATTATTTACTACTTTTTCGTATCTATATCGACTATTACTCAATAAATATCTCCAATATCATGTACGATGAACATTGGCGGTATTAAAAAACATTATATATTAACGATACTGAACTTTTTTTAAGAAAAAAAGCTTCTAGCGATCAAATACTTCTAAATAATACTTCTAGTGATCCCTATCGCTTGAAAACCGGTGATATAAGCAAAATATTGATATCAATGCCGAACGAATGTCTAGAATGGCTATTTTATATTTTAGTTATATCTTATTATGTCCTGGCAACTGTTTATTTACTCAAGTAATATTTATTTTTACATTCACTGTTTAGTTTAAGTTGACAGTAGAGAATATCTATATATATATATATATATATATATATATATATATATATATATATATATATATATATATATATATATATATATATATATATATATATATATATATATATATATATACCTACTTACTTGTACATTAAGTCTAATAAATAAATAAATAAGCTCATTATTAACCGAGTATAATACATAATTACTGACATATCTCTACGTTTTCGTAGTCGTTCTTAAAAATCTTATGTTTGACCGTTGAGTAGAATCGACTTCCACTCCGGCGCGGAAGGCTATTATAATATGAAAATCCTTCACATCACATCGAATCACTTCACGTTCGCTTTCGAGTCACATTCGACGCGTATTCAATATCATTTAGTTTATGTATCTTTTTTTTAAGTATCAATTAGTCATAGGTTTCAAATCAATACTTATATCAAGTCAACCTATCAATTCCTTATGAAACTCTGGTGTCCCATACATTACTCTGTATCGATATATTAATATGTCTCAAATAAAAAAATCGATTATGGTCTTTATTATAACTGGCAACATTTTAGCATTGGGGAAAAGAGAAAGATGGTCCCAAGAGTATAGAAATATATATTTCAGTGAGCTAATAGTGTAAATACTAATTATTTAAAGATATATCTTGATACTCCAAGAATTCATGGTTAGTTCGGTAAAAATTAAATATGATTATCGATCAATACCTACATTTGCGTACATCGTGTCCATGGAAGGCCAGTTTTGGATATAGTCCTTAGGTCACCAATTATGTGGCTTAGATCGTTTTGTTTTTCTAAGCAATGTGACATTATAGAATAGAATCGGTAGCCTAGTGGTAAGGGTACTGGACTGCAGAGACGAAGTTTCGGGTTCGATCCCAGGTTTTACCATGGCACAAACTAATGACTTTTCGACGCTTTTCAAAGTTATGTGTGTATTTATCGCAGGTTTATAAGTGCCCGGTTAATGGCAATAGGCTCGCCACCTATTACATTGGGACCTAAACATAAACTGGCGAAATGTGAGTGCTAGCAAATCTGCCTACCCCTTCGGGGATATAGGCGTGTGTTATGTTATGTTATGTCTATCTGCTATCAAACTAAATTCTTTCATTTGAACTTATCGCATGGTAAGGTCCACATAAAAATCGCATTATAAAAACTTACTTCCAAAAGTTCATATACGCCTGCCGCGATCCGTTTCTCCAACTTTTCCCTTGTCACACCGTGCTTACTCATACCAAAGCTTTTAAGCCAAACAGTTATCAACTTTCTCTGATCCTTCCATAGTGCTCCCTCAGCACATATAATACCTGCAATAATAATAGGTACAAGAAAATCGTATCAATGTAGATTTTTGCATTCAGACAAACAAAGAATATATTGAAACAACATATCCTAAGAATACATTGCACTATTAACTCTAACTTTAAACTCCATATCTGTCAAATAACTCAAAATAAAATTATGCAACTTACCATTTCCTTTCATTATACCGTGGGTCAAATACAATGGAGCTCGCCCAGAAAAACTATCTTTAGCAAAAGCGTCTCTTATTAATTTTTGATCTGACAATACCACGGCATATACACTACCCATTCCAATTCCATATATTGTTCCATATTCTTTAGATAATTCCGTCAGCGTCAGATGTGGTTGATGGCGGTCTATAAAAGGTAAATAACCTAGGATTGGTAGCCCCCACGGACCGGGTGGCAAACCCTGCCATTCTTTTAATTTTTTAAAGATCCAAAATCCGCAGACAAGTGTGCAGACGAATAAAAATAAAAGGTCCATTGGATCTAAAACAAAGAACATTGTGTGCATATTATTAAGCTACTAAAGTAGATGAGATCTAACAAAAAGATGTCTGGAATATATTGAAATGGGACACTTTATTGTTTACAAAAAAAGGGAATGCCAGTCTATGTGTCTGTTCTTTGTTCTCGCAGAAGTTTGGTCGTCAGAAATGTTAAGTACCTATTATGCAACAGGTATCTAGTAAAAACAGAAATGCCCGGGACACGTTTTTTACATAAAGTGATAAATGGCCTTTGTTGTGATTGCCTGATAAGTTATTTTAAAGTCTGACACTATAGCAAGTTAATTTTATGAATTGTAGCATTGTAAGAGCCTGATGGAATATTACCAGTTTATAAATTTTAAAATCATATTCTATTTAAGGAGAGGATTAGTTTATATGTACAAAAATGGATTACTATAATTTTTAAGATATTATTAGCAGATGCATTTCATTTCATTCAAGATTAGAAGTTCAGCCGCATCTTAATTAGACTAGAAAGCCGACCCCATCTAAGTTCTCCATCTAAGTAAATAGGCTCAGAGAATGAGATATTAGCACATACATCACTATAATAATGCTACTATTTAGTTGCTTTTACTGTTTAACGTTATATAGACGTTATTATTCTAAAAACCTTTATTCTGTGAAACAATAGCTGTACAGTAACACTAGCATGAACTCCTGTCGAGCATTGTGATTGGGAGTCTGCCTCTTGTGGACATGTGTGCGTGTTTAACCCGCCAATCGCAATGCTCCGTTCTGACGATAACTTTACATTACGAATTCGATAGTATTTCGCTGACTATGGCTTATATCCGTCATAGGAAACCAATTTATACCAGTAGTTTATGAAGCAGATGCATTATAAGGATTCTAAAAGACGAGAGTGTAAGTATAAAAAACGAGCCATACGCGAGTTTTTAATAGTATCATCACGCGAGGGTTTTGTGACCGAATTATGTTCAGTCTCATGCACTACTTGGATAAAGTAGTAATCTCAGGTTGTTCAGCTGGTTCCCCGGGTCTGCCGGGGTGCGAGAGATATGTATTGTATAATCTCACCTCCGGCAATCAAGGGCCCATGGACGGCGTGCGTTTTGATCGGTTCGATTGGTGGAGGTGGTATCCGTGGGGATATTGCGTACGATAAAAAAAAGGTTGTTTAGCTGTTTGAGCTAATAGGAAAGGAAAAGAATTTTAGATTCTTTATAGACTAACAAAAATACTATTTTAAAACTTTCTCTGAAATAATTGCAACAGTCAATTAATTGCTGCAGGGGCATTTGAACAGATAAAATCAATGAAATATCGCTATCATAGGTAAATTTTATAATTTCTATGTATTCATTAGTGTGAACTTCTGACCATATCAAGTTAAACTGTCATTTAAATTTAGGCTTAATTAATGTGGTATAAAAAAATCTTTATGACTTAATAAAGTTTGAAATGGTAGGTATAAGTTTTTGAGGTATGAAGACGGCTCATATTGTTAATTATATATGCAATAGTTTTACTTTTTTTTATTATACAATAAACTGGTATTAAATATTTATCTATTAATAAATTGTGATAACGATTGGCTGCCTTATCGCAGTTAGCAATATTTTGCTTACCTAATAACATTAATCTTTGATTATGTCTGAAATTAATTAAAATTCCATTATTCTGTACAGGTACAAGGTACCTAAGTCAGTTTTATGTTTTAGTGTGTAAATATAGACTTTTAATATCCGGTTAGAATTCAAACGTAGTGGAGTTTAATAATTTTGCAGCGAGCAGTAAATTACACCGAGCGATAGAAGCGAAGGAGAGCTTGCATTTTTAACTAAATTTAACCAAACTTAACACACATGTTCTCTGAAACAACTTTTTTCGAGAGCTTTTTATAGTAGGGAAAATAGGAGAGGCGGAGGGAGGAGAAGTCTGTTGTATTTATGAACAGATCTTGATTATATGATTTCTCACATATTATTGTGAAAAAAGTAGTCGTGAGGAGTCTGTTCGCAGAACTGTAGTAGGTATTATGTATGGTTTTGAACTTCTGTATACGAATTAGAATAATGATATATACGAAAATGTAAAAAGCAACTGTACTGTAACTACCATCGAATAAAAACAATCAAATCAATATTTATATATAAATTTAAAATTAGTACTCCAACAATACATCTTAAAACATTCAATCACATGAATATACATATGGTTAAAATACATTTTACATAGCTTATGTCATTAATACAAAGATAACATACCTAAGTTTAATCATTTAATATACATCAGTTATGTATAATATTTGTGTATTTACAGATATAAAATACGGTACACATATACGTGCGCACCAAGATACATTTATCCTTCAACTACGATAATAATTTGATACACACGAATACCTCATCTCTATCGACTCTTTGCTTGATAAAAAAAATATTCACGACTCTATGGCGTCAGAATCAGTGCTACCAACCGACCGGCACAATCAATAAAATTGAGCCGTGAATCACAAACGCTGTGATACGTTTGATTGTTTAAAAAATAACATTATCCTTTAAAATTATCCGTAAAGATTAACAGAAGCAAAAGATAGGTGAAATTAGATACAATAATTTTACACTTACCTAGTTTACTTGGTGTTTTACTGGCTTTGAAGTACTTGAACTACGCACGTAATAAATGCGCTATTTTTGTCTGTAGTTGCAGAACTTGTGACAACACATACCTAACCATGCGTGGGGCCTCTAGTCACGTGCCCCGACAACGATCGACTGTTTAAAGTCCTGCATAGCGGGAAGATTTGAAAAAATTACAATTCCAAATTTAAATTCGAAGATGTATTTGCGTTTTAAATGTTGTGATTTAAAATTTATATAGGATATTTCCAGAAAAACAACTACCAACCCGAGGAACAGTTACAGTTTATCGATTTATTACTGTTAGATAGCATAACATTGACCTTTGTTCTCATCAAATGAATTTATTAAACTTGTTACTTATTCAGTGTAAATTGTTTCTTTCATATTTCAGTGCTGTGGGTAGATAACATTTACATACTTACGGGACTTTTCAATTTAGTTTATGGATGAATACATACTAAAGAGCATCTAACTTCTTGATACTTTCGGGAATCCTTATAACAATATGACTAAAAAAATAATTCTATTCATTTATTGGCATAGTTTCTAGGAAGGTATCACGGATGTTTCTAATTTCAATCTTTAAAAAAATACACCAAATCGATCCAGTTGTTTAATAAAATTCATTACGCTTTGTGAATTGGTGAGTAGCATTAAATTACTATCATAAACTATTGATCAGTGAGAAGGTTGAATCTATTCTAATGCCCGGCATTTCCGATGTCTTGTGAAGTTAAATGAATGTTGATGATGTTGTGTACTTAGATGAAGGTAAACTAGATACATTTACCTTCATCAGCATAGCATAGTGTTGTAGTGCCCAGCATTAAACTTAAAAAAACATTAGTGAGGATCTCGTATTTACGCATATTACACAATTTTCATAAAGAACCACGGCATATTTGTAACTTTTTTAGGAGCACTTTTTGTTTATAAAACTTCGTAAGTATTTGGTAATGTCAATAAAATAACTTTCTATAATTTTACTATTACCTAACTACTTTGCTAGCTCTTTCCTTCAATTCTGTATTATGTACTTCGTCAGTTGGTATGCACATCATTGATTGACATTGGTATGTCAATCAAAAACTTATTATGCTGCACCAAACATAAGTTTCAATTGGTTAAGCCCAGATTGAATAAACGTAATATATTATAGATATTATGTATAGATACGTTATTGATTAGCTAATAAGTAGAAATGACTATAATCAGTGCGTGTTGCCAGTGATGATTTAAGCCGAGACGTGGACCATCAGCTTTCTAAGGGCCTCACAAGAAAGCTCAAGGTCACACAGCGAGCTATGGAAAAGGCTATGCTCAGAATTTTTCTGCTAGATCGAATCAGAAATGAGGAGACCCGTAGACGAATGAAAGTTAACGACATAGCCCACCGGGTTAGCAAGTTGAAGTGGCAGTGGGCATGGCACATAGCAAGAAGAACAGATGGCCGTTGGAGCCGAAAGGTTTTCTAATGGTTGACATGGTCAAAGTCGCAGTTACCCATTGGATCCAGACCGCCTCCAACAGGTCGAATTGAAGGTTGATGGGGGAGGCCTATGTTCAGCAGTTCCTATGGCTGAAATGATGACGATGACGTCATATTTTATTTAAGGAGGTATTTACCCATATCAAAATTAAGACTACTACAATAGACCAGTGTCGTAGAGCGCTCTAAGAAGATATACACTCTCGGTATGCAGTATGGGAGAGAGACAGCCCAAAACGCACCAAATTCGACGTTGACGTCGCTGTTACAAGCATCATAGAATACGGTGGGATTGGAGTATTGGCGGCAAAAAAAATATTTTAGAAGGAAATATATCGATGTACAAGGGTGATAACAAATGAAACTAGATATTCAAAAAGTAGATATATTATTTATTTTAAATATTAGTCTTCTCGAAGTATTCACCTTGAGCACATACACCTTTTCATACGTCTAAACCAAGTGCAAAATACTTCAGCCCACTTTTCTTTAGATACCTCGGAAATCTTTCCTTTTAATTTTTCTTTTATTTTGGAAAATAAATAAAAATTACGTACGTAAGTGCTCGTGAATATGGCGAATTAGCTAAGATAGGCACATTTTTCGAACTGAAAAGTCGAGTGTTCTGGGAGACGTGTGCGCCGAGGCATTCTTGTGCTGCCAGAGAAGCAGCCGGTTTCCTGACTTTAGCCGCTTGTCACTCCAAGCTGACAATACCTTTGGAGAGCAAACTGTCACGTACCATTCAGAGTTAACGGTTTTTGATCTCCTAACACCATGGTAGCAATATGACCTGTCTTGCCGAAAAATGAGACGACCATTTGCTTCTGCATATGCTTCGTGTACGGCGACATTTCGTGGATTTTGGCTCATTATCGAAGCACCATACCGTCGACTGTCGCTTTGTTTCAGGATTGTAGTTATATAACCATGTTTCATCCAATCAGTATATTATAAACGTTTTTTTTTTCTCACCACCGTTGAATTTATAAATTATAAACTTACACCAATCCACGCGATACCGTTTCTGCTCATCGGTGAGTTTCTGTGGCACCCATTTCGAACAACGCTTACGCAGAGAGAGGTGGTCGTGTATTATGATAGTCTGCATTGCTGCTGATCCAATGCCCACTTCTCCCTCGAGTTCTACATACGTAACTCGTGGATTTGCACGAACAAGTTTTTCGACTGCTCGAACATTTTCTTGAGTGACCGTAGTTGGCGGCCAACCTATCTTCAACGTATCTTTAAAGCTTTCGCGTCCTCTTCTAAATTCAGCAAACCAATTGAAAACTGTTGCCCGTGAACAAGCAGATTCACCAAAAGCAGTAACCAAAAGTTCAAAACACTCTTGAGGCCTTAAACCTTCTTTACAGTCATAAAAATCATTGCCCGAAAATCTCTTCTCCTTCTTCTTCTTATTTTATGTAAGTGGCTCCATCGTTCACCGATGATTTTGCCAATGTCAAAGTAGTGTTTGATAGTTCATCAGTTCTGAAACTACTGCTCGGTTTTACAATGAGAGAGCATCATGTTTGATTGCTCCTGACTGAGTTACCGACAACAAGGTGGAGAGTAAATAATGTAATTTTGTTCAAAAGAAATAAAAAAAATAAAAAAAATCTCTTCGAGTGAGCTCCATTGTTATGAAGAAATACCAGCCAGATTCTCTCAGTAAAAGAGCATTTGAAAAAAAACTTGAATAAATGAATGTTCGTTATTTGAAATTATTAGGTACTCAATAACCGGCTTACACTTAAAGTTATAATTTACCAGTGATAAATTAAAGAGTAAAGAGCATCTAACTTCTTTTGGCATGACCCTCGTTCCTTCTTTCGACTTATTTTGCTGCATAGTAGGTACTTTCCAAACAATAAATGGTAAATAACCCGGTAGCTCTAATAGTTTGTCACACAGTGACTTTCTATCGGCTGAAAGGACAGTGCTGATTTGCTGAAATTTCGAATTTAAAATCTGCAATAAAATATAAGCTTTTTCGCCTAATATTAAAATATAGGCTAAAAAAATTCCCTGTAAGATATAGGCTAAAAAGCCTATATTTTACAGGGAATAGGTCTTAGGCGTCAATTAGTGTTTAGATATTGAAAATTGCACTGACATGGAGGAAGATCGGAAAGATATAGTAGAGGTAGGTGCTCAATGAATTTATGGCGTTCGAACCTACGACCTCGAACGTAGAAAATGTTATTGTTAAGAGAACAATAAAGTAATTATAAATTATTCAAAATGTAATGAGAAATCAAGATGTGTAGTGAAACAAAAGAGTTAGGTTGGGGGGAAGGCTGAAATATGGACGGGCGAGGTCGCGTGCAGTCGCGGGCGCAGCCGGCGAGAAGTGTGAAGGCCGGTCAGCGGCCGAGCTGCCGTTATCGGACCAATCGTGACGATTAACTCACTTATTATCAACTAATATAAGTCATTAGTTTTACCACGAGCCACTGATTTTCTTGACCGCGACTCCACTCGCGTCATCATTACCAGTGATTTTATAAATGTTTCGCCTTTTTTGACAATAACAAACATAATAAAAAAATAATTATCCAATTTGGTGCAGTCGTTTGAAAGTTATGCGTGTACCTACATACCTTTAAGCTATTAATTTTACACGAGGCAATAATAACTTTAATTGAATAAATGATTACACTCACGTACCAATATGCACAAAGGTCACGTAAGAGTGTTGTTAAAGCCTTTAGTCAAATCAATGCTGTACAGATCAATTTATTGAACAATTACTAGCTGTCAATAAACATTTATGGTCACACGTAGAAGTTTTTGGTACTTAAGCTTTGGTGGACACAAACTTTTTGATGAAGAAAACGTCGTCGTCCAAATTCTATGAAACATTACATACGAGTACATTATTATTGACTAGATGACCCGGCGGGAGTTAGTTTTCTTTATAACTCTATCAAAAGAAGGGTCAAAATTGAGGATTACTATATCTTTTATTTATATATCTTTTGGAGTAAAATAATAACATAATATTAAAAAAAAGTTTGTAGTCACCCTTACCGCTTAGGAGTATAAATAATAAATAAATTATTCTCAGACTTGCTATTCTCAAATATATAAAAAATAAATCGGCCGTTTCGGAAGAGTTTGGTTATAAAACAATGTGACACAAGAATTTAATATGTAAGATACCATTTTTGGATCTTAACTCACCATGTGGGCACATGTATGTGGGCTGGCCAGCTAGGGTTGACCTCGCAGAACATACCCTGACCAAATTAATGACAGATTGAAAAAGGTAACAAGCACTCGAAACCGGTGGGCTTGCACAGTAGAGGGCTTCCATCGTGAAGTAGGATAATGCAAATGGCCGGCTGTTACCTCTTTTTTTTTATTGTGCGCCAAATCATCACGGATACTTCCACCTAAATCGGTGGAGGTGATTATGTCGGACTCTAATCGACTTAAGCGCACATCGTCTGTGAGTCTTTGAAAGCCGGACGTGAGATAATACAAGATATATCTCTCGTACATGATACAAAATATATCTCTCCCACCTCGGCAGACTCGGGGTCAACTTTTTTAAGATGACCCCCTTTCCATAGTGTGGCTTCCCTTCTAGCCCCCGGGTAAGGCGGCTACCTTGGACTATCCCGGAGAGAAAAAGGCGTGAGCAGTAAGTATGTATGTATTATATCATTTTACTGATAGCAATTTCCCTGAGTTAGACTAAACACGTAATATTCTTAGCTCAAAACTACAGAGTTAATGTGTAATAAGCATGAGACAACAAAGAACGGTATTTAAGACACGAACAGTCCTAAAGATTTTTCAAATAGATATTGTAAATAAAATTATACATTTACTGGAATATTAACAATTACATGATATTATCAAGATGAACAAGTGCTCCAACCTTCGCGAGGGTCACTAAGAAACTATAGGCCGTCCGCGACAGGTCCAGAACTTTGTGCAGCATTCGAGGCCCTTTTTGCCATTCTCATTCAGCTACCGTACAGTTATCCCGCGGCCAGTGTTACTGACACAATGCAAGGTTAACATGAGGTGGACGCCCGCACAACTGGCTGCATAGCACTTAAAAGGACATTTACGTTTTATCGAGCCGTTCGGATTAAACAGTACAAGCCAAAGCCGAAATCTATATCCAAGTAGGTAATTGGCGGCACACGAAATATATTTCCTTTGTACACCTACTGCAAAATGATATTTCCTAGATAATTATTAAAATACATTTGAACAGTCTATACGCCAGCAACCTTGTATTAAAAAGTGGAAGTTTTTTCCTTATACCTTGCTGGTACACACTCTGTGTGCCAATTAATATACCTCTATTTTACAATCAAAGTTCGCAAGATAAATAAATAAGATAGAGAAATACGAGTAGGTACAGATTGACACAAGATGATTTTTAAAAATTCTAAATATAAAAATAAATCTTACTTATACTGAAAGGGAATGCTATTAAAGCTAGAAAAAAAACATATACCAAAACTAGTTAAACGTGTGCCCTCATCTACAGTGGAAGGTTCGTCGCATTATGCTCGTTGATTACACTCAATAACTTTATCTCAATCTGTGGCACACATTCAGTATTGGTTGAATGGAATCTCTAATGAAGCACTCATATCAATAAGCGTAACAAACAGGTCTCAATGGGTCAATGTTTCTACATACCTACGAACTATTTTACTTTGAAACACATATTGGGTGTAGACGACATGCCGACTGCGGTCATGCACTAAAGTACGAGTCACTGATCAGACTGTGTTCTTTTTTTTCACATACCCTGCGAGAACAGTCTAGAATGCCTGCATCCCATGGACATGTTCTTCTTTTATTTTTATCTGGCGCGAAAAAAGGTAATCGACCAGTCCTAGCAGCGTGGGTCAATGTATTCGAGGCTTTTACCCCTACCTGATGCAGCTGTTGCACAATAGAGAGATTCCTGGAATGTTCTGTATAGATGTTGAAGCTATTTATAAGCTTACATGAGACAGGAAAATACTTAACGAATGTTAAAAATAGATGTGATTCAATATGAAAACTTCCCGTATTCATTGAATACTGATGAGTTTACTTATACTTTACTACCAGTACTATTTCCAATTAAGTATACAAAGTGTATTACTAGGAAGTTTTTTATTTGCATTATTTTGATCTATGAACTTTTGAGATAAATTATACTTACACCTATAATTATATTCCTGAAATGATTACTGTAATAACGCACTCATCTTGAAATCCATTAGATCTACCGATTCTAATCTGTCAAGTATTTATGGCATGACACGCTATGAGATGTCGTGACGATCGCACTGTATTGATAAAAATGTTCATGGAAAATCTGGAAATTGTACAATTTTCATTATGCCTAAATAAGTATTGACTTAACAGTTTAGTTTGAACGATGCAGTGTGATCGTGACGTCGCCTTTTGCTATAATTATTAAGACACCAAAAAATGTATAAATAGAAATTCTTCTTCTGTCGAATTGACGGCATTTTGGAGTTGCCGTCGTGGTGTAGTAATTAGTTTCACGGCAGAAATGAAATGAAATTTATATTAATAGAAATGAACGGTATACATAAAGAAACAGGAAACTATTTGTAACGAAATTTCTAGTGTTTACTATACTTCCTCTGCTTATTTGTAATAAGTCAGTGTTCCTTCTATATTGGCGTAGCTATAGGAAGACGCATCGTCGAAACCAATGTCAATGATCAGGCATTATCTGTTCTAGGACTTTGACTTACCGTATTGATTCTTATTTGTCACCAGTCAAACAAATAGGTCCGTAAACAACAATTAAGTTGGAAGTATTTAATTTAAATACTTGTCAATTAACATGTTTATTACAACTATGATTTGTCAGTCAATGTATTCACAATAACATAATACGTTTGTTTTCAAACTATTACGGTCACTAACATTGAGAGTTAACATGATATCACAGATTACCTGCGATATCTATACGGTTTGGTTAAGGAAGAGGGTAGATCGATATATTTACTCTTAAATCCGTAGGTACATCAGTTTCTTTGTGCAACTTGCAACTTGTACTTGTAACAGTACTCAGTAAATAGCCCGTTAATCTTAATATTAATATTATAATTGTTGACTCGTTTTGACGGTTGCATCGTTTTACAAATCACTTTTCAAAAGGCTATATTGCAAAACGAACAAAGATCGCGTTAGTAACATAAAGCATGGGTAAACGCAGCGTTACTGACTTAGCGTGGATAACTTGGTAATATTTTCACTATATTTATGATGGTAGCATGTCAGTTCTTTTCAGGTGTATAACACGTAAACGTTACAACACTTATGCGATATGCAATGGCATAACACTGTTAAATTTTATTCTTATATACAAAATTTATTTAACTATAGCACTAGTGATATAATAATGGTGTATAATATAGTGTAGTATGTATGTATTATACATATAGGTATATATTAGGCATATACTTGTTTTAATCGGTTTAACTCGATTGGGTAGTAAATCGCAATTATGTTTACCACCAGCCAAGTAGGTATATTGGAAACAATTACTTTTTGGAACTCCAATGGCCAAAACATACTACTAAATTCTGCCTACAACCCGGCAAAAGAAGCAAAATTATTTCTGTAGTGTTTTGTAGAAGACTCAGATATACATTATGTATATATATTATGGGCGGAGCAAAGGCAGGCAAGTGTTGCTCGTTTGTCCGAATCAAGTGACTCGCGCCCACCGGGCCATCGATGTCCTTGCATTCTTTGGAGGTAGAGCAAAATGGTACCGGTTCAATAACCCTTGACAATGTGAAGGGATCAGCTCTTTAGCTAGAGGCGCGGCAGCTTACGTAATGAAGCAGGCGTGAGGGTCGAGAACTCGAGATCATTTGGCGGTCGCGAGGTACCGATTTGTCCTTAGGCTTGAAAGAAATTAGTTCCTTTCAAATGTTTGTATGTACTCAGGCTCAATCAACAAGTTTTGACCTCGCAGTATTTAAGTATTGAGGTCAGATCTCGTGCACAGTGTGTAATGTACTTACATTACCATGATATGTAATATTTGGGCAGTAAATTGTCAGTACTTCGAGTAGGTACAAGTTGCCTTGTACAAATTTTACTGGCAATCATTTTTGTCAATATTTGATCACAAAACATAGGGCTTACGTGAAGAGTAAACGCTCGTAAAATATTAGGGATGTTTGAGAATTGGTCTACCTTCAATATACCTTGAATATTTTGCAATTTGTTAGGTACTGAGTATGGCATAGACTGTTGCTATACATATGGAAGATTATAACTGATAGACGTTGAACTATTATTAGCCCTGAGGCATAGATACTCACTCAATGGAGAATGTAATTCAAGCCTCAAAACTCTACTCAAAGTGTCTTTACCCCGCTAAAGGGGATACTGTCAACCGAATATTTTAATAAACTGCATGTTTATGTCAGATATCAATTAAATTGTATGACAGTCATGGAAAATCCCCGGGAAGTAAAGTAAATGCGAATCGAATCAATAGGTCTCTGGTTTAAATTGTGGCCTTTTACACCACTTACTTGAATTAACTAAGAAAACATCGAAAATATAATTTTTGTGGCCTGTACTAATTTTTATTACAACTTTTAATAAAAACCAGCAATAAAACAGCAACCTCAAACGGCGTATGTGTATGCAAATGTTATGAAAGTAGAAGGGAAAGGCGTAGTTAAGAATAACATATTATCTCTGCCAATCCCAATGGAAGACAGGTGTGATTTTACATGTAATCAAGCCTTTCTTCCATGTGTGTAGAAATAAACCAGATAGTCAAATTAATACAATAGGTAATGTTGAAGTTATATAAAATATCATCATAAGGCTACAGAACCACGAATTATTTTAGTGGTCTCGGTTGTAGAGGATAGCGGCGGCGACGGCGACGCCGACGCCGACGCCATGTTTACAAACAAAGAGATCAATGCACGCCAAGTAGGTTAGCGCAGCAACGCGCCGTATGCGCCCGCACAACCGCCCGTCGCGCACCGGTCCGTGTTGCGCGGGTCGTGGTCTCAGAACATCGACTTTCAAACTATACGCACGAACGTTAAAGTCATATTTTATTTCAACTTGAATTTTGATATTTGATATTTTGATTTGACGTACGAGCGTTAAATGAGTCGAAAATTGATTTATCTATTTATTTACATTAATGTAAATATGTAGATAGGTACCGGAATGATATTGTGTAATTAGGTTAAAGTTTCTGGGAATAATATAAATCGTGCGCTTCCATAGGTGAAATTGTTACGATGGCCTCTAGCAAGCGCGCCGGAAGAAAGTTCCTAGCAATTTACATAGAGCCCGGCGAGCGACGAGCGACGGGGATCCCGCTCTCGCAAGGCTCCGCGATGGCCCACATAGACATGTTTTATAGTTTATTGTGGCGGACCCATTTCCGTGGGTGCACGACCACGACACTGCCTGCTTCGCAGATCGACACACTTCGCTCACTCTGAAAGTTTCTCCGATAGAGAAACTCACTATATCTAATAGCACCGACATCCGTCTATGCAGATTTCCAGAGCAAGCCTTCATAGAGAGACTGTGACCTAAATATACCCGTTACGAAGCACTACATGTAAAGAGTGGATGTTTATTGTGATTACTAACAACACATCAGTCATCCTATATAACGTGTAGTCATGTAGTTGATTCGCTAACAGGCAGGCACTCAACGAGCACACTGTAGATATTTAAATATAAAGTTGTTAGTGCACACAGAATCAATGACAACATCAACTCGTTTTCAATACAAATGGAAGGTGACAAGAAAAACTTGCACTAGTGTTACGTTAGAAAGCGTAGGCATTTCACCATAAAGCCTAGAAAGTGTACGGAAGAAGAAAGTGAAGAAGTAGGGGAAAAAATGTGCAATGCAAGTGCATGCAGGCGCGGGAACGCGGTTACAGACAATACGTAGTCGCTCCGAATCTCTGCCGTTTCCAGTTCGATCACCATCACTTTTTCTCCCTAGATGAAAACGCTGCACTTGCTTGCACACATTTCTCGTTACCTACACGTTTGCCTAGTTCTTGTGCCAATGCACTCATTTTTACTTTCTTTTCCGTTCGCTCTTGTTCGTTTGTTACCTACTCGTATGCGGCCACACTATCACTACTATCACTAGCTATTTAGGAATGTGAATTGACCCCCAACGAAAATAAAGGTGCTATTATATTTCTTGCCACTATAGAAAAATATAGAATAGTATAGAATTTACGACAAAACGAACCGACTTTCACGTAGTTGATTGAACCTAATATTTTAATTAATTTTAACGTTTATAAATTGGTTCTCAATTCTTTCCAAGAAATAACTATCTAGGTAGGTAGTGAAAGCTCATAAAATGCATACCGTAGTCTAACATTTCAAATTATACCCATCAAATGTTTTGCGAGAAATAACGAGTACCAAACAAGAGTAATTTCCTTAACCTGAAAGTGAAAATCGCGCATCGTGCATACATCGCCAATAAGTAGTTACGTGCAAAGAGATCACGCTATTCGTGAAAACCAATTTAGAACTAACAGCCGTCACTTTTTTACTATAAGATCCTGACTTCGTGAATAAAGATACATCTATTAAAGGAGAACGGTGATCGAGCATTCTGTTATTGATAAATAATGACAGTTTTTTATGTCAGTTCCGTCGAATAGTTCGGATGGTCACATGCGAGCGTTAAATCCGAGAGAAAATACAAACATTATCGCTCGAGCACGACATACGTGCACTTCATATTCAATTGTTGTGTTTGTATTCAACATAACTATCTGAAATTCAGTACCTGGGGCATTGCCCTGGGCTCGTGATCACTGATAGTCACGTCTTGTATAATTATTATTTCTGTAGTTATTTTAAATCTAATGACCATATAAATATTATGTGCACGTATAGGCGTATGTCATTACTTCATTAGTTATCACATGTACAACGCGGCGTGCCGGCGTGTAGGTATAGCGGTGAGTCGACGGGAAAGCCGCCGGGCGACAAACGACGTTGAGAGAAAGAGTGTGAAGGAGAAAGATGTGCATTTCACCGCGCGGGGTCAACGCGCTCGCTATACTGTCGCTGATTGTGCCCCAATTGTAGTATGTGGGTCTAGGCCGGCGTTCGTCGACCCGCGTGACACACTTATCGGCGCCCGCGCACGACCGCGGTGCTTTCACGCCCCGCAAGGGTGGGGGCACTACACGGAAAGCTGAGAAAAGTTAACACAGCATATGGGCGGGCAACGCTTTGCATGTAACGTACTGTACAATGTTTTGAGCTTTGCCTTGTATTATTAATTTTTTTACTTTTACAGAAGCGATTGATTTTCCTCCTTCTGTAAGCCTGGGTGGTGGAAAACTAGTCACTCAGACGTCTACCTCAACCCTGAGAGGTAAACCTGTGCGGAACCTCGTCTTCTCGTAGCGTTAACTTGTATTTCTTAGAGTAGGTGCATGACCTCTCATTTTACTCGTTTAAGTCTATGGGAGAGTCGACATTTCAAATTAAAACAATAATGATAACCAAGAAGGTGACATACTTCGCCTTTTATTGTCTCTTATAGTGCACATTAGCACCAGTAATGCTTTATAATAAAGTAGGCAATTAGGGCCTTATCATATTAGCAGTTTGCGAGTGACTGCGGATCAGGCGGAACGCGCAGCGAATGCGTCGCGAACAGGCAGTCGTCGCATTTACGCAACGTATTGGTCGCGGGTTAGTAGCGAGTTTTCGACTTACAATACACTCGGTAGGAAAATGGAAACACTGCTGTTGCCTTTGTTATTGCCTGTGAAGACGTTGAAGACGAAAACAAAAGCATTGATGAATGTGGAAAGATCAATTTATAAATTTAACTCATCATCACCATGTAGACATGTTTACTGATTACCGGATATTTTCAGGTACTACGCCGGTTCAAATTTTATTAACTGCCCTATGTTTGAAATCATCACACAAATAAGGTTCAGTTCTTATTATACAATGTTGAAATGTATTAACATGGCACAAAAATGCTATTGACATTGATCCTTATGGGAATGCAGCTCAATTGAGCGTTGTCGGCCAACTATTGCGGCTAATGAATAACTATACACTATGGGCGTTTGTTACTCGTTAACTTGGAGAGAACAAGGTTGGGAGATCTAGAGCAAGGTCAACATGGGCGAAGTCTTCGAGTGATAGCGTGACCTCTGCATTCATTATCGCCTCGAGATCACAAACGTACGCCAATGCACGCTGCGATACACTTCTATCGATACCTATAAATCTATATACGAACACAAACGACTTATAAATAACTGCGAAGTATAACTTGCTATGTCAGAAAAGAATTACCTAATTGTAAGCACGTCTTTACGCAGCCCAATATAAAGTACAGGAACGGTGATTATATTGTTCTGCATCAAAGTACGATCTTAGTAAACATCATTACAAATACGTTTAATGGTTACGAGTATTATAAAGTTATAATGATCTTTAGGTATAATAAACACGGATGGTAGAAGCCTCTTGTTTCTCCAGCGACAACAATAGAATTGCACCAACTAGCAACTGTGTTCAAGAGTAAACTGGTGATATGTAGCAACGCTCTCGAGTCATACAAATTTTGGATTTATTTCCGCGTTTTAATCGGAGTAATGGTACTTCTATAATGCACTCATTCAACACTTGCACATTGAGGGTGTATATTCGTAGGTCTGTCAGACTTTTGTTATGTACCATATGAGTTCACTCTCTAGATAAATAGTCAGGGTCACATAGACGGTTTGTCAAGGAGTTGTCAACTGATGCCACGCGTAATCCTAAAGTAAGCGTAAGCGTTAACGAGCACCAACAGCACGGAATATATCAGGAACAATCTCCTCATTACTACGTTACCAAATTTAAAATATTTACCAGAGACTTGTGACTTTTAGTACCTACCTATAGAGACATTGACGTCATTTATCTATTTCTTATTTATTAAAGATATTTCATTATCAACTTCGACAGAATTAGATATCGCAATGACGTCAAAGAAACATCTCACGGTTCATATATCTACTCTGTCACTTTCTCACGCCTAGGTTTGGGGTGAAGATACGTATGTCACTTGTACACTTTGTTCCTCTAAGGATAACTTTATGGTGCTTTAAGAACTTTTTCACATCAAACTTGTCAAATTTTACCGTTTCATGTAATAATGCTGATTTGTCATTTATTAATATGACAAGGTTGCAAAGTGTGTACATATTATTGCAGGTGACTGTACCAACAGTACGAATAAAGAACTAGAAAACAATTAGTAAGCTGTCACTACTTTATCCGTGACGATGTTCAATAGATTCCAAAAAGATTCTAATCAAAACAAAAACCAACCGTAGTGTATTTATAAAGTATTTATGCTTCTGGTTCTTAACTAGAATAACAAGTACATAATATAAACAGTATAAATTAAAACCAACGTTTTCTTGAACTGAGCGAGGTCACCACTACGCCTTCAGTAGTGTCAAATCGTACTAAAATGCTGACAACCACAACCCTTGTTCCCATTTTCGCCATTTCACGTAAACGTTGGTATTACTGAATTTACCTTTATGCAAGATCTGACACGACTGAATTTATATTGTTTCCAGATTAATGGCGGTTTAAACCGTGCTGTTTTAATCAAATTATCGCACATTGATGTATTAAGTTAAGTTAAGACCTGACGGTGAACACAGCATAAGTAGGTACCTACCTACTTTTCAATGTCGGAAGTGACTATTTGCCGCGATTAAGGATTTACATGCGAGTGAAGCTATGAGTAGCACCTTATATACGTCACCTTAGTTGTATTAAATAATGTCTCTGTATGTCCGAGAAACTTCCGAGAACTCAATCTAGCAGGACAGCACACTGGGAATACATAATTTAAGAGCAGAGGCTATGCGACGGAAGAATAAATAGTATGTAATAGTTTCCCTATTGAACCTTGCTATGTGTATCACTAATCAAATGCTATCAGAGTACGTCATGCCCTTCATTAAATACTGCATCACTAGACAAATAAAAAAAAATATTAATAAAAAACATCTTGAAGAAATATCTATATTTCTTTAAAAAAATATATTGTGCAAGTTCTAACTGCAAGTTTTTCAAACAATATTTTTATAGGAGAGCTTTTTTCTAAAGTTTTTATGATTAAATTCATTTTTCACTTTTTAGATATAGTTATATCTTACAGAACAATAGCTGTGCTTGCCAAAAGCAGCCAAATGAATCCAAAGCCACTAGTCTATTTTGTTTACTTTAGAAATTCCTAGCCTTACGACTCCATCTTCAGACTCTGAATATTATTTAGAATTTATTAAGACCAATAAAAACGAGCCCAAACTCGATAGGTTAGTGTGTTTAGCTTAGAAGTTACGATGACCACCTTTCAACTCCGTCTTCAGACTCTTAATACCTTGTATTACCAGAGAATTTGTTAAGACAAAACAAATGAGTCCAAGCTCGATAAGTTTATCTTGTTTAATTTAGGAGTTCCCGCTGTGGTCGTCATCTCGATCATCAGACCAGCTCCGGCGACATGATATCATCCAATATAAACTTATATGCAAAATTTTATCAAAATCGGTTGAGGTTACTTCAAATTCGAGTTGCAAGATGCCACCCGAACAAATTACATGCCTAGAGACATACATACTCGTAGATACAGTGCAAGATAATAAAAAACTTGTAAAAAAAGTAGATGGTCATGGTAATTGATGGCAGCATTCGCTACACTATCACAATTAAATAGTGGTTCAAATAGAGCAGGTGTGCAAAAAACAGTTCTTGGAAACGAGAGAGCGTTCGTAGAACTTGTTTATCCCGAGACGTTAAATAAATTTTACGCATAGCAGAATGATGTCATCCAGGATAGTTGAAGGAGCTGTTCTTAAAAAAAAAGACAAAATTGGCGCAAGCAATTCTAGTCGAAGTAATGAATGTCTTATTCTCAACCGTAGTTTCGATTAAGCTTGGTAATACTTAGGGAACTTATTTCTTTTGCGTGCGAAAATTTTCCGCGAATATACTATAAATACGAACTATAATTGTATAATTATAATAAAATATATCACTATATGACTATTTCGACGATCAGTTATAAGTAACAGATAGGTTATAATGACCGTAGAATAAAAAGTATAAACGAAGCAGGTGGACGCCTGCCAGCAGCGTAACGATGTGTGTGTATGCGTGGAACTTGATGCTATCTGTTTGTAGCTGGTAAAGTGATGTACACTATCTATAATTTAATTATACTCTGTCTCGTCATGATAATATATGTCGTGTATAAAAGAACTGGGGATTGTCAGTTTTATAATATCATTGGGAAAATTATCAGAAGCTTCATCGCCACGAACTCCATATCACCTCTTCATACTGCTTATAAATTGACAGATTTACAAAGAGGAAACCTTTATCTAACGTGATGAAAGTAATAAGTATATAGTACATAATTTATAAACAAAAACTGATTACTAAAGTCTACCTATACTAAGGATAGTGTCCAACAATATGTCATAAATTCATGAAGAAATGTGGTCAATGTATCTTAACTCTTGCATCTAGAGCGTATAAAACAAACTTTATTATTATTTCGATATCAGAAGGTTAATATGTCTACTTGGAACAACTTACTAGTTCTTGTATTAAGTTGCTGTGAAGTATTAAAAGATGACAGGATCCTACTAACATTAAGACCAAAGTCGGTGCAACTGCTAAACAATAGATGAGACTATGGCACGGGGTTTCCTCTCAGAAATCGAGGGTAGTCGCTATCGAAACAGTGGAAGTGGCACATCAAGAAAATCATAAAGAGAAGGATGATGATGATGACTAAGGCTCATATTAGGTTGTTTATGAACACGACAATTCATTTAGACAAATTTCTATAGACTCATTAATTGCCATGATATCTTCTAACTAAATTAGCAACGATATTGAAGGCTCTATATTTATACAAAAGTTTCCGTCATGACGAACGCGTTCAACGGGTTTACAAAGCACGTAGTCCTTTAGCCTCTGGGATGACGTCACCGTCTCCGCTTGCGAAGCTCATTTATATTGCAACAATGTTATAGCCTGCGTCATCCTATAAAACAAAAAGCATGAACGGCACTATTTTCCATTCAACCCTTGGACTGGACCACTCTGTCTAGACGTTGAGTCATCTTATATTTATAGATTTAATCCTGTACCTTGCGTCATAGGAGTAAATCCTATGACGCAAGGTACAGGATTAATGACAACATGATCCTTTCTAAGAACATATTTAAAAAATTTTATTGCTTCGTACGTAAGCAAAATATATTGAACCCTCCCTCCCGCCACGCGACGCTACTCACCCACGGTTTAACAATCCCAAAGATTCCATTATTACTAATTGTAAAGACAGTAATACCAAACCGCACCCCACAAAACAAATAAAAATATCTCTTACCCAAGGAGATAACAATTCGTATGAGTAGTATTTCGCAAATGTGAAGAACAAACGTTGACACTTGTTTCATCTCTACATGAGGCAACTTCAGGAACGCTACAGACAGACAGGTCTATAGCATTTTACTGAAGATGCCTCGAGTATGCCAATGTGTGCGTACCTTGTAAAGCCTACTTTAATGTTATAGGAAGTAAGCGTTGGTAGTTCATGCATAATCTATACATATAATGTCTTCTAAATCTTCTGAATTTCACTGATGCCATGGTGATTAAGGGTACCTTTATTTAGATATGTAACGAGCGGTACAGACTTTTATGGCCGAAATCGGATTCGTTTGGCTGTACACTCACAAAACGGTACTACAAGTTCTTATAAAAGTTCTCCAATTATTTCAATAAACTCTCTATACTCACTACAAACATTATAATCATTGATATCAAAGGAAACATTTAGGAATCCATTGCAACATGTCAAAAGAATACATAGAGGAAATGTCAATACAGACATGCAATGCGAAAGCAGATAGAACGAAAGGTCGGCCAAGGAAGTTCGACCTATCACGTTTGTATTATACTTTAGTGTTTAGCTTTTCTACCTACTCTTTATTTAGATTTCGTTCATTAAGTTCATGAAGTAATAATTTAAAATTCTCAACCGGATCGACTAATATGAATACAATGTTAATTAAGTACCATGGATTGGTGCTAATATGTCCTTGGTCGACATTCGAAAATATACTTACTTGATTGAATAGCGCGTTCGTGATTGACTGTACTTTTGTTGACATCCTAAATCAACGGAGATCTTTTAAAAACTCAGAAGTATCGCTGGCAGATTTATAGTACCGCTTTTAGTTTTGCTGCAGACTTTACTTGCAGGAGTAAACATTAAAAATAAAAAACGGGAGGAGAATACCTTAGTGCGAGTTTTACACACAACTGTGGGGTTAGCGCCTCAACCGGTAGACAGAATTATTTAATGGGCTTACGCAATAAGTATAAATCTTACCTACACTGACCCATGTAAAATAAATAAAAATATGTAGTTACACAAAAAACACTCAATCATTCTCTGAGCCATTTTGTGTGAAGCACTGCCATCGAACCTCCACAACCAAATTGGCGATATCGAAGTTCTTTACACAAAAACACTAGCATTATCAAATAAATTTAATTGGTAAAATTTTTTGGGTAATAAGTTATAATTTTATATATCCACCTTCACTCAGTGGACTATAGTGTAGATCGAATAAAATATGACTCCATCCAGTGGACTTAATTGTCCAGATTACTTCTGTGAGCAAAAAAATTCGAAGTCACATTGTTACCTAACCTTGCTTCACGCTCCGAGTCAAAATGACGTCTAGGTATTAGATGCCGAACGATGATGGAAAGATATAATAGTCATAAAAATAAGATGAAATAAAAGCCAGTAGGTATTTAGCAAATAACATTGGGACAACTCTTGGAAGTAATAATTTGTTTTAATCTTGAACACTATTCAAGAAATAAATTGAGTTTTTGAGAGTGACATTATATTATTCGACCTACCACCGGTGGTACAAAGCGTGGTGGATACGACGGAGCAATTCGCGATGAGCCGACTCGACTACAAAAAATTGTATTGGTAAGTAATACATTTGTATACATACCCGAATCGAGGAGATGAAGTTGTGATCTTATGAGGGATTTATAAGCGGATTAATACAAAAAAACATACTAACTAAAGACATTTAATAGCTTTAATCTGTTTTTGAATTATGTCATCTGATGGAAATGTTTCAAGATATTGTTTTATTCCTCCTCTTCGTAAACATACTGATCCTTAGCATACTCTTAAAATAAATTCACACACAGCGAATTTTTGTGTTAGGGAGTACAGGTGGAGGTAGGGCAACACCTTAAGGAGCAACCTCGGGCAAAACAGGCGGGGGTAGAGCAACGCCTTCAGGGGCAACCTCGGGTAAAACAGGTGGGGGAAGAGCGACACCTTCAGGAGCAACCTCGGGCAGAACAGGTGGGGGGAGAGCGACACCTTCAGGGGCAACCTCGGGCAGAACAGGTGGAGGAAGAGCGACACCTTCAGGGGCAACCTCGGGAAGGGAGGGTGGGGGGAGTGCAATTCCTTCAGGGGCAACCTCAGGCAGAGAAGGCGGAGGGAGAGCGATGCTTTCTGGGATATCCGGCTGAGGAGCCTCAGGAGTAACGACCTCGGAGCCTTTAACGTTTACGATGATCTGTACTAGTGGGCTATGGGGAGCAGCACAAGCCACAGCCAAGAGTGCGAAGAGAGCCACGAATGTTTTCATGTTTGTGACGATTTTAGCTGTAAACAAACAGTTATTACGTTAGGTTAACTGTTAGATAATGTTACAAATTCTTATTAAAAACACATTTATCGTATTCAATATATTATGATTGATTTTTGACGTACTTACTTACCTTATTTTCACAAAAGTATAATGAAAACAATGCGATTTCTTATGACACAGTACTTATATAGAGGTCATAAATAGTAACGTATCTATATCAAATTTTTATCATTTACGTTACGATATTCCTCAGATTATACAGTCTATCTCACCCATTAATCCTAACGTTTTGTTATAAATTTTATAATATGCATAATTTATTACCAGGTTTATATAAATTTATATCGGCATATAGATATCAAGCCAATCCTACTTGTCGATTTACAGATGAAGCTCTGGCGCAGATTTATACAACAGGCTTTCAATAATATTGTATTAAATAAAGTAAAATAAACATCTACAACATAAAGTACCCCACAAATACTGTGCCAGAGGCCGCCTTACCACTCGAAAGTTCGAGGGCCCTAGGTTAACCGGGGAGTATGGTCTTCTTTCTCTCTTGTGATCCACCCATGCTTAGACTATTTCATTAAAGTAAAACATTGCCATGTCGACGGCACCGTCAGTGGCTCCATTCAGGTGCAGGAGACAAGGCATATAGGTCACGAAACTATCATGGACTAGGAGGATATCACGGAGGCACTGCAGTTACATGCAATAAAGCCCGGGTCTCACATTCCCCACCTGCATAGATTCTTCATCGACCGACCGACCAGTGTACGCAGACGATGACCACTATTCCCGGAATAGTGGTCATCGTCTGCGTGTATGATATACCAGAGACTATTTCACCCTCGGCAACTGATGGCAAACATAATGATAGCTATCAATTTATACTGTCAGATTTTATGAATGTGTACAATTTATATTTTATTTAAAAAACCACCACAGTCATCTGAATTAATATAATAAAAATATCAAAAAAAGTTAGAGCACGCAAAGCTAGACCACGAATATTTACCTAAAACTGTACTATACTTTTAATATAATTTCTAAACCCGAATATATACATAAAACTGATAGTAACAACTGTGAACTAACAAGGAAAGTCCCCGAAAATCTATCCGCAACCTGTAAAATCTACAGTAGGATAACGTGATTATAACCCAATCAAGCCAGCTGTGGAAAACGTAAGAACTTAGAGAAAAACCATGATCTTCCGGATACTTGGCGCTATCAATTAAATTAGATCCAGTGTATTTCCGGTCTTAATGCTCGTTAAATTTGTGGTGTAAGTTGGAAAGCCTACCTAGGCGCCGGACTGCGTGTGCGCAAGTACATTTCGCGTGGAAACTATGTCAAGACGCGCCTTCTCCCAGTAAAAGTACTTTCTTCTAGCCGCTTTCGGAAACTTGTCTAGAACTAATTTTCTCGCTACAGTAACCTTGTACTGTGTGACATAAGGTGTTCAACCGAGTGCACTATAATTAGAACGCTCAGTCGTTTAAAACAGTATTGAAGTTTATCTCGTCGGAGACTTTAATGTTGAAATGTAAAGGTGAAGGAAACATTATACATTTTTGCATAACCTGAAAATTTTCCATATTGTTCTCCAAGGTTTGTGCAGTTCATTAACCTGCATAAGACTAATGAAGTTTCTCATCAAAGAAGGTCTATTATTATTGTATCTATAATCGGCATTTTGTATATTTAAGTACTTGACTGCTATTTGATATTTTAGGATAATACCTTTATGATTAAATATTACTGGTACTTATTCCTACTTAACTTCTTTAAATTACAAAATATTAAAAACAATCATCAATTTACAATCACCATTATCGGAATACGGCTTATGGCTGGTCACTTGAGAAAATCGTGATTTAAGATGAAAAGGTAAGCATTGGCCTCCTCTTAGGGAAAGGGTTGGCCTTCGAAACCTTATTATGAAAAGCTCTCAAGCATGTAGAGTTTGTCACGAAGCTAGTGATAATTAATTTCTACTGTATACACTCCGAAAGTCCAAGGTTATACTGCTTCATTATCGTTATTCATTTGTCACTTACACACAAATTCAATTCAAATCATTAAGAAATGTTGAGTAAATTGTGAACGTTTAATACATGTTGCATTAAACTAATTAATTTACGGGATCCCTGGTACTGAAGATGTTATCTAAAATTTCTATTTAGGGCACTGTAATAAATATATTTTTTTTACACTAAACCGCGCCGCATTTTAACGTTCCGCCAGCCACATCCAGAGTGATTTTTGAGGGCCGCATTGCGACTAGTCGTATGTGCATTGTGGTCCTAAATAATGATGAATCAGTTATTGTAATCTGATGTCTATCTTCTTTTTAATTTTTCAAAATCCTTATAGATAATAAGGATCCTTAGGCAAGCCATCTCTAATACCATAATTACAATGTTAATACTTCCCACTAAATTTCAGTATTAATACTAATTGATAAGTATAAAAAGTTCATAAATCAAGATAGTAATACGTAAGTGCGATTGTGTCGGTATGACAAAAAATAATACTCGTATAAACAACGTTACTTAGATAAATAATAAAATACATTTGAACAAGGATATTGAATATATCTGTAATGAATTCCATCGCGATTTATTTAGTGTTTTAGTTTGTTTTGTTTAGTTTCCCTGTGACTATGACAGCTGAAAATCGGCCGAAGCGAAGTCTAAATAAACTAACGCAAAATATAATTGCGATAGGATTTGTTAAATACTTATATTTCATTGTTATAGTGTATGTATGTGTGTTATCCCTTATTACCAATTATTTTACTTTTCATGTAAACAAAATGCCATTGAATTTAGAGATAATTTAAAGATAAATTGGGCTATTGTAGTACACTGTTAATTATAGATCTCTCCAAGTTTACACCATGACATCCATTCTCTGCTTATCGCATCCACTTCTTTCCAGTTTCCCATGTCCAATTTTATTAAAAAGTGTAATTTTTTCTTCTAATGATAACCTTCCAATTCTTCAAAGGCTGTCGTTGCCTCGTAGATATATTATCTATGTTTTATTTACAACTACTTGGAAATTAGTTCATGTTCTCCAATGCTCGTTACCTTGCTATAGAAGCGGAAATCTAAACATGTCACGAACAGGTCTCGCTACGAGGAGACACGTCCTGTTTACTTTTATACATATATGCAAAAGGTTATATAGTTGTTATTAACTTCTTATTGTTGTTGAATGACAGGCTTCAAATACTCATCACACAGTACATACAGGGTGTAGGTGGAACACTCCCGAAGCCTACGGCCCCTTTTTTTTATTGTGCGAAAAATCCCCATGAATACCCCCCGTACCGGAGCCGGTTGGGTAGGTTGTGTCGGACTCGAACCGACTAAAATGCACGCCGTCTTTGGGTCTTCAGTTGCCGGAGGTGAGGTTGTAGCCAACATATCCCTCGCACCCCGGCAGACCCGGGGCCTTCTCTTCGAGATGACCCCCGTCGGGTGTAGGGACCACGGTGTCCCCAACTAGGCCCAGGTATGGGGAGGCGCAATTTGCGCCGCCGCCGCCGCCGCGGCCTGCTTCTGCTAGAGTGACAGGCGGCTTCACCCGTCACCCCCAGGCCCGCGCTCATGGAGGACGGAGGTCATTCTGCGACCTCCGACGTCCAAAGCCTACGGCCCCTGGTAGTTCTCCTTGTAGGTACACAACTTATTGGTATTAAAAAAATATATGGCAACGCAATTTTTTTTTATACCGTTTCACTCTCCATCGTGTTATTAAAACTAAATGAAACAAAAAAAAATCATGAAAAGGCATGAACTCGCAAGAAAAAATATATTAACACTTAAAATCATTCTGCAGTAATGTTTTATGAAATTTTCATTTCATTTAGGTTTACTGATAGGATGGAGGAGAGTAAATAATGCAAAAAAAGCATACAAAAAAATTGCCTTGCCGTAATATATTTTAATGCCAATATTTTGTGTACCTACTACCAGGGGTCTTCGGCTTCAGGAGTGTTTCTCTTCTCTTACACCCTGTATATGCTTAGATAATTGTATCAACCTATGAGAAATCGTTGGGTCTAGGTGACATGGTGTAGATTGTCGTAGTATATTACAAAAAACCTGGTCGCAACCGAGGCCGGCGTCCGCGCGAAATACCAATGAAACTTACCATGGCCTATTAAGCCCAAGTTACCACCGTGAGTTCTCAGACAATAGGTGTATGTTTGCAGGTTTGAGAAGAAATGATTGCTTTGCGCATCAAGGTCTCTATTAAAAGCTTTCCGCTCCGATAGACATCATAAGGTTACTACGTCAAATTGCCCACATAAAGGGCCTTCACGATGATGACGGGTTTCCGGGAAATCGTGCGGTACCATATTCTGACCCTGAGAGTTTGAGAGCGGGGGTAACGTCCCCCCGCTTTGAAATTATTGAAACAACCACAAAATGTATGGGGTGCAGATATATAATATGTACTATTTATTATTGAATCCTTGGGTCTAATTCGAAGAAACTTCCCTCAAATTGCCAAAGACGATGTAGCCTTTTACTGTATATTCATGCAAATAATATAGACAATGTAGTTTTATCTGGCTAGCAAAATACCTCAGTCAGTATTTCACGCTGACGAGACATTAAGAAGTACTATGCAAATATGACACTATCTATAAATGCTAAGATTGCAGAATGCTAATACAAAGTAACTGGCTACGCAGCGTATGGAAGTATTTGTAAACTAAGGAGATACATACCTATGTGAGAATGAGCTCACAATAATATTTGTAAAATCTTCCGAATACCAAAACTTGTTCATATTTTCTGTAAATAGTATCTTAGTATTTGAGGGAGAAAGAGGGAAAGGGGAAAAGTTTTTTTTGCTTATTTTCATCTTTGAAGTACAACTGTCCTCAACTTATTTTTTTACTTTTACGAGCATTTGTTTTTCGTTCTAAAACTCGGTTTAACTGTTTTGTTAAAAATTCGGTCTCGGTAAATGGTCCGTCTATTCATCTTTCCGTCTTCAGTGATTTAACTTACGGCGGAAACCGCGGTTCTGATTTCTTTAAATCCTTAAAATTTTTCCTAAAATGCTAGGAAGAGCCGTTAGTAACTGAATATGAAACACATCTATCTGTCCTTGACATGATTCAAGAAACTGCACGAGGCGAGTCGATTAACGGGCGTCCACAAATTGGTATTAAACCAATAAGAGGCTCTACTCTTATTGCCTTTACCCCAGTAACCCGAATTTTGTTATTTTTTTGCACCGCGTAATTGAACCGGTAATTTGTTGTTACCACTCCACTTACTGCCAATAACGTTTATAAGCGGTAATAAATATAATAATAAAATATATTACATAAGTAATAAGTTACACAAATATGTGAAAATGTATTAACATGGAACTGATTACAAATTATTTTTTCTTTATACGATAGACTTTTTAATAGTTTTAGGACAAGTAGAGGTACACGAGCTTTACGTTCTAATTCAACGGCCCACCTGATGGAAAGCGGTCACCGTGGCCTATGGACGTTTGCAACACCAGAGGCGTCACACACGCGCTGCCTACCCTGTAGAAACCTTCTAATGCCCTTCTTGAAGAACCCCATATTGTAGTCGCCTGGGAAAACCACGGCAGGGAGCTCATTCCACAGCTTGAGCGTGCGCGGGATGAAACTCCTTTCATACCGCACAGTGCGCACCGATTCCGGTCGTAGTGTGTGAGGATGAACTCCCTCCCTATGGCGAGCGGTGCGATGATAGAAAGTAGATGTGGGCATCATGTCAAACAATTCCTCTGAACACAGGCCATTATACAGGCGGTAGAACACACACAGTGAGGCGAAATCCCTCCTGATGTTCAGCGGTTCCACACCGCCTGAGAGTATGGGATTGTCGACGATCCTCAGCGCCCGCCGTTGTACCGAGTCAAAGGGGTCAAGCTGGCATGCAGGCGCCCCGGCAAAGAGGTGACAGCAGTACTCCATGTGGGGCCGAATCTGTGCCTTATAAAGAAGGAGTCTTTGCTCCGCAGTGAAGTACTGCTTCGCCCTGTTGAGCACTCCTAGTTTCTTTGATGCCAGCCTAACCTTGTCCTCCAAGTGACTGCGGAACTGGACATCGCTGGAGATATCGACACCAAGGATCCCGATACTCGAGGAGATGGTGAGCGGTGTGTTCAGGAATTGGGGCGCCACAATAAATGGGGTTTTCTTAGCGGTGAATGCACATACTTGTGTCTTGGTGGGGTTGAATTGGACCAGGTTTAGTCGTCCCCAATCGGATACTCTGGTGAGAGTAGTCTCGATTTCAGACACAAGTTGTTCGCGACTTTCCTCCACCTTAGAGCGAGGGATGTTTGCACGGCCCGTGTAATATGCGTCCCCGGTACTGTCGTCCGCATAGCAATGAATGGCGTCATCAGACAGCATATCATTGATATGCAGCAGAAACAGGGTCGGGGACAGGACGGAGCCTTGTGGGACACCAGCGTTTATGTCCATGCGGTCCGAGCAACTGCCATCGACGACGGCTTGGATGCTTCTGTTGGACAAAAAGCTGGCAATCCATTCGCATAATTCCTCTGGGAGTCCATACGATGGCAACTTCGCTAGGAGACCTCTGTGCCAGACCCGATCGAAGGCCTTCGCTATGTCAAGGCTGACAGCCAGTGCCTCACCCTGACTCTCGATGGCTTGCGCCCAGCGGTTTGTGAGATACACAAGAAGGTCACCGGTTGAGCGACTATGACGGAAGCCGTACTGACGGTCGCTCAATAAATCGTTACCTTCAAGGTATGTCAGGAGCTGTGTGTTTATAACACGCTCCATTACCTTCGAGAGGAGGGAGGTTATAGCGATAGGCCTGTAATGGGACGGATCTGTTCTGTCACCTTTTTTAGGGACAGGGTGCACGAATGCTGTCTTCCACGAAGCCGGGACTCGTCTCTTGGAGTAAGAAAGCGCAAAAAGTCGTGTAAGTACTGGGCACAACTCAGGAGCGCACTGCTTGAGCACAATTGCCGGTATACCATCCGGCCCACTCGACTTCCGAATGTCTAGGGACTGTAGTTCCCGCCGAACCACCCGTTGTGTGAATTTAATTGTTGTATTGTATGAAATCTTAACTACTGGGCTTGTTTCTTTCTTTTTAGTTCTTTAGTTTACGCAGTCGGGTTTTTTGTTTTTCTTAATTATTTTTTTATTTTATACTTTTTTGTTACGATTCATTTAAAAGTTATTTTTTTATTAAAATATAATTTTTGTATGTAAATCGTTTATCCTTGAAGTAAGAAAATCTGCGAGAATGAATGTTTTGTTAAACAACTTTAAATCGTTATATATCCTAAACTATTAGTTAAAATGAAAAATGGTAAAAGAAACCTAAAGATGATTTTAAAATACCTATCCAACGACACCCCACTTGACATAGTTCATCGAAATTTTTTTTTTTCATTTTGACAATATGGCGTCTGGTTGTCGCTGTGGTGAATTTTGATTACTGTCATGTCTTTAGTGACACTCGCAAGGTTAAGACGAATCGATTGACGTAAGAACCATCAAAATCGGCCTATGCGTTTAGCCTCTAGAACGCCACATAGAAACAAACATACATACATACATACATACATACATACATACATACATAGACTGATAAACACAATACCCTCCTTTGCGTCGCGCAGTCGGGTAAAAATAAAAGTATACAGTCCACAATATTAAAAAAACAACATTCAACAAAAAGCAATATGCTTCTGTTCGAGACGAAGTTCCATGTTTCCTAATAAATAGAAATAACCTTTTTTTGCCACTTAGGTGGTAGACAAGATCATGTCCCACTTGATGATTAGTGGTCACCGTAGCCTGTGGACGTGTACGACATGAGGGGCGTCACACTTGTGCCGTCGACCCTGTAGGACCCTGTAGAAACACAGCTTCTGACCAGGACTTTTATTTAGGGTGATCCCTGTGAAGATTACATTTTTAAACCTAACTTATTTGTCCCGACAACATGTACCTATTAAGAGACCCGTTACTTGAAATGTCATTAAGCGTTTCCAGATATTTGGCCCTTTATGTGTCTGGACCCAAACAAAGAGTCGTTTAACTGTTCCGAAGGCAATAAAGCAGTTTCGTTTATTTCGGAAAGTAATATATTTTTCTCCGAGACCCAGACACGTGTCGATATAGGTCAGCATGATTTCTTCCTGGACTGGCGTCGAAGGCAATAAATAATATACGTGTATAAAACCTTCGGAGCGATATAGGTCAGCAAAATTTCTTCCTGGACTGAAGTTGAAGATGGCAAATTACGTAAGTACGTATACAATTGTGGTGTATAGCTGTGTGTAAGTATATAATTCATTTACTTTTAAACACGTGAGTGCTACGCTTGAAGAACACAATATCAAAGCGTCTATCAATTACAATAGAGACTATAAGAAAACTGTCAATGGACAGATTCTTAACTTATAAATGTTAGCATATTATTAAGTTAAATTTAAATTACTTATTAGCCTATAGGTCTAGATTGTAATTGTCTGAGTATCCGTTCAATAACGAATACTACAAATAATAAAAAAAACTTTCAAACACAACCTACTTTTCATTGATGATTACGGGTACTATTTATATGAGAGAAATATGACGATTTACGGTTAAATTAACACATTGAGCACTATGGTATTTCAAACTCTGAGCCTCGATTAAGGTGACAGCAAGTGGCGACCAGTGCGTACTACCTGATATGACCTACGGTACCGAAATGTTAGGTCGTTACATATGAGATTACCGTTTTGTTTGAAGAAATTGGAGGAAACCAAATTTTCAGTATTACCATTTTTGTATTTTTTTAGGAATGACAAATCGAAATTTTATGATTTTTTTTGTGTATAATTGAGATAACTTAAGCAAACAGCAATTTTTATTACATTTTTAAAAAGTGACAGCTGTAAAGAAGTAATACGAAGTAAGAAGAGTGTAAGAATGTAATGCAAAGTTCTATCTTAAAATCAACTTTCAAACAAAATATTAATAATGGAAATAGTTATTAAATTACAGGAATAACGAACTCATGAATCTGTAAGAAAACTTCGGCAAATTCATGTGTAAGTAGTATGTTAGTAGTTCATACTTTGAAGGATAAAATTTGTAAATTAAGTCAATCAGCATAGAACTTACCGGTATAGCTCACAGAATAAGCAAGCTGAAGTGGCAGCAGGCTGACCAAGTCTGTCGAAGGACCGATGGCCACTGGCGGAGTCCTTGAGTGGAAATCGCGAGAAGGCAAACGGAATGTTGGACACCCCTTAGCTAAATTGATCAAGAACCTGAAAAAAGTGTATAAACTGGATGCGGAGGGCGGTGGATCGGGAACAATAGCACATATTGGGAGAAACCTTTGTCCAACAGTAGACTGCAACAGGCTAATTGATTGAAGTGTTAGTGGAGATGCAAGGAGTCAACCTCCTTGCTTGGAGATTTAGAGGCCAAATTAAAGCAAAAGAGTTCGGACTCCGATGCACGAATGTAATTTTTGGGGGTAATTCGTCATCTCGCACGAAAAATGTCGCCCGATTCGGGCGGGTTGGCACCTTTTAATTTTACCTACTTTTGTTGTCGTCGTCTCGCACGATAAAAATATTGTATGGAGGTTTTGTACAGTCGTGTACAATATTTATTGTATATGATATTATAGGACTCCAAAATAAAACAAAATTGGTTTGGAAAAGATTGTAATCAATCAACAATAACAAATGAGAAGTTCTAAATGGTAATGTAAAAATTACATACCAACAAATTGTTATTTTTAATTACACATGTCAAAATATAGATCACAGAGCAATAGTTTAAAATCTTAGTCATTGGTCAATATCAGAATCTTATCCATCTATACTATAATAAAACGGTAAAAATATTGTGTATTAAAAAATTTAATCAAAAAAAATGAGCTATGATCGAAAAGAATTATGAAAATAGAAAACAAGTGTTTTTTATTCTATGTCTGTCTGTATGAGTTCTAAGATCTCTGAAGATACTGAACGGATTTTATTGTAGTTTTCACAGATAGCTTAAGCTAAACCCGAGCCAATTTTTATGCTTCGTTTCATCTAAATCGGAGAACAGGAAAAAGATATCTACACTTTTAACAAAAAAATTAAAACTTCTGAAGGGGGTTATTTGAAACTTTGTATTTGTATGACAACGGCTTTATTGTGTGTGTAGGTAATAGATTACTTTTATTTTAGGACTAGTATTAAAATAACAGAGATAACGGAGTAAGGCAGTTTTCAATATAATCTAAATCACAGATCAACAAATTGTTTCTTCAAAATATAAAACACAAATCATTATTTTAAATACTAGTAATTGGTTATTATTATATACATACAAATAGTCGAAAATATAAAACACAAATTAACTTTAAAAATAGTAGTTTTACACCTAAAAATATAATCTAAATCACAGACCAATAAATTGCCTCTCGTAAATATAAAACACATATTAACTTTAATAAAATATCAAACACAAATTAACATTAAAAATGATAGTCATTGATCAATCTTATACCTAAAAATATAATCTAAATCACAGATCAACAAGTTGACTCTAATGGTAGCTTATTAAACAACCTGGTACAATTATATATCGTGCTATGTTTGACCATGTTCAAACGAGGACGACCTATACTTTGAAGATCCATCCTGCGCGTGCTCTCTCTGTACTTTCTTTCTTCTCCAGTTTCGTATTCATGTACGTGTTTTGCAAAATGTGTCACTAATACCAGAACATACAGGCTTGGAACGGTTAAGATAACCAGATCATTGAAGTGCTTTTTTCATGACTCATCCTGTCTTATACGCACCATTGTTCGTATAGCTCTCTTCTGAAGGATGAAAGCCCCTGTTATAATTGTAGTCATAGCACAGCATTATATTGTAGTCAATATTAATTATATCCATATTATATTCCATAGTTTAATATGGATATAATTAATATTGAAATACTTACTACTTACTTATAAATTTTACTTCAACTCTTTTTTCCCTGACTGTATCTTGTACGTGCGTGCGAGTTGACGACAAAAAAAATAGGTAAAATCGACCGGTGCCAAGTCGCACGATCGTGCGAGATTTTTTCGTGCGAGATGACGAATGACCCATTTTTGGATGCAACCCGCAAGCTCCGATAATGGTAATGACTCAAATATACATACCTATTTGTACAAAACGGACGTAATACGTTAAGGAAGCGATGTCAGGCTTTCACCTATTCATACTTGAATAAGTAGTAGTTAAATCATATTAGGGTTTTTACCAAAGTATGATTTCATAATATAAACCGTTCGTCTATCGATTTGTACCGCCCGCGACTATGGGGTCCCCCAACGAGACGACTTCACGACGCCTTCGTGATCGTTCCACTCTTCATAGCCTTCATTATTTTTGTTCATAGTATCGGTTGTTCAATGCATTCAACCCACTATACTCACGTGTTTATATGCTAACATAATGTATAGGTATTTGTCAACTGTCGTAGCTTAAATTCGCTTTGCAATTACTTTTTTGTAAAATATCTATATTTTGTACAGTTCTCGTTACGATTTTATTGTAAGGTATTCAAAGGGGTATTATGGGGCCACATAGAGGTCAATTTCATAATATACCTACATGAGACATACCAAGAGGAGGAGGTGTTGTATGCGGATCCCTGGTTGCGAAATACAAGCATCGACCGCGAACCAGAACTGCGCTTACCTGTGCTATCAGACTGCATTGATGGATGATAGATCGAATAGGATATGATATCCATCTAAACAACTATATCAACTGTTTGAAATTGTATCAAAACCTACGATAAAACTAATTCAACGCAAGACTGCATCAATACTCAATCATAGTAACGTTGACACAGTCAATGAGTATTCAGTGAACCATTTTAAGGCCAGGTTGCAGTAGTTTTTACAATTTTTAAACGTCTGGATATCAAGTAATATAGCAAATGGCGCTAAATAAAAAGCATATTCATAAAATAGACTATACTTTCTAGGGTCCTGTGAAAACAGAAACACGATTCATGATAATTGCCTCGATAGAAATTAGCGTCAAACATGGGTCTAAAACGCTCCAAATCGATATTTCAAACACGTTTTACACTAAGACGCCATCATCAAATAATGCCGAGATTAATATCATTATAAAGAGCATAAAAATATCTAGCGACTGGTAAAATTATATTTTATCAAGCAATTTTTTTTTTTTTCAAAAACTTATAAAACCTTAAAATCTTTGCATTTGAGCGCTCGCAGCGGTCAGTCTGTTGAGTCAGTACCCGCCGAGGCGTGTTCAAGGTAGGACGTGTGCTGTTTGTTTCTGCGAGCTTCACCCCCGCACGTCATTACGTACAATCGGTTCCGCTGAAAAAATGGGTATAACTCGGTTCATTAAAGGAAGAATTCTAAAATGGCGGACCTTATCATTTTCTCTCGCTCGCACAATTGTGCTGTCAACTTAATTTAATTTATTTTTATTTATGTCAATTTTTTTTTCTTTTATGCCACTGTACAAAAAATTTACAGTAGGTATATAAAAATTTGAATTTGGTGTACAATAACTAGTCTATATCTATGGCTCTAAAAATTTTGGTAGGCTTTTATTGATGACTGCTCTAGTCTTCTTAGCCCCTAACTCTTAGCTAAATTACAAGTGGGTTCACGTCAGTAGTTGGTCGGAGTTATTTTTTTTTATTGAATAGATTGCCTTAGTCACTAGGCTACCGCAGCTGAGTATAATTATACATAGTTTATGTTACAGACCCCGAAGACGTTTCTAATTCTAATTTGCAAATTGCCACGTAACTATCAGTACTTTGACTAAAATCTGTGACATATTTGAATGTTATAAAACTTGCACAAGAAAATTATCTCATAAACCTGATGAAACTTACAGCAGACAGGAATCGTATTGAACGATCAACGATTTTACAAAGAGATTGAAATGAATGGCTCGAACTAAGAAAAAAAACAGATATAACACCATTAGTAAAAAATAATCCTGTATAAAAAAATGTAAACCAAGTGGTTTCAGTAGCTCACGGCATCGAAAATGAGAAACAAGCCATACAGCAAATGGAACAACATGAAAACATAAAAATAGATCAGTGTGGACTTTTTATTGACCGCAAATACCCTTTTATTGAAGCCACTCCAGATGATCTTGTTGGAAATGACAAAGTTGTCGAAGTCAAGTGCTCTTTGATTGCGTCAAAAAATGATTTAGAAAAATCTCTAGAAAATAATAGAATCCAACTTATACGGTATAACAAGAAAAGTAAACAATTTACCATAAATAAAAATAGTAATTGGTTTTACCAAATTCAAGGTCAGTTGCATGTGACAGGGCGCAAAATGTGTATCTTTGGTTTATGCGTGTCTCAAACAGAACCAGTGTATATAGAATGGAGAGATATGACCAGTTCTGGACCGATAAAATGGAACAACGAATAATTCAGTTTTATAGGAAGAGTCTGCTGCCGGAGTTAGTTGATCCAAGGCATATCCGTGGTGCCTATTAGAAGCATCGTCTTGAACGAAGACAAAGAAAATTAAGAAAACCATGTTCCTTCGATCACTTCACATCAACATCAATCCAATCTAGTTGAGGTTGGCTCTAGTGCTACATCATCATTCCCTGAACCTTTTTCCCAACTCAGTTGGGGTCGGCTTTCCAGTCTAACTGTGATGCGGCTGAACTTCGATATTTTCCGTGAAGCGACTGCCATCTGACCTCCACAACCAATGGTCTAATGACCAATGGCGATATCTAACTTCCAAGTTAGGCTGGTTGGACTTTTGAGGGCTCCAACTACCCGTAACGACTGCCATAGATGTTTGTATGGCAACCGGGACCGACGGCTTAACGTGCTCTCCGAGGCACTTATAAACCTGCGATAAATACACACATAACTTCGAAAAGCATCGAAAAGTCATTGGTGTGTGCCATGGTAAACCTGGGATCGAACTCGAGACCTCGTCTCAGCAGTCCATTACCCATACCACTAGGCTACCGCGGCTCTAGTGCTACAAACAGAGAGTATAATATCATATTTGAAAATTTTTGAATTGTGCGTTTTCATCATCACCATCCTCATAGAGACTTATTTTCCTGACTGCATCCAAGGCCAAGGTGAACTCGGAGCTCAGAGTCCGCCTTCCGGCTCTTCCTCTTCCACTTAACACGATCTTGGGCGTCTCCCTAAACCTAAACCCTAAAATGCCAGTCAAGTTGAAAGAAATTTGACTTGATGTGTGACGGCGTGCACTTTCTACTAACTATCTATCTACTAACAGATCAGTAGGCAGCACAAAATGTCTTTTTTACCCGACTGCGCGACGCAAAGAAGTGGTAATGTGTTTATTTATGTTTCACTTTTCAATAGGTTTTGTTTTTTGAAGACGCTTATATTTTTTCTGTATGTTCATATGGTCCAATGAAATGAAAATACAAAAATATGTATGTTAAATTTAAGTGATTTTTTTTTCTCTACCTATACAATGAAAAACTATAACATTATGTGCCCGAATCTGACCTACTGCTTTTACGATATAGGTACCGTGGCGTAGTGACACCCTAGCTTGGTGACGTCACAGACATGTTTCTGTGACGAGTACCTACTCTAAAATAGCACTACAATCTCCCGCACGCGATTTCATGTATGTTTTTTTTATAATTTAAAACAGTGTTGCTACACAGTATATACACATATAAGTGAAAAAGGCACACATTAGCCAATGGTGAGTATTCCGATGAACTCTTACAATCAATCCCACCCTCCCTTCATCCAGAACAACATGTTTTTTATACCACTTATGTGGGAGACAAGCACACGGCCCTGCTGATGCGAATCAGGTCACGGTGGCCTATGACCTATATGTTCAGGTCTTAGGTATTGTCTATATACAATACACATATATATACCATATACACTTGTCTATACGATTACGATACTAAACGATTACGATACGGTTATACTTAGTTTTTGTAACAAACGCGAGTCTCAAGTTTTCGCGTACCAGGTTATACTATAGGACGGCGCGCGCCTGCGCGCCGCCCGCGCTGCCCGCTCGTTGCGTCGATTACACTCGATTCGGCTGCGGGGACTGAGGTACTGAGGCGACGTAAAATACCTACTTGTCTCACTGCAACCTCGCCTTAAAATATATTTAGAGGTTCTCGTAGTTACCTCCAACCAAGTACCTTAGATGAAAAAATTGTTAAAAAGTAGTAACATTAAAAAACTTGTAAAATATTTAAACCAAAGCTATCACTCATCGAGAAACTGGTGCCACTGCAATAGTCGAATTCTCAGTTGTTAATCAGAATGCGTCATTAATTACCTGCATAGTTACAGAGTCGTTATATGGAACTAAAATAATAAACATGATTAAGCATCAGTAGTTATTAAAATGTATCCCCAATGAGAGTTGTGGCACATGTGCTACTTTTTCCGTAATCATTATCAATTAGGTCATATAGAGGTGGAATTACCCACTGAAGGCAACACCATTCTTTGATGGAATGAGCAAACGATTATTACAAATACAAACTTCTGATTGTCGAAAGTAGCAATTCACTCGCGTGACGACGGAGATCATTTGGCCGAACATTAATCATAGACGCAAGTCGCTACGCATTAACGTGACGTGGTTAGATATAAGTACCTACGCACTACGCACGCACTGACTGAGCTACACTTTGCTGTAACATTATGATGGGAACGTTTGTAAAACTGCCTTACGAAATGTTTGTAGATATCCATTGCCAAATAGTACATTGTAAGGCTACAAGCTACAACAGGTACTTGAACGGTAGAGCTACGCTCAGAATAAATGGAAGCGAGAAGGTTTAATGACATATACTTAGGATTTTGGTATATTATGTGAATCAATTTGAACGTGTTAAGGAATTTATTTATTTAATTATGAAATTTTATGCACAAGTACATACATAGGTGGACTTAATGCCACAGGCATTCTCTACCGGTCAACCAAAGGTGGTACAGAGAAGAACTCAGACTCAGTAGGTGCCTTTTTAAAGCAATAAAAATGAAAAGAATCTATACAGAAAACTATGTATATAAGTCCTTTAAGCGGGGCGTGAAAAAGCATCTGATGAGGCCGTCAAGCTGAGCGCCACCATTGTAGCACTGAACGTGTTTGCAATGGTGACCCTCTTTCATGAGACTTTGCCTTCAGCTTAACATCAGGCGAGGTGACGTCAAATTGACGTGCCATAAATAAAAAAAATATATATAAAGAAGTGGGTAGATTACCAGGGGTAGCTGTATTGTGATAGGTAGATACTTAGAAATACAAAAAATAGGAGTATATAATCATACATTTATACTTATTTTAATAGTGCTGACATTTTTACAGCGGAAGTCTGATAAAGTCCTGTCTTTATATTAAAAACCAAACTACGTAATATTTGACAACTACTGCCGAGATTCCTATCTTTGGTCAGCATAACTGGAAACTTTTACAGCTCGTGATATTTGTACACTGATTTGATCAATGGCATGAACTCCACTGTAAGACAATCTACAAGTGATTAGAAACTTTCTAATGCCCAAGGCATGTTGTGCCCTTTTGTGAGTGGTCGTGCGGTGAAGGTACCCAAACTTGGTTTTGAATATTTATGTAGTTATACAACATACTACCTACAAGGTTACATTTTTCTTAGGCACGTTTTGTCGTGGTCTAAAAGGTTTACATGCACATGCAATGAGCGCGTGAAACTATAACTGGCTTTAACTTGTTTTATATGTGCTATATTTATTCATGAAAAGGTTACTAACCCTGTGTTGTGAGTGACCATCGATTGTTAAGATTCCCACTAGGTTAAGTAAGTAGATAGTGGGTATGGGACCTCACTAAGATCATTGAGAAACAACATAACCTCTCCTGTACGCACGGTACTCTGACGAATACTTTCCTCTCGAGATTATAGTGATCAGTGCTCCAAGATTAATACTAAGCCAAACCATTTAAAAGTAGAGGAGTAAGAGAACGGACCTCAGGCTCCAAAATAAAAGCTTAAGCTGCAACCAAAATTGGTGCTTGAATAAAGTAACAATTACAGATGAGTATTCCGTTGAAAGTGTAGTTTTGAACCCAAAACGTCTCGATCGCTAGGCCGATGCCTTAACCGTTACACTATGGCCTGCTTATTAATTCCACTTCAGCATTCCGCATATAACCATAGTCCATTGACCAAAAAACTCATCTTGTGAAAACAAGTTCTCTCGCCTCTCCATTTTATTAGATACTATTAACACCGTGACGTATCTCTACATAGCGTCGTAAAATTACACGTAAATTCCATGTTTACACAAGCTCTACATTGTATGGTACCGGTTTGTCCATTCATTGGGCCATGGAATATGCCCTATATTATTTAAATATTAATTCTACTATTGATTCTATTGCAGTTTCATATTATGAACTTAAGCATTAAAGTAAGTTTTCAACATCCGGCTACCAAACCAAAGGTTACACTTTAGAGCCTAGGTTGTACTGTTATCCATTATTTCTCTGATTTATTTAGTTTTCTTGCTCTAACGACATAACCCCCTAATTTTGAGAAGACTTTAGACTATCAATCAGTAGGTTGGGTGTATGAGAATACATCCAATGAATTGAAGTAAGTAATCGTGATGTACGTATAGAATGTAGTACAGGATAGTGCTGATAAATGCTTGTTATCCTGTAAATAAAACAGGATGAAAATAATGACTTTGTTAAAATTAATAACAACTCAAGGAAAACTATTAACTAAATGTTTTAACAAAGGTTAAATATTAAACAGTACAAATCCATCATAAAACCCGCATTTACTCAGTCGCCTAGGACAGACATTATTGTTATGCCCATAAAAAGCGTAGATATTTTGATACTGCGACTTAAATACATGAATTGCTATTTTTATCTGGAAACTTTATTTTTAGAATTCCCTAACTCAATAGAAACGGAACCCTTTAAAAATTAATTAATTGTCCGTCGTGTGTCGTACTGCATAGCGACTCTCCTCGACCTCATCCCCGCGTAGACATTAATCTGAAAATAATATAATATAATTAAACACTGAATTCAATTGTAGCATTTCTCAATGCAAACAGAGTGCCAAGGGAATTAAAACTTTCAGGATATATACTTCCCAATGAGCTAGCTCGTGCAATTTAGCAAAAGAGCGGAGTACAAGCAAAGCACTAAGCTTAAAGCAACGTATAAGGCATAAGTTAAGATAAATGGCCAGAAATAATAAATATATAACTGACTAGCTGTTGCTCGCGGTTCCGGCTCTCCTCGATTCTCTTATGGCCTCTCTATACTACTTCTCCCCTCTCTATACTACTAACTTCCAATTTTTGTTTCCTATTTTTTATTCCTCAATGTCCCCACTTTTCAATTACCCTTATTTCCACATTTTCCGTTCTTTAATTTTTAGTGTTGTCTCTCTCTCTTGTACATCCTACCCAATTATTGTCATAAAAACGAAATTGTTATCGATATTAAAGCCAATGTGTAGAAATCTACCGGATCGATTGAGATTTATGATTATTGTTCCCCACTCCCTTGGATGATAGAGTGATGATATATAGCCTATGTTACTCCTAAATATTGTATCTTGTATCTTTAGATTAGTGAAAGAATTATTGAAATCGGTCCAGTAGATTTGGAGTCTATTCTTTACAAATCAACAAAAAATAAAAACAAAACAACAAATATTTTCTGTTTCTAATAACCGAGTTATCTATTTCATGGGAACCTACTAATAAACTATTCGAGGTTCCATAGCCATCAGTTCACAGTTATTCGGCACCGTTAAGGCTTGGAGTTCCTCACCAGCTCACGTGATTCCTTCTTCCCATAGTCGTGGGTCCGTGGGGGGTGTGAAAAGGCATCTGATGAGACCGTCAAGTAGAATACCAACATTGTGACACTATACATGTTTGTAATGGTGACCTTCTTTCCTAAGATTTTGCCTTCAGCTTACCATCAGACAAGGTGAAGTCAAATGGATATGTCCTAAAATTATATTGGTATCATTTCATGTATAACAAGAAGTTCTGGTGAGTGTGATATCTCAGTATATTGACATTACACAACTTTTTTTCATAAGCTTACAGTTGGTAACAAACTTTATATCAGACGACATAAATTTGTTGATTTTGTTGTCCCTAACTTATTGACAATCCCAGAGCCAATATTGGTTAAGTCAAGTTGGTTTACCAATATATTTTCGTTTGTGTTTTTCTTTCCCATCCAATGCTGACAGAGTTAGCTAGTAATTTTCGAAACTTCCCTGGAACTCCACTGACGAAAAGCATCGACTAACGAACCACCGAAGTTACGAGCAGTTAGTACTCGTAGATATCTACTATGAAACGTCTCGAAATTGAGCCCGAAAACAGCACATGATACTTCGTTCGACTTAACAGAAACTTTCGTACTTTTTTTGTTCGTATATTTTATGTTAGCCCCCTTGGAGAATAGCGAAGAAAAGAAAAATACTCCAAAAATAGTTCAAAATGACGTGATTTAAATATTGTGAGATGTCATATAAAATCATTTTCACTTCGACTGCCCTTTGAAAATTCTCTAATTCTCTAATCTCCCACATTCCCTTACACTACTACGGACAATAAACCTAATTTAGGTACTAGTATCTTCTTTTATAAATTCTAATTTTTTTTATCAAACTTTCTCCAATTAATTTTGTAATACAGTATTATCTGTGTCATTATACTCGAACATAGCTGACGTTGGTAAACTAATGTTTATATATTGTAATCAAAAGGTACTGTTATTCAAAATAAAAGGTTACATTAGAAGCACAGATAGTAAGTACCTTCGTATTGTACTCTCACAGGCGCGGGCACGATTCCAATGCAAGCGACAGCGGCGCGTACGCCGCGCACAGACTCCGCTGCGAATTTCGCCGCTCTCGCCCACTGATCTACATTTCACCTCCAATATGGGTCAATAACTGCCCACGCTCAGCCCCTCCGAGCGCGGCCATTCACCTCGCCACTCCAAATCATTGTTCGCCAAATGTGTAGCGTTGTAGGAGGTCAATGACCCCGCATTGGTGCGGCTGCTGTCAACACGAGAGTCTTCTTCGAACGACACTCGACACGCCAACATCATCAGAAATGCAAACATCCTCTGTTCATCCGCTATAAATTATACATCAAGCATCGTCGCCTATCTGCTAGTATAAACATCTGCGGTAATCACTTCGCGTGTCTTGTAAATTATATGTAGTCAATCTGGGATTATAAATTAGTATGATTATTTTAAAATAATTGAGACTTAGGTGTTAGAACACCAATTAAAATAAAGCTTGGTAATTTAATTAGCTGGCTAAAAATAAGGTCATTAACGAGCTACTTACTACTATTGTAGCATTTTATGTCAAACATCAATTTTATTTTATGATGGTTTTCTGAATTTTAACAACTTTTTAATGATGCATTAACTCTACCTATGTAATATTAAAACTACACAAAATATTAATTAGTACCAATTAAAACAAAATAACATTTTAAGGCTTAAAGAAGGTAAAGCAACAAAAAGTTTCACCTGTTAACCTGGTAATCGTTTTCAAAAACGATAATGCATAGGTAGTTTATAACAGAGAACTCACAACAATACTTTGCTTGAATCTCGAACCGAAAACAAGGCAAATAAATGCCACAAAAACAGTTTATAATCCCAAGTGATAGCTTCACATGGGCCATTAAATTATTTTGAATAAAAAGTAGTACTTACGCATGAAAGAGAGCCATAACATAATACACGAATGAATTACAGTTATGGAAATATTTTCTCAGAAAGTAAGAAAATACATTCGTAACTGAAGTTAAAATCGTGTTTCATTTCCGCCCTTATGGCTTAGACGAGAAAGTTTTATTAATCTAATGGGGTTTGGGCTTGATCAGTGCATCTACCTGACTAGCATACCAATCTATATACTGTAAAAATCCAACCTCTTGAAAGTTCAACCGAATTTCAACTAATATGCCTGATGATCATGAGACTTGTCGATTATTTGACGTACGAGAGGTCAGGCGGTAGTCGCTTTCGTAAAATTCAAGCTAATCCATATAAGCAGGTATAACATAGCCGAGTGGACCTCGGACCAGTTTAAAGTTTAGATGCAACTGCAATAGGATACGGTAACCGCTTACCGGGAACTGGACTGTATACTTGTTTAAAGGTATGAAAAGTCCTGCTACCGATTTGTAATTCACTTCTTGTGATAGTGGTGAGTTGGTGAAATACATTGTTTTTGAGTTCACGGGATTGAAATTCTTAAAAAATTCTTCAAGAATAATTTAAAAATAATGTAGAGAGACAATAAAGTGTACGAATTAACTTATAAAAGCTTAAAGAATATCAACATAAAAAACTATGAATGAACATAAACTTGTAATTATTTAAGCACACTTTAGAAGGAAGTAGGATATAACGGGATTTCGTATATGAATATGGTTTTGGATAATTTAGGAAGTGCTGCCATGAGGCCTGAAGAACCATAATGGGTACCTGCTAAGAAGGGCATCTGAAATGCTTGGAAATTAGAAGCAGGGTTTCATTGACCATTTTAGTGTTGCATTCGTTTATACTATAAACATATTTTGAAAAGTGGGTTTGATTCAACCTATCCTATCCGCCTACCCTATCTGTGGGAATCCACGCCTAACAAACACATATTTTACTTCGAGGGGTTAACGAAAATATTGGGTTGATAAATCAAAACATTCTAGGACGCAGCACCATCGTCATACACATATAATATTATTTTTGAAGTATTTATTTGAAATTTTATCAATACGTTTACAATATAAATAACATATTACATATTTTGTTATTCAATTTTATTATAAACTAATTAAACAGTCCGTTCCTGATCGCTCCCGGTGGAAAAGTATCCATCACACTCGACGCGTTTCCGTGCTGGATTGCGATGACCAGCCTTTACACTAAGAAGTTCTGCCACGAAGGCTTTGGCCTCCTTGCTCCAACTCTCTAGAGTCTCCACGGCCACCGTCATGAAGTTTTAAAGTGGTTCCAGCTCGGCGTACCTAAGCCTCTTCCTCATTCTGGCGTCTTCCGCGGCCGCAGACGGAGTATGCTATTCTACTTATGCTGTACTTACTTTTGATCTTGATAGCGCTGTGTGTCATGTTTCATTAACTTTTCTTAAAAAAAAAAAAGAAAGGAAGAAATAAGCAAATCCTTGCTATCGCATTGCATGCGTGATTGTCATCCTAATATTTTCAAAATGTATAAAAAAACCATTTCAACGGGATTACTTAAATAAATAATTATTATCTCGCCGTTATTGGTGCATAACTGTGATACAAAGTTGATAAATTAACTGGCGTATTGGAGACGATATCGAGTAGGCATAGTTTTCGAACTATCCAAATATTGTGCGCGAAGGAAAGTGGCGCGCTGAACGGACGCGCACACTCCGCTCGCTCGAAGTGTCACGTTGAACTCTTACATAAGGACAAGTTGTGCTTTCCAAAATATTATTGGAATTTTTACCTTTTTAAACAAACAATGGCTTTGTCATGCATCTATAAGGCCATCACAAAAGAAAGTTGCTCGTTTTACTTTAATTGATACCATTTACGCGTATCACAATCATTACTTTTATGGTAAGTAGGACATACATTCAATGATATTTCTGTTTAGAAATATTTCTATAAATAACATACAAACATCTTAATATTTGTCGTTTATAGAAACATATATTCTATGTATTCTGTAAAACATTTTAAAGACGAGATCGAATAGAATAAAACAGTAATGAGGTTTATATTACTTAAGAATCCAAAAAATGAACGTAAGATGTTGAAATATAGCCTTTTGTAGAAATAGTAACACGCAAATGTTTGTAGTAACAAGCATCATTATTTTGACCGGGGTATGGCGTCCGACGGACAGGTTGCGCCGTGGCCCAAGGAGAAACATCGCTTGCTCTACATTCATCGAGTTTGGAGCCGATGACTCCTCGTGACCGTGTCCTCCTTAGCGAGTGCTGCTTTATCTCACCGAATTTCTCTCTTCTGTTCCGCATCATCACGAACAAAAAGTTAAGACCCGTTCGGTGGAAACGCGGCCTAGTTGTGACGACGACTTGCCCACATAGCGCTGAGCGCCCGCTCTACAACAATACCCAAAAGCGACTACTTTCCCTCGGCTTAAGTGTTAATTAAACTTGATGAGGACAGAATAACACTTACTTGTTCAAATTGTATTGCGTATAAAGACAATAAAAACCGTTCACTGATAACACATACCTATTTACAAAACTGTAAATTGATATCTTTGGAATGTGTGTTATTATTTTTATGAATGTAAAAGTTATGCATACGATGCTGCGATCGATGCTTTATGATCGAAAGTTGTATATCCACATTTTATACACTAATGCGCTTCTGCGTTTTAGTTGAACTATGGCAAGTATATGAATACTTATTTTGTTTTTTTTTAGTGTTAGATAAAGTAAGCAAATAAATGGAAGGTCCATCAAACAACAGGAGGGGTTTGATATTGTTCTCCAGCCCTATAATATATTTATCTCAGAATCATTTTACGAACGAAGACATAAAAAAAAATCATCATCAAAATTAAATATAATCATTTTAAAAATGTGATGGGAGCTATGGTGATAGCCATAGACAGTCGAATACGTAATTATGTTCAAAAGAATCCACCCTTATTAGCTGTGACATAAGAATTGGTTATTTATAGTCATACTCAGGAAGCTTTTATGTTCACTTTTCGTTTTAATAACAATATTCTAAGACAGACTACTCCGCGCCATCTAGACCAAACTATTCATTCTAGAACACTGCGAAAATTTTATATCTTTTGTCGGCTTCTTTTTTGTTATAAAAACCACATCAAAGTACCTTCACCTTGTGTGATAGTAAGCTAGAACGTGCGAGTAGAGAATAAAGCACAGGCTTCTTTGCAATTAAGAACTGTACTATAGATGTACTACGGCGGTAATTAGGCTTGCTCCCTACAGGATTAGCACTGCAAATGTAACAATGCTGGTGGTACACATGTCCACATATCTATAAACAGCGGTAACCGCTTACTATCCGTACGCCCCTGAAGTAGTATACAACGTCAGCGTGAGATCGCAAACATACCTAACTAAATATGAATGTTCATACATCTGTGCTGTCTACATGTCCAATCACTTTGAATTCTTATTTCAGTCTGAACGTAGTTTCTTTGTTGTATTCGCTTCGGCCTTTGGATACAGCCTCAATATCTTAAGTGGTACATCAGAGTTATTTGACAGACGTATAAAGCTCTTATTGTTCTAAGTATAATCGTTATACTAAGTTGTTATGATGATTGTAGAAGGTGGATAAACATTGGTACTTAGTTTCATTTTCTTTTGCCATCGTCTACGTATCAAATAAGATAGCCTTTGAAAATTACTTAATAAAAATACCCAAATACCTCAAGCATAGTGAATCTACTCGGTCTTCGGAGGTCACTGAATGACTTCCATCCCCCATGAGTGCGGGTGACGGGTGGAGCCGGCCGGTCACCCCAGCAGAGGCAAATCGCGTTGGTAGCGGCGCGAAATGCGACGCCTCATACCCGGGGGCTAAACGCGGATACCGTGGTCTCTACTCCCAAAGGGGTGATCTTGAAAGAGAGGGTCCAGGAATGCCCGGGTGCGAGGGATATGTTCGCTACTATCTCACCTCCGGCAACACCCAAAGACAGCGTGCGTTTTAGTCGGTTTGAGTCCGACATAATCGGGTATCCGTAGGGAATTCGCGTACGGAAAATAAATAACTCAAGCATAGTAGCTGCATTCTCTGTATCATTGAGTCAATCTAATCTAAATCTAAGTGTTTAAAATGACTACTATTAAAAACATCAACAAAACAAACTCTCAATATAAGTTTCGTAGACCGTAGACGCGTAGTTCGTAGCCCCACTGAAAACTTCTAGTATTTCGCAGTATAGCTTCGCTATCGACCGGTAACATCGTAATTTCATACTCACAATATTCTGTTTCAAAAATGTTAATCCCCGTCGTATGCTTTGTACCTACAAAGTCGAAAGTTATTTCCCTATGACATAATAACTGTAGCTCGATTGTAAAACGTTGAGGTTCACTTCGCAATCCAAACGTGAATATTCATTTCATCAGTATACGTATAGCTATTTGAATATGTCATAGCCTACCGATGAAGGTTTATATAATACTAGCTGTGGTCCGCGGATTCACCTGTGTAAAATTAGATTTTTTCTCGGATTTCCATCCAGATTTTCTGGTATAAGATATAATGTTATACATCTACTTATTGTATGTTTTGGACGACTTGATCTATTTATATAAGTAATAGATATATTTGTATGTCGAAACGTTGATTTACTAGCAATCTGTGTTTATTTAACAAATTTAACTTTATTATCACATAGTTTCTTATCATAGTTGTGGCTGGCATAGTCCTCATAACGTAAACAAATAAACCTATAAATAAACACGTGATTACGAAATTTTATATTGATGTTTATGTTATCTATTTAATATTTTACTACTAAAATTAACCTAATTCCAGCATTTTTTTGCCCAGTGCAATCGAAATGTGTATAGTATTTTGAGTTATTTTTATTCAGCTCTTTGTTTGATGGGGCCCTACCTGGAGGCTAAGTACACCCCTATTAACCGATTCCTGCCGACTTGCTCTGCAAAAGGAAAGCCATGATAGAGATGTTCAAATTTCTTCTATGATCATTCTATAAAAGGTGAGTTTTTTTTCCACCGGCTTTCCTTTTGACATTTCACCCTTCTCTACTGGTACACCTGCTAATTGAAGGATGAATCTCTGGAGCCTTACTGTCGGGTTTAGGGTCAGGTGGTAGACATCAGAAGAGCTGATCCTTGTCTAAATGTTTTCATCAAGTCTTGCCATGTGATGTTTGTAAACAGTGAGGAATCAAACAAAATAAAAACACTTTGCGGTCTCTAATATTATTTCCACTTCTTATGCCCATAACGGAACTTTGAGTTACGAATCATGATCGGTGTTGCTAAGCAATATAATTCTAAGCATCAGTTCGCAATTCCATCACTACTATTACTTTTACTTTTTATAATACTTTCTTGATTATCAAATTATTATGATATCGTTATAGTTACGGTGTGCAATACCTGTGCGGGCGCGTCCAGTGCACGGCTAAATGTCGCGCGCGCGGCCTCAGCACTCACAAACGGCCTTTGCAGTTCGGCCCGGTCGACGACCCACCGCGGGGTCGTTGACTGAGCCCGCATTTAGTTTTCACTTTCGTTCACTAAGGATAACTGTACCATATACGTCACGTACATGCCCACAATTCTGTTGACGGCCCACTCGTTTCCTTACACCTGCAAAGAATACGCAATACTTGTTTTGGGCACTAAACGTCTCTTCAAATACTAATTCATAGGCTAAACAGCTACTTGATAGGATACCGGATGACGTATTCATGACTATATCTATGTACCTACAGACTTTAAATTGCAACACATGCAATGAGGTCTTTAACCTTTAAGTTATTTCAATAACCTATACCAATTACACTCTAGTTGGACATCCTAGTCGACAAATTGAACATTTTTTTACCGGCTATTGATTTGTTGCTTTCCAGATGAGTACTGTTTTGACCTGCGTTTGTATAACTGTTTTCTAACACAATTAAAGTCAACAGAACCAAAAAATTGCTGCAAGTATATCAAATCACGTTATTAAATAGTTAAGCGGTCGTATACCTACCGAACGTTTAAACTATGTCCGTCACCTACCTAAGCATGAGGTTGTTGCACTAATGATTGCTATGTCGTAACCCGGCCGTTGGACCAGTGTCCTTTTGATGCATTTTGGGTACAATTAGGTAATTTTGGCTGATGGTGGGAGACTGGTAGTGGTGAGGGGGAAGTGCGGTGCGTGGGGTTGCGGGTTCGGCGATGATTGCGCAAGTTGCGGTCGTCGACTCGGTTATGTCAGTGGTTTACGTAATCGTCACCTCGCAACGTTCTCGGGGCAGGCGCCAATTGTAGCCCCGCGACCGTTTCGCACTTATCGTGGACTATTTGTGGATGGCGACGGTTCGTTAGCGACTCTGCACTCACACCTCTTGACCGACTCACAGCATTGTTCCTCCACGCCAAGTGCTCTGCGACGTGTTAACTTCATTAGTAGCGTTTCCAGAGAACAAGCGATCTATTACAGATGGCTATTATTAAGAGAATGTGATGTTGACTGAACTATGAGTACAATGGGTAATTCAAGTACATTTATTTGAAAGGTAACTGATTTGGTTTGTATACATTGCGTAACACTAAACAACCTCCAATTAAGTTCAACCTTTCATGAATCGATTAGCTCTAACATCAAATCGTCCATTGTATCCGTTGTTAAGCACAGCTGTGCCCTAAAGGAGTAATTATGCGATATGGTTGCGGTCGAAGTAGAGAAGGGGCTGGAGCGGTTGCGTCAGCGTGCGGAGAGCGGTCGGGCTCAACGCACAAGGTTGCAGAGGTTCAATGCTCTAGAAATACGACACCCGACCCCGGGCAACCGCATGCTGCGGACCAAACCTGCGTGCGCGCGTTGCGGCTTACGCTCCACGCCTCTAAACTACGCCGCTACGAATGTTCTACGTGAACTTTACCTTTTAATATTTTGAAATTCTGTTAAAATTTTAATGATCAGAAAAACTTGCTGTATACTACCCATTAATTTATATTATGTACCAATGAACGTAAAAGCAATTATGATTTTTTACCATTTGTATGAATAAGGTTTGTATAAAGTCGTATTTAAGTTGGAAAAAAATGTTTCTCTAGCGGTCTAAGGCGTTGGAATAACTGCGATGAAGACTATCACACATAAGACGGGAATAATTTCCACGAAAACGGTTTAAACGGATTAAAGTAAAAACTTCTTCAATAATATTGTTAACTATGATAACAAGGATATAGCATTTTTCTCTTATTATTCTTCGCAGTAGTAGCAGCGATAGGAATAAGACAAATATTTTTATCAAATTGGTGAACTAGTTCTCGTAAGTAAACGATGACAGTTTTGTTTTAACGGTACACGCACAGCTTCACAAAGTAACCTTCAAAAGAGAGAACGTGGCGTCGTAAGCACGTTCAATGTGCCAACTCTTTTTTATGTACTTGTTTCGTAATTTTTTATAAATAATTTTGCCTTCGACCTTTGTAAGCCGCCCAATTTAACCCGATTGGTATTCCTGTGGCGGGCGGCGACGTGTGCTTTTCGTAACTTGCGGCTCAGAAACGCTCGACCGCAACGTGATCGCCATTACATTAGCGTACGGTCGTACCACACACAGTGCAGGCTAAACTACTCGATTTATCATTAATCATTCCAAATAAGCTATAAATACACTTTACTTTCATTATTACTTGGAGTAAAGCAACTATATGAGTAGATGGGGTCAGGTTAAGCTATAAAATTGACAACGACTTGAATACGAAAAACAAGTTTTCATCCACATTTACATAATATGCTCCTGCCTGTTGCCGTATTCCGGACACTATTATTGTCTCGAACCATGCATCTGAGGCCAGTTTTTTTTCAAGTTTACCTTCTGAAATTTTGTGATTTTAGCTACTGGTTATAGGGTAGCAACAAAACTACAGAAGAAAAATGCCATGTGCTGAAACAGTTTAATAATGGACATTAGTTAAGACATTACTACTAGGCAAGGTGAATTGTGAGATAGCAAGATATACCTAAAAACTATGCAAGCTTACGGCACGATAACCACTTACGGCAATGCTTTTATCACTTCAGTCATGAAATACAACAAAAATCATCCCGCGATTTGGTAGCTGGATCAAGGAAAGGATCTAATACAGAAGGACACACTCCTTGATGCATCAATAATGAGGAATCTCTGGAGTTAACCACCGGTAGCTTAGGGCCTAGAACCAATATAGTAATATGTTTTATTCGTTTTCACTATGTTAGTTTTATACTTTAACGATGAAATTAATATAAAAATCTAACAAGGGCAAAGAAATTCAGTAGGTGCCCTGAAACAACTATAAATATTTGTAACATTGTGGCCTAATGCCATATGACAAAATTACTCCTTAAGAAAGCCTCTACGAATTAATATTTCAACAAAAATATGCACATAATTTAAATGTGACGCAGTTAAAGTATACCTACTCAAATACTTATTAGTACTTCGTTATAGCTACTAACTCATTCAAAGGGGCTCATATAGCTTAGTAACAGTTTATTTGAAGAGTACATCAGATAAGGTTTTTTTAATCATAGCTTTTAACTCTCAAACTCTAGAATTTACAGTCTCTCAAGTAGTTAGTAAACTGTAAATATAATATTAGGTTTTATATACCTTACCTTCAATCTTTATTACCTCATTATACAATAAACGAACGAGTAACGTTCTATGCAAAAATCTAGTGCCCAGTAATAAAATACCATTCCGGTACAGCTTTAACTATCGTGAACCGAAATTTTCTTAACAGACTCATTCAGGACCCCGCATAGCAACCAATTGTAAACTATGATGGCGGTTGAATTAGAAGGTTATATTATATAAAATTAATTGGTCCAAAAACTAACAGATCGTTTCGTTTAGAATAATTCAGTTCTAAATAATCATTCTAAGAAATATTCATTAAGACCATGAAGCACGATAGGCTCCTTTTATGTTTTTATGTTTATTTATTTATGTAAAATCTATTTATCTATTGCGTGTTCAGGGGCTCACCAAGATCTTCGAGGCCTAAGCCAACATCACCTGTACTAAAATTTTCGAGGTCTACGCAACATCACCTGCCAGCCGAAAGTACCTGCTGATTAACGGACAAGGGTCTGAGGCATGCTTTCCTCTCGGGGGTGAAAAATTGGGCGGCAGTCGTCCCAACAAGAGCCAAAACAAGCCACAAAAAGCATGAGAGACAATGCGAAGTGGAGAAGTAAAACATGGAAAGTGGACCCTGGACTCCGTGGTGAAAGCGTCGAAAGAAGCAATTGATATTGAATAATAATGATGACTACATCTACTTAATTCTAGATAAAAATCGTGCTTAAATATTTATCATCATTCAAAGTACATAGATAGGATCAGAATATTCATTCATGAATAAAAGTACATTGCGGTACATCAATGGTGACACTTCCTGGCCATTACATTTCCGACCTGAACCTACTATGAACATAAGCTATTAAGATTTGCTAGCGGGGTTCAAAGAAGCACTATCTAATAATTTTAGTTACGTCTAATCTTTAAAAAACCTCATGAGGAGGTAAACTTTAAGAATGAGACTAGTATCAATGTTCCAAAAATAGTATAATACCCATAGTATTTAATTTATTTTTATTCCTTCCTATGTATTCCTTTACTTTAATCAAAGCTTCTATCAAATAAATTTATCAACGGTTCTAATTCATTAATAAGCAAGACCAACTTGTACAACAGAAAAAGTATCAAATGTATAAAACATAAAAGAAAAAATATTTGTGAGTATTTGCGTTCAACATTCCTATTTATTTGTTTGTTTTCAAAATGAACCGTTAAACGTTGACAATTTCTCCGTTCACTTCTTTGCTCACTCTGATTACAAGAAGGTGTAGAAAGCGTCGCAATACTTATACAACTCTTTAACAGACCACGTGAACGACAACATCAGGGTTCGATTAACCAAGACTCCGCTGGTTCACGATTGCAGTTTGGCTACAGTTCATCGACCCCGTTTGGCCATTCTACGAAGATACTTACCATTTTTCAAACCGGCGCCAACGTTTCGTGATAGTAAACACAATGTTGCCATCATCTGTGTTAATAAGACGCAAAGTAACTGTAAACGGCTCAATAGAATGATTGATCGCATCTATATTGTTGTGGCAGGTAGTGTGGTACTGGTATGAAGGGCGCGTAAGCCGCGGTGCCAGAGCGGCGTTACCGGAACGGCTGTTCGCAGCCTTTCACGCACTTAATTTGGCAGGACCCCCTTCTCACCACACCTGCTTCCTCACCTCCTCGCCCCTACATTGAGAGAAAGTAGCTAGCCTACGCAATGCTAGGGTCATTGACCGTACTCGAAAATGCTTACTTCTGGCAAAAGTGACACATTAACTGCGTACGTTTCATATTCCATGTGTGTGAGTTTCTTGCACGGTTTTTGAATGGACGATGCCATTTAGGTCACTGGAGTCATTCATGACCTACATTAGGAGAGTACCTATGTGGTTTCACCATCACACCTGTGTTTACTCTTTTTTGGAGATTGGTTCTGTCGAAAAAGCGTGCGTAACTAACGACAGTGGTGAAGACGTCGCAGTAGATAACTAGGTTTTCTCTTACAGACCAGTATATGTTGGTAGGTACTGTAGGTACATAGAGACACATAGGTAGATTAGAAAACCGCACTGAAAAATCTCACCTTCAGAGTACGGTGGGAGACTTCCCAGTGTGGTGGTAGGTACTGCATTCGAACAATAGTAGGTACCAAACTAGTACCCATTGTTCGAATGAAATGAAGGGCGTTGCCTTAATCTTGGTATGATCAGGGTCATCAGAAAAAGTAACCGTATTAAAAATATAACTGAATAACGTTCCACTACTCCACTAAACGCATGACAACGAGTACACGGCCTGAGGCTGCTGCGATTTGATAACGCAACTTAATAGAAACATAATAATTGACTGAGTATTATTATTGTTTGAGTGCTGAGAATAACTATATTATAATTATAGCAATCTAAAATACTTTAACCGCAAGTTGGCGTTGAACTGGCTGTAGGCCAGTTTGAATGGTTTAGTATAACAACTACGTAGGTATTTGAGCATTTGCTCAGGGCCTTCAGAACTACAACCAAATAAAATGAAAATACGAAACAACAGTTCTTAAACACTGCATGTCATGATATTTGATTGTTTAAGCTAGTAGGTACTATTATTTGTTCTACGGGTTAGGGGTCTTCTCGTAGATACTTGTACCTAACTAGATGTAAGTTAGTTGTTACTTAGGTATTATATCCTACAATATTGAAGTGCTAGGATTTTGTATTCATTTTCAGAAAAAAAGAAGAAAGAAAAAAAAAGAAAGAAGAATGTTCGTCTGAATTGAGACTGACGTCAGCCTTAAAATTTATAAGTATGGAAGTTCGTAAGTTTGTTTAGCAATTTTGTGTCTGGCTAAAATTATTTTAATATATGCATATACTTATTAAACTATATGATAATCATCATAGATAACATAGTTATAACCTAACTACGAAAAGCTTTTCATTTCAATAACGATATCACTGCGAGAGAAGGAAAACTCGAAATGAAACCCTGTACCAACCAGGCTGGTCAGTGTGGAAACAGTAAGTACACCAAGGCCTCCCAACGTTAGGAGAGGCCTATGTCCAGCAGTGGACTGCGATAGGCTGATTGATTGATTCAAAAATTTCTGTGGTACGCGGCACTCGCTTTCCACATTTTTAAAACCATCGACAAATGCTAATAAATTATGGATAATGTTAAAAATCATTTAAATTTATCGCATAAACTGCGCAATTTAATTTAACTACGATTCAATTATATGAATACATACCTAGAAGGTTTCCTCATTATATAATGAAGGTAGTTTATGTGTTACCTACCATGAATAATGCAATAATAAAACACACAATAAGATCTCTTGTACGTACTACTATACACATCTGCGTTATATAGTTATCCAGCATGTAGGCGTATGGTCCCCGATATGATATAATTTACCTAATTATCCAGAAAATAATATCTATTACCTATTATTAAAGGGGGACCCTGTAGGGGGACCTCTACTTGGTAAAGTTTCGAAATGATCAAAGGTCCTGCAACAAGACAACGCTCGACTTATTATTTTTTTGCTTTTCGAGGTATTTTTTGTAACGTGAGTTTCCTAAGTTTTTCACTTAATTTTTATTTTATACTTTTTAAATTCATCTCCTAGCCAAACTCTTTCATTTGATACGCGTATTGTGACATATAAAAAGTAGATTCGCATTTTTGTGGCGGTAGCTATCTTGGATTTGAAGTTTGTCATAGTGTATCGTATTCTATTGGACAAGTCCTTTAATTTAACATCTAAGGAACTCATAACCCGCCACTTTGTGGCGGTGGCCATCTCGGAGCAAATATCGTACCTAAGACATAGCTAAAATCACTCCTGACTAAATTCCTCTTTCAAACAAAAAAAACTTCATCGAAATCGGTTAATTCGTTCGGGAGCTACGATGCCACAAACACACAGAAATAAGTCATTTTTACATCTGGGGTTAACACAAATTTATTTATTCATAACTATAGATACAAAACATAAAACATAAACTCACGCCTTTATCCCCGAAGGGGTAGGCAGAGGTGCTAGCACCCACATTTCGCCAGTTTATGTTTAGGTCCCAATGTAACAGGTGGCGAGCCTATTGCCATTAACCGGGCACTTATAAGACTGCGATAAATACACACATAACTTCGAAAAGCATCGAAAAGTCATTGGTGTGTGCCATGGTAACCTAGGATCGAACCCGAGACATCGTCTTAGCAGTCCATTACCTATGGGTATGCCACTAGGCTACCGCGGCTAAAGATACGACCATAGTAATAATTCAACGCACACGATGTATATATTAAAACTGAAAGAAGTGAACTATATGTTGAATTATTACCTACCTGTCACTAAGGAAGTACGAGTATCTATACTTAAAGATTCATTAACTAGGTAGGTACTACACAGAGGAAATTTGTATAATAGGTATTTCTCTTGTAACACCTCGATAAGTGTAGACTTTATATTTGATGTTTTCATTCCTGTTTAAGATTTTTATGCGCATTTAACCACCCTGAGGTAAGTGATGATGATGAGAGATACTACAATGTTAAACTGACAGTATTTTAATATTAAAATCATGCAACTTTTGCCATAACAACGACCATATTAATAAAACACTTTGAATTGAAAAATTTCAACCATCATAGAACTCGTAGATATAACATACCTCTCTACATAATAAACTTCGTAGCTCTCCTGTCTCCGTGCTACGAAACATGTACAAGTATGTACATATTGCCATAAATTCCAACTGTCATGAATATTACCGATACGACACAAATATTATTACAAAATATAAACTATTTTTCAACTCAATCAGAATGTTCGTCTGAAACTATAATTAATTATAAGTACTACCTAATTTCTACACTATAGCGGTTTTCCATTCTTACAAAACGTAAATAAAGATTTTAAAGTTAATTAAAGATGCCATCGCCATTTATTATTATGTATAATTAACTGCAGCTCACGTAATACAGACTAGCTGCACTGCATTAATTCTAACTAATTTGTTCGGACACGATATGATTACGATACGAGTAGGTAGGTACATCACATCTGCGCAGTTGTTCATTTGTCAGTGTGAGTTGATTACCATATATTAACTCACATGATAATGATTTATTCGACATAAAGAATAGTTTACAAGAGCTCTGTCACACGTGCCATGGAAAAACAAGGACACACTGCAATGGTTCATTCAACCGGACGTTATTATTCAACTAGCGCACTGTGATGAAACTACGCAAATCTTCATTATTATTAACAGAGAACGACGACGTTTCGAAATATTAGAACACGTACGCCGTAGGGCACGTAACCGGCCCTAAAGTAAGCCGAAATACTTGTGACACGAACAACAAACGCAATGAAATCTACGTTGATTGTTTACTGAATATATAGGCACATACTCTTAACATGATTTGTTATACGCTGTTTTCATGTTGCTATAAAATATTTTTAGTAAATGACCCAGTAGGTACCTGCGAGCTAATAGCATAGCATACCACGAAATAGCATACAGTAGGTAAACCGGCCGATATGCGTGATGAAATTTGATAATTTTATATTTAGGTAGCTTTTGTGAAGGTTTTTATTTACACATTACGCATAGACCTCGATAAGTACCTACCTGCATATTCTTAAGAGGAAATAAGCGTAAGTAGCAGTTATAAAAGCTATTATTATATATGTATAGTGAGCGACACAAGTTGAGTAACACAAAAATATTTTACAATCATTTTTTAAAATAGGTACTCGTAGATATATTAAGTTCACTCTTACCATACGTGCTGGTATTCGTAGCAAGGCGTGTAGCTCAGGCATGCTCAGGATATGTCTCTAGAAAACACCAGTCTACAGTAATTTGTCTGCCTAGGTACCAAGTTCAGTATTTGAGATAGTGGTTCTTTAAGAGATATAGTAGTATTTTGTTAATGTACAGTATTAACTACTAATGATGCATGCGACTCCGCTTGCGGTACAATTCAGAGAAAATATCATAGTCAATCTATTTAGAAGGAAGCCGACCTCAAATGTGTTGGCAAATGTACGGAGAGGAAGAGTCTATCTAGCTATCTTCATTATTATTGTCCTTACTCGACCGTATCAATTTACCTATCTGCATTCCTATATTATATTTGCAATTCATATTGGATATTATTGGTCAGTTTCTTCTGATCTGCAAAATCACGTATATTTACATTTCTACTTCTTTCTTTCCTCCTTGTCTCAAGAAATAACTTCGTGTACCTAAGTCACCTCTGTTATCACTGTAAGTTTATAATTCCATAGTGACTAATGAAATACATACTCATCATTCATAATGAGGTGTACGGGGCTGACTTATAGATGAGGTTAGATGAGGCGTGGGCTATGTTCTTAAAGTGGAAGTGCAGGTGGAAATCGCAATTAAAAGAAAGTGTAGATGAGCTGTCCCCAGACTCCAAATCGTAAAGCTTTGGGCTATAAGTGTAATAATGACGCCTGATGGCAACTATAATGTAACCATGAAACGGATAGGGAAATATATACACAGGGATAACAGATAATGGCCAATCGTTTAACATGTAACAAGAGGTGAATATAAACAGCTCTTTTTAATAAAATGACTTCATCAGCTTATTAACTAATATATAAAATATAAGCTACTGGAAATGTTCCTCGCTCCAACATTTCACAATTTGGTTAATAGGTATATTAATTTGAACTCTGTGAGAAATATTGAGACTATTAAGACATTTTTGAATACGAATATCGATATTGATCAATATACAATAATAGTTTACATATCTACGCATGAAATGAACACAGAGGATATACTGAATACCGGACTTTATTTTTATCTACGTCAATAAGATTCCCCGGTATTAAAAAAATGGTGGTAAGACTGGTATTAGGGCCAGTACTGGTATTCAGTGCATCCCCTATTATATTATATCAACACCTATATTATGAGACCTGAGGTCTTCTCCTCACAAAAGAAACATTACGGGAGGTAAGTACTGAATAGCGTATATTCTATACATTGCTTACATACCTTTTATAACGTAAGGCGGAGAAACAGACGTCACAAGTCTTCAGGAACATTTCATCTATATTTTTGGTATACTAGTATTTCCCATAAATACATAGTGTAGAATACATAGTAAAAACTTACAAATGGTTGTTACAAATGTGTGTCTTAATCGCATATTTTTCAACAGACATGAATCGAGTAAACGATGAAAACTCCTGAGAGAAAATTTTAGCAATTTATTTTTCGTAGGCTTTGAAAAGCACTTGAAATTATATTGTAGATTTTTGTAAAATTAATCTGTTTCAAAGTAATTATGTCCAATGAGACTTTCCTAATAAGTATCTAAGTATGTTTATCTATCATATTTACATGCGATTGCTCAGAAGCTTTTCACATGTCTCTCAGATTAATATATGATAGGTAGAGTGGAGAGCAAGCAGTCGCTTCACGGAAAATATCGTAGTTACTAAGTAGAAAACCGACCCCAGCTGAATTGGGAATAGGCTCTAAGGCTAAAGGTTAAGGATAACAGGCTAACTCTGACGTAGTTATAAACATTTATATGAAATAAATTTCTTTATTTCCATTTACACTTTATGCGAAGCGTCACTGAAAGTAACAGAGCGTTATTGAAGAGTAGAAGTATCAATGAGTTGATTTAAAATAAACTCAAGAAATTAAGTGCGGTTCAAAAATAAAATCATTTTCTTTATCAGTTTACGGATTGATGTATTAGCTTATAAATTTACATAGCGGTTACATCGAATTAAATAGCGTAGGTACCAATCCAAGTGGGTACTTACCTGATCAGTTGAATAGGCAGTTAATCTTTTGGAGGTCACGTAAGGTACCTACCTAACATTTCACTATTTCTCATCGGTCATGGTCCCATATGACAGGGACTACACGTACTGCTTGACGATGTCAATAAACTTCTCAAGGTAAAATCATGTTTAAGTTTCAGTTAAAGTACCTACCTAATATGCTGTTTAGTTAAGGTCAATTCACGTCACGACATTGTAAGTAAAAATACGCACTGCCTCAAAGTATTAAGCAACTTCGCTAGCATTTAGTGAATCTTGATTTATTTGACTACATCAAGAGCATCGTTTATGTATATTAGTCTCTTGTACAGGTACAATTCAGTCAACAAACTAAACTCATCTGGTAGTTGTAGATAGTCTACCTGCTGATCAACGAACGAATCTCTGGCGCTGACTTTCCTTTCGAGGCTGAGGTTCAAACAGCAGTTGCTCCCGTAATAGTCAAAATGAATGGGGCAAATACGTTTTGAATCAGCAAATATGGGATTTAGCGGAGTTTCGGACTTAGTATTCGGAAGTTAATTGATTAATGGTCATTTATATTAAGTAAATACCAAAAAGATTACTTTTACAATTTATAAAGATCGTTTTCACAAATAAAAATTAGGAATCTCGAGCAGATATTGTAAGTTACGAGTATATTTGCAAGTAGATGTAAATATAATGACATTAGAGTATACAATAAATTAATAAATGTCAGGATTAGACAGTATTGTGTTGACGTATGCACAAAAGAATAATAAAATAATTATTTTTAAGATAGAACATATTCAATAAAAAGTAAATGAGCCCTGAGAGGGTTGAGAGATCGAAACGCAATTAAAAACACAAAGTTATTAGAAGAGGAGAGGCTTTAACTCTGTCAAAGGTGATAGGGAAACTATATCTACTATCCTTCTCCCTCCCTCTCCCTTATAAGATATTGATTTGACCCTTATAAGATACGAGTATGTACAGTCAACAAAAGATATACGGTATACCACATTTACATACAACGTTGTATGAACAAGTGGTACCGTACCTATCTGTTTTGTCGACCGTACTATGAACATACAACATAAACGTACTGCAAGGCTCACTGTGGCCCATGTGACGTTGATTTCGTAACGCATATAGGTACACGCGATGTTTTTCATAAGGTAGGTAGGCGGTATACACCGGTCTACATGTTTGAAACTACCATAACATAAAATTCTTCATTTTATGCGCACCGGTTGTCGTACTGATGCTGAAACACATACCTCCGAATATAAACACCGAATTATATCTTACCCAGTACATATTATACATCGATAACACTTGGGTTGGTGTAGGTACTGGGGGTTGCGTGAATATATAAACCAGCTTACTTGCTCACCCTGGAGGTTAAATAGGAATACCCAACCGATACGGAGTGGTACCTGTAAGCTACAGGCTGTAATAGCCAATAATAGCGATGGCAAATGGCGTCATCTACCTACAAATCAATTCATGATATCATATTAATGCATTATTTAACATTTATAGAAGTATTTACGTCTCTCATGAACATAAACCGCATAAATAACAATATTAAATTAGCAAGCCTGCTCAATTCGACGCTTTATTCGATTTACTTACCATTGTTACTAACTTATTGTTGGATTAAATCTATCTCTACATCATTCAAAGTCTTCAAATCTTAGTCTTCTATCTTGAGTTCGATCCCAGGTATTACCATGGCACATACCAATGACTTTTCGATGCTTTTCGAAGATATGTGTATATTTATCGCAGGTTTGTAAGTCCCCGGTTAATGGCAATAGGTTCACCACCTATTACATTGGGACCTAAACATAAACTGGCGAAATGTGGGTGCTAGCACCTCTGCTAACCTTTCGAAGCTGTACACCCTGGGGTACGGAAACAAAAGCGTCTGTGTCGCAAGGTAGGGGGCTCTATCGCTTACTGCCACTGACCTACGTGAGAGAGTAGTTGTGTGACCCCCTGTTTAGCTTTGCTTGAAAGCTTTCCACGTGTCCCTCTGAGTAGCAGATTTGAGGGCAAGATTGGGGATACCGTAGTTCCCACGCGTACCTGTCGATGGGCCAAGATTAGTCGGGGTGTGAGGAAATCGCCAACCTACACCCCGGTAAATAAGACCCGAGATGGCATGCGGTTTTACTTAATTGGATTCTGACATGAACACCGGGATTACCAGAGATCCGTCGGCATATCATACGAAATAAAAGGTGGCGGTGCGTTGTGTTTCTGCACGCGTCTAAACGGGGGTAGGACTAGGACTTGATCCCAACAGCACGTTAGCGGTCAAGTGCGGTCGGGATCTTGAAATGCCTACCTCAAAGTTTACTCCAGTAAGGCAAAAAACTAATTTAATAATTTACTCAAGTTTCCTGTTTCTATTTTGTACCCTTAACCATCTAGCTACGCCACTACGCAATTATGCATGTTTTGTAGATGATTGTTCATTGTAGACTTGTATTTTTGTTTTTTTTATTACTTTCAACACTACTGTAACAGTATGTAGTGTACCTTAAAGGGAAAAATATTATATACGATTTAGATGTAGGCGTTCCCTGGTGGAATTCCATTACATTTCATATTGTTATTATTGGAATTGTTGAACCGTGGGTGAGAGGTGGGTCCCTCCCCCAATATATAATTTCCTGGAAAAAATATTCTTTACTGTAGGTACTACCAAGTGATGTTAACAATAGTAGTGCGGTCTCTGTTTTGCAATTACCGATGACAATACTAGGCCCGTAGCAAAGGAGGAAAGGAAGCCCGACCTTATTATGCCAATGTGGAGCCCTAAAATGCTTATAAATATTTCATTTGATGATCTCATTCATCATCATTAAACGTGAATAGCAAGAATTATCGATTACATATAAGGAATTTTTAATAGGGTACATATCGTGCATAAGATATTGACCATTTAATAGACTGACCTCAATACATAGGTTATAATTTTTAAGTTGTTTAGGTCTAATCTGACCTGTAAAATCTTTGAACTCAAAGAACCTACTTAAATAATCCTCAGTGCTCTAAACTCTAACCCAAAAGAAGCCTACTGAAATAAATAACCGAACGAATCCAAATCTTTGAATCAAATAAAGTACTTGTCTATCTTGTTTTTTATAAATCATTAAAATTCATATTTGTAGGTACTTGTATTCGGCCTCGAATGCACGAACGTGTGACTGTAGGTACGTAATTTGAGTGATAGGTTCATATACTTCAAACGATTTCTAAATATGTTTAATTATCTATCCGTCTATTCAGTTTCGTATGAAACCCTCAGTACGCAAGTCCGACTTGCGTGGTACTTCATCAGTTTTGATGGCCATAGTGACAGTTTTCTTTATATGTATAGGCACCGATACGACCATCGCGTACCATGTTTAGTACCATGCTCATGCTAGGTAATCAGTTAATTTATTATTCTGTAGTTGAGTAGGTAATTCACGAGATAAATGTGTGTTGAGAATGTATTTATTTTAGATGCGGACAGAGGTCTAAGGTCTTTAAAAAATACATAGCATAAAACACTCACCGTATTCATGCTTTTATCATTCATTTATCGTTTTTCTAAAATATTATCAAGTTTAAACTACGAATTTGTTAGTCGCTCTTAGCTACGCGTTGCTAACCGCCACAGTGGATGTGTATGTAGTAGGTACACGCAATACGATTTATATGTCACCTATGCACCAAGTTTATAAATAATACACTTTAAAAACAATGAACGGTACGATGGCAGTTGCATGGAGAAATCTAAACATTACAACCCTAAATAAAATTCTATTAGTATGCATGCCGGACCGACAAACGCAGCCAAAATCAAACGGCGAGCGATGGTGTAACCGCGCGAGTAAAGTAGTAATGGCCTGGGTTCATTCGCCGATAAAAGCGAAAGTGCTACGTTCACTGGAACAACGACCGACTCCTGTGGACAGCCCTACCAGCTTCCTGCACCCAGGTCATCACCAAGCGGTAGCTACGTCATAAATTTTTGTGCGCTACGGTGCGCCTACGCACATAGCAACCGCTACGTGTTTTGGTAATCAATTTATTCTGTGAATAAACTTTTTATTACACACCAGTAACAGTTATAGTAGTTTAGTAAACAGTTTCATTACAGATTGGGAACTTCTTTGTTTTTTGTTATACTAACTGTACACGCGGTTTTACGCGCGGTTTATTTATGTTTAACGACCAGAGATGCCAAACCAAGGGCTCCAAGATGAAACTGGTTGCATTTAGGAGAATGAATTGTTTTGAAATAATATTAATATTAAAAACACCGCTTCGCAACCTGCAACATGGTTACCAAACAGACCTCCATTTGTTTCTACCCACCTCCTCCTCCAGGAGAGTTTATTGGGATTGACTACAAGCTCGGAATACCTACAGTTTACACCTACCTACAAGAAAAAAAAAGAGTTTCTTACGTATTCTGAGACTCGATCGAGATCAGCTTGTACTCAGTCTCAAAATAAAGAAGAAGCTTTTGCATAGATGCACTTAGTGGGCAGAATGGGGTAGGAGTGGAGCTCTCTGAGGAAAGTTAGACTGGACGATATCTTCGAGGTAAAACGCTGTACTAAAGCTGTCGGCTTATTAAGGGTATTTATCCATGACATTTTTGCCAATGTTTAAGTATTTTTGCGCCACGGACCATTCGTAGAGAGACACTTTTAAAAATATCGTTCTGGAACCAATTAAGGAAATGCTTTCCCAATTAAGCGGTTTGCCGGTATACGGGTATACAGGTTAGGTTAGAAAATGGGTATACGGGTATATATGGTTATCACAGAATAGGTATTGTTCTGGCTTGTAACGGTCATATTATCATGGGCGAGAAGGTGAGTGGATTGTGAGAGCTTTGAGCGTGGTTACATTGGTTTTGGATACGATGACCACAATGTGGAGTATGAGTAAGTTACTCAGAACGTGTGCGGTGGCCGATCTTGCCAGGTGCCTTCAACCTCGTAGAAGGTAGGTGACGATGACGTAAGTATGTAGGTACTATGTGGGTGCATTGAACGAATCACGAACTCGATTTTGGCCATGCCTTGTTGAACTTGTAGACTGCTGCGCCTACAAGTTAAACGAGGCATGGTCATATGCATATGGATTTCGATTACTTTGTTATTATTGGACTATAATTAAAATACCTACAAAAATATTTAAATATCGATTGGTATAATAATATTTCGTTCGTAACCTTCACATAGTTTTATGTTCCATATCATTGGATATTGATACGTAAGTACATATCGGCTACATACCTACACACCTCCGCTACGTAACATTCTGCATGAGTTTTTTTTTAAATTTGAGCCTTTTGTTTTTTTTTGTATTCATTATGAATTTTCATAAAAATTAAAGTATCACACTGCTATTTTATGTATGTTATGACTTCACGATACATTTCGTGTTCTTCCATCTGCCTGCTGTAGAGCTGTAATAGAGCTGTAGAGCAGCTGTAATCAATAAAGTTAAGGCAAGTCGGTTTTCATGTCTATAGTCGGAGCATAAAAACGTCAGATCGCTGTTGGATATCTTCAAGGCGCGCAAAACAGCATATTCTCGAATTTAAAAATTAAAATCCTTACGTATGCCCCCTGTCCTCGACGGAGCCGCTTGGGAGCCGTCTTAGAGGCTTGAGTTGCCGGAGGTGAGATAGTAGCCAACATATCCCTCGCACTCCGACAGACCCTGGCCCTCTCATTCGAGATGACCCCCGTCTGGTCTCGGTGTCCCTGTCTAACTCCCGGGTATGGAGAGGCTCCATCACCTTGTTACTAAGACATCTGTCTCAGAGCGCGGAGATTTTCCCGACTAAGCCCTTATATACTATGTACTGTTTACCTACCTTGTAATATGATGATTTCATGTGAGGCGAACCTAAGCACTTAACGTGTAGGTATTTGTCGTTCGTCGTTCATGAGTTTGAACTCGGGTTTGAGAATAAAGAGATGCAAAACCTCCTTTTCATTAGGTAGATATATCGTTTATTTTGAATTTTACTGCTACATAGAATATTGATTGTATGAATGAACGCTAAACGCCTACCTTCTCCTCAAATTAGTAAACAGAGACCTAAAACATTAGAAAGTCATAACAACAATGCACCAAATTGATTGAGTGACAGAATGCGGGCAGCAAATCCGCAGGGGGTAACCGAACACTTCCAAGTCTTCAGTTAAAGTGAATGATTGATTTCAATAAGTAAAACAAGAGAATGGGAAGAATATCTAAGTATCAAATACTACTACACTACTACCATTATCCTAAGAGGAGGAGAAACGCTATAGGTACCTATTAGCCTCTAAGATTACAACTTTTTTCTCGACAACTTTTGTATTCCAATAGGTCCCCTTTCTATTCCTTGTCATTTGGCGTCGCACGTCCGATCTCCAAATCGAAATGGAAAATTGTATGTAAGTTTCAAGGGCTACCAAATAAATTTTCAACTCTTTCAATTATTAAGATTTTAAAACTATAGTCGTACGCTACGATTTCAATAAATTAATTAAGAAAACCTGTAACACTATGCCTACTACCATCTCAAATATATTGACTATTACGAACAGACGAGTTCAAATTAGCCTGTTACATACCATACCTATAGGTTTGTTGTTAAGTCGGAAATGTTTCAGTGGTACTCCAACCGTGCCAAGTGTCTGTAGGGTACGGTAAAATCGTAGGGCCGCGCTAAAAAAACTATTAAGCAAATAAGTAGGTAAGTACCCAATGAGCGGGCCTACTCAACTTTCATCGCCCTTTCCCTTTACAGGTGGTAACGCTTGAATGACATCTTTGGTGTAGCAAGCGTTCATAGGCCGCGATAGTTGCTTACCACCACCATAATTTGGAAGAGTACCAAAACACGATACATTCGTTATGTCGTAACTATAACACGGGAGAAATCGTGAAACATAACAACTAATCTTACTCCGTTGGTAGGTACTTACCTTGTAAGTTATAAATGTGAAAATTCTTATGGATGGAAAGAAAGATAGGACGTTTGTAACTCAATCACGTTGAAATGTCGTGAGTAGAATGAAAATCAACACAGATATGGACTAGGTACAGTCTGCAATCACATATAGATACCTAAGTCTTTTAGGTAAGCCGCGGTAGCCTTGCGGTATGGGTAATGGACTGCTGAGACGAGGTCTCGGGTTCGATCCCTAGGTTTTACCATGGCACACACCTTTTCACATGACTTTTCGAAGTCATGTGTGTATTTATCGCAGGTTTATAAGTGCCCGATTAATGGCAATAGGCTCGCCACCTATTACATTGGGGCCTAAACATAAACTGGCGAAATATGGGTACTACCACCTCTGCCTACCCCTTCGGGGATAGGTATAGGCGTAAGTTTATGTTATGTTATGTTACGTTATGTAAGCCTTTTAAGTGTCCTCCAGATCAGGAGAATGGAATAAGAGGGCTTTTTATGACGTGTTTGTGTTCGCATTCTGAACGTCATCCAGGACACCAATGTTTTAATGCGTGATGGTAGGTACCTAGGTAGGTACTAGTTGCAGTAGGTACTTATTCCATTACCATAATCCAGCTAGTAAGTATTCAACTTGCGGCGTGTGCATTCACAGATAGGTACAAGAAGCAAATAGGTACATTGAAAAAAAAACAACTGAAATGATGTTAAAATTTGGGTCACTGAGATACTCATGAACTTGGTAATTTATATTTAATGTCGGGTTGGCAAACGATAACTCACAGTTCTTTCGCCATCACGAAATTACAATGTTTGTACTTAGTCTTATACTAAATGAGCAAGGAAGTAAAACACACATACCTACTTACAGTTAAGTAAATGAAACACACCAAACACGATCGTCTATAATAATAATTCATCTTCGTGAGATTGCATAGGTAGGTACCTACATTAAAGTTGTACGAATATCTCTCCCAAGCACGCCTGGGGGAATCATAAACACCCGTCATTTCATTTCAAGTGATATTGTTAGCGCTTCTACTTAAGTACCTAATCTGTGCTTCTATTCCTGGGGGAAATGGGTTACAAAGTAGATACAACACAACAAGAAGAGTTATCAATCTTCTTATTGTTGTACTTGTACTCTCCACTATACCTGACAGATAAGCCTGTCAATGAAAACTTTTGAGAATGCTGCAAGGCAAAACCGATTAGGTAAAATAATAAATATACCTAGTGAAGAAGTAAAGTGTGTTTTCAATAATAATTTCTTCTTGTTATTCAGTTATTTATACTGGTGTAATTGCTTTTGAATTGTGACCAAAATGTCCACATACTCTTCTTAACTGAATAAGTAGGTATGTGGCGAATGGGCATTAAGAGAAGCGAGACGACTTGTTAACATTCAGCCAAACTGCCCCTATTAACATACATACACTATAATAACTATCGTATTATTATAGTGTATGTATGCAGCAGGGTGGGTGAAACAGTTCTAAGGACAGTACACTCATGGCCGATATATGAAAAATAAATTAAAACTCCACTAATGTTAAATTTTTCTACAAATCACCTATAAAAAGTTGGTTAAAATCACATTCCGCTCTCATAGCGACCATTGACAACTGGTAGCACTAAAGTAGAGGATAGATTATTAGAATACTATTACCTACTAATTCAATAGGTACCTACTTGTTCTCGACTCCGACACTAACAAACCTTCTATTCGAGTAATTTTAAAGCACGATGCGACAGCGTCTGACGAAATAATGTGAGCCAGACCCTAAACCGAGATACATTGCTATTTGATTTCCTCAGGCGCTTTGTTGTCTGGTAGCAATATAAACATTGTACCTACTGATCGCAGTTTTAAAGTGCTATTTCTTGTTGTATACATTTGGTTAAACTCATAAGTTGGTACCTATTAAACAAAATGATTATTGTTATTTTTGTAAGATGATTGTTTGTTTTTAAAAGAAACGTGAATAGGAACATCTGTCGGTTTCCTATCTAGACTTACGATGTAGATCAATCTAGGTACCTAAATCTGTAGGCTTTAATGAGAAAGACAAACAATACATTGCAACTAAATGAGAAATTCTTGCGAAAAATAGATTTAAAGTATTTTTATTTATTTTTATTATGTAGGTACCTACTCGACTAACAAGTTACAACCCATATTATATAGACGTTCAATTCTAAGTGTAGGTATGTACGTAGGTATTGGGTAAGTACTACAATATAATTCTGAACCTATCTATTCCAGAAGCAATTTCTAAATTTAAAACCACACTGGTAGGTAGGTACCTACTTAAGAGTATTTAAAAACATTTGCAACTTGCAACAGGGTCAACTATCTAAAGCGAATGCATTTTGTCTAGGCCCCCAGATACTTAGTCACTGCTGTTTATCGTCTATGCAACGTGTTTAATGTAAGTAAACAAACACATAGCAAAACAAACAACAAATATTTCTAGATGATAGTGGCGCATTCCCATCCCCATCCGTGTTTACTGCATTGTTCAAATTTCCTTCTTGCCGACGCACGGAGACAGCCAGTCGCGTACCTGTCTGGTGAGCGCAATCGTTACCGAGGCGCGTCGTCGGTCTGCATCGGCGAGCATGCGCACACCAACCGAACCAACGTTCGACGAAGTGAGAAGTTAGGACGAACGGCACTACGCTGGCATCGAATGGACGCCGAGCCGGGTAGTGCGTCGCGCCGCCCGCACCCGCAGTCCTCCCACCGCGCCGGCTCTGCGCGCTCCACGCTAACCGCATCATGGTGAGTCATTCCTAACCAGTGCGAATCTATTCATTTACCACGACCTTTCACGCTTAGATAGAGATAAAAATAAAACGACACGCTCCATATAATAAACACTAGCAGTCAATTCGTAAAAATACAGTTTTAAGACAGATTTAACTTATATTTACAACAGAATGGCATTAACCTAATTACGTGCACTCAGATCTACTAAAAGAAATCGAGGAAACTGCGTGTACAGTCAGTAGAGGCTTGATGAAGGTCAAGTCTTAAGTAGGTAACGATCTCATATAACATGATATAACTACTTTTCAGGTAATGGACAACCGAGTAAATGAAGATTATGAAAATGATCATAATTCATCAATTTTCATAACAAATTTTCAAAATGGAGATATCGTAAACTATGCACTTGTGTTGATCAAAGGAATAATCACCAGAGGAAATTCTAACAACCAAGAAAAATTATTATGCACATTAAAAAGTGATAATAAACAAAATAAATCGCAATGGACTGTTTACAATGGAGAATTCAAAGTGCTAATAGAACTGCAAAGAGGAGTAAACGTTATCGAACTGGAATATACAGATCAGCAACATAGGACATTGTTACTAGATTATACTCCTAGAAAAACAAATTTGCGCGTAACCCCCGTTTACATTATATGTCAAGGACATGATGGTTGTTTTCAAAGTCCACCAGATATAGACAACTCAATAGATAGTGCTTGTTCTCGAATAGCACTCGGCTCTAAATTGATACAAAGTATAACAGCTGAAAAACTTTTTGAAAGTGGTGTAGGAAGAAAAACATTTCAACTTGAACATGAAGTAGACCCTAAAAAACCAGAATGCATAATATTTAGAAGTAATCTCAATGTAAATAAGGCCAGGAAAATGAAACAAACCGAACTATGGTCTCATTTTGGAAGAGAATTGATGCTCTCTGATTTGGGCAGTAACGAAAGAAAATTTCTTGGGTTTATTTCATGTACTCGCTTCAAGGGTACAGATATCGATAAGCCCATGACCCACGAAGAAATCACGTCTCTCACCGAAGCATACGCCGCTTTAGGTGGAGGAGGCTTAGCATTATTTGGCACAGCTTGCATCTATACATGGCCGACAATTGTTGAAGATATTACATCAAAATTCTTAGATTCCACACCGGTGAACACTAGGCGATTTATGGACGACAGTGGATATCGTGGAACCTTAGGAGGATGTTTTGCAACCACGTTAGGGTCAGTTTTTCACGAACTCGGGCACACGTTCGATCTTGGACATACAAAAGATGGTATTATGGGAAGAGGTTTCGACAATATCGACAGAGTGTTTGTCGTTGGTGAAAAACGATCGGCTTTAACTAAAGATAACATGAATAATATCAATGGGAAGCCAGTTCAACATTCCACAGTTTCTTTGCAACGCAATATAAGTGTTACAATGAATGTGGCCGAACCCTTAAGAGTCTTGGGGCCAAGAAGTAAAACTACACTGGGTAATTTCGCATCAATGTCGAAATCAGATATCATTAGAAGAAGTCCGAACGTAACTCCAATCACAAGACCATCCAGTGTTTATTCAAATATAACTAATAGACTTACAGACTCGAAGAAAAATATAAATCGCACTAATAATGGAAATGACTCAATATATTGGACGAGAAATTGTGCAGTGTTGTTATCCTACCACCGATGGTTTAATAACGAATTCGGTAGAGAAAGGCAAGCTATAACAAGGTATTTGAAATTCGATAAAAACAAAATGATGATTATTTCAACTGCAGGTCTCAGAATAGTTGAAGTCAGAGATGAATCGAATGGAATGGTTCTGGATTCATATGAATTTACAAACGTTGTGCCAGAAAAAAGATTTTTACTACCATTTACATTTTCACCGAAAACTAAAGTTTTAACAATAGTTGTGGAAGACGATTTAGGAAACGTGCTGAAACAGTCATTTTCTTATTAACATAATGATGGCAACAGTATTGCAGAAGTTGACAATAAAGTGAAGAAAACGTGTGAAACAATAACAAGCATGAGTATTATAAGAATGGATACTTACTATAATTATATTATAGTGATCTTTCTAATCTAAGAATAAAATAAGCTAGAAGAATGTACAATAACAAACAGTGAAAAAGCAATACCTATATTAGTGATTTTAGATGTGTGCATATTTAATAAACCGGTAACCCTGATTTTCAGTGGGCAACTGGAAAATTGACATTTCATCACACTAGGAAATTCTAATCAAATGTTTTTATTGAAGTCATAAAAATATATTAAACATTTGGTGAATTTATGTGATATTTATGAAATAAGTCATTCTGTTGAAGTATTAAGTCAACGTATACCTATGTATTTGCAGTGAAATGGCAAGTCTTTCCACAAATGTACGATTTTTTCAGAAAGTCAAACATTTTCCTACTGTTATCAATGGGCGAATAAATGTTATCGACTTCTTGGCAGCTTCTACGGATTTAATAACTATAGTGGGTACGTAACCTTGTAATTACATATTTTATCTAGTAGATCTCTAGACCTAATATTCAGAATAAGTAAGGTAAAATGGCAGTGGTAGACGCTCCCTAGCCAGATGGACTGAGAACCTGAAGAAAGTGACTAGGGAGCATTGGATGCGGAAAGCAGAGAATTGGGAGCAATTACGCATGTGTGGGAGGCCTATGTCCCGTAGTAGACTGTGATAGGCTAAGTGGAAGTTTATGAAGCAATAGCAGTGATCATTTAATTCAGGCTATGATTTATCTGTTTCTTCCAGAACGCCTTGGCTCTATATTTGCGCCTGTGAAACTCGACATGCAAGGAAATATTGACGTAAGTACTAGTAATATCACTATCAGCCACATGACAAAGCAATAGGTACACGTACATGTAATAACAATATAAAGATTAATATGGCAATACTGCTTAAAGGGATTTTTTTAACAGCAATACTGCTTATAGTGATTTTTTAACAGCAATACTGCTTATAGGGATTTTTTTAACAGCACAACCTACTGTTCTTGCTGCTGCACTGTCAATACAATAATATCTATTATTTTTTTATTTCAGAAAATTAAGAAGTATTACAAATATGATGAAAACTCTTGCTTACTGGAGTTAATGCTAGATGAAAATGCTAAAGGCAACCATATTGCAGCTGAAGGTGTTCTATGGCTTAACAGGTAGGCAAATTTATTACCTATACAAAGATTTGCTACATTGGTTTGTGTACTTAGGTAGGTACATTTAAAAAAATAAAGAAATATCTATTTTTCACATTGGTAAATGCCAGTATTTTTTTATAAATAGCTGAACCTGCTAGTTTTATAAAATCTTAGTAAAACTTAATGTTTTTACTTACTTACATCCTTTTTCTTGCAGGGCTTTATGGTTTTTTGAATTAACATTCATAGAAGTTCTTAATGATATGAAACTGCATAATATGGAAATCAGTGATGTAAATATGAAGAAAATCTTTATATATGCATATGAGGGATCTGTAAAAAGGTACCACAACTGGATCACTCAGCAGTTGTTTAGTGTATGTATGATTTGATTAAAATACAAGTAAATTTTATAGGTAATTGACTGAATTCAAAATGCTACTCTGCAAAGGAAATAAGACAGTATAATAGATGAGCTAGCAATTAATACAATCTGATTTTTAAGATTTCAAGAAAACCTGGCCAGATTCTAAAGATCAATTTGATTGCCCCTCACATTTGCTACTAAAGATAATATTTTATAACACAATTTTCAAGAAAGGACACAATTGGCCAGGGCAAATTTAATAAGAGAAGAATTGATTCTATTGAGATGAAATTGTAATCAATTTTGTACATTTAGTTTGATTTTGATGAGAGTCAATTCAATCAATTGAATCTTTATAAATTAGCAGAATTTGGCCTCTGGTTTCATTACATATATTGGCTTTTTATCTTTTGCAAAGTAGCAATTTTTTCCTTTAACATTTATACTACACTATACCAAATTATATTATTAAATATTTAAGATAGTAAACTAAATAATAATTTTTTTTTTCAGTTTATATGTAAAATGTCCCCAGACCTACCACAAATTATGAGAACCTTTGAAGTTGATGATGTCAATGAATATGTAGCGACATCAGAAACTTACAATATAAAATTGCATTTAATTAGATGTAAAATTGATGATTTTTTTAAGGATACAAATATCCTTAATGACTCACTGTAAAGAACGTAAGACATTAGTAGTTAGTACTTCATTATATATTTTTTTAGATTTAACAGTAATGCAAGAGATGAATTCATTAAGAATGAATGTCTGCTGTGTTGTATATAGTATTATGTACCAATTATTGTATTAATACAATAATGCCTAAGAATGTAACATAGTGCAGTGTTAGAGAGTATGTTCCAGAGGCTATTTCGTAGATAATATGAAAGATATTATATTATTTATTTATTTTATATTTCACATGAAATTGCACATATACATTGCAGTTACGTAGCCCAGTCATCTTATGTTTAATGTTGTGTTATTATTAGAAAAAATAATATTGAACGTCCAGTGCCTTGTAAAATTGAGGGCAGAATATAACAATCTTAAGACTCAATGCATAAATTTTACCAAGAGGTTATATTTGATACAATTAAATTATCTAGATATTAGTTCTGTTGACCAGTAAAGTACCACTTAGGTTATGGAATAGAGGTGCTCCAAGAATGTTGTATGATTTATAATAATAGCTTATTATGTGATAGATAACCAATAATGATTAAATAAAATTTCATTATGAAATTAATATCATTGTATATTTTACTATTTGGGTATTGTGATTTACCTAAGTTAAATTGTGTTAACATGTTTAGTCAATACTATTCTTATATCTTGTATACTTTTTTAAATACCAAAGCTTTGCTTTCATTCAATTATTATATTCTAGTTCTTATTATTAAAATGTGAGTGTTTAATGTTGTGAAACAACATCAAATAAAATACTTTTCATGTAATCAGTGTCTTAATACTTATTTTAATGCATACTAAATACTAGTTACATGCAAATTCTGGAATATTCAAACCTGAAACTACCTACTTAAAGTCATCTATCTTTTGGTTGTGACAAATAGACACTTTTAGCCAAATTGGAAGCTTTTTTTAGAGCAATGAAACTGAAGACAACTTCGGTAACAGTAAGGAGCCATAACATAACATGTAAAGTTATCTCCATAGGAGTGCTTAGTAGAAATGGATTAAATAAGAAGAAACTGACTAGAGGTAGTTGCATGAGAACAGTTAACATTAGAAATCCTGCCAATTCAGGTACCTGTAAAGAATTGAAATAGCATTTTAGTATTTTACCCCTCACAACTATATAATGATTGATATTATCATATATAATATCGTATATATATTATCATAGCAGTTTCATGAATATTTTTAAACATTTTGATGTATACTGACCCTGCATGATAGGTTTCCATAGTGACCAAGGTATATTCTCGGACATTCAATTACTATCAGTAATGTGTATACAGTAAGTGATAAATATTTCGTAAGATGACCAAAACTGTTCAGCTGAAATAAAAGTAGGTACGTTAGAATGATGTGATCTACTGAAATTATAATAGAACGTATGCACTTTTATGTTATTTACCCTAACATAAATGAAGAACCCAACAACAAATAACCAAACTATAAATAAATACAAATTTAAATACAGGCATTTTTGTAAACGAAGCATTGTTTTAAATTCCATTTTATATTCATTAAAATTGAGGCTAGTTTTATTGATTTATTTCAATTTTTAAATGTTCGGTAACTACACATTTACAACACAACGACGAATCGATTCAGGATATACGTGTATTATTGCATTACTTTGTTACAGACTTTATTTTATTCAACATAAATGATCATCCATTTAATTACATTTCACAACACAACAAATTATTAAACAACAAAACCAACTGGAAGAAAGAACCGCCAGAACCCAAACCATTGATGTATAACCCAAACAAACAAAACTAGAAGTGTAATGAATATACCCATAACAAGTACCAGTAACACAATATGGATTCAAAAAATCATATTATGTTACTGATGGCTCTCGTAACATGTTACTGAATAACAACGAAATAACAATTAAGCCGTAGGTAGCTATTAGTACGAGAGCCCACGACCAAAACCATGTTTCATAGCAATACGGCAAAAACCCTATAAAATCGTTAGATTGTATGATTCTGAACCCAACTAGGTGTGTAGTAACGGTCGAAAGTGTAGCAACAGCGTGGGAGGCCATTTCTGCTGTGTCAAAAAAAAAAGACAGTCGGTATTATAGCAATACGTCTGATAGTGAAAATGTACATAGATTTTATAATTGTATTACGAAAAAGTTTGTTTTCAGACATTTTGCGCGTAGCATATAGCCTGAGCGCATTTTTGAAAATGTCAACAAATTTAGCCGACCTGTATCATAGCAATACGGATAATATTTTTTTTCAACTTTTCGTATTGCTGCCATGATTACCAAAAACCTGTTTTCAGACACTTTAAGTGTAGCATATACTCCCAAAAGCGAAAATAACGTTTAACGTTTCGACGACGATTCCGAATCCGACAGCGATTGAATACGAGAATATTTTGTAACTTTGAATAAACCGTTTATTTTCTACTTCATCCCAGTTTCCTTTTGTGCGATTTTTTTCAGTCCTTCAACTTCAATGTTACGGTTTCGGGTAAATTGTTTATTAATTATCATCTAATAAATTCAGGGTTGCAACGTATTCATTGGTTTGTAACAGAAAATTCAAGATGCCTCAATACGATTTTTAAATGATATCTGAGTATCGAAAAGTTGTCTGCTAGAGAAGGTGCTACACTTAATTTGTCTGATATAAATTTTTTGCACATGTGGACAACTTATTTTATCATGTCCAACAATTTTCAGACATATTGCTATGATACCGATCGGTAAAATTTGTTAACATTTTCAAAACGGTCTCAAAATTTAATGCGTTCACATTTCCGTCTGAAAATTGTTTTGTTCGCATCAAATAACCAAAATTTACTTAAAAAAAAGATTTTCAGACGTATTGCTATGAGACATTTTTTTTGTCTCATTTTTAATTTTTTTAAGTGATTTTACGGGTTTGCGCTACACCACTAACGTCTGAAAAATATGTTTCCGGTATCTCAGAACTATCATTCAACTACAGTCTGCAAATCAGACATATTGCTATGATGCAGTTCGGTAAAATTCTTTGACAATTTTGAAAATTCGGTCAGATCAAACGCTACGCGGAAAATGTCTGATATTGGTATTTTCGAGTTCAGAATAATCGTATCTATCGATTTGATGCGGTTTTGGCCGTATTGCTATGAGACAAAAATTTTGGTCGTGGGCTCTCGTACTATATACCCGCACGTTCCGACTAACTTGTCTATGTTTTGATACGTAACGTATAACTAGTTACGGAGAACATCTTGTTCGAAGAATATCTATGATCCATGTCTACTACATTGTTATTAGTAACATGCAATAACAAGATAACACTCTCGCATTGAGGTTTATTTTTGTGTGAGTTGCAATGCAACAGTGTTGAGGGAGGCAAGCAAAAGGTAGCTGTTGCCGTTCCATTCGATTCACTGGGCGAGAACGGGATAGAAAGTATTGATATTTAAGTATGTGTAAGCAAGATAACTACTGTTTCGGCAGAGGAGTCGAATTGTTTACTTTACATTGCTCTCTTTGTATGAACACTATGCACTTCGATTGTAGAAGTGTTCAATGAAAAACAATACGGTGTATGCGTAAATCTTGTAACATCTAAACAGAAACTGACCAAAACCAGTTTAAGTTGGACTGCTCCGCGCGCGTCGCGCTAAAGTTTATTGTATATTGTTTATTTACGAATTTTTTGTTTTTTTTTGTGATATGTAAATAGTACTTAGTGGTGTAAGTGCAAATAATCTTTAGTGTAAGTGTAAATATGTACTTAAATGTAAATATGTAAATACTTGAATTTATAAATCATCATGTACATAATATACGAGTATAATTCATAAAAAAAAATAAAAAAAATGTCTATAAAAATAATAATAATATTTATATTTAATAATCGTATGCGTAACCTCGGCTGATAAATATTGAAAGCAGAATAAAATTATGGGTATTATATTGTTACAACGTATTCGCTATAACAAGAAGTACGTATCGAACATAGAACGATCTACATTCGTAGTAACTAATTAACATTCCTCTTGGTTGTTATTTCGTTGTTACTGGGTAACATAATACGGTAACATAATATCATCAAAGTAATATATTCAATAACATGAATATGAAAATCGTAACCTAATATACCATCTCTAAACAAAACAAATGTCAAATCATCACAGGTTATAAAGTAAAAACTAAAAACTATTCAACTACTTTTAGACCAAAGAGTTTTAGACTCGTGTGTTAGTGCATTCTATATAGGAATGTTTACGTTTGTGTACTTTTGCATAAATACGCTTATGAATGAAATAGGTACCTACTATCGTATCCCACCTACTTCACTATACGTGTTTTTATTATCCCTGATGAAAACTGAGTGACTTATCCTGTTAACTTGGTAAACATCAATACAATCTTCTTCCAATCGACCATGAGTAGTAAATCAATCGACTAAATTCTTAATTGGCTCCTCAACCGTAGTCCTGGATTCAAGCATAACAATCTCTGTTGCGTGGCGGCAGTAAAACGCTACTGCTACTCAAGAGGTGCCGGTTGGATTCCTGCAGGCTCAGTGCAAATATGTGCATGTATAGGTATGGGTATTTTCACTGGTCTGGTCATACCTCGAAGAGCAGCCATCGGTCCCGGTTGTCACACAAACATCTATGGCAGTCGTTACGGGTAATTGGAGCCCTAAAGAGTCTGCTCTGGTCTATCTGCAATTCTTCGATAAAGCCTATATAATATATATAGATTGTGGGGGACAGATAGCAATCGTTTTACAGAAAATATCGAGGTTCAGCGACAACGCATTGGATAAAAAGCAGACCCTGGACTCCGAGGTGGGAACATCAGATGCGACCGAGATCAATACATGATGTTGATGATAAACCGTACCGTACCTATTCCTGGGATAAAAAGTAGCCTTGGTATTTAGAATATCTATCGACTTTCAGGTGCACAACAAAAACATCCCCACAATATCTTTACAAACTTTTCTATTTATTTTATTAATAGTAGAATATAGTAATAACAAGTTTGACTGTGAAGTCATAATTGTATCTTTCATACAATGCAGTTTTCCATGGCCTTCATTGTTTCGAAGTTTATTAAAAGCAACGGTTTGTCATATCAGGTAAGTACTTACTTATCGGCCATTTATCACGCTCGTACCTAATTATTTAATTACTTTTAGCTGCACGGGGATATTGATGTAATCTTAATATCATACACGTGTATCACTAAGAAAAATAATTATTAGGTATATTTACTTAATCTATAAAATATTTTAATTCGAATCCAAACTCCTTTATGTAAATGTCGATGAGTTTATAAGTAGAAGACATGCTTGGTCAAAATTAGAAAACCTTTATACAACATCTTGGGCAACAGAGAAATTGCAGTGAAAGCTGTGGCTTAGTAGGACTGCTAAGGTGGTGGAGACTCTGCTGCTTACAGTCAACTCAAACCATGGTAGTAGCGGGATTGTTGAAGATTGTTTGGAAGCTGAGATTTATACGTGTTACTCTTGGCGGACAGAAAGCAAATGGCACAGTGAAGAACAGAAAAAAATAAGGAACCGGCTATATCTCTGAGTGCGGGGTCAGCGGTGATAAATACGGACACCAGACACCCCAGCATAAGCCGGACACGGTCGCAACACAAAAAAAGGTTAATGTAGGTACAGTAGTACCACGTTTATAAGTTACACCGATGCACAGTGTGTTATAGAAGCCGATTTGCGGTCATCTCCGTTTTATAAACTCTTCGTATAGAGAATTTTAAGACAAACTACTTAAAAAAACTTTCGTTGATGTATGTCTCATACTTTTTGAGAAATTAAAAAAATCGAGAAAAATCCATAGAAATCAGAAAAACTTTATAGCTGTTTTCCTTATGATTTTTAACCACAAATGGTTTATAAACATGATGTATGTTGACCTAAAGAACAAATGTACACATAAATAATTGATGATTGGAGTACTAAAAAAAAGAAAAAAAATATTTTGTATGATAACTTAAAAAATTTTTTTTTCGAAAACTATTGCGTTGTAGTATTTGTTTCAAATTGAATTATATGTATAATGTTAATATGTACTGCCACAAAAAAAACCAGACGCGAAACACACGCGTTTCGTAAAATATGATTTTTTAAAAATTTTGCTTAGGGTTGTCAAAAATTAAGTTAATGTTTGAAATGTACCATTTATGATCCGCAAAGTTCTTACTGATGACTCATATTTGACGTTATAGGTAAATATTATGTACTCAAAGAATCGAAGAATCAATTTCATTTATTCAGTTTAGGCACATAAAGAGCACTTATGAATGTCAAAGTTTTACAATAATTATGTACCACCTACATTTGTCAAAAATATTATAATTTATAATAAATAAGATACTTGGTAAATAAATCATTAGAAAATGATTCTTTCGCTAGTTCGGTAGTTAAATCTCCTGAGAAGAGACCAGTAAGAAACTCAGGTAGATTATCGTTATTCTTCATTTTCTTTTTAATATTTAGTTTAATATTTAGTTTTGTTTATTTATAATAACTGGGTGCAAGAGCAAGAGATTATTATGACCACGCATTTTTATCATCAAGATATTCGTCTACTTTATAATAACTTTTTTTAATTAAAAATCTTTTCACTTCTATTTTAAACTTATCAAGTGGCAGGTCAGCCAAATCCTGAGGAATTTTATTATATATTTTTATATATTTGCCCACAAACGAATTACTGACTTTATGAAGCCTTAGTTTTGGTATCGCAAGTTTATTTTTATTCCGCGTATTTAAGTTGTGAACGTCCGATTTTTTTTGGAAGAGGTCTAGGTTCTTCCTTACATATAAGGCGTTGTCGTAAATATATTGTGAGGCAACTGTTAAAATATTAATTTCTTTAAACAGTTCTTTCAGCGAGTCACGGGGTCCGAGGCAATAGATTGCTGGTATAGCTCGTCGTTATATGTCATACTTATTGTGAATATAGGTACTATTATACTCACGGCAAAAGATATATGCTTCTTGGCAATTTTTCTTCTATGAAGGTCATGGTGTGGTATTGGGAATAATATAATAATAACAATAATAATATAATTTGCCAACATTTTGGGCATCAAGGAATGGCTAGTCGAGGACCTACATACTATTCTAGTGGCACTATCAAGTGGTATGGAAATAGATTCTAAAAAGTTTAAAGTATTTTGCTATGATCTCGCCACTAGATACGTGGAGCGCTATAAGTGGTTTTCAGTCACCTTGCATAAAACACTGATACATGGTGCAAACATTATAGAATCGATTTCCTTGCCGATTGGTATGCTTTCAGAACAAGCCGGTGAATCGAGAAATAAGTTTTGGCGTTATGATCGCGAGCATCACACGCGAAAATTAAATCGCCAAACTACTATTCTCGATTTGTTTCACCTAGCTTTGGAATCCTCAGATCCACTCATAACAACCATGTCCTTTGATTTGCGAAAGAATAAAAATAAACGCACAGCCCTACCCGACAGAGTCCTTTCTCTGTTAAAACCCTCGACAGAAAATGTTACGCTTCATAGATTTGATGAGACGCTTTCTTTGTCATCAGAAGAAGTATTAATTCACTCTGATGAGGAGTCCTAAAAATAAAAAAAAAAATTGGTTGCCTGTAAAGCCGTGACAACGACTTTGAGTGGTAAAATAATTTTAATGTGAATATTCATTCGTCGAGTGGAAGGGACGCGTGCCTTTCACTTTTTATGTCTGTCTCTCTCGCTCTTAGGCGGGCTAACCATGCCCGAGTGGAAGGGACGCGTGCCTCTCACTCGCTCTCATTGTGAGCGCATAACGTGAGCGGAGCGTAACGCAGTTTCTTGAAGTGTCACCCGGCAAGCCAATTTATAAGACGTTGTCACGTCAAAACAAAAAACTTATTCTTTGTTCTTCTTAGTCTTTGTTTAATTTTGAGATTATTTACCACGTCAACATGGGAGTTGGCGCAATAATCTACATAAACCTCTCTCCTTCCTTATTCTCTTTTCAACCTTAATCTCCTAAAAACTTTGATTTTAATATTTGTAATTAATTAAATATTGACAACCCTATTTCCATAGAAATTTCAAAAAAACTTAGAAACGCTTTCTCTCCTTTAACGTGCGTTTGTAGTTTGTGAAATTTTAGGATATTGTAGACGACAATATTGTGCATAGTAATAACCAAAAATAAAATGCTACAACGCTAATTTACAATTATCAAAAATATAATTGTGAAAAACAGAAAATATTTAATATTTCTCAGACTACTGAAGCTACTGTCTTCTACTTTTTAGTATAAATATATAGCATACAGTTGCACTACTCTGAGTACTAAAAAAGTGTAATGGGGTCATAATTTTCCCAATAAAAATAAATAAAGATTTTCTTAAGGTCATTGACCTCTCATAGAAAAATTAATATCTCTAAAACTAGAGAAGATTATCGTATCGGGATTTCTGTCAATTTTTCACCACGATGATGCCCATCAAATAGACATATAAACCACACATGACCGCAAGTCGGCTTCTATAACACACTGTGCGATGTACCTGACTTTTTTGCTGACAACATATCAGCAGAGTCAGCTTATCGAGTTTATTTATTTTTCATATGATTTATTTACTTACTTTACTTCAATAATTTTGACAATTTTTAATTGTTATAAATAATCATATTATTTATGTGCTCTAAAAATGTCTAAGCTGAATAGGTACATAATAAAATTATTTTTATTAAATTAAAAAATACATACCCAAATCCAGAAGTTTCACAACTATTGCCGGGAGTTTTGGCGGGAACGCGAAAAGTGTCATAGCGCTCCTGTGTTGCATTTTCTATATTTGGTGTAAATTCGAGTTATTATGTGTAAAAATGGTGGAGTTTTAAACATAACAGCTTAGACAAACCGCACAAGTGTAGGAAAGTGGAATATTGTAGTGAATTGTGATTTTTCGTGTTGGTGTCAAATCTCTCTTAGGAAAGCTTCTAGTAAAGTCTCCACTACTTTACTGGGGCAACTATCATCCGTCATCGTCATCACCATCATCAAGAATCATTCCAACTAGATTAGTGAATAAAGTGTTATAAAATAAAATAAGACTTGACATAAAGGTCCTAGTTACCATGTCATAAAATCCCTTAAAAAAAAAAAAAAAAAAAGGAGTTTTGGCGGGAACGCGAAAAATGTCATAGCGCTCCTGTGTTGCATTTTCTATATTTGGTGTAAATTCGAGTTATTATGTGTAAAAATGGTGGAGTTTTAAACATAACAGCTTAGACAAACCGCACAAGTGTAGGAAAGTGGAATATTGTAGTGAATTGTGATTTTTCGTGTTGGTGTCAAAATCTCCCTTAGAAAAGCTTCTAGTAAAGTCTCCACCGCTATACTGGGGCAACTATCATCCGTCATCGTCATCCATCATCATTAACAATCGTTCCATCTAGATAAGTGAATAAAGTGTTATAAAATAAAATAAGACTTGACATAAAGGTCCTAGTTACCATGTCATAAAAACCCTTAAAAAAAACAACTATTGTCTGTCAATGTCAGTGTCAAATGCACCTACCAATCGAACTGTCAAAGTACTGCTGGAAGTGCTGGATATGGATAACCCAACATCAATGGGATAACCTCATAAAATTTATTTTTAAATGAAATGAAAACGAGTTTTCTAGATATAGTGATGTGGTATTTCTAATTACATTATAAGAAATAATAGAACTTGGTTTTCGATTACCTAGTAAATTATTTACAGGCGTAAAACGTTCAAAAATGTTAAAATCCATTCGGTTGACTATAGGTAAGTGAGAAATAAGTTATGATATGATACAAATTATGTAAATATATATTAATGTCAATAATTGTTCTCTACATATTGTTGTTTTAGGTCTCCTACGCCCAGAAAGTACTCAAGTTGTAATGGCTGCAGGCATTAAATATTTTCCACCACCGAAGAACTATGATCGTAAGTTATTTATTTACTTAAAGCTTGTGTATAAAAAAACATGTACACAGGCGGTCTTAATGCCAGACATAAATGTAATTCTTATAATTGAACCCATTGCTGATGTTACTGCAACTCCACAATCATAGGTGTCTAATTAACCTAATTTAACCTAGGCCAACATATATGTACTATTAGAAAAAAAACAATACTTTTGCCTTGAGATAATGGTAGGGTAGGTTACATTACATTTACAATTTTTTTTAAACTTAATGTTTACATAAAAATTTGTATATATTATAAAGCATCAATTAGATACTATGTCATAATAGCAGATTGAATGCTAATGTCTAAGGTGTCAATTATACAAAAAGGTGGTATGATAACAGGCGTGGAATTAGGCTTTGATTACTTATGCCTGTTCTTTGTAACACACACCTAATATTAGATCAGTCAGTAGGTAATGTATAAAATGATTCAATTGATGCTTACTTTTCAGATATTGAGATTCCTGAGCGTACAAGGCTTCGTGTCTATGACAAAGTACCCTTATATCCATCCAACTTGAAACCACCCAAAATGCAGAAACGTCTGCGCTATATGAGAGGCCCAGAACCTTTACACACCACTTTGCAATTGAAACAATATGGTGTTATTGTAAGTATCATCCTGATAGTTAATCTAACCCTTTTGACTCATGACATCACTTCCCAAAACACCCAGTTCCCATAAACATCTAGAGAAACTATATTCAAGAGATGTGCCAATCTCGAAAGCTTAGCACGCAAGTTACTTCCCTGTTTTCTATTCAGAATATAAGATTTTGAAATCAAAATCTTAATATAATACGGGGTGAATAGAAATCCAGGGGTGGATAGAAATAAAATGGCCATTGGAATATTTTAAATAAATTCTTTTACAAAATTTTAACTAAGCCCAATAACAGATATTTTGTGATTCTTTTATTACAATGAACTAGTCCAAATTTTCGCTTGAAAGACAGTAACTAAATGATTAAGCTGACCATTTTATTTCTATTCACCCTTCAATCTCTATCCACCCCGTTTTACCGTATTATTATTTTTTATTTGTTTGCTTAAACAGACATTATTTTATAAAAGATACCCTACTTTTTATGTGCCTCATAAAATGCAGCACTCGAGTGCTTAGGTACTAAGACCACCCAAATGAACCCAAACACAGCTTGTTTATTTTCAAAAATCTAATGTACACTACTCGTCATCTTCAAGCCCAGACTCAATAGGTTCATCTTGTTTAGTTTAAGGGTTTCTATGGCCACCTTCTGACTCCATCTTCGTAACCTTGATACCATGTAAAACCAAGGAATTTGTTAAGACAAAAAAAATGAGCTCAAACTTGTAGGTTTATCTTGTTTAATTTAGAAGTTCCTCAAAATCCATTGAGGATATTCGCTTATAAATGGAATTACAAAATCCCACCTGAACAAGTTAACAAAAAGTTTATAAAGAGGAAAGATTCATTTGGTTTTGTGTTCACAAATTATTTCACTGTTAACATCTTTTGATTTCACTGAAAACATTGGAAGGAAAAGTAGCCTAAAATAGGCTACTTTTCCTTCCAATGTTTTCATTGGATCAGGTCTTATAGAGGTGTAACTGCAAGGTAGTGCTAGTTTTTTTTAAGTAAACTAAATTACCCCAATTATAAAGTTTTAAACAAACTAAGCATAAATGATAACATAAAAAATGAGTATTTACTATTATAGAGTATTAGTTTTATAAAAAAAAAGAAATGTCCTAAATAGATGGGGCAGCGTAGATGTTCATTATAAATATCTATGTGGCTTGTACACAAGTCTTATGAGATTAATTTCTATTTCCAGGCTACAGGAGGAGGTAGAATGGCTCATCAACATTTTGAAATGGCACGTCTTGTTATTGCTCGACATTTGGATCAAAAAAGAATGTTCGCAATTTGGAGAATTGACCCTCCATGGCAACCTATAACAAAGAAGGGCCAAGGCCAACGTATGGGAGGTGGTAAAGGAGCTATTGACCATTATGTTACACCCATTAAAGCTGGTAGGGTCATTTTAGAAGTTGGAGGAAAGTGTGATTACGAGGAGGTATGGAAACCATTTATGATTAAAAAAGTAACTGTATGCAAATTAAATAGAACATAAACCCAAGCATTAATCCTGGTTGCATCCAAAGCTTGTTATTAAGGAAGGAGACTGCTCTCCTCATGGAAAACAAAATACAAGTGGAATTGTAATGTAGTTGTCTGTACGCGTGTCATTGCTGTGCGTATTTACGCAATGAGGGATATATTCGACTATATGAACCTTTTTGGATAAGAATACTAAATTATTTTGTAAATATTCAAGCTTCTTCGATTCAAAGTATGATACATCAGTTGCGTAGTTTTAAAGATTTAATCATACGTACATAGGGATATAGAGACAGAGAAAGGCATTGGCTTACTTAAACACGTTTTAACGGCCGGCCTAATAAGATACGGCCGATATAAAGGCGAATTCTTTTTTTTTTAAAAGAATAGCAACCGAAGTTACTAATATTCCCTTTAACCCCTCCAGCTGGCCTAACACGGGCGCGGGACAAATATCTCTCTCCACCGCTTATGTCAAATTGACGGGGACAAACGCGTTTGTCCCTAATTGCCAGCATGGCGTCGAAGGAGATAACTTATGTCCCTCGCTGTGACGTAGACAAGGGACTTTTTCTCCACTTGCTTAGCACGGCGGCCGTAAAGTGGACAAGATATGTCTCTTTTTGACAGATTATAGAGAGATATTAGTCTCCGAACTATTGAGGTGGGGACAAAAATCTTAACCGAAAAATAAAAACATCGAATTTGATTAATTAATTAATGAAATAAAATTTTAATAATATATATATGTATATATATGGGGAAGGGGGGATTTAAATATTTTTCTCAAATAATTTTGACCTTCAATGTTTAAAATCCAGTAATAAAGTATTAATATTTGTATGTATGTATATGTATGTATGTATATGTATGTACCTATATATGTATATATATATATATATATGTATATATATGTATATGTATGTATATATGTATATATGTATTTATATATGGACTCTACAACCGGTCATAGTGGGACCCCCCCCCCCCCCCCCCCTACAGCGTTCAGCAGTACGAGTGTGACACCCTAGGCATTACAAACATCGATAGGCTATAGTAACCATTTTCCAATAGGTGGGCCGTGTGCTCGTCTGCCACCTAAGTTGTATAAAAAATCCAAACATATAATCCTATATTATTACGACACATTACGTAACACAATACATCCCATTACAAAGTAATAATACCTACTTACTAACTTAGCTATATCTACATTATATGAAATTAAAATAACACCGACAATTTAAAAAGTCAATGTTGCACTTATAAAATATGCACGTTGCTAGGTTTTATCAATTTGGTCGAATAATACTTTTTCGTATATTGGTAGCATTGAGTGGACAAACGTTCTCCCCGGTGACAAACTAGTCTCTCCTCGACGCCATGCTAGCTAAAGGGAGAGAGAAGGAGGGAAAGACAAATTTTTCTCCACTCCCCGGGGACTTTTGTCTTCGCGCCATGCTAGGCCTACTGCTAAGCTCAATGGCTTGTGTTAGGAGTGGGTTCACGTCGGTAGTGTAATGGCCAGGATTCGAACCCGGGACCTCTCGATCGTAAGGCCGACTCCTTAACCACTAAGCTATCGACGCTTCGAAATAGATTACAACCTGCAATAACACATGCTACTTTTTCTTCCGAGAATAAAGTCCTATGGGTTACTTACGGGAATGGGATCAAACTCCACGCGGGCATAGCTGCGGATATCAGCTAGTACTATTATTATATCCCAAATTCACGCCACCGAAGTCCCGGCTAATAACTAGTACAACAATTTTGTTCCTCGGAAGTTGCGGTGCCCAGTACTTTCTCTCAATGAAGTTTTAATTTGATTTTCAGGCTCAACTAATGTTAAGGATTGTTGCGGAAAGGTTACCATTCAAAGCTGAGCCCGTTTCACAGGAGATATTAGAGGAAAAGGCTAAAACAGAGAAACTGTTAGAAGAAACTAACCAGAACTATTACACAATGAAATATATAATACAGAACAATATGGGAGGCTGTCACAAAATGCTATCACCGTTTGATCATCGCTGGTACGGAAAATACCTTTAAATTATATTATTTTAGCGCTTAAATAGTGAGAATAAAAGATAAGTATTTTAAATTTTGTATTTTCATTACAGTCAAGTATCCTAATAGCCTAGTGGTATGGGTTTTCGATACTTTTCGATGCTTTTCGAATTTATGTGTGTATTTAGCGCAGGATTATAAGCGCCCGGTTAATGGCAGTAGGCTCGCCATATTACACATACATTGGGACCTAAACATAAACAGGCGAAATGTAGGTGCAAGCACAGAGGCACAGAGGCCTACCCCTTCGGGGATATAGGCGTGAGTTTATTTTACGTTATGTTAAGTACGTCAAGGTAGTTTAGCATACATTTATTATGTATTATGTATAATGCGATTATATAGCATTGTAATTATAATATAACACGAAACATGGCAACACTTGAAATGCATATTCCAGGCCTACGAGTGTCTTGCGCATAGTTCAAGCGCTAGAGGTACTTGAGTATGTAAACGGGTTTTTGGGTGTCAAGAGATATCCGCCACCTCCTTACCTTTGTCCTGATGGCGCAAGCGATGTCACCAGTAGCGTGCAGTACTTACACTCAGTGGACTCGATATAGACCCTTTCGAAACCGTGGTACACCTAGTAGTACCACTGGTGGTACCACAGTTATAAAAAAATAACCGTAGAACCTCTGGTGGTACCACAGTTATAGAAAAATAACCGTAGAACCTCTGGTGGTACCACAGTTATAAAAAAATTACCGTATTACCTCTGGTGGTAAAGTACCGTATTACCACTCAGTTTTACTCTTACTGTACATACATTGATTGAATTTATAAGTGTTTTTGGACTTAAACACTGAACCAATAATGTCTTGGAAGGTTCCGATGGGCCGTTAATAGAAATAGAGTAGGTACTAACATTATTACACTTGTTAAAGGTATTAAAAAAGATTAATCTAATTACGAAAGCAAATAAAGTTAAAATACAACCCAAACGGACGGCCTTAGATGTTATAAATGATGACGTGATAAGAGATATTGAAATGGAATTAATAACAAATGTGATATCTGTTAGTTATGTTCTCGAGAAATTACGCTAAACGGACCAATTGTGTGCGAACTTTTTTTGTTGATTTCTCGTTAAACCTATAGTTTGTCAATTTCAATTTGCGTCAATATACGACTTGGTCATCTAGTTATGAGTGGCACCACGATCATTTCTTACTAACTGTGCTACCATTGACTGTGGTCAGTGGTACCACAGCTGTAACCTTAGTACAACCAGTCCACTGTTGGTACCACGGTAATGTAAAAGTAACCGTAGTACCACTGGTGTACTACTGGGTGTAACACGGTTACAAAAGGATATAGACGGATGTGAAATCTGTAGCGTGTACTATACCAAGTGATCGGTATATACGGGATATACCAAATACAGGGATATACTGAATTGTAACCGTAGTACTGTTCGAGCAATTTTCCGTTTGATTTGAATTGACCCTGATGGGGAAAACTCAATACGCACGCCAATGCAGATTCTATTCATATTGGTTTCAAATTATTAATTACTAGCTGACCCGCGCGACTTTGTCTGCGTAACCCCGTTTTTGCAACATTTTTCATTCCTGCTCCGCACCTGTTAGTCGTAGCATGATGTTATATACATATAAACCTTTCTCTTTAACCATTCTATCTATTGAAACAAACCGCATCAAAATCCGTTGCGTAGTTCTGAAGATTTAAGCATACAAAGGGACAAGAAAAATAGGGACAGAAAACGCGACTTTATTTTATACTATGTAGTGATCTAAGATATCGGTATCATGAGATATCTTAGATCAATTGGAGATATTGGAAGTTCTGAGTAAGACTAGTCGGACTTTTGAGTGATCCAACTACCCATAACCACAACGACTATCATATATGTTGATGTGGCAATCGGGACCGACGGCTTAACGTGCTCTCCGAGGTACGTTAACACCAGACCCTTGTGTAGCAGTTATCGTGCACTCGTCATTCTTGGTCATAAAATAAAACTCAGTAAAATTAATAATGGATTATTAAATTTGACATTTCATGAAAGGATTTTCGTGACAAGCCTCAGTTTGCATACATGTATTTAACCTTGTAGCAATAATTATTTTTATAAACTCCTTTCTTACAATTATGGCAAAAACTCAACAAAAACAAATGTTTTATAGTAACAAATACTACAGCGTAGAGTACTTAGTTTCTTATGACTCGTCCCTAACCTAACGACAAAAGCCAAACAACACGCTATTATTATTTTAGAGAGTACCTATCTTAGGCAGGGTTGCCACATTTACGTTGTAATCTATTCTTGTGTTAAAATTGAATATGTAAATTTAATTAAACGTTTTATGCCGATATAAATCATGGTCTAGTCACTTACTTTTTTGTGAATTTTTATTATACAGAGGTTTTTATTACGTACTAATAATGTGGGTGTATGTCTCAATGGAAGAAAATTAGGAAGTCAATGGAAGAAAATATGAAGAAATATTTTCATACCTACATTGTTTTTTTATTAAAGTGGCAACCCTTATCCTATAGGTCACGAATACATTTGATAGTATAAAGCGTGTACAGAACCAGAACACTAGGCTTATATCGTTGCTATGAAAAAAATATTACATTTCAGTAATCTGGCTCCTATTTATTACATTTAAGGTCACATTAATACACAATACAAGATAAAACATTTACTATTTAGTGTACAATCGTAACAGACATGAAACATCTCATGATATTTGTGTGCAATTCTACTCCGTCCATTATGTTAAGCGACTCTACCACATATATTATCTATTTCTGCTTTGTCATCCCCGCATAAGTACCTATAAATTATATAACGTCATACTCATAACAATATTTACAAAGCCTAACGTACTAACTTACAAGTAAATGCAATTTACATTTTCAATAAATTAATAATGTGTTTACAATATCATACAAGCGTTAGATTAGGTATATGATATGGCCTTTTTAATTATAAAATAGACTGCATATAAAATCAATCCCTAGCAGTCATTTTATCACAACTCTAAAACCATATAATTGTACAAACTTGTGACGTGTATCCCTACTAACTGTTGATACACCAAACAACATCTTATTACAAATTTGTTGACTCTATTATCAAGGTTTACAATAAGTAACGTTTAAAAATATCTAAGTAAATAAATAAATACATCAGTCAACGAAACTAAATTAATCTCAATACTTGAATTACATACACAAATTGAATAACATACAGTTACATTTCGAAGCATTTCCCAACATAAGTATGTAGTTCTAGAACATGATAAGCCATTTCTGTACGTGTGGAACAGTATAGAATTGAGCAAATAAATTAGCCCAGATTATTTATAAGAATAATATATTTGACTAGTTCTGTATGTCTTATGTACTATGCTTATATACTACATTCCCTAGAAACTGGCGATTTGCAGTCTTAATACAATAACTATTGTGTTCATTATATAATATAGTAGGCGGGAAAATGAAAGTGATTTTGCAACCAGGTGTTTATAAATTAAATGCAAATTCACTTATCAACTCGCGTACAGTAGCTAAGCTCTAAGTTAAGACAAAAGTGAGGTAGCGTTTTTACCTTCTAGTGGAAAAATATATACAGATCTAGGACAAAAGCAACGTTTTTTTGGTATGGAAATATTACATAGTGACGGGTGTCCTAGGAGCGCGAGTCGTAGGCAAGATACACGGCGCTTAAGTGTACACAAAAATTAGCCCGTTGATTACCACGAGGAGACAATAATATCAATATACAGACGAAACTCGCACGAGTAATATATAAACATATATAATATATATTTTATATATAGGTATGTATAATTTATAATATCCATTGACATATATGAGTATTAACTACATGCACACAATTTATCATAATTAGGTAGGTAATTTAAATATGTGCAGTTTTGTAGATGACTAGAGTAAATACGTTTAACCATAATAGTATGTATAAAACAGTTACAATTTGTATATTTTTCGATTTCGATCACTGCAAGGATCCATTTTTAGACACATATTGTATGGAGGATAATACATTGACTTCAACAACTTTACTCATACGACTCGCTCAAGTGCTCTAACAAGAACTTGAGCTGTACTTTCATGAAGGTATTTTTGTGAGCGATAGAGTCGCAAAGCATTTGCGTGGGTGCGACTACGTTCCCGTTGTTAAAGTTCTCGTAAACGTGCTCGTTTGTCGAATAGGTGTTGTTGTTGTGAGTGTCAATAGTAATATCCTCCAGCCCGGCTGCCCCGGACGTATCAGTGGGGGCATTGTATACGTCGATCGGAGGAGCTTTGATGATATGCTGATAATTAAACGTAGACAATATCTGCCGGATCTTTGCAATGATCTGCTCTACTCAGGCGTTTGATTCCTGCGAAAAATTTTAAAATATATAAGTCGGATTCTGCAGCAAAGTCTAAAGATTGTCTAAATTATTTATTGTGAAGTTAGACTCTACGTTCTATGCTAGTGGTAGGTAATAATCAGCTGCTTTCTGGCTTACTACATTGATGAGAAAATAAATAATGGTTTGAGAGAGGTGAGAAGTGGAATGTTGTGTTCAGGCGTTCACCCAAAAATTCGAATTTGCTGCAGGGTGTGAAATAATGAATAGGTACTTAGATGAACCTTAACAAGTATAATAAGTGTTATAATACTGCACGGCATTCATATGTATAGTTATATAAAATGTAAGTACTCATATAAAATATTATCCTAATTTTATTAAATGCATCAAAATTGAGGCTCTATCATTCATAAGAAAGTACATCGAACATCGAGACACGATACAAACATGATAGAACCGCGCGGTGGTTAGTGGCCGGCGCGGGGTATCGATGCAAGCGACAGCAACACTACACTAGAAGCAGGTGGGACGTGTGTGCGATTATACCTTGAGGTTGTGGAAATAGTGCATGATCTGATCGTAGTCCATGTGGAGGTCGTCGAGCCCCAGCGAGTCGGCCTGAGCGCCCGGAGCGCCCTCCTCGCGAGAGAACATCGGGTTGCCCACTATTGTGGCGCGCTTCACTTCCGGGGAACTGCTTCCTGCACATATATATCCATTGCACGGTCGTTCGATACATCCGAAGTTTAGGGCCGAAATTTCTTGCCATTGGAAGCCCAATATCCTCTAGGCAACATTTTTGTTGGCGTCATCTTGTACAATAATTTTACACTACAAAGTTGCGCAACACCACGTCCCTAAGGGGGTCATCTCGAAAGATAGGGTCTCCGGTCTGCGGGGTGCAAGGGATATGTTCGCTACTATCTCACCTCCGGCAACTAGAGATCCAAAGACGGTGTGCGTTTTAGTTGGTTCGAGTCCGACATAACCTCTCTAACTGACTCCGTTTGATATCACGCCCGGAAAACGCCACGGTATAATGTTGGCATCGAACAATACGTACAGCTGGCAATATCATACATGTTGCGCAACGTTCCTGAACTTGTTAGGTAGGTAAGTGTTGCTAACCTAACCAACGTATATCCCCAAAGTGGGTACAAAGAAATACGAGGTAACGAATTATATAACATATAAGGTAGCTTTTTGACTTTAAATAGCTGTAATGTGATTGTTACCTTTAATCTTGTTAGCAGCGTCTACGAAATCTCCCTTTGACTCTTTGGATCTATTCTTGTACCTCATTTGTACTTCTGGTAGGCCTGAAAGTAAAATACAAATTATATTGTTATTAAATTCAATTCCTAGAAGTGAGCTCAGAGCAACGAGCCCATGTTTCGAGAGTATATTATTATGTTAGCCTTATTTCAGTGAAAGCAAAGTATTAATTCACTTAGGTTTTAAGGATGCCAGGTTTAGCAAAGTACGAAGTACAAAATCAAATGATATGTGCGAAGGCACTAACCGATTCCAGAGTCGTGCATGTAGTCTGGGCTTTCTGGTTTGGCGAATGTCCGACGTGAGTCGTCAGTGCCTCTGTTGAGGCCGACGATCTCCCTATAGTCCTTGTTCTCCATCACAAGCGGCGCGTCGTTATCAAACTCGAACAGTCGAGCGCAATCGTCCTTATCTGTCAGCTTTTCTACTGGATTGTCTTCGAGGTCATTTATATATGAGGCGGGGTTTAGTTCGCGTTTGTAATCTTTCATGTCTCGGTTCAATATGTAGGGGGCGTCCAGTTTGTTCAAATCAATAATTCTGAAAGATAAACAACATTTTATCTCACTTTCTGTGTTTGTTAACTAACTCCTAAACGGCTGGACCTTCACGGATGGATTTATGTATATATTTCAATTTGATTCTCTTTGTATGTTTTGAAAAGACAATGTAACTCTTGTCTGTCACTTCATATATAGCCATTATAATTCTATTGGTACTAGCCATTTATTTGAAGTCGTCGACATTTACCTGTCTGTGCGGCGGCCATTCTCTGGAGATCGTCTAGATTCGTAATCGCGGTCGTGTTTCTTCGGTTGATGGCGGGAGTGGCTCCGCCGAGTAGGTGGCATGACGGTGTCGGGCAAAATCTGGAAATTAAGATATAAGTACCCAATAAGTCAATATTAAGAGTAGGTGTACCTATATTTCAAGTGAGGTATATTTTTTCGTACAAAAAGATATGTCAGTATTTGAATCCCCGTCTAGGTGAGTTCTTCTTTTAGATTGCTCTCAGTAACAGCACGAGTCAGGAAATAATGATCGCTTGACGGCGATAGGCTCGAATGCGTCTATTTGGGAAAGATATATTTTCGTTATACCTAAAAATATTTGCGATGATGAAGCATCACTATGTGTTTAGTTGAAGATTTAGGGCGGTTTTCCATCCGACTATAGGTAAACATACAATCCATGACAAATGTCCACTTGACGGCTATAGGCTCGCCCCCTAATACTTCAAAAGGAAAATCATTTGGCGAAGGCCGACGATATGCGTATCTTACGCGCAATTCTCGTACAACGTGGTTCACAGACCTACATAGTTTTAGCTTCGCGGATAGTAATAATGTAATTGATTGATTGATTGATTGATAGCTATATTAGCTTACTTTGTTCTGGTTCCGGGGTGGCACTGGCAATTGGGGCTGTGGTGTTGAAGAATTCCTGTGGGGAGGAACAGGAGGCCTGTAGTCGTCTGGATTGGTGCCCTCCGTCCTGTGGACCAAGAGAAGTAAATTATACCATAATTATTACAATAATGCACAGTGAAAACTACTCTGCATATTTATATGTAAGTAGGTAACTTATTTAAAAAATCACGATCAGTTACGTCGTTCAAAGGATTGTTACCTATGCGTTCTGCGGACTGCGCTGAGGTGAAATAGAACGCACCCACATTATTTATGAGCAACATAGTCGATCTCTATATATACTTATTGTATAGATATGCGATCTGACAGTGTGGGCACGTGAAACTAACGGTAGGAAGCATAGGAAGTAGACGTGCAGCAGACGGTTTGAAGCTCAACCTACCGAAGTTTGCCCTGACCGACAATGTTGCTCATATCTACATAATTTATGCTGCATTTAATTTGACTATAAATCCTCATTTCTCCCTCTTTTTAGTCACAGCACAATATGATGGAAGCTAATCCAACACAACTTTCTTATTGCGTTGTTCGAATCCTGTGCACTACACAGACTTCGAACGTGATCATCTCATACCACATGTATTTAATTTAGTTCAGCTATACAGGGATATATGCATAGATATATAAAATTATATCTAGGTACTATTAAAACTAAAGCCAAACAAAAATTACTTACTGCCATTGGCCGTCTCCGGAGTGATGTCTCGTATGTCTCGCTGGTTTCTTGCAATAAGTCGTGGAGTCGATGACCTTTTCTCGCTTGTCATTTTGCGAGGGTAATTCGATCGAGTTCGGGTTGTCGAAACTTGTCACCATGACATTCCCGTTGTCTTTTATTGCGTCGTCAGGGTCTGCGTAGTTGTAGTTGAGGGGATTTGCGGTTATTCTCATCTCTTGGTTCAAGTTGTCCGTCTGTTGCGTTGAGTTTCTGTTAGCCGGGTGGCGGTTCCCATTGCGTTCGATAGTCGCGCGACCTGGAAAATCTTCATTTTTAATTTAATTGTTATGTGTAATTGCGGGTAAGGTTGTTGTAAATGTGATGTGATAACAACACAGGCAACCTGTAAGTTGTTAGTGCAGAATCTGTAAATGTGATAATACTAGTTTCTAATGTAGGTAGGTATTAACTATGTAAATATTAGAAAGAATAATTGAACCCCATTTCGGTTACATTTTTGAAGTGAAACCTTTAGGCGCGTTAGGCATTATTTGAGATGGGGAAAAACAGTTGAACTCGCGACACTGTTACCGTTACCGACACTTGAATTGACATAAATGTTGGTCAAGTTTTTACTTCTGTCTCATCTGCGAACTGGTACATCTGTATAGATATGAACGAGGCTTTATACAGGTTTTTCACGTAATTTAGAGGTCAGATGGCAGTCACCATAGTAGTCCTAAATGCCAACTAATCCAAATCATGGCAAGGAGCTATTGGAGAGCGGCCTACAAACTTCAAGGTGTCAGGCTCTGGCAGCATAGACTGCAACGGGAATGGGTGCTCAATGGAAAAAAAGTGGTATAAATGTAATCTTACCAAGCCACACCCAATCATGAGCGTTGGTGGTCGACTCCCTGGATGGTTTCTCTCTGGCTAGTCCAAGCGTAGTGCCTACGAGGCCGGCGACTTGCAGCCGTCCACCTTCAGCCACCGCCGTCATCGTGCGGCCGCTACTGTTGCCACGGTCTATTCCAGTCGGCTTGACCCGGGAAGCGTACACGACACACGATACAACGAACACCTGTAGAAAATTGGGACGTAAAATCTATTAGTAGGTATCATCAATGTGAAAGTTTAGTTTAAGATAATTTCATGCATTGAGCTTAGAATTAATAAGAAAGAAATATATGATTTTCTTACCACAATTGCAAAGCAGAATGCACCGAGCACCACGTAAATTCCTATAAAAATAAAACGGATAATTAAAAATAATTTTTTTTTAAATGTAAGGGATACTTCTGGTAAAAACAAAAAATATTTATCATTCTCTCATGGATGCCACCATCACATTAAAATCTGATAAGTATTAAATTAATTTATTTATCGTATCTTATTCCTCGTTATTAAGTCATTCGTCGAGACGCATTGCCTTGATCTGTGGCCTAATTGCATCTTAAGCATTTATGGGAGTGAGACAGGCATTATCACCCTCCACGACGTTAGGCCAGGATTTACCCTCGAATCGTGATTTTTTTTTGTCAATAATTTGTTACCCTCTAGTACCTATAATAATTAAATTAATTAGGTATAAGCACGAGTTTTGAACCTAAAATGTACCTACTCAATGTGCGCGCAATAGGTACGCGTTTTTGGGCTGTCTTTTGAGGATAGTACAGGGTGCAACAGTGGCAGACCAGCAGGCTTAAATCTACCAATCTGCACCAGGGCCCCGTTTCGCTTTCGACATAAATCGAAGATAGTTGCCTATACTCGAAACTTATCAGCGCAGCGCTGCAATTCTCTAAGCATACATCGTCGAGCTTGTCGACGAACTCAACAACGAGCACAGCCTAGAACTGACGATACCAACCTTTCTAGGTTTTCGGTAGAGAATTGCGTTACTGCAGTTCTCTGCAGTAACGCAATTCTCTAACCATTCTGCGTTGAGTTCTACGTTGAACTCGATGTAGGCACAGCCTAGAAACAGCAGTACTGTTCTCTAATCGTTAGTTATAGGTTGTACTCTACGTCGAGTTCATCGACGAGCCCAACGATGTATTCTTAGAGAATTGCACTGCAGGATATAAACCTCAACCCGAATCAATAAAAAACTTCTATCTACATTGACATAGACAGTATTATGAATACAAGGAGTCTGACCGATGACAACAGAAGTCTGCGCGCTTTGGTGCTGCTGGTGTGGGGACGGGTTACTCCGATAGATGGAGTTGTACTGCTGCGCTTGCGCTATCGTCGGCTCGTGATTGTTCTCGTCCTTGAATGACGGGTACCCTGTAAAAGAGAAGTTGCTTCAGTTTTTGACGTTTTGTTAGTGTCGTTTACACAGAATAAATTACTTTTGAATTTTAATTACATGTAAACATTTTTCTTCACACATCCGAGTGGACCATCTAAAAACCGTAGGTAGTTGGAACATGGTCCACCCAGTGCGAAGGAACTAATTTATTGTCCCAGTATCTACCTAATTTAGACCCGAGACGGTATGCGGTTGCGGTTTTAGTCGGTCCGAGTCCGAAATAACCACCACCAATGGTTGATGGGCGTGGTATCCTTGGCGATTTCCAAAGGTAGGAAAGGTAAACCTATATTAGATATGTATATGAATTACTTTTTGATATCTCCTCCCCGAGGTAATTTGGTATACAAGTTTAGAAAAAGAAAATTTCGGCTACGGCTTTAAAATATCAGTCAACGGTGTTAGAACATACCTTTGAGAATATCGCCCAGTTCTGCCATGCTGCTTCTCAGTCCACCTCTTGCCATGATGTCATCATTCTGCGGTGTATCTGGCCTTTGAGGCGCGTCTCCACCAGTGAAATCTACGTCAACACTGGCGGCCGCTGTTGCTATGGCTCCCGGAATGTTTTTGATATTAGCTGGGGTTTTTGTATCGCCTTTGCCTGGCAAAGCAACTCGTCGAAGTGGACCAGTACGGCATTGTTCTGGCGTCAGAAGAGTAACCCGGAGAAGTTCGCCGTTACCTGAAAATTAATATCGGATATCGATTACCGTTTCAAGTTTTATATTAATTAAAGTCGGTAGGTACGGTAGGTACTTTCTAAAAATTTAATTTTAACGTTAGGTAGATATCGTTCATGTGAAGTACACTTCAATACTTACTGTTTGATGAATCTTTTAATTATGGGCAATTGTAATATTCTAATCAATATTAGTAGTACTATATTTATTAAAAAGGGTTTCGAATCAGCGATTTATACGATAAGGACTTCTAAGATATTTCTGCTCATATTTTCCTTAGCATTATTTTATTCTCGTAACAAAATCAGTTTAGTAGAGATAAGTGGAAATGTAATTCCACTCGTCGTTTCCCTAAAAACTGTACCTATATATCAAAACAAAATGGAACTAACGAGTGAGATGATGATGATCTAGGATTACTTAGGTAATAACTCAGTGTACCTTAGTGTAACTCCACCTACCTTCTCCAACAGCGATGACTCTTGGATGTCTGCTGGCGTACATTGGTGCAAATGCTACTACTTCTGGATTCAAACTTTCCACGACGAGGAAGTAGTCTGATACGGTCACGTCACGCAATGCAGTGTGACTACCATCCGAGAACTCCAGGTCTATATCCAATAGCCCTTCCTGAAATTTTAATAAGTCATTACGTACGCTGTTTAGTCGTAAAATTATTCTATTAAGACCATAGAATTCAAACCCCAATATCGAGATGCTTGATAATATAAAAGATAGAGCCAGGATTATACCTACTTAGACTACTTAGTGGATAGTCTAGACGGCTTTTTGGGATTTCATTGGCACTAATGCAAGGTTACCCGAGAGTAACGTAGTCCCTATGATAATGCCGTATGGTGATTAGTCGAATTGCAATTGGTATGCGTGAGCGAAGGCGACTCGGATGTTGGAGGTCGCAGAATGACCTCCGTCCTCCATGAGCGAGGGCCTGGGGGTGACGAGTGGAGTCGCCCACAACAACTGCATAATTACTATGACGGGACAGGCTACGGCTATATTTAGGTTAAGTGGATATATTCTATTTCTTTTTTTAAAAAGACAACTACTGCACTATGGAACAAGCCCTGTATCGCGGGGGACTTTACTCGGACTCAGAACAACTATTTGTAGATCACACAAATTTTTGTCCCACTGAGCCAGCCACGGAGGCAGTTTAAAGTCGACGTTATACTGGATTTAAACATATCAGTAGATAAAGATCATGAATACGGTGCGGGGTCGTGAGCGAGGAAATAATAGACGGCTATTGTTATAAACTACAATGTTTATTAAATGCTGTCTGAATTACAAGTTCCGATGATCATACTAAATAATTCCTCAGCTTTTATGCACATGGTGTGAGTGAAACCATAACGCGATCCAGAAAAATTGGTATTAGCGCCATCTAGTGAGCAAAAATGGAACTCACACCACCTGGTTCACCTTTATAAGTTCGAACATACCGCCCACCAAGGACATCATGAAAATATGTTCTTAATTACCGCCCACCATGAACATATCGCATCAAAATTTTAAACAAACTTTAAAAAAAACAATGTCATTGGCGAGAGGGTTCTACCTTAATTTCACATTCAAATTACAACCAAAGGAAAATACAACAATAACGCAAATTTACGTAATACAAAATACAATTAAGACAATTACGTTTCACTGAGCGACCGGTAATATACAAAGTTTAGAAGTAGGTCGCTTTATTAGGGCATTTTGAGTACGCAGTGTAACGACCCGTGTGAGTTCGTCAGGACCCGGATGCTTCTGAACAATACGGCCTAACAACCACCTGCCAGGTGGCAAATCGTCCTCTTTCACGAGCACCACATCCCCAACGGATGGTTCCGGGGTTCGACAAGCCCATTTGTGCCGCTGTAAAAACTGATTTAGGTAGTCTTTCGACCACCTCCTCCAGAAATCTTGCATCATTCTTTGGTGAAGTTGCCATCTCGGTAAGGTAAGCATATTACATTTTTCATAATTTGAATCTGGAACTATCACGAGTGGCTCTCCGACCAGAAAATGACCAGGGGTTAAGATCGTCAATTTATCGTGATCTTCCACATAGGACAACGGTCTAGAGTTAAGGCACGCCTCAATTTGTGCCAACACGGTAGCCATTTCCTCAAATGTAAGCGTAGAGTTTCCAATCACTCTCTTAAGGTGGAATTTAGTAGACTTTATCCCTGCCTCCCAAAGTCCCCCGAAATTGGGCGCATGAGGAGGAATAAAGCTCCACTTAGTACCATTATTTGAGAGATATTCAGCTAGCTGCTCGTTAAGACCGGATCTCTCCTCATTATATAAATAAAGAAGTTCTCGTGCTGCGCCTACGAAATTGGTACCGTTGTCACTATACAACTCAGCCACCCGACCTCGCCTTGCCACAAACCGCTTAAAGGCTGCTAAAAATCCCTTAGTACTCAAATCACTCACTGCTTCCAAGTGGACCGCCCGAGTGGACATGCAGATGAATAATGCAATATAACCCTTAAATGATTTATTACCACGACCCTTAGACATTCTTATATTTATGGGGCCAGCGTAATCTACGCCACTACACAAGAATGGCTTATTTGGCGTTACCCGCGCAGACGGTAATTGCCCCATTAGCTGGGTTCTAATCGAAGCTGCATAACGTATGCATCTAACACAACCCCTTACATATTTTTTAGCTAATAACTTGACACCTACAACCCAGTACTTCGAGCGTAAATAGGTGACCATCAATTGTGGACCACCGTGCAGGGTTTTGTCATGTGAATCCGCGACCAAAAGGTTAGTCAAAACAGACTCCTTCGGCATCAGAATGGGATGAACACGATCGTAACTAAGTTGTGACATCTCCAGTCTGCCTCCGGCTCTGATAATTCCATCAGAATCTAGAAATAGATTCAATGACTTTAGGTTGCTGTTTTTATTTTCAAAAGCTTTGTTTCCCTTTAGTACCTTTAGTTCCTCGACAAACGCTTCCTCTTGGCATCTTTTAATACAAACGTGTAAAGCATCGTCTAGTTCTTGTTTGACTAGATGCCTTGTGCAAGGTCTAGCAGATCCCTTCCTGAGGAGGTTTAGAAACCTGCGACAGTAGGCCATCACTCGAACCAATCTAGACAAGGACGAAAACCGACTCCAAAACCCATGGTCAATCGTGACTGAGTGCACTCGGACTCCAACTTCTTCCAAATTCGTGCACTCGATCTTAGGCTTTTTGTATTCAATCACTTGTTGCCGTAAGAATTGTGGACCATCCCACCAAATAGAAGTTGATTGAAGTTCAGCAGGTGAAACACCCCGAGATGCACAGTCAGCTGGATTCTGTTTAGACGGCACGTGAGACCAGTGATGTGTATCCAAGAGGGTTAAAATATGGGAAACCCGATTGGCGACAAAGGTTTTCCAGCGGCTGGGATGGCTACTAAGCCATGCCAAAACCACTTCACTGTCAGTCCACGTATGCCAGTCGACCTTTGGCACATCCATAACCCTACCCACTTCAGCGATCAGTTTAGTTAAAAGTACTGCACCACAAAGTTCCAATCTTGGGATAGACACCTGTTTAATAGGAGCCACCTTAGTTTTAGATGTTACCAAAACAACGTGGACATTATCTCCCTCGTCTATAATCCGAAGATAAATAACCGCAGCATATGCTACCTTTGAGGCATCTGAGAACCCGTGTAATTCGGTTTTTATGTTATTGGAACAAGTGTTTACCCAACGTGGTATCTTCACGTTCAACAAGGAAATCAAATCGGCACGGTAAGTAACCCATTCGTTAACTAAATTGCTTGGAATTTCTTGATCCCATGCTAAACCTGCCAACCACAATCTTTGAATGAACACCTTTGCTAAAATTATGGTTGGTGCCAACCATCCCAAAGGGTCAAATAGACGCGCAATGTCTGAAATAATTTTCCTTTTCGTTACAGGTTCGGTTAGCGGCGGCAGTTTAACCTTATACTGAAAGAAGTCGTCGTTGGAATTCCAGGTAAGTCCCAAAATTTTTGTAGTATTATCCATTTCTATATTTAAAAGTTCATCCTCACCCTTCCTTTCCCCATCCTTTATTCTGTTCATTAACTCCTTACTATTGCTGATCCATTTCTGCAACTTAAACCCACATTTCGATAGGACTGTATTGATTTTTGTATAAATATTTAATCCTTGTTCAATATTTTCAGCTCCAGACATGAAGTCGTCTATGTAAAAATCATTCAAAATGATCTTCGCTATTTCTGGCTCACTTTGACACTCGTCGTAAGCCACCTGATGCAGAGCACGTACTGCTGAGTATGGTGCTGAGGCAGTTCCGAATGTTACTGTTACCAGCTCATACTCTTCAATTTCCTTTTCAGGGCTGTCCCTCCAGACGATTCGCTGAAATATTGAATCCTTCCTGTCTACTAAGACTTGGCGATACATTTTTTCTATGTCAGCAACTAGACATATTAGATGTTTTCGCCAACGCATAATAATATGACGTAAGTCGGCCTGCAACGTTGGCCCTACCATTAAATGGTCATTTAATGACATCCCGTTGGAACCTTTACAGGACGCGTCAAATACGACACGCACTTTGGTCGTAACCTTATCTTCCCGGATGACCGCATGATGAGGTAAGTATATGGCTGTTTTATTATTGAAATCATCTTTTGAAACCTTTTGCATGTGATTTAAATCTAAATATTCTTGTATGACTGAGGCATACTCACTTTTTAATTGAATATTTTTATTTAATTTAGATTCCAATCCCACTAATCTTTTTACAGCGATAGACCGGGATTCGCCGTGCTGTTTAACCTGGCTAGGCTCACGAAATGGCAACCGCACTACGTACCTGCCACTCTCATCTCGTTTCGTGGTTTGAGCGAATAAATTTTCACATCGTTCTTCCTCCTCAGAAAGTATCTTCTGGGTTTCTGACGGCTCATTTTCTAACTCCCAAAACCGTTTCAAGAGTTCGTCTGTATGAACCGCAGAATGCATTACTGAGATGTGAGAATAAAGATTATTGGATATATTATCCACCTCGGATATGCCCGACAATATCCATCCCAGGGCTGAATCCTGGGCCAGTAGGTTTCCATTCGAGTGTTTCCTAAGACCAGCTTGGATGACTTGGCTGTAAACCTCAGCACCTAACAAAATGTCTATTTTGTTAGGCCTGTAGTATTCCGGGTCAGCCAAGTCATCATCAGTCAAGTCTGCCCATTCTACCCTGGTTACTCTCGCAACTGGGAGAAGAGCTGTGACTGACTTCAGCACAAAGGCAGTAATTTTTATTTGCAAGTTTGAATCCTTGCGTGACCTCATATTTATTGAGACTGTGTACTTAGAAGTGACACCTTTGTCTCCCCCTACACCTATCACGGTGTTTTTCGTTGTACGTTTCCTAAGACCTAAATGCTGAACCATTGCCTCAGTTACAAAAGATCCCTGCGATCCTTGGTCTAACAGCGCTCTCATGACCTGATAGCTCCCATCTCTCGACTGAGCCTCTACCAAGGCCGTCGCTAATAATACTGTGTTTCTACAGTCCCCTGTCGAAAGATGCGAGACCAATGGTTGGCTTGATCCCTCGGCTTGGACAAGCGTGTCCTCGCCATCCGCCTGCCTCGATGAAGAGGCTGCCACCTGTGTGGTACTAGTGGAATCATCGACTACTCCGGAAACATCCGCGGGGTGCAACAACGTATGATGACGACGTTTACACATCTGGCACCGGGACGGAGATCTACAAAACCTCGCAGCGTGATTACTATTGAGACATATAAAACACAAGCCCTTTTCTCGTACGAACTCACGTCGTTGGTCGTTAGACTGCTTACCAAATTTAGTACAAGTCTTTATTTTGTGATCTCCAGAACAAAATGTACAAGTTACATCCTGCTCATTTTTAACAACATGTAAAGATTGCGTGTCTTTGGATACCCTTACCCTCCTATGCTCATCAGGCGAGTCTTCTAAATTTTCGAGTCCTCGGAAGCGACTGTTGAGATACGCAAAGAATTGCCCTTTAGTAGGCAACTCGTCACTACTCTCTTCTGATATCTTTAACTCCCAATTCTTCCGAGTCTCTTTATCCAATTTTTGACTGATGACATAGACGATAAAAATATCCCAAGAAGCGATGTCTACACCTAAATTCTTCAGTGCATCCAAACATTCTGTTGTTGTATTTAATAATAACTTGATCTGAGACGCAGATTCGTGTGCAATACTTTTTTGATTTAACAAACGTTTTAATATGTTAACTGCCAAGAACCGTTTATTGTTATACGTTTGGTTCAACATATCCCAAGCAATCCTATAATTGTCTGATGTGACCTTTATATGTCTTACTAATTGTTCGGCCTCTCCGGTCAAATGACCCTTTAAGTAATAAAACTTTTGTGCGTCGTCTATATTTCTATTGTCATGCACTACCCCCATAAACAAATCCCTAAAGGTGCTCCATTCGGAGTACTTGCCCGAAAATGGAGCCATTTTTAGTTCTGGCAATTTTACCTTAGCCACTATCTGACTACAGGAGATGTCTTTTACTTCAGCCTGAGTTGAAGTGCCCTTTATGTCCAGCAACTTTTCCTTTAATAGAGTCTTAAAATCTATGTATCGCTCTTCAACGGTATCATATACACTATTTTTATAATAGTTAGAAATTTGGAAGTCAGCCTTTTTAACAGTTTGGATGATTTTGTTGTGATTGTCATAAAATGACGTCCACTGTACTTCCAAGTTTTCTAACCTGGTTTCTATGTATGAAGCTGTTAACCTGCCCTTAGAAGACTTTTTAAAATTACTTTGTGCCTTTTCTATTTTATTCGCTAAGTCTTCCTGTAGGTTCTCTAACGGCTCCATACTTAATACAATCTTTTATCACAAGACAATAAATTATGCTAGAGAAGTATACAACTTGAGCAGAAATTTTCTAAGTGTTTTTGCGTTATTTAGTTGGATACAAAATCGGGCATAGGTTCCCCGTCTCAACAGAGTTTCACTTAAAATATTACAAGTCCTAACTACACAAGAACACAGAAATATTACAAGTCCTAACTACACAAGAACACAGAAATATTACAAGTCTACAAGGAACACGAGAAATAATGCTAAATGTTTAAATTTAAAACAAAGTTAAGTCTTGATCTCGATTAAGTTTCTGAACGTTGAATTAAACTTCACTAACTTGCTCTTCCGATCAATAAAGATATATAAATTGTACTCACAGTTTTATTTCCGCACTGACACTTTACCACAATTCGAAGAGACTTCACCAGGGGTGACCGGAACCTCCAACTCAGCTTAGCGCCTCCCGTGCGTTGTTCCTCCGGATGTCCGCTCTCAGCTACACTCCGCTCCGCTCCGCCAACCAAGATGTAGCTTGATCCGGTCCTCCTCCAGCTATTGCTGGAGAGGATTGCTCTGAACAGCGACCCACTGCTCAGTATACCTAACAACGACGGTCTATAGCCGTCTCCGAAGACTACAAAAAACTCGTCTCAACGACCCAATCGATCCGACTCGTAAGGACCATGAATACGGTGCGGGGTCGTGAGCGAGGAAATAATAGACGGCTATTGTTATAAACTACAATGTTTATTAAATGCTGTCTGAATTACAAGTTCCGATGATCATACTAAATAATTCCTCAGCTTTTATGCACATGGTGTGAGTGAAACCATAACGCGATCCAGAAAAATTGGTATTAGCGCCATCTAGTGAGCAAAAATGGAACTCACACCACCTGGTTCACCTTTATAAGTTCGAACAGGTATTAACTTGTAGATATATTTTATACCTAGGTACAAGTATATAAATCTTCGCATATGTATAACACAAGATGATATATCTACCTATTTATAGTATACACAAGTGCTTCTGGAAATCTATAAATTCCTTACCTGATATTGTGCCGTCAGCCGTCTAGTTACAGTAGTTTCTGATACATAACCGTTTTCGATAGCAGTGTCAGGTGATATGTTCAACTGAAGCCCGGATATGACGCGGACTAACAGTCTTGAAATAGATACTTTGTCGTTACCCACGCGTACTTCACGGAGACCAATCACTCGACCTGAGAAAAAGCGACATCTCAAATTAAGTTGAAGACTCTTACACATACCTATACCTACCTTACTGTTATACGTACTTAGGTAGGTACTCATTATAATGAGTGGGTGTTGGTTAAGTTAATAAAGTTCTTTCAATTTTCAATAGCTACGGCAGTCTGTTATACCTACCATGATGCCTAAAGGTATGATGACAGGTATTATAAATGCAAAAATTTGGATAGCCACTCACGTTTGAGACAACTAGTTAAATCAAGAGAAAAAGTACAAGAGATACACGGGCAAAGTTTTTTTTAAAATTAAGCACACGTCACTTTGACTTCACCCCGGCTGATGGTAAGCTCAAGGCAAAGTCTCAGGAAGAAGGGGAACGGGTAAGTGCAGGTGTTTGATACTAACATAAAGTAACGCTTCTCTGCCTACAGTAAGTAGGTACTTACATGCATACCAATATAATATATAAGAAGGTTATCTATCTATAGTAAAGAATAATCAATCAAGTAAACGTTCGCGTCTATCTAACCCTCTAGTTATATTAATAACCACCAATTTCCATAATAGAATATTCACGTCGAATTATCAGCAATTATATGGAAATGTAGCTATCTCGAAATTTGCCAAGTCACGTCAGCTTTAGTGAAGCTAATAGAGGATATTATGGGATGATCTAACGTTATGTATCTTAAGTTACCCTTTATGACTGTGATAAAGCTGTTCATTGGCTTTGACATTAGCTTCAGAATCAGTTAGAGTTAGTGTAAGAATTGTTTAAATTAATAGGTAGACAAGTAATTTTCATCAACACACACAAATCAATCTATCAATCAGTAGGTACCAAGACAACCTAACACGCAAGTCTATCCAGGTATCTTCTCGGGGTCGGTTGATCAGAAAAGGACAAGAAAGAAAATTAAATATTAAATATTCTAAGACGATCTACAACTAGGAATACGCTTTATAAACAACCGGAAACAACGCTAAGATGAAGGACTTAATAAATAATACAAACTTACCAGTAATTGGTGATAGGACTTGCACCTCTATCCGTCCAGTACTCCTTCCTTGTAACACCCGTCCTCGTAAAGTCGCAATACGTGGATCAGACACTCTTGTTAAAACCAGTTCCGTCACCTTCAGCCACGTGCGACGAGACACAAAGTAAGAGACACGACCTGAGTCGTGATCCTTGGCAAGGAAACGTGCGTAGATCTACGGGAATAAGCAAGAAATGAAAATTAGATTTAATTACGTGCTCCTTAAACATTAAGTCATATAAACGCGTTTGATCGAATTTTAATTTCAGGTAACTTCATAAATGGATCAAGTTAATTTCAGTTAAACTCCTAGTTGCCTACCTAGGCAACTAGGAGTTTATTAATCACTGGGTACAGATAAGTATATTATACTTACCTGTACCCAGTGATTACAAACTAATAATAATAAGTCATTGGTTATAAGTAAGGGAAACTGGGGAGAAAACCCTATGGGAGACAAGGTACACCTATATTTTTGGAATTACTAAGCGTATTAGACTATTTTTAATGTGGTAACACTAAGGGTAATAATGTTTACTTAGTGTTGCCACACTAAAAAATACTCTAATACACTTAGTAATTTAAAAAATATTGGTGTACCTTGTCTCCCATAGGGATCAAGTGTCCCCAGTTTCCCCTAATTGAATCTGGTAAATAGTAAACCAACCTCAACATTACTCTGCTGATATCTAAGTCTGCACGATCGTTGTTCATTGAGTGAGTTGGTGGCGTCGGGTCTGGCACCACCCCAACCCCTAGCCGATAAGGAACGTTTAGCTCGGTCCTTGGTGTTTGCGTCATCTGGGACTTTCCAGCCTGTGGGCAATTGCTTAATTTAATCTCGAACTTTAAGTTTACATGACTTAATCTTCTAGCATGCCTATAGTCTAGTTAGGTACCTACTATAGGCAAATCGTTCTTTTTAGCCTAAAATAATGTCCTTATTGCTTGGCACCAAGAAGTGCAAAAGATTTCATTTCTTAAGTATTGTTTTCAAGAAAACTTTATTTAAGTTAAAATCAACAAAAACGTTAAATCGAGTTACAATAACTCTTTGGTCTAAAAAATGTTAAATTTTTATTTTTGTTTATTTTTGGAATTTAATTTAAAATTTCATTTTAGAATGCAATCAAAATTAGAAATACATGACATCAACAATTTGCTATTAGAACCTTTTTAGTTTTAATTATTTTATGGATATTTTATGGATATGGATGCAAGAAATATATTCTAGAAAAAAGTTATAAGTACAAAAGAAAGTTCTGGTTATTCATATAAATTTATCATGCGCTCTTATTAGTAAAATAGTTTTGTTTGAAATGTCGCATTGTGTAAATAAATATAAAATTCTCGCTATGATAACAAACAGTAGCGGCCATGTTATGTAAATAAGCCCAGCAAAGTTACAGTGTGGCCGTGACTGGCGCTAACATATTCTACTGAAATATTGTCATTTTGTGCATTGTGAACAGACGCGTTCTTACAATATATAAAACCGGTATTTGTACCGTTGTTTCAAGCTAGCCCACTGTCCTGTACTTTGCAGTCAATTCCGCTGGTCGAGTCGTTAACATAGTGAGACAAGCGTTTACGATAAGCTCTCAATTAACTAATTTGTAAGTGTAGCCTAGTGGTATGGGTAATGGACTGCTGAGACGAGGTCTCGGGTTCGATCCCAGGTTTACCATGGCACACACCAATGACTTTTCGATGCTTTTCGAAGTTAGGTATGTGTTTATGTGTGTATTTATCGCAGGTTTATAAGTGCCCGGCTAATGGCAATAGGCTCGCCACCTATTACATTGGAACCTAAACATAAACTGGCAAAATGTGGGTGCTAGCACCTCTGCCTACCCCTTCGGGGATATAGGCGTGAGTTCATGTTATGTTATGTTATGTTAATTAATTTGTGTTTGAAATAATATGATTCAGTAATGCGTCATGGCTGATGTGCCTGTTATATATACCTATCTTAACGCATTTGATTTAGTATAGAGATTGAACAACGACATTTTTTCAGTAATTCTAAACTATTCGTTTGTACCTATTTATAGGTTGAGTACCTGTTGTAAGGCTTTCACTAACAAATCTATTGGGAGGCATCAATCGTGATAATGATTTACCTTTGATCTGTGATAGACGGTTGTCGTCTACGTCAATCTCTAGGGGGTATTCAGGCATCCAGACGGTAAACCGCGCCAGACCGGTGTACGTTCCGTATTTCACAATGACAGAGGCATTTGATGAACCCCGAATCTCTGATCCGTCGACGTATACAGAACTGCACGATGAGGATACCTGATTGCGGGTAAAAGAAGGTAAACATGTAGAATAACACTTTAAAAAATTGTAAGTTAGTACTCTTAACATATATTTTTTTCAAATCGATTTAAAATTGTGAAAAGTGAATGCCAAGATGAGACTGGACCAGCGACCAGTCTCTTACAGGAAAACTAAGACGTAAAGGAAAAGTTGGCATATGAGTATTATTACCTCAAAATGTTGGCATATCAATACCTCAAAATTACTTCAAAATATTCTATGTTATTAAAAATGTTTTTTTAAATCGATATCAAAATCATGTATGACAATGTTGGTCTAAGAAAACTGTTATTAATTTCCTTGGTTATTTTGTTCTCATATTTTTACTACACTTTGATTTTAGCCAAAATGCCGAGAAGCGATATTCACATACTTACCTCGACACTCGAATAAGCAAGAAAATAATTAACGATTTTATTCTTCTGAATGTCGATTCTGCTAGCTATCATGGAAGGATTCGCTAATTTACTTGAATAAGAACAAAGCTCCTACTCTCATTATATTCTTCTGAAATAGTTTTATACCTTTAGCACGCTCTCATCCTCAGAATGGCAGGAGCTCTGCAGCGTAACATCTGCAACTTGTCCAGCTTGCGATACGATTAGCACCTTCATTGCTTGTGATACCTGGCGTCCAGTCAGCACGGCCGTGTTCAGTACTTCCCAGTTCTGGATGTGAAATACAATCATGATATAATGAAAATGAAAAATTAACGGACCCCGATGTTACGGTTGCTATATCGTAGCGCCCGTAGCCATATTCACACGATGATAAAAAATAGAAAATAACTTAATTTCAATGTGTAATAGTGTAGATGATATGCTAATATGATGGATGGATGGAATATAACCCTACCTTTTTATACCACTTAGGTGACAGACTAGCACTAGGCCCACCTGCTGAAAAGTGGCCTATGGACGTGTGCAACACGGTTATATTCGTGCTGCCGACCCCGACCTAGTAAAAGTTGGTGCGCATTTACTAACAATGAATAAGGAATGTCCTTAATACTTCGTTTCAATGATAAGTACAAGTAATGTGAAATAGCTTATTATTTACTTCCCTAGACGTACTATTACTTAGAGATCCCTAACCAATTACGTCTAATCTAACAAGCTTTTATAGAGGACATTCATCTCCTACGCGTTTATTTGCCAGATAAGAGCCATCGTCTATTAATCTACCAACACAATGCTATACAGAAAACACTCCATCACTCATATCGCAGTTTAATTGCTTTAATCATCCACATGGGCTGCAGACAAGGAGCGTTCGTTTATCCGTCAGTAAGCAGATATGAAGAGGCCCACTCTAGCGAGCGTCTGGAGTTGAGCGCCGCGCCGCCGCGCCGAGCCGAGCGACGAACGCCCCGGGCCGGAGTTAATAGCTCCACGCTAATATTGAGATAAACTAATTGCTTTATAAATATTATTCTGTAACTTCAGTTAAAGCCGCAGTGGACCACACACGCTACCAGTATCGTTTAACTATTGCATTTGTCTTTCCCTTGCCCGTATCTATTGATTTAGAATGCCGCAAATTGAATTGACGCAGTATCGAGCTCAAAGTGGACGCAATTCTATATACTTAGGTACTTAAGTGGAGTATAGAGGTAGAGAAAATGATCACTTAAAGCGCGACTAATTGTACTCTCTCACTGTTAGCACAAGTGCTACACTCTACAGGACATGCACTGCTTAGTGCGAGTGCAATCAAAATATCAAATAATACAGGTGCACTTATGTTTTTACTATTTTTTTATTTTTATATCGCGACGGCGACGGTAACATAATCAAAGCTGTTATTATTGTATGATCTTCTATTTCCTTAGGTATAGCGTTAGTCACAGCCACATCCGATGGTACGACCATGTCAATGCAAATAGGCAGCCATATCATAAAATATTTGCACAGAGCGGAGATCGAAACCGCGCCCTCTGCGTAGCAGCCGCGTTCACTACACCACGCCGCTGCCGAGGTTGTTCTATTATTAGTATGTATAATATCATTATTTTCACAGATTATTTTCATTGATCGTAACGCCATACCTCCCCACACATTATATCTAGGTATAACTTCCATAAAGCACAAATTTATTTTATTCGCGCACATACCGCACACAAATATGTTATAATTTAAATATAAATTTACACAGATGTACCGACTAAGCTCAAAATGTTCATACATGTCTACAGGCGACTAAAATGAGGCGTGAGCTGCCGCTCTGTGGGCGGCTACAATCCACCATAGCCCCCATTAGCTGGCGATAAAACTTCCATTACAACACTTCGTTCTAACTAAGAGTGTACCATTAAAAGTTAATCTCAGCGATTTGTTACCATCGTTCTCGTAACAGAGATTAAAGGAACCTACCACAATTCAAAAATATTACCTCCCTATTACTAAATCTACAGTTCAATATGCTACTTAGTCGCCAGGCAAAACAAGTACTAAATATATCTAAGTAGAAGAAGTCTATTGAGTACTTATATTATTTTTCGTGTTCAAATGTTTCCACGACTGTTACACATTATAATTACTTACTTAAGTAGAAAGTTTAAGCTGAAATTCTATTCTATTGATTTATTTTGTGTCATTTTGTATGAAATTTGATTACGATGTTTTACTTGCCAACAATCATGGTCACGGGGATATCAAGATGCTGGTTCTTTAATGTATTTTGCTATTTGTAATTTGTATAATGTTCTACATGATTTTGTCGGATGTACTTACAAGTTGAAAAGCAAGAAACGGTTAAAATCAGTTGATTTAATTTTCAAATTAAACATAATTTTTCAATGAGCGAATTCTAACGAGCCCATTACATTTCAAATAAAGATATCGTTATAGTAATAAAAGGGCCTGTCTCAAATCCATTAATTACTAAGAAAATAACTTTCGGTTAATTTACCGCTGCAATCGATGTCTGTATAAATTGTTGGATTCGGGCACCTGTCTGAATAATAGCCGAATAATCGAGTGGGAGTTTGTGATTGTAATCATTATTCGCGTCTATTAGAAGTAGTAATAATAAGAAAGAAAATAAGAAACAATAATGTGTTCTTGAGATTAGTTACGTACAGTCAACGACATATGGCTTATCATATTCAGATTGAAATGTTTTAATTACCCTCATAAAATTTTCATATAACTATGTAATAACAGCATGACTGCATGACTGGGGATCTTAAAACTTCTTTTACTTCACATATCATATTGATACACAGGGTGCAAGAGGAACACTCCCGAAGCCGAAGGTACGATAGATACGAGATACTCCTGGTACCAAAGTATTGGCATTAAAAAATTACAGCACGGCAATTTCTTTAAACCGTCTAACTTGCGTTCTTTACTCTCCATCATGTTAGTAAAGCTAATTGAAATTTCAAGAAAAAATATGAACTCGCAAGATGGCGCTTGCTTTTCTTTGCAGTGACTTTTTTTTATAAAATTTTCGTTCCATTTATAGCTTTAGGTACTGATACGACGGAGAGTAAATAATGCGCAAAAAAGAATAACAAGAAGAATTGCCATGCCGTATTTTTTAATGCCAATATGTGGTGTACCAGGAGTACTACCAGGTGCCTTCGGCTTCGGGAGCGTTCCCCTTACATCCTGTATATTATATTCTAATGTTATTAAAATTTATACATATTCTAGTGTTAAGGAGCTTTTGTCTCTGAGTGTACCTATATCAAGCGTTGCCTCGGGTCATTTTTCGCTTGTTTCTGTTTATTGGATGTAGCCATTGTTCACATTTACTGGGTGTAGCTACCCAACATTAAAATTTTAATTAAGAATGTTTTGTACACACTCACTGGAGAACACCCTCAGCAAGGTTATTATAAATTACGTATTAATTTATGTTCTCATTTCGTATTAAAGTGAATCGTCCGGGTAGCATTATTATAAGCGGGAAAAGTTTTAATAATCACAAAACTGGTGTTCATCTTTACCACAGTTTTATTAATTTGCTCTGTTGTTTCTTTTTCTTTTTTTATGTATATTATTATTATTTTTCATTGATATCTACTCGGGACTCGAACTTGGACATTTCTTGTGAGTCATCTTAATTAAGTAAAATTACTCACTATCGAAAAAAAACGTCTCAAGTCTCAGTTATTCTGGAAATCTTCTTAACTAACGATAAATTAATGATAGTTGTATTACAGGATATTATTCAACACTTCATTATTATTATCTTTCAGATATTTATACTTTTATTGAACATGTACCTACCAATAATATATTATGAAACCAAAAAAAAAAAATAAAAAAAAAATTATAGTTCCGTTGGATAGAATACAAGACTGTCCAGGGTTCAAGTTAGTATTACATAGATAAATACTTACTAATAAAAAATATAAAAAGGCCTCATATAGGTATTGGTATGTCAAATCGAAAAATAAAACAACAGGTCCCGACAACCACTTCCCACTAGGTGGGCCATGAGCTAGTCTGCCTCCTAAATAATATAAATACTAGACTTGAAAAGCATTAACAATCTTTTATGTGAAAACGACGAAAGATGAATGAGCGTCGGTAACTATTAAAGCATCAAAAAGATATCTATGGAATGCACTCTACGGATTATTTTAATTTTTTAAACGTGTTAAACGTTTTTTTAAATTGTATTTTAAGATAAGGTAGGTATTAATAAAAAAAATAGTAACCTTAGAAATCGGCAGCACGGCTTGTATGTCATCTTTTTCAATGTCCAGTCGAGTGCTGACTCTATGTTCATGTGGTGGTTCTTCAGTAGTGGACGTCGTAGTGGGTGCAGATGACACCTTGGCTGACCAACTGATTCGTGCAGTTCCACGACCAGATTCACCTTCAGATCCTTCTCCATCACCCTCACCTTCAGCCCCTACTTCCACTAACCATGTGAGGATCTCCTCCCATCCAGGTTCTCCTACACCGCTACTTTCTTGAATATCCCTATAACAAAAGTGTATCTTAATAAAAGGCCATATTGGAGCTAATCTTTCCATAATGGAGTTTAGGAGTATATCCTATTACTGTCTTTTTTATCATGCAAAATCTTCAAGGCAGGGAGGTTATGTCGGACTCGAACCGACTAACACGCACGTCGTCTTTGGGTCTTTAGTTGCCGCAGATAAGATAGCTGCCAACATTCACCCACACACCCCGGCAGACCCGGGGCCCTCTCATTCGAGGATGGGTACTTCAGTGTTCTCACCTGACCTCCGTATTAAACGTTGAATACACGATTGTGCTAACCTATTTACAATAGTAGTAGGGGGGTTTGCTTACAGTACACTTTAAGCCCTATTAAATAGGTCTATGAAATAAAAAGAATGTATCCCAAATTTTACTTCTTTTAAGATCTCTAAACAGTGACAATAACGTCACTATTTATAGAACAAACCTAACCTAATAGGTATATAAGAGTTTGACAACCCTCGTTTTCATAAACAAGTCCTCGCAGGAAAGTTTCACTTTATTTTGCATTAGTCATTACCCACAACATGTAGACCATTAGATTTAAGTTACACGTAGTATCGAATGCTGTTATCTCGCATTCTCTGAACACGAAATTATCTAAACAATAAAAGTTTGCTGCGACATCGAGTTTCATTAGGCGGAAAAGCGACGACTAAATTTATTGCTGTGCAAATGTAAAGTAGTCATGGGCGAAATTGTGAACAAATCTTGCTAAAGAAATGAGAAATGGAAACATTTTGCTATAGAACGAAAAGAATAAAATATATATTTTCATTTACGTACACAACTCGTTTAACAAACGTACAAACGCCCAGTGGCGTAATGAAACACCAACATAAATTAATTATGTTGTAGGTATTTGGTGTAATATTGGTATACTTAACTCGAAATAACTTTGTGCTGCCCAAAATATTGTTGGGTTTTGATATTATATATTTTCATTAAACCTAACCTAGTTCGCATTGAAAGCAGAGGTAATTCTTTTTTTGTAAAAGTAATAGAAATGAAATTGGAATATTCATAAAATGGCACTACGTGGTCTCCATTTAACACCACCGATTTCTTTCAGGTGTCATTTGTTTGTCACAGTGATCACAAATCAAATTACACAGTATCCACAGTACAAACCAAATAGTGCTGTATTTAATAGTGCTGTGCAGCTCTGATTTTGAGTAGTTTAATCAGTTTTCCCATTAAAAAACTATGGATTTTGTTAAAGAACCAGAATTGAACTTAAATGTCATTTGTTTAGGAGATCGGTAATAAACATAGATACATTGCAAATACCTACAAATAAATATAAGAGCAATAACATGAAGTGCAATAATTATACAACTTATCAGCTATTGTTACGTAATAAACTAAGCACAGTGAATTGAAAATATCCAATTTGGTAGAATTATTGAATTATAGAATTTGCAGAAGATAATTATTATTCCATATACAGGGTGTAAGGGGAACTCCTGGTAGGTACATAACATATTGGCATACAAAACATTACGATTTGGATTTAAAATATTTTTTTCTTTTCGTTCAGCTTCGAGAGTGTTCCTCTTACACCCTGTATATGTATAACTTCGAACGTATTTACCAAATATACATTCATTCAATTAATCATTCTTTGTCTATAGACATAAACTTAACAAGTCTTCAGATCATCGCATATTTCATCATTTTGAAAAAATCCTGTTAAGACAGCGGTAAACTTGGTAAAAAAAAATCATCGGCTCATAAATAAAGAAGATAAGGTTCCCCAATTTATTTCAAGGTTCGATTTTTCAATTTACATAAAGACAATTGAAGGATACTTATAATCCACACACATTTTGATACAATAAAAAAAACAATTTTAATTCCACTTTTAATTTCACGTAATAACATCATTTTGTTTGTTTCCATTGAAACAAGGTAGACTTATTAAGATACCACCACGGCAAAATATATGAAGGGCTCTACGAGAATTGTCCTTACTTATCAAAATAACTATTTACGAGAATACGAAAAATAGCACTATGATGAAGTAAAATAGAAAGAGAAATGAATTCTTTAAATGTCTCTAGTCCGGTTGACCGGCTTGAAAGCATTTTATCTGAGAGCACTCCAAGTGCAATAGCATTTTACCGTTTAACTGAGATAAAGCTGAATTGCAAAACGGCATTTTGCTGAATTCATTTTGGAAAATAAATTTCTTTCATTTTGTTACATTTTACTTTTATTTTTATGTAAATGAGACCTTCTATTGATACATCGCGATTTATTTACATTTATTGCATTGTTTGCACTGATCGCAATATTTCGACACGCTTTCCAACAGCCATGATTACGGGGAGAATCCGATACGGTACCGATACCATATTGAATTATTGATACAAACTTTAGGCAGTATCATCACCCTCGAGTCTAGGGCTGACGGGTGGAGCCGCCTATCACCCTGAAGAAGAAGCAGGCCACGGCGACGGGCCCAAGTGCCACCCCATACCCAGGGTCTAGATGGGGACGCCAAAGTCCCCACATTAGGGTGAGATCAAAAGAGATGTCCCCGGGTGATTATCTTAATTGTTAGGGTAATTTATTAATCATGAGGGTAATTTACTCATCGCTGATGTTCGCCGGATGAACTAGTTGAGTTTAAAACGTTTCGACCAGGAACCTCGTAATGAGATTATCTAATTTATCCCGGAAAGGACGTGCCTTAGTAATTACTGCATATTATGAATACATAGTTAGGGATGCCAACAGTAAGTAAGTAAGTAAGTTATTCGGTTTATCATTATCATACTGGTGTTGGTCCCGGTCGCATATGAAGCTATCACCGCGAAGCGCCTGAACTTCGATATTTTCCTTTGGCCTCTACAACCTATTGGCGATATCGAAGTAGTTACTGCAGTTAAACCAGTTGTTGAATTTCTAGAGACTGCCATAGATGTTCGTGTGTCAACCGGGACCGACGGCTTCACGTGCTTTCTGAGGTACGACCAGATTAGAGCAAATAGCACTATTCATGGATACAAACATTTGCACTGAGCAAGAATCAAACTCGCCACGCTGCATAGGCTCTCAAGGGTTTGACAGTAACTGTTAGAATATGACTGCCAAAATAAGAGTGGACTCGCTGTAAAGTGTTCCATTGCATACGACATACATTAGAATATGAACTACTTAATATCACTTTTTTCTAGCTAGGAATCAAACCCACAGCCCATTCTATATATAAGTAGGTAGGAATAGAAATAAACAAATGCAGCATGGAATTCAATATCTGAAAGAATCTCATAATAGAGACTAGTATCGATAAACTTTTACATAATTAAATTTTACATAAAAAAAATTTACATAATTGATGAGTTTAAAAAAAATATACTTACAAATCCGATCCGTCCTCATCTCTCAGAGGCTGTTCCAGTCTGGTAGCTGTGACGGTCGCCGCCCGCGGCTTCACCTCTGCCGTGACTGCCCACCGGGAGTTTGCAGCTGTCACGCTCACTAGTCGTAATCCTGACTTAACCTTCATCCTGTAGGTACGAAATATAATGTAAATAAAATAGTAGGTACAAAATATAATACAAATAAAATATGAATAAACTGTTGGAAAATCGATAGGGTCGGAATATTTACAGTTCAAAATAATTATACTTAATGAAGCTTTGAATTTCGTTTGACATAACTTTTATAATATTTAAGCAACTGGAAACTTCCAAGTTCAAATGAAAATCACCCGACCTAAGTTACATTAATATTTCTTAACGATTGAAGTTGTTATCTACCTCCAATATAAATAAATAATGTAAATATTTAAAATAATATTACTTCAAAGGTCTGAGATAATGTCCATCTATTTCGAAGTTAGACGACTTTATTTCTATATTAGTTTTTGATCTCCTAGGTGGGTTTTAGTTATCAGTGGACTCGCAGCCTGCGGATTACAAACTATGCTGGAAATTTGCCAGCACATGCTCCTAACAAAAGTAAGAATGTACTTATCATTATGAGGTTTGTGTTGTAGTGGCTTTGGCAGGTAATACACGGTACTAAAGGTATGTAAAATACCGATCTAAATCAATAAATTAGTCTATCGCAGTCTACTGATGTATTCTATGTAGCCCTCTCCCAATGTTGGAAAGCTTCATGCTACTGTCTCCACGCTCACCAGACGAATTGGTATAGGGTTTTATTTAGTTTTCCTGCTCTCGCAGTGACATAGTATGCGTGTCGCTTCTTACGCTACCCTTCGGATTGTTGTCACCAGAGTTTTATTTAAATCTAAAATATCAAAGCTGATTTTTAAGTATTTCCTTAAAGAAATTACTAAAATCCCATCATTCACTGCCAAACACTTATCATGGTGGCTTAGTAGACACCGTTAAGTTCAGGTTTATAGTATCTAATGTTTATAAAAAAATCAGCGTGACAGTTTCAGACTTAGGTAATACTGTACAAACTTGATCGTAAAGCTATAGTTGTCTCACTCAAATATCGTTGTTTATAGTTAGGATAGCAAGCATATATTTTAATAGTTAGAGCGAAGAAGACATAAATTTCCATTTAGCTGCTTGCAGTGTCAGGTACTCTCGGGAGAGTGCGGCCGAAGCTGCCTCGTAACTCAAAAGTTGAAACATATGCATGTACCATTTTCGATTAAGTTTTGGAGCATCTGTTTTAGATTAATATTGCAAATTGGAAGCAGTTTACATTAAATTATACTATAGTAGGTACCTAATTTATAAACTTAAAACTCACTGCTTTACCGTTTTAGAATAACAGGCGACTAAATTTTATTGAGCGTTTTCATTGCAAACTTCGGTAAGATTCTAACAAAAATGTAGTAGAAGAAACGCTTACAGTAGCACGTTTTAAGGCAATCACATAGAGACATAAAATCACGAATGTATCACGCGTCCCACAGATGATACAAGGGAAGGCGCCATTATCCATAAATATTATTTTAGGACTAGAGGAAATCCCTGCTTAAACTCGTCCAACTTGGATGGCTACGATCTTCTTTTGACTACGATCGCAATTATCCTGTTTTATGCCTTTTTTGTACAGCACTAGCTAAATCCTACATTATATTATATTCTGTCCTTCATGACTAGGTTACAATTATTCTAATATCTAAATGGTAATTCCACGGTCTGGATATAGACGGCTGGAATGATAGTAGCAATGGCTGGCAATAGAAATACTACTGGTGTTACTGCTGAAAACGATGTTGAAAAGCAATATTCAAAAATGTAACATAACATAAACTCATGCCTTTATCCCCGAAGGGGTAGGCAGAAGACATTTCGCCAGTTTATGTTTAGGCTCCAATGTAATAGGTGGCGAGCCTATTGCCATTAACCGGGCACTTATAAGCCTGCGATAAATACATACATAACTTCGAAAAGCATCGAAAAGTCATTGGTGTGTGCCATGGTAAACGTATTGTGTTGTTTACACTGCAATATTTCAAATTTACATAGGAAAAAGTTAATGCTTCTACGGGACAAATGCAAAATGTATTTATTTCTGAAAATTGCTATACTTCAAAGAATTAATTAAGGTTGAAAAGGACAGACCGATTGTCTAACAGATTTCCATATTTTAAGGCCTATCAGTTTTATGAGTTTGGTAATAAGTTTTCTATTTCTTTATTCACATTCTTCAACGTAGGTCGTCAGGAGGTTAATTAGATGATGGAATACTTTCAGTATATTTTAGCATTGAAATAATTTATCATCTTTGAAAGTATATCTACTCTTACGTATATGTACTTAAAGTGAAAACAATCATTTTACAAGACTTTATCGGTGCTAGAAAAAGTTTTAATTGGTGCAGTGAGGTTCGTACTATTTCCAGTAAACCTTTGAGGTTCGACCGCTTTTTAGTACGAGTACCTACTTGAACATACTCGAAATATGACCGCTTTGTTGGCAACTTATTCAGCTCTACCTTCACAAGGTTACAATCGGTTTTGTTTTGTTTAGCAGAATCATTTTGAATTCCTTTCAACGAAGGAATGTCGGGTGAGTTATTTGAATTTTGTTTCCACCCACGCAAAATAGAAGAGCTCTAATGACAAGCAATAAACCAGTCCAGTTCGGCTGAATACCAATAAATATTTGTCCCAAGTCACTTGACATAACACAGAGATGCGTAAGTTACTCTGTCGCCGCGCGCCGTTAACTTGAAGGGCATACGTTGACAGATTCTATACTGGTGTGGGTATTACAAACCGCTATGTTAGGTCTTAAACATTACTTGGGTGGTACGGTCCAACCGCATTGAACACCGTCATTAAATTAAACAGAAATTACCATGTTTGCATTTCGAATGTTCACGACTCATGCAATGTAAATTATTTACCTTCTATAAATATGAGTACAAACGTACCTGATAACAACATGTGAAATGGTGTGGCTTGTGTCTCGTCGAACTACGAAGGGGAGATGGAGACGAGAATGCGGGTATAGAGGCGCTCGTGGCAGTAAGAGCGCAGCATCTCCAGCGCGTGCTTCTCTATATCCAGCACGTGCTCCAGCCAGCGTCACATACCCTAGGGGCCATGCGGGTTGTACGGAAACTCGACCACAAGCTCCCTCCCCGGTCTCTCCACTACTGGCTTCTGCTGCGCTGTATGCAAGCCTCACTGTTCTTGGAGGCCGTTTACCCTTGCCATCGGCAGGCCACCATGCAGCTGGCACTGTTAACTCGGCTAGACAAGCTCCCTCTTCTCCTTCTGGACCACATGTTGCGGTCAGTGTTCGTGAACCATAACTCGCATGTAACGTGATGCAAACTCGACGAGGTCGCGTAGCTGCACGCCTTGCGCCTCCCTCACCACCCGTATGAAAAAGTACTCGTAGCACTGGAGCATCACGAGGTAGTTCTCGAAACACTAAATGTGCGGATACATCTAGTCTATGAGCTGTCGCGTCTTGTAATTCTGTCAGCGATGCATTTCTTCTAGGTGGTTCTAAGGGATCGGGTACTGCGTACCGAGCTGGTACTGTTTGTTTAGTGGAGAAAGGTCCATAAGTAGCACGGACAGATGCCGGTGCTGAGCCTTGTAAAACAGTGAACCGATCGAGTGATAATAATGCGCCGGGTAAAGCTGTTCCTACAGGTTCAGGAGGCGGACCGGCGCCACTCCATCGCGCTGTATGCTTCAGAAAAAATCCACTATCTTTATTTTCGAAATGAACTTCGACAGCGAGCACCGTCCCTGAAAAGAAAGAAAACTATAAATAAAGCATAATAAAACATTTGTCATTAATTTGGGAATACGTAACATGTGTAAAATGTTAAATAAGTGCTTTATTTTTGGTATTTTGACGAGAGATAAAAGGGTGTTGAAGCAAAACATTGGCGTCCTGCCAAGTGCATTTGCGCCCTGCAGCGGGACATAATTGACTTCAAATTTATGTTTACAAACGTTGATATTCTTACATCCATAATGTCTAATTAGGGATGTTAGTGTATATGTACTTATTGAGATAAATAGTAGTGTAGTGATCTAGGTCATGGTTTAAAAGTAATCCTTCCCATTACTGCAAAATAAAATTGTTATGTGTAGGTACGTTAAATGTTATATTACGGTAATAACATGAACATTTTGTTTGTATGCGCAGAATATGAAGGAGGAGCGGCTTAAGGTGGGTGGGTGTTCTTGTATCTATGAAGGAAAGTCACGCGCCGAACGTCACGCCGACTACGACTTGGGCTCGTCACTCGTCTCGTTTATTGAGCCAGGATTTATGTCACGTTCTTCTTACGGGCGCTCTTCACGTAATTCATTACGTAGCCTATTTATGATTCTTGGCAGTTGATCCCCAGTAAAATATTTTGTTACATTTGTAATTGAGTTATTCGATTCATTTTTCTTACCTTACATAATATTTTCTGAGTGATATCGAACATAGAATGAAATATCGACGAGATAAGAAATAATATGTAAGTACAAGTAACTAGTTATATGTAAATACTAACTTCTTTTTAAACAACTCAAAGGTTGAAGATGAGTTCTGTAAAGTTAACCACTCATTAAAAAATCATAGGCTAACTAAAACCTTCGGTTACGCTTGGTCAGATGTGACTTGAGCAGTAGGTAGGTAGGTAATTTCTTGTAACAGAATTAGTATGGCTATTTTTTATCAGGACAGTGGCTTAGTTTAGTCTAAGTAATGTATGTAGGCCTGCAAGTGCCCTTAAGTCATAATTACAGCAAATCAACAAATGGGCTGGAAGAATGTTTTTCACCTTGGCACTCAAACTAAGAGCTGCTTCATGATTATCTTAATTAACACATTTTTCCTCTCACTTGCAATCATAAAATGTTCGCAGAAGTAAAAAAAATACTGAGGGAACAGAAAATGTCTGACTAGATTTAGGTTAACAATTTTTTTAACAAATGATCATTTTTTACGCAATTATCGTTTTGACACTGCACTGAGAAATGAGAGAAGAGGAAACTGAGCAAAGAAAAAATTGCTACCTAGATTTAGGGTAACAATTTTTTTTTACAAATTACTTTTTAAATTATCGTTTTGACTATTTTGCACTAAGAAATTATGCAAATTTATACACATTGTTGATAAAAAAATCTAGCTCAAATATCGGAACTATATATTTTATACCAAAATCTATTAAGTGAAAAATTTTTAAAGAATAAAAAACTCCAATTAATAGCAACAATTTAAATTTTCAGTGCATAGTAATGTAAACAACAATTGCAAGGAAACGACATGCTATTCTACAAGCACGCCATATCCTCACACATGTATATGTGGGGGAGTCGGATAATAAAAAGCTTTAGCACGTGACGCTCTAAAATAAAGGAAATACTACCTATGGAATTTTAAAACTTGAAATCTGTACTACAAAGTGCAAGAAACGACCACGATTACATTCTAAAGTACTAATAAATACAGGCTTTTTATTAATATCTGAAAATCGGTGTCTTCTTTTGATGCTGACTGTACCTGATTATATAATGTATGTATATGTGTATGTGTAATATCTATGAGAATCCCATAATTAATTAGGAGAACTAGATGCCGACAAACTGTTCTGCAGTTAGGCAACTGATATTTATAGTGAAAGTTGTATAAATTATGAAGAAAAAAACAAAAAGAGGACCTTTGTCTTCTCAATTTAACACGAAGTTTTAATAACCAAAAAAATTTAGTAAGCAATTAAATTGGACAATTTGTGGTCCAAAAACGCTTATACCTATTGAATTTAAGTGTACTTGAAGAAAACAGTAAACATAATATATCATTGTTGCCTGAAATATACCTACGTCATTTATCATAAAATTTATCATAAAAGAAGGAACAGTAAACATTGGAGCCATAAAAATTGCATTTCTTGAATTTCATGTGCTCACCTTACTCTACCAAAAAAGGTTAGATAGGTATAAGAGTGCGTATATTAGATTAACCGATTTCAGTAAATCTAAGAAATGGTTCGGTAGGTACTAAATAAAGACTTTGCCCGTATATAGCGAGGCCTTTCCAAATTTAAGAGCTTGATTTTCTCATCGTCTGATGTTGATAAAATTTAAGTGAGAACGCACCCGAAGTATCTCTTGGCAAAGAATTATTGCTGAACATAAAAAGAAATCGACCGTCATGGGACGCTCGTAGATGGAAACTGAGAAAAATAGAATTCATGATTAATGAAAACGTAGACAGAGTTTAATAATTTTGAAATACTGCATATATGCTAGATATGAACTCATTATGGTCGGACACAGTGGGATCGTCAGTACCTGTGGGAAGGAATATGCAGAGTTACCGTGGCGTTACGATGAATGGTAACATGGTAACGTTTACATTTTTTTTAATCGGTTATACCATAGAGTTTATGTTAAGGAAAAATCTCCTTATTTCCGCATTATTAAATTAAAAAATATCAGGGGCGTCTGACTTTTAGTGTAGAGATAATGATTCATAAAAACACTTTCTCACACCTAGGTCATGTGTAAAGATACCTACGTATGTTACTCGCACACTTTGTTCTTGTAAGGATAACTTGGGGGATAAACACAATAGTAGTCGTAGTATGCAATGTGGCAGCAATCATTACTTGTTGGGTAAGAAAAACAATAATGTATTTAATTTTGGCAAGAACCACGTTATTTATCACATAACCATTTTATATTTGATGTATTTCAATCAACAAAAATCGCTACTATCTGATCAGCTGATAGAACATAGGCTCCACAAAGGTAATACTGTTATTGAACGTTATTGTTCGGAACCGCATTCCACACATTTTAAATTCCCTTGCAATGTACCGCACAAAAAGAGAAATTTCACGAATTGATATCGCGTTTTCCGATCGTACCCTCTACCCTCGATTGCGGGCAACCAGTGTGTGGGAGTGACCCCGTTACTGGGGTAATAACTACCACCAAACTAAATCCTTAGATATGAGCCAGTCGTGCCTACTCCGTCCCTACCTTCGTCTTTATCACGTTGACCTTTCTATAAGTTCTGTTTTATAAGTAACATAAACTTCCCTAGATGTCTAGTTTCCATTCGTATTGTTATTGCGCAGAGCGTAGATATAGAAAAAAATATTAATATTCTTTCTTGCGTCTATTCTCGATAAATACTGACTGATACAATGTATACATCTATTCACCTATATATAATTATAATATACATATATACATACGTCGATAGGTAACAGCCTGCTATAATTGATTTTTGTACCAGCATATACCTACACCACTCAATGGTTCAAATTTGCCCGTTATTATGACTATGGGGAATGTTACGATATTTTTCATTGGTGATGCTGACGCTCTTCAATGGCAATAGAGTATTGTAGGCAAAAGATTGGAACATATTTTATCATTAACTTTCGACACGACTTCTAAATAGAGATTATAATGAGTAGTAAAATATATTTTCACCCTAAAGGAACAGAATCAAATGATCCCTTGCGTTCGTATTATTATAGAACGTTCCACGAATCCATTACGGCGTATATTCAAAATTAGCCCAACACAGCGGACAGTTTGATATATGTCACGATAGGCGTGTGCTAGATAAAGCCTCAATGGAGAGGCAATAAAGCGAACGCTGTAATATGTTGAACTCCATTAACGGTAAATATTTGTTCATTTGTTATGCCATGTTGCCAATGGGCGGCTGTTTGACGTCAATGCGACCGCAGCTTTTACATAAGCACCACATATCTCACCATTTTGTGTTAAATTATTTACTCATTAAAGCATGAGCTTCACTTGTTAAAAAGCCAATTTTGTTGTAGCCTGGTAGCTCGTATCCAGCGCTAAGCCTTTAGGATAAAGGGGAGGCTTGTGGAATATTTTAAGTGCGCTACTTAGTTCGTGAGCAAAATAAATGCTCAGTATGCGGGTAGACGGAAATATAGCGACATATTTCAAGTCAAACAACGTGCGCCTAATACTATAAAAGTATTTTCACTGTCATAACCTGAACTTTGAGTAAAGATACGTGGGAAATGTCTTAGTGAATGAATTAGTTTAACACATCCGCAAACAAAAGGGGAACACTCATTTATTTCACTTGAAAAGGTCAGCAAGTTACGAATGGCCGGACGAGCGACGGCGACGTGCCAAAACACTTTACAACCGTGTTTGGAATAAGTCAGCCGTTTATTAAAAGCTGTAGAGACTAGTTGGCATCACGTATCTTCAACAACTGCTCTTAACATTATGTTGAAGACAGCAGTCAATGCTTTGCTAAGCTAACACCTACACTATTTGTATATTTGTGTAATAGTAAGGCGAAAAACAAGCATAAGACCGTGATGACGACAAATTATTCACTAGGTACTTGAAAAGTATTTAAAGAAGGTAAATCGCTATAGGTACTCATAGTGACCCAAAACGTGCATCTCTTCTTCAGATCAGCGCATCCTCACCTTGGTTAAGTCCGAAGCTTTCACTTCGGAGTTAAAACTAAAGCTTCTACGTTTTTAAATCAGCACGAACATACAATACCTATAGCAAAAAAACTTAACAATTTTGTGTGTTAATATTTATACAAGAATAATTTACCAGCAGTTCAAATTTCTCAATTAAATTTCGAAAAGGGTGTTATGTATAAAAATGTTATAACCTAATATTTGATTGCTTTCATAAGTTAAATAGAAGACCTAAACAAACAATCTAATAAAAAGGTATCCCTTAAAAATACTTGGTACAAATTTAAATTAAGGTTTAAACGAAATTTTAATTGGGGAATGTTTTGTGAATTTGCGAGAGTAAATTAACTTGATGGCATGGTAATGGTATGGTAATGCTTATGCTAAGTCGTTGAAGCTGATTTTGAAACTCCGCATAAAAAAGCATTATAAGTAGTCTTGTATCAACTTGCTAAGTTATGTACATTTACAAATTACAAGGATCGATTCCCGTGGTTCGGTATTGCGGTTAATGAAAGAATTTGTGCAAAATTCTAATTTTGACGTTCATACCCTGTGAGGGTCAAAAAAGCATTGATACTCGTAGTTGTTTTACAGATAAGTATTTATTTGTGCAGCTAATGCCAATGGTTTACAAGAATATTAATTGTCATCATCTTTTCCAGTGGGTATTGTTAATGTTTCTGTAATTCCTATAGTCCCGGTCCTTCTAGCGGGACGTGAAAAAGCATCTGATGAGGCCGTCAAGCTGAGTGCCACCATTGTAACACTTTACGTGTTTGTAATGGTGACCCTCGTTCCTGAGACTTTACCTTGAGCTTACAATCAGGCGGGGTGAAGTCAAATTGACGTGTCCCAAATTAAAAAAATGAAATTTTTTAATGCCCATATTGAGTGACTAGTGAAATACAAAAAGTTATGCTATTTGGTGTTGGCGGCCATCTTCAAATTTGTCATAGTGTACCGTGTGGTACTATTCAAGCCCTTTCAGTTGACTCACATCAACATATATTGTGATAAAATACCTATGCAAATCATTTATCAAATTAAAAACCTACATCGGAATCGGTTCATCTGTTCGAGAGCTACGATGACACAGGTATTGTACCTACACATTCACGTGCTCAGATGAACAAAAACATTGTTGATGTGACTGAAAATTTCCTTTAATAAAATATATTTGCCGATCTCGACAGTCCTACATATCTAAATGCCATAAATTCTATTCGGAAAAAATTGTAGCTACTCGTACTTATGCAACTTTAGCCATATTATATTTAAATGTATTCTACAAAGACTAGAGTTGATTTAGACAATAATCCCTCCTTAAAATCTGTGGCATAATCTCAAACTTTTCGTCGCGTGTTAGGTAGTTCTTTTTTTCTTTCAAAGGCGACAAGAAAATCTTGCACTGTAGTAAACTTCACCAAGGCAACTGTTCATTAAGATTCCTTGGAAGTTGACAAAGTTTTGCACATATTACGTGGAGTGTTTTGCTCTAATCATGATAAAGTTCAAAAGAGCCACCGACATAGGAAGTTTAGAAAATCTGTATCTTATAGTTCTAGTGTCGTAAGCCTCTTGACATTGGGCATTTTTGTCTATACTGTGCATTAGGAGAGGCACATTATGTCCAGCACTAGACGTAGAGCAGTAGATTCTATCGTAGGCTAATTAATTAAGTCTATATAATAGAGCATAACGAAATAGTCTTTTAAACTAGTCATTTTATGTTAATAGAGCACGATAAGACCTCGGTCGCCATACGAACATTTATGGCAGTCGTTATTTTTAGTGCTCCAACTGAGCCCTAAAAGTTTAACAACTGGCTTAAATGGCAAGGTTGTGGAACTCAGATGGCAGTCGCTTCACGGAAAATATAAAAGTTCAACCAAACCCGCAGTTAGACATGGAAAACGCAGATACCGGACTTCGACGTGAAACCTTCAGATGCGACTGGGATTAAAGCTCGCGCTAAGATGAAGAAGATAAGGCAACATATGAATATGCTTATAATTTAGGTTTTATAACATTTTATTAAAAGGAATGTGTTTTAAAAATATATGTCTCATGTCTAAAATTGTTTAAGCTTCAAATTATTGCAATCTAAAAAGGATGTCTGTGACAAAATTATGGGGGCTTTTCTCTATATAATGTATAACTGCTACTAAAAGCGTAAGCAAGGAGACTTGAGGCTAGATGGAGACTCTTTAATTTAACGATAAATTATACTAATACATGCTGTAGCTCGGACTGGTGCCTTTTTTTTATCGTGCGCAAAATCCCCACGGATACCACCTCCACCAAAACCGATGGAGGTGATTATTTCGGACTCGAACCGACCAAAACGCACGCCGTCCATGGGTCCTTGATTGCCGGAGGTGAGATTATACAAGACATATCTCTCGCACCCCGGCAGACCCGGGGACATCTCTTTTGAGATGACCCTCTTCCCCCAATGTGGGGACCATGGTGTCCCCATCTAGCCCCTGGGTATGGGGTGGCATTTTGTGCCATCGCCGTGGCCTGCTTCTGCTAGGGTGACCGGCGGCTCCACCCGTCACCCCCAGGCCCGCGCTCATGGGGGACGGAGGTCATTTTGTGAGCTCGGACTGGTGCCTGGATTCTTAGAACTGAATTGGATCTAATACTGTGTTCCATTACCTACGACTTTGCTTGGGAAGAAATAATGACTCAAAATATCAACAACTCTCTTTCATAAAATATTTAGTGTGATCCTTGTGGGTGATACAGTCCAGTAGGTTCAATCGTGTTAGGAAAAATACAGCTGTACTGCTTACACAATATTCAATAGCAAAGGTTAAATAACATTTGCTTAGAGTTGTTTTGGTTGGTAACACCAAACTCCACAGCTCCTTAGGGAGACGGATGGGTCGGCAAATCACGGTTGTTATAGACACTGATAATCGCTATCAGGGACACAAACACATGACGTGTTTGTATTCCATCTTGGTCGAACACAAAAAATATCATACGAAAACTTAGAATAGATCAGTTTCTATGTAAAGTTTGGATTCAGGAAGATTAGTCCAAATCTGTAAATACATCGCAGATTTCGTTAAGAAGAATACGTTACGTCTTATTGGAAAATTAAAAAAAAAAACCAAATTTTGTTACAGAATCACTTTGTTTAGAAAGTTAACTTCATAATTTGACGAAATAAATCGCAATATAATTACATTTTGATACAATGTGCTCTACTGAAGATATTAATAAAAAGATCAATTTTGAATATCAAAAGTGTGGAATTTGAAAAGGAATCCTTATCTAGTCATTTAATTTTAACATTAATAATAATCTTACCCGCCTTTTTAACAGACTTTTCTTTACCTACGTAGTGTAGTAAATACATACACATGCTCATTAAGTCTTCATAGCCAAATGAATAAAACAGAAACATAAAACGTATCAACAGCTTATCTTAAGAAAAGTCGTAAAACTCCACCACACAAAATGGGCTAGTTAATGGTTTTCGGCGATACCAATAGATGAGTGCTATCGCCACATTGTCACCACTGCAATCTCCTGATCCAACCCTTTATTGGAAACGTACGTCCTTGGCTCCAGGGGTGTCGTTACTGTTGATTTACTCGCTGTTCATTCCACTTGGTTGGCAAAAAGTGTGAGTAAAGAAAGTCTATACATGTATACTAACTGTGCACCTCGGTTTCATTTATGGGACCACGATTATGTTTCACTTCTCATACCCTCTCATATCACACTCATACCATCGTATTAAGCATTTTGATAGAATCATACGTAATAACTGAGAACCAATTTCACCTAATCTACAAATCATCGTCTCGACAATATCGAAAATACATACATGATTTGCTCATGCCCGTAATCCGCGCAGGGGTAGGCAGAGGTGTATTAAACACCCACATTTCGCTCACTATGATTTTCGATAGCACGTAATAGGAAAAAAAATATTTGGAAAAAAAATTGACCGGATTCCTTCCTATGCCATGTAAATCGTAAGGAAATTAATTACGTGCTTAGCCGCACAAGCACTACCAATCATTGGAGAGTATCAGACGAAAATGTAATAAAATTTCAGCTATCACTCACAGTATGCGAACTGTTTTAAATCGGTTTAGATCGGAAATGATCCCAAGATGGTTGTATAGGAGAATATCGAAAGGCTTTGTAGTTCAGTAGTCACAGCATTCCCCCTGCAAGGGGCTAGTCTAATAATATAAAATAATTTACATAAAGGAACAAGAATAACATCTACGAGTACAAGGAAAGAAGCAAAACTCAATAAATAACGAAAAAATATTGTTGAAAATTCTTTTGTTCTGATGTCAAACATAATAAACAAGAACCGAGAATATTACGGTTAGATCTCGTCATAAAATAAGTATTCGTTAAATAAAACCGATCCGAATATCCGAAATTTGTATAAAATGACAATAAAGTGGAAAAAATTGAGATGAAAGGAGGCGGCGTAATAGCGTAAAAAATAATGGCGCACCCTCAACGGACGAGTAAGGGTGGACTGCTAAATAAATTGTTTGCCTTTTTCAATTTCACACAGCGAGCCTGTAGTTGCTATCGCTATTACGAGTTTCATGTACGTATGTACAATTTTCAGTTTCATGTACATGTTTGTAATGTAGGTTTTGAAATCGATCTGTTGTTAACTTGTTTATATTTTGTTGAAGGATAAAATTTTATGAGCAATTCGATCTTATGAATATAGCTTTTTCTGTACAAAGAACATTTTTAAGCTCATAAATAACTCAACAGTGTATTCGAAATACTAGTTTTTCATGAAAGAGGTTCCTATGGGAGGTTCCATATACCTATCTGCAACTTTATGATCTTAGACTTGTCATGTACTCTATGTATTCTCTTTTATGTAGGATACCTGTTATCCACCGTATTGGTATTGATTCAAAGACACGATTTTAATGGATTGCTTTGGGTAACTTTAGTTTCGCAGCAAAACTTCTTTCGTAAATAACGAATTTAAATTTACATTTTCTTTGAAACTCTTATAGTAGTAAGATCATTTTCAAATTCAGAATGATAAATTTATGATCACAATCCCTACTTTATTTTATGTAGATCACCGTTTAATTTGTATCTGAGCTTTTGACTATTAAAAAGACGGGCTGTAAATTAGCAGGCCATCTGGGTGATTTCTAGAAATATTTTAGTTATAGTAATCCATTCCCGTATCTACATTTTCTCTCATGGTTATGTTACGTTTTTGGACAAGGTTTGTCATTAACAGATGGTGAAACGGCTACTCCCTTACGATGACTGACAAGTCCTAACTAAGAAATTAATATTGTAATTACTAACCTAATATTGAATAACTATAGATAACCACTAAGATGTATTTCAAACTCATCTCATATTGTTATTGCTTTTCAATATTGATTGATTGAAGATTCATTCCTTATTATCACGACCAGACAAGTTGTTAGAAACTATCATCATTCTGGTAATTTGGTGAAATTTTGATGTGAATGTGACATACTTATTGAAAGATTCATACCAAATATATTGCAGTAGGATCCCAAACAGTGGTTTTATTTCAATATTCAAATATTAAGAAATTCAACGGCAAATGCTCTTAATATGAATTTTATCTCAAGCCAAACGATTCTTCGAAATTTATTTGTTTCTCATCGCAGAATATGCAATGAAATAAGGAAGACCTAGATATGGTAGTTGTGTCACAAATGTGCATCGGAGACAGTGCAATGTACATTCTCAGTCAGTCGGAGACACGGAACGTAACTTATTACTGACATTCTCGGAACATGTAACGCCTGACTCACAAAACGGGACGAATAATGATTTAAGATATCTAAAATAGACTTCCCCGTGGAATGCAAATTTTACCTATAGTTATACACGTACTCTTACAATATCTGTCATCAAAGAATAGCTATGCATTCACGCATTACGGTATTCTGGCGCCACCCGATGACTCTGTAAGCTTTATACATTGTAGTTTTGTATATATAATGGAATGTGTACTTGAATGCATTTTGAATGCCCGAATCTTTTCTTCATTGCCACAACGCGTTGTAAGAGTTTTTATAGGAGCTAATTTCACCATGTGATCTTTTACGATCGCGTTTCAATGAGTGTAGTTATATGATATCAATAAATATTTTTACTGAATTATACAAGTAAGATTTTGGTGAATTAAATTATATTCTCTATACTCACCTCAACTATATTCATTAATCAAATGGAACGACGCAGTTCGCATTGATTGCCAGTGCCTGTCATCCGGTGAAACCTGCTCTTACAGTTCCGAATGACGTGTTATTTCGTATTTCCGTTTGAATTCAGTGCAATCCGATTGAGGACGTACCTTAGTACTTAGATGGGACGTTAAGCTCCTTAGAGTACGAGATAGCAAGAGAGATAGCGAGAATGCTTTGCGAGTGTAAAATGACTATAGCCTTTTTAGTGGTGTAAATTCATCCAATAAGTTTAGCAACACGACTTGTGCATATGGAATAAGATTCATATTTAATTACTAAATACAGAACTGTACTCTAGCACTCTAGCAGTTTGCCGACAGCTCTGCAAAAAATAATTCCTGACAAATAGAGTGTTATATATTTGAAAGAAATTTTCCGACAACACTTTTCCATTTGAAATCGCACTGTAACGCTGTGTCAATATTCGACTAAATGACAATTCTATTATTCCCTAAGTAACAACGTAAAATCTATAGAAGTCTTAAAATTGGAATATCAATAAAATTGCTATTGTTAGAACTAGAGATTTTATCTGATTTGTAACTAGGCATTATTATAAGAAAGACTTGCAAAAATAAATTGTACTACAACGCTCGCGTTTATTTACTTATTCCGTCGAATGGTACCTATGCCAAAACATATTAATAAGTTGAAATTTCTATATCGATACCTTAATTTGCAAACCTAATAACTCCACTTTTTCACGAAAATTACATTTTGATACCGGCAGAAACTAGAATTTTTGCTTTATTTTTTGAAATACTAATAACTCCGTGATTCCCAACTGTATTGGTGTAAATTGCCATTTGAAAATCAAACAACTCCGCATGAAACGAAACGCACCGATTTTGACAAAATAATCGAATAACTCCCGCGCAGTCGGCCATTTTGTATGGTGTGCCGTAGGATATAAGTGTTCTGTGGGTGTCACAGAAGCGTACGAATGCTCCCGAAGATTTATTTTGAAACAAACAGTTAAAGAGCGTTTTATTACCATTTGAAGATGGCCCAGGACCACGAAAGTAACATGCAGGGAAACGCTCAGCAAAATCTAACGGCTAGCCTGCATGTCTATAACGGGTGCATTTATAACAACACCGACAGCAGCGTTGGAACGACTATTAAATATGCTACCGCTGCATTCAATTGTACAAATGGAGGCTATTAAAGCTCTCAAAAGACTTAAGGATGCAGGACATACTACCAGCATACCAATGAGTTATACAAAAATGGAGATAACACCTGATCTTCGGGATCTACTAGAAATGAGGTCTGACAAAAAACAACCTAAACTAGTATTTCATAGGAACTACAAGGTAATAATTCCTACCAGACAGGAATGGAAACAAGGTCTCAAAACCAATCAAGGTAATAGACAAATCTGGTACACCGATGGCTCTAAGACACTAGATGGCACAGGAGCAGGTGTACACGCAGAAAATTGAGTCAGTCACGCAGTCAGTCTCGGCAGATACACCTCCGTATTCCAAACGGAGGTGTATGCTATTATTGAATGCGCTCAGGAGATTATAAATAGAAAAACTCATGGAAAGGAAATTTATATTCTCAGTGACAGCCAAGCAGCCATTAAAGCGCTAAGCTCTCCAAAGGTACATTCAGAAATAACACTGAATTGCATAAGAAGCCTAAACAAGGTTGGAAGAGCCAACAGATTAAGGCTCGTCTGGGTCCCCGGTCATGAGGGGATTGAAGGAAATGAAAAAGCAGACTATCTAGCCAGACAGGGATCTGCTAAAATACCTACAGGTCCCGAACCATTCGTTGGACTCCCTGAAGCCACATTCAAAAGGGCTATTCTAGAGCAGGCCAAAAAGAGGCAGCTTAAGGAATGGAGGACCAAACCAGGCCTAACACATTAGAAGGAATTCTTAAGCAATGAATTGGGAAGGCTGAGCGAGAAAATAATTAATCTCAGCAGGGACAGAATCCGGAAAATAATAGGAGCGTTTACTGGCCACTACTGCACAAAATACACTTTGAGCAAGATTGGTATCATAAATGAAGAAACATGCAGACATTGCAAGGAGGACGTGGAAACGATGAAGCACATACTGTGCGAGTGCCACGCCTTAGGAAGACATCGAATGGATCTACTCGGGAGGGGATACCCCAAACCAGCGGATTACATGCACCTGCGATTGAGAGGAGTGGCCACCCTGATAGAGAGGGCTATCCCTCCTCAAACCTAGGAGTCAGGATGGGATCGACACAAAGGATCCAATAGGGTCGAAGTGTCCGCGAAAGCTCCAGAGCACGCACCCCAATAACATAAGATAAGATAAGAAACCCTACCCCTGGTGGAGAGGAAGCTATTACTTCATCATCAACAATGTGGTCAGATTAGTTGAATATAGTGAAAGTTCAGAATCCGAAGACGATAAACCACTAGTTAAGAGAAGAAAACGTTGTCAAGTAGATATAAAGGATTGGAATATTAAAGTTTAAATAAATAAGTTTAAATATATTAAAGTTGCGGAGGTTAAATATATTAAAGTACTGAACTGAACTGATATTAAAGTTTAAGATAAAAACAAACAACTCCACTTTTAGTTTTAATTATTGCATAAACCAAATCTAACAACTCCTTTTTTCATCATAAAACCCAAAGGTTACAAAAAAAAATTGATTTTTAAGTGTTTTTAGATAAATAAAAAGCATAATTTCCAACGGGATTTTTGGTTTTCTTTATTACGTAAAATAAAATTTATTATGACGTTTTAAGTGTCCCCTGTAAAATTTGCTCCAGAGGAGTTAGTAGTTTTGCAAATTAGGGTATCGATATACTAAAACATTTCACATATGAACCCCTCGTTACCCCGGAGGCAATACGTGCGTAGTGATATTGTTATTTATTTTTAATAACCCTCTCTGCCTTACGTAACTATAACCGCGATAGAAGTTATGCCCACTTCACGAACGTCAACCTCTTGTACCTACTCCGGTACTAGAGCTTCAAGTATACTTCTATGAAAAGCTCCTACGCGCAATATGTTCCTAAGAGATAATTTACGTTACATCCCACTACATAATTCAAGAGCAGCCTTAGACAAAGTTAAAAATAGATTTGTTGTATAACAATATTAATAATACCTTTTGAAATTTTGCTTGTTAGGATTATTTAGTATTCTGTAATATACGGTTTTAGGTACGTGTACGTAATTAATGAGATTTCATATAATCTGAAGTTGTTTAGTCACACATATAAGTTCTAAAAGATAGATAACATACTTAAGCATTCTCTAGACCTGACTTTAAAATATTCTTGATCTGATTGGCGTACGTATTCTTAGGTCAACCCATATCGGATTGACTAGGTATACAGTAAAATAACCATACAGTATACAATTCTGTCGTACATGGTCTCCTAATACAGATACTAGTCTTTCACGTTGATAAATTTGAAATAAAGTGTACTTAAGTTAAGTCTTATCCTTGTAATTATTATGTGAGAGAACAGAATGATTTATTTATTATTATTCTACTACACTAGCCTATGCCCGCGACTCCGCCTGTGTGGCTGTCGGTTATTGCGACCTAAGCGCCACCTGTGCAATCTAAATTCTACATATATTACTAATCATAACTCTGGTTCTACTTACCCGATTGCAATCAAACAAACGTAAGAAATAAAGTTGAACCAAACCCCTTTAAACAAAATGAAAACGATCGTAATCAGTTCAGTAGTTTTTGCGTCCATCGCGGACAAACATAAACTAATTACATATATAATAGTAAAATAATTTATAGATAGAATACAGAAGAAGATAGATAACATGCGAAATTGTTTCGTAAGATTATTTGTATTCCTTGAACTGAGAATAATAAAATGTTACCAAGTAACAGGAATCGTTTCACGGCTTATTGCTGAGGAGCAATTGATTGTCTGTCGTTAATACTTAGCCAAAGACGAATTGGACGAATCGCCCCCGCACATTCTTCACTTGTTTACTATCTGTCTTACTGTAGAGTACCGTGGGATAGGATGAGTTCCATTTTTCTTAATTGTTGTAAGATGACATAGGTAGCTATGATTTTGCTCTCTTGGTTTTCTGTATTTTATATCATGTAACCTAACGCTGCGAATTGAGACTATCCGTATAATGCAATAGCTAAGCTAAAAAGTCATACTAACATAGCTACCGCGTCGATGTTCATGCCTATGCGTGTAATTATTACACTAGATTCCAATTTCTATCATCTAATTATTTGTCAATAAAAAGAGACCCGGGACGTAGAACTGGGTGATCTTCAGTTCAGACAAGTAAGGTTTTAATTTTGGACACACCGTACTCCGTCTAACCGCTACTTAATTCAGCGTGGGTATTTTTTTATAATATATTTTATTGCAATAATAAATTCACCCAATTCTTTGTCACATCTTCAATAATAAAGTTTTAATGAAAATTTTCGGTTATATATATTCATTTATTATATATATATAGAATTTTATATTCAAGTAAGAAGATATTAATAGTGTTTTTCTGTCGTGTGGAAATAACCACGGATAACCGCTCGCCGAAGAACTGACCAAAACTGTTGCCGAGGTTGAGATAGCTTCTACAAATTGACGCATGCCATTATAACATTATATATTGTAACGTTCTGCCATTGCGAGTGATAGTTTTAAATTTAACATAGAAACAGCATAAAGAACGAAAATGTTTATACAAAATATCAACAATGTGATTAAATCTTGTTCCAATTTCCCGAACAACGAGGTTACCTATTGAAAATGTCATAGATCGTTTGGCTAAGCCGAGGTGTCGACCGACGACGGTAGCAATGTAAAGACACTTGTCACTGCCGCCTAACGGTAGTCGTAGACCCTTATCGGATATTTGATGACGCAGATTTACTACGGGCCACCTGTTCGGGTGCGATGTAGCACATCAGCTGTTTTGTTTCATAAACATCCGAGAAAGTTTTGTATGCATTACTGATTACGACTAGCGCTTAGCTTAACGCTAAGTTATTTATGAACACATCGGTAACGATTAAATTTTATTGCATTTTACGAGTTGTGGAATTAACATATTTGCTTGTTCGAATTTGTTATCAATACTAGCTATTTCTTGCTGCTCCGTCCTCGTATTTGTCCATTATTACATTCAAAAGTAACATACGATCACCTACGACTTAGTTCACAGACCTATATTAGCTCAAAAAAATCATAAAAACGTTCAAGCCATTTCGAGGGAGCACTGTGACATGAGAATTTCATAGATAGATAGATAACTCTTTATTGTACATAAAAAATACAGTAAAGATAAAGCATTATTAGTGCAGGCAAATAATTGTATGTAGGTAATATGGCGGCCTTATCGTTGGAGTGATCTCTTTCAGGAAACCGCATATACATTATTGCGCATGTGCGGTGTCCCTTAGAAAGTATATTAATAGTAAATTGAAACTGTATTGTGTTAACTTATGCTGTCGACGAGAACACAGTACCTAGTACCTAATCAAAGTGTCACCACAGATGAATAGCAGAAAATTTGCAGTCAGTCAGCAGTCGAATATATGATTCACTTTTCCTCTCGATCGAATAAACTCAACAAAATTATACAATTTTTGAGGTTTTACGTTCCGTTACGTTACGTTTTATCTCCATTGTTTGATATTTACAGATATAGCATAGGTATTAATTTCGAAATTAAAATGTTTTAAGGAATTCATATTCCATTCCATATAATAATTGAAATTGATATAGGTCAGTACCGTCTAGACATTCACTTTTTAAATTTTAAATAGATGGTTTAGTACCTATCGACATATTAGTATCAACTTCAATTAATATAAGTAATATTTACACCAATATATTATGTCATGGAGGTGATTACATTCGATTCAAGGTTGTCCTTCAGCTGTTAAGGTCATGGCGACTATCTATTAAAATTATCAAGGGATATTACTGTTACGCTACTTGGATAGAAGCTATCATCGATTCTTTCGAAGCACACATTTTGAGCCAATTAAGAAGTGATTGCTGTGAAGTAGTTATGTCGGAAATGTACGGTCTAAAAGCATACCATATCCCGTGATACCATTTAGTCTAGGTCAGCCGGGGCGGGAGGAATATGCCTGTGGCTACTTCACTGTTACAACTGATGGCCGTGCGGTTTAGGTCGGTTCAAGTCCGACATAATCACCTTAGCTGATTTGGTTTATCCGAGCAATTTCCACACGGAGAAAAAAGAGAACCTAGGTATAGTAAATTACTTAATTTTTAAGTTGTTAAAAACTGGTATCTAGGCTGTAACCTAAGATCTATGAAGGCGCTCATAACGCGATCTGGTTTCGAATATATACTTACACGTACTACACAACTATTAAAAAGTTAATAGCTGTACCAATAGCTGCATTCTAAATGTTATACATGTTTCCTTTCAATTATTGATTAGGTACAAGCATTGAACATTTAAGAAGGTCACTAAGGTTACAAATGGTTCCACGTTACGTAGGCGACGCGACGACGCGACGAGACGCCGTCATTTACCAACTGACATTTACATTGTAAACTCCTTTGCATTTAATTGGCAATTATATAGGCCTACTGTTAGTGATGGTAATTAGTCGTGGGGTAAGTGCCCCCATCCCCCTATCACCGCACTCCTCAGTAACTTGTCGCACCCATCTAAATGTAAATAAAGGGAGGGTACCCTTGATCTTTGTATGCTTATCCCTCATTTGTCAACATTTTGTTAGATAGCTGATATTAAAAATGTTTAAATATATCCCGCAGATGAAAACCGAGTGGTCATTTGGGTTTTACTTTGATGAGTTTTTATTTCGCTTTTATTTTATGTTAATTAGAATGTTTTGGTATGCAAATGGACCATTCATTTTTTGTGACCTATTCACACTAAATAAAACGGGTAAATCGTTGTCATAGAGGTACAAATTCGAAATGTTTAATTTAATTTTTTGAAGTAAGGGTAGAAAGGTTTTTGCCTATGTTAATTTCGTCCCGCCATTATAGGTGTGGATGAGCAACGACCATACCACAGAACACATTGGAACATACTAAGATTGTATGGTCGTTGTGTGACGAGAGATGTCAAATTAAAAAAAATCAAAATTAATTTGGAACATTCCGCACACTCAAAGTACTTAGAGTGTGCGGAATGTTTCAAATTAATGACTTATGATACAAAATTTTCTACAGTATAATGGTTTCATTCTCTTTTTAAGGACTCCTGGATTGAAGGAGTGATGTTACATATATGTAATAGAATTGGTATGTTGATGCGAAGAAGAAAGTTGCTGACTGTTAAATATTTCTACTAGGATAGGATCGTTTTTAAAATGATGACACTTAAGCCTGCGTGCACGTATACATCACGTGATAGAAATCCACGTTCCAGTTATTGCTCCTTCGCATTATGGTCTTGGGCAGTGAGACCATTGGCACACATGTCATCCGTGTCACGCAGCAATTGATAAATGGTCCCTGGCAGGAGGGGTAGTCTCCTAATGGGGACCATCTATTAATTAATAATTTATATTTAACCTGTACAAAACTATAGTGATTTGAGTCAAAGTGACTTAAAATTATCTAGAAAATTATTCCTGTGGGAGTAATATGTTAGTGGGTGGAATTACCAATTTGCGAACAAGTGGCAGGTATTGTGTATCGACTTCGGAGAAACAACAACTTGACCCGGGTACAGGTAAACCATAGTTAGGTATAAGTTCTGCCTGTATCTCGAACCAATTTAACTTCGTCCATTACTGACCAAGCCATTTTCATCGTATGGTTATGGTACAGTGTGTAATTAATTGGTTTCTGATACCCAGATATTGTGTTTGCGTTTTCTTATATAAAATGAGAATAACTATCGTTTTTTTACTTGGTACTTTATTCGTCACTCAATCAACTTCTATGATGTAAAGCTTCACACTTACAAAGCCCTGCAGTGAAAAAATTGAGTTGTAAGTAAAATAGATCAATTTTTGGAGTTCCAGGCCCTGTCTTTAGTTCTAAAATGGTAGAATATTGCAGTATATTTCGAACACTAAAAGTATTAAGTACTAAAAATGGTAGATAAGAAACATACCTATAAATTTAAAGCAATAAAGCTCAAACTTCCTGTTAATTGAGATTAACAGCTTTTAAAATAGGTAACCTTAGACTCAAATGTTATTTAGCAACTAAATAAAACATTTTGTTTACATACAATTAGGTCAGTCTCGTATGCGGTACAGGCAGCCACAAGTTTGTTACAAGATACCCTATTGACTCACAAATAACCACCAACCGTGGCAAAGTATACCGACTCGATAGACTGTGCTATAAAAGTATAATGTGTTTCCTTCACAACTCATATTTATGTGACATTCTATTCATACCGTTTCATTGTTGTAAAATATGGTAGTTCAGTAAGTAAATGAAATGAACAGGCCTTTTACTACTATGGTTTGACTAAAATTGCTTGTAGGTAACGTAAAAATATCATCTATATTATTTTAAATTAGGGTTTATTCGATCAGTGAAATTGTAAATCGTGACCAATTGCAGTAAGTAACACGGCATCCCGCTGCGCGCACACCGCCAGCCAACACAGCAGGGAAGCCTCAGTTACTACGAGTATATGCATACCAACGCTACAATGACACAAGTGGCTTATGAAGAATACTATTATTCATGATTATTTCATTACGTATCTATTGACCATCGGCAATGATTTGCACTTCAGAAAACGCGGCTTCACAGATATAGATAGACATTGTGACATTGTTTATTAACGAAATAGAACGAAGTATTTATTCCAGTAGGGAGGTTACGCGAATATTACAACACACTATTGAAATGAAATTATTTGTTGTATGTTATTTTAATAAGTTACATTTTGACCAACAATGCTGATGCTTTTCAGCAGTCCATCATCAGACTGTATCAACGTGGAGTATTAGAAATAATAAAGTTACTAAACAGGCATCGCGTAAGAAGCATTTATTTCAAGAGCGTTTTTGCGAAAAGTTGTTAAACAAGATATAAATTTAATGTAAATATGAAAACAAAACGAAATAATCCAGCGAGCGTAAAAGTGGTACGCGAACAACAAACGTGAGAATTTAATAAACAAAACGTTGTTAACAAACACAGAAAAGCCTCTGCAGCTCAGTCCATACGGCTCGATTTATTTATACGTTTGCAATGAAATTAGAAAATAACAAACGCTGAAACAAATATATGACCGAATCGATGATTGGACGCTTGGGACTCCTGCTACACAACGTATTTTGTTTGTGTGTGTGTTTGAACGATGTCAGATGAAACAAAAATTCTTTGATTGGGCAGGATTTTTATTATTTTAAGTAGTGTAAAGAAGCTACCGACAGATGAAAGGTACAGGTATAAAAAATAAATGGAAGAAAATAAAAATTCCTGAAATGAGATGATACAACATATCAAACGCTCTGAAACTAGCTTTGATGTTGGAAATAAGTAATATTTGATACTTATTTAAAAATCATTTTATATTCTTCGGTTATTTGAATCACACAATTAATTAATATTTTGGCTCTATAAGCCAACCAATTAGTTTCAGTACTAATTTAATAATATATATTATATAATCAATGACCTTTGGGCTTTTTTTTGGTAAATATTCTTTTGTAGTTTGTCGTGATTTCTTGTTAAAATAGTGCTACAGAACGAATGTATTACATGGATCAAGGGAACTTCTGCCTAAACTCGTAATACTAACACTCCTTGTTGTTATGGTAGTTATTTAGTAACTGCAGCAAGTACTTCATAAAGTTTGTCATCAGCAAGATTGATGCATTAGCAGCAGACGCAAGTGCTTAAGGTTGGACGACAAAAGCCAAAAAGATGCAGATGCACTCTCTTTGCTTTTAGAGATATTGTCGCTGCATGTTTCTTCATTTACAGTTTCATTCCTAAATGTAACCGCGGCTGAGTTTTTACAGGGGGAAACTAGTTTTTATGTATGTACCCAGTTCATATTTTAAATGAAAAAACACGGGCTTGCACCAAAAATTCAATGATGATAGGAAAGTTCGTGAAGTATCTACGTCTACAGTTAGACAAGATCATTTTATATTATCCTATGATAAAACTTACAATAAAGGTATTTTTGTGCTCATGTACTTGCGTTGTTTATTTATTGATGTAGGCGAGATTTGTTTAACCAAGATAGCTGGTACAGTAATAGGTTACAGCGTAGTAGGATAAGAATTCACCTCCAAAAAAGCTGCTCAATGGTATCAAATTAATGAAGACATTGTGATGCAGATGTTCGTATACTTACAAAGTTTCGAATGGATCGACGATTAGACGTTCAAAAATGTGCATTGATTCTTACAAAAATGGCGACAACTTACATTTCGATGGCAATTAAAGTGTTTTAAAGATTTTATATTTTTTAAATATATACATTATTATTCTATTAAACTAGTTAAATTAGTACTCTACTTCCATAAAAGTCTTTGAGAGTCAATAGACTACCGACGCGGACAGGAATCAGTGAATTTCCATCAAGCAAAATCACTTGTGTTATGTACTCATAAATCAAGTAATTTTTGCGAGTTTTCAAGGGTCAAGGGTTAGGGCAGTGGCAAGGCGAATACTACCTATTAATTTAAAAATATTCTTTTCATAAATAAAAAATAGGGCACTGCGACAGTGGCCATCTGAAATGAAAATAGTCTGTATAAAATGTAAAAAGTATTCATAAAAAATTGTCCAAGTAGGTTAAAAACAAATAGTATAAGGTAAAACTTTGGGTGAGTTTCCTTTGCCCAATATATTCTACGAACAAAATAACGCGCCTAAAGAAATTTTTACTTCAAAAATCATAAACATTTTTTATAAAGTTTTTTAATTTATTAAAACAATAATTTTGAGCTTTATTTCAAGTTTAAGCGTGAATTCGGCAATCATGAACGGCAGTAGCGCGTTATTTTCAATAGCTTGCAACCATATTGTATATCCCCGGAGGTCGAGTCATGTCCGTATGTGGTAGCGGTCGATACCCTGAGGTCAGGTACGATTGCGATAACTGTACACGTTGATAGCTTCATACCAAACAAATGCGTATTGTGCCTCTCTATCGCTCTGGAAAATATTCTTCTTATTCGTCAAGGATAAGGCAATCTAAGTATCGTATCGTAAGGTAATTTACACGATGATCTAACTTAAGCTTCTACTAACCCGAGTCCTTTTAGCGTGGTGTGAAAAAACATCTAATGAGGCCGTTAAGCTGAGCGCCACCATTGTAATACTGCACGTATTTGTAAAGGCTCTTTCCTGAGATTTTGCATTCAGCTTACCATCAGGCGAGGTGAAGTTAATTGACGTGCCATAAATAAATACAAAAGACATATTTCATATTTCTCAGCAAAAAACTTTCTACCAAAATAAGGAATCTAAATACCTAGAAATAAATTTAACAGTCAATATCAAACCAAAATTTTGCCGAAAAAATGATAAAATATTACAACAGCAAAAAATTTGGAAATAAACTACTCATTGTTATTCAATTAAACATTATACTTAATTAGACGTCAGAGAATAACTTGGAAGCCAATTGAGTTTCTGTCCAGAGTCTTCTTAGGATTTGCTTCTCCATTGCACTCAGAGCAGAATTATGTCACACGAGCAACGTGACTATAAAACAACAATGCAGCAATTACAATACAAGAATCGATTGTTCGCCGTTTAGCTTTTGATTTAATCTCTATGAAGTATCTACAGGTTTGATGGAGTGCTTTATTGTCGCTCTGTTTATTTTGTTGTTAGTAAACATTTGTTCCTTGTCTATTTTATCAAAATGACACTGTTTATCAATATTTATTTCAATGAAAGCAGTAATACTATTACTAAATAATTTGAGGTTTATTACTCAAATTGTTTGAGCTCACCCCAGTTATTGGTTAAATTGGAAGTAATGTCGTTGGATGTTCTATTGACTTTCAATTTAAATGTTGATGCATAGTAATCGACCAGTTGTTTTTATTGCCTTGTCTCATACACGTTATGATAACAAAGAGTAATCATTTAAAGCCTGAGTCGTCTGATAGCGAAAACCAAGCGGATTTGCGCCGCTATGGGTATTTGTATAACATTTACGTTACGTTATTATAAAAATTGGATTGAAGTCACTATCTGAATAATGTAATCGATTGCTTAATCGATAATCTACCGAAAACTATTTTTTCATATGAGAAATATGAGAAATAGTTTTCGGTAGATAGACTCTTCCAGATTGAGAATTGAGGTGATTTGTCATATTCTAAGACACAAAAATATGACTGATTATTTAGATCATATCTCAACTTGTTACATTTTGGGCCCACCGTTTTCCATCTCCTTTACAATATAATTAATAGAAATAATCCACACTTTATTTGGTAATTATAACTTTTATTCCCATAACAATACTTATTTTTATACACATCAGTTTCAGAGCGCAATCGCAAAAAGAATGACCGTTCGTTCGAAAAAAACAACACTTTCAATACTTTTTAGTCAAGTAAAATACTTTTTAATAGATTTAAATTCTGTAAGGCTATTCCAAATACAAATTAAATTGCCAAATAAATAATGATTTCTAACATATCTCTATTCTCTATCGCGAGATATCACAGTAGAAAATATTAAAATTACACCCAAAGCGAGTGAGTTTACATAAGAAAGTGAGTTAATAAATATCAACATAGAACTACATATGTATAGAAACTTCAACAACAAAATATGTAGCATTTCATTTAATCATGACCAGTGCACATCACTACTTAAGTAGGTACTTATCGATAAAAACTATGCATTTTAAAATGCGTTTATACGTTTATAACTGGCCCCTTAGTTGGACTTCCTCCTGCCATCGGGGAGTTCAGTGAATTCCCCTAAGTGATTTCCCACCGGTGAATTCTCCACTAATATCAGAAAGCACTAGCCTAATATTAGAAATGTTAAGTGTTATGCTCCTAATCCGTGCTTCCTAATCTGTCAGGAGACAGAGAAAAATACTCACCACCCCATCTTATCCGAAGGGTGTCGTAACAGGCAACCACGATTGCGATAGAAAGAAATCTTGAAATAACACCCTGTACCAATCTGTAAAGCCAGCAAGGAAACATTATTTCTAAAGTCACCCAACATTGAGAGAGGCCTTGGTCCAGTAGTGGAGTCCAGTTGCCAGTCCAGACTGCTATAGGTTAATTGATTGATTGATGCTTTTTATTTGTCAGGCTATGAGTCTAACATCTCATCTACTTTTATGCTAATTTATCATAACAGTTACCAATATTGTTATACTTATTATAACCAGTGCAGCTAACCTCGACGCAATGAATTATATCAAAAATTTTACTTTGGAACTGGAATTTTTTTCATTTCAATTTTTGGCGTCCTTTCTTACTGGGTGCATTTAATTTTGAACTTTAATAGCGTAACAGTAGAGTTCAAAATTAAATGGCAGTTTTTGTAATCTTAGTTCCTTGACAATGGTTGACAACTAGTGTAGAATCGAGGCCCGCTCGTTCCAGTAGGATCCCCCAAGTCAGTACCCCAGGGGACTCAGACCATCTAGTTTGACATTCGACTGTAAAATTCATGAGTATGTAAACGATTCCTTTACTTATCGAAGTAGATTTTGTTAATCCGATAACAGAGAGATGGCAAATAGTCTATTAAATTATTTCAGATCCATTGAACAACATAAAACGATTATACCCAGCCATCAGATTATATCCAAATTCCCCACAGTCAATCAGCCTGAAAATCTGCTTCACAAAGCTTTTAGTTAATTAAATTAAATGTGGCAACCCTCAAGTTGCGACAATATTAAATTAAAATGTAATCATTATTTTACACGACATATTATTTATTCCTATTTATGTGGTACCTACGTGCTTCATTTTTGTGCTAATTCAGTTTAAACATAGGTATTTGAATTATGTTGGTAGATATGTTATGTATTATAGACATGCATTATAATATTATATATGAAAAGTAGGCTGTACGTATATACTACTATGAAATTTATGAAATACTGTTACTTGTTATGTAACATAACTTGAATAATTTATAGGTACGCATACCACTCGTACCTTGTAGTCAACATGATAGATAGAACAATATTCGCAGAGGCTCACGACTCACGATAACACTCAGTTTAATTTGTTCCCTGCTTTCAACAAGGAGAAATGCTCTGTGAATATGAGTGATTTATTTAAAGCTCAACATTCAACGTTACAAACACAATTGGCGGGTATGTCAGACGCGAGATAATATATGAAGGATGTATCATTACAATACTACATCAAATTCCTGTAATATTCACATGGATCATTTCTTAGATCTCACTGAAAGCAACCCATTCAAATTTATGAAGATAAATGCCTTTCGAACATAACCATTTGTTCAAATCGTTTTAAAAATATACGAGTCCTGAGTGGTCAAAGGGAAGAGCCGTTTGAAAACTATTAGTTTAAAGGAAGTTGTGTCAGACAATGTTCGTGACTAGATTTACAGAGACACCAACTCTTTGAGAGGCCCCAGTGCAGTTCTCGATTGCATGATCAGTAATTTAATTAAAGTGAGTGCGCGTTAGAGACTCTGCCGAGAGACGTAGGTAAACGAGAGGTTCGCTTTGCTGGTACCGACGTTTTGGAAAAGCTCTTGCATTTTAAGTACGGAATTCTCTAGTGTTCTTGTGAACACTTGAAATAGTGAAAGAAGGAGACAGTTCGTTGACGTACAGAAGTAAGGGATGGATAAAAGGAAACGAGGACAATCGGTCTCTTTTGACTTCGACTGTAAGTAGGTACCTTCGACGACTCATTATTTTACGAAGTATGACATCCGTACGTATAAAAGTACAGTATCCATAATGTTTGTACATTATGATCATAAAAATAGTATCAATGAATTTAATTATAATTCTGACAAGCATTTTTTCGGCATAATTTATTTTCAGAAATTCCTGTGAGAAGTTTATAACTTGGAAGAAATTTTCCTTTGCGAAGCCGAGATGTGTCAGCTAGTACTTATTACAAAAACCATTACCCATAATTGCTTTTAAATGGAGGCAATTTACACCCACTTAATTCCTTTAATTTTAAACGCAACGAAGGGCCACTGCGCACCACACAATTTTCGATTTTACAGTCCATAATATACATTGTTTTATAATGTAACCATGTCCAAACCTTGTAATCACCTAAACCGTTCTATTATTATATAGATTTTAAGTTTACACTGCGAAAGGTAATAATGATTGATAGTATTCAAATTGATGTCGTAGGCTTACAGGGTGGTCGAGTGTTATTAACGTGTAAGTAGGTAGGTACTAAATAATTGCTATCTACCTATTTTATGCCGATTATTTATTCATTTCAGATGATCCAAAGTTGAGACTAGTTAGAATTGATTATACTCGTAATATAAGATAATAGACATCTTGTACCTACCTATTTAAAAATCGCGTCTGGAGCAAAATTATGACTCGTTTTTTAATTCAAATGAATTGTTAACAAGATAGATAATGATATAATGTCAGATAATATTGATAGAGCCGTAATATCATCTACTATAGTCCAACGACGATAAAATATTCTTTTAAAATAGTAAAGATGAGAATGGTAGATGTCTGTAAAATAAATGTACATATCTACTATAAAATGAATGATCTAATTTTATAGGTTATGAAAGTCAGGTACAAATGGGCCTCGTAATTAGGTTTTATTTCTTTTAATATTCAATGTAAAGATTCTTATAGACGGCAACATTCATATATTGAATAAAAGAATTCATATTCGTCTTATTCGATATACGAAATCACGTAAAATACTTAATCTTAAGGTACAGATAGACTGCAGAATTCACTTGTAGCATAATGTCGATTATTTGTTGTTTTTAAATTTGTTAAACTGAGCAACAAACCGCACTAAGCAGAGGAGAGCCAAACATAGCTAAGCACTAACTTTTCCATGATCTTCCTGATCTTTAAAACCCAAGTGTCTTTAGAAAAGTGTTCTTTTATCAATCGATTTTTCTCAAAGCCCCATTCACCCATTACAATACAATGTTTATTTTATAAAGAAATAATAATAAGTACGGAGTATAGAGTTTATTAGAATATAATTACATTTGAGTCACAAGGCACAAGGAGGAGTGAAGAGTGCCTTTTACAAAAGACCATAATAGTAAGAATCGGAACGTGAAACCTCTACTAAAATAGCCAGAATTACAAGTTTCGCTTCAAAGGTAGCATTTCTCTTCCATTTCTTTTGTAATAGCAATTAAAGTTGATTAGACGGACGTGGAATAGGGATCTACTAGATGTACCTGCCGGCTTCAAATGGTTTACTTACCTCAGTTGCTCAGCTAATTAAATTTCCTAATTAAATTCACTATTCCACAAAAATCAATGTAAGAAGGCAAAAGTAGTTCACATTACTTGTATTTTTGAACAAATAAATTACATTTACTTAAATGACGGAATATTATAAGTTTGACGTGTCTGTCTGTGACATTGAAACTCCCAAAGGGATGCAAAAATTTTGATAAAGTTTTTTTGAAAGATGAACAATTTTTTTAATGGAATATTTATTTTTTCAATTATTTTATAACTATTTAGTTATAATTTTACATGTGGTTACTTCTATTTATCTCACTAGAGGTAACATGTCCCACTGCTAGATAATCTACTCTAAGTACTATTTATTATAAATGCAAAAGTTTTACAAAGCATATAAGTCAAAGCATTTCCAACGAAGAAGATTAAGGGAGCGGAATCTGGGCTTCAAAGTGCAAATTTTAGATGCTACCAAGACTGACCCTAATGGTGAAGATATTCCTACGATTCCCCAGAACGGGATCAGTAATTCACACTAGTGTAGACGCAGGCAACACCTAATAGTATAACTCATCAAATTTATATTTACTAAACACGCGTACATAGGACTATACAATAAATATAATTAAAATTCAACTAATGAGCAAAGTGGCTATTATCTACAAACGTGGTGCTTTATATTATACGAGTGGTAGTGCGTGCCCACGACGTATCATTATCTAAATTATAATACATGTTATGAATGAACACGACGCTCTTGTCCCTTGTCCCCCGCCCGTGTTCCAGCTCGTAAGTTGTAACGAAGCTAATAACATAATTAAAACTACATTCATTGTAATTATATGAGTGTTTATAATATTTATGATGTCATTATAACTATAATAATTATAATACGCTACTTTGATTACGCAGACTATTGTTACACTTAAATTTACATTTAGACAAATTAGCTTCTTGTTAATGAATAATACATTCTGTGAAAAGTTACAAGATGTTTATCTTGATTTAGATGCAGATTAACATTACATTCATTTTGCTACAGACAGATAAGGAGTAGAGATGAATAACAAACAGATATACAAATTAGGCTTCACGCGATACGAACACTTCTGAATAGACATACATAGGTTACAGGTAAATAGTTACTACCTCTAGGTGCTATTTACTCTTTGAATTAGTATTGGTATTTGTCTTTTAACCAAAGAATCGGTCGTAGTCCGTAAATGTTTCGTAATAAGTCATTCAAAATAAATTTTTACAATACATTACAGAAAAATGAAATGATAGGTGGATCGAACGTGTCCGGTCTTGGAAACGAATAGCGTAGCGTGCGAACTGGAAAACGGGCGGGCCCGTGCTCCGCGTGGGACCCATTTACATAACCGGACGTGGCACGAATAATATGGATATGACCCCGGCGCCTTGCGAGAAAGAACGGCTGCACTACGACCTGCTGCTACTTCGATATTGCCTCGATTTACAACGAGAATGCAATCTCGTTGATGCTCATGTAATATATGCGCGTACATTGAAGCGTGTCACCACCAAACGCTCACAAACCACACCTTTCTACGGAATCACAAAAGATTGTATATATTACTGAGATAGAGCATATCAAGTAGCACTTTAAGCAAGGGAATGATAGAGAATACTGAAAAAGATATACGTAAGCCCCTATGTAAATCCTACAAAAGGTTTGCACATATCCTGTTCTTAGAAAATTTTGAATCAAAAGAATGTGGAACTTGTGCAAGGCTGGCAGTGTTATTACAATTAATTATCTTTTCCCCTTGTGTTGGTAGACAAATGAGCCCCGAGGGCGCAGCCCGTACTGAAAACACGAAACTTTGCTACACATCACACCACCCACCGACTGTTCCAGAACCCTAACTTTTGAATTATGTATCCTTTCAAGTTTTTACACAATCCGAATGTATCAAGCAAACCCGACACACTTCTTGAAACATTTCTAAACATATTACTTTTATTTATTTGTCGAGTCTCAATACTGTATGAATTATTCGAAGAGCTTTTAACTGCCATTTCAAATATTTAATGGAGTTCGTTGTTATTTTTGTGAAAACTAGCCCATGGCACGGAAGTTACGTCCTTGTACGGACATATTATATTTATGTCCATGGAGTGGCAGTCAGTTTCCGATGCGAACAATGATTTCAGCACGGATCGAACTCAATTTCACGCGTGATTTGTGCACTTTTATTTCCTTTTCACTTTAATTGAATTGGTGGAAGAAGAATTGCAAATGGTTGTAAATGGGTATACACATACTTAACTAAAAACTTTTCAGTTAGCTACATCTACTTCCGTCGCTTACCTAGTACAAAAATTGTGTAATGAATAAAGAAATCACATAAAAAGTTAATTACCTAAGTCAAACTCCTAATAATGTTAAAATACTTTTTTATTCAATTACGAGTATTATATAGAGATTTTATAAAATATGTCCCGGCATAGTAATATAATTATCGTATCTTGGCTGATGACAGCTAATTTGAAGCTTATTATGGTTACGTACAGCTAATCTAGTCTTGAGCAGCTGAGCAATATTTTAATAAAAGTCACGTAAATAGCTTCCTCTTACAATCGAAACATGAAATATGATAGGTACATTGGTACGCTTCTATTCTAACAATGTTTTGTTATATTTTACGGTTTTCAGGCGAACAATACTGTGTATAATGGTTACGGCGTACGGCTTGACAAACAGGGGCTCGTGTACCAACATCTTGCGGCTCATGGTAAAGTCGAGCCGACAACTTGATATATTGGGTTGCTTTGTGAGGGCGAGCGGGTAAACACACGCAACCGAGCGCCTCGCGCCGCCCGCCAAAGATAACGCTTTCCAGGACGTGGCTACTAAATTATTTTTTATCTTCGACTTGCACGAGTACTTGCACTTATCTGAAGTTGGAGGGTAAGTTCCGAATGAAAAAGAAACGTATGGTAAATACGCAGTTTGTTTGTAGAAATTTGGGTGTGGTTTGTTGGTGTTTGGAAGTTCAAACACAAAAGGTTTTTACTATTTAGAAGTCTTGGTTTTGCAAAATTTTTCAGGCTATGGTGACCGTCAGTATTATAGTATATGAATCCAGGTAATATGCCTGCAAATTCTAGAACAAATCGTGGATAAGATCTAGATGCAACGACCATAACAATTGATTGTATGGTTGTTGATTAAATGATAATATATTTTTTTCGTAAATGAATAGAACATTTTGAAAAGCAATTAGTATGCTGACTATTTAAATCAAATTTAGATAAGAAAAAGTAAATGCTTCGACGGGATTCGAACCCGCGATCTTTCCCTTACCGGTAAGGGATTTTCGTAAATGAGTTTCTGATAACTACGTAGGTAGCTAAGTAGGTACCTAAATTATAAGTTACGTTCTTCAGAAATATTCTGTCTGATAAAATCTAGTCTAATATTTACTTATCCTTTAGGTACAAAATGGTGCGAAATCAATTTAAAGGCGCCCTTGATCCGATAAAATATAATCTAATATTATGTAAAAATTGGTTAAAAGTCAAAAATGATATACGGTGTCGGGAGCAAACGACCGTTGTAACATCACGAGAGCAGCAAAATTCCACGGCTCGGTAGACAAGCCGCGTCACATGTAACTTTATGACCGTCAAACGATGCGTATGTGCGCGACAGTAGAGGCGTTGCGTCGATAAAAAGTCCATTGTCGACACCGGGCCGCTTAAGGGCTGCGCAAATGACGGGAGGAGCCCGAGGAAACACGATAAAAACTGAAGACGACCGTCTACGTAGCGTTGAACGACAAAGAAATGCTATGTTGGGTTGAGACCTCGACAAGCGTGAAATTTGATTGGCGTCTACAAAGAAAACATTGTGCAAAGAGTTTGTGTAGCGTAGGTGTGCTCAAACCTGGGCCATTGCCGTTTCTTTAACAAACATCTTCCATAACTGGCATTTCTTACCTGAAACAAACGAGTAAATACAGTTTAGAAACGTAATTCATTTTGCAATACGTTCGTAAATTAATCTTACATAAGAGTAATTATGTCAAACTATAACCTTCAAATACCTACTGGTTAGTAGGTAGGTACACTTAATAACTGGAGTATAGATAATAATTGGGTTCAATAAATCTTTCGCTCGGAAACATTACTTTGATCAGCTGCGGAATTTATCGTTTCATTAAGAAATTCTTGGCTCAAAGAAATTTCCGATATTAAGTAAGTTATTTTTGAAGGTTGGTTTGGGAAAAACGAATCGAAAAATTTATCAAGTTCAAGTTACGTAAGTGACCTATTAATATTTAGGTACGTAGTTACTACTTATTTACTTCTACGTTATGTCTTCACTAGAGAGTTATCTCTATGTATCTTTTATTTCTAGTCATTTTCTTATATTGTATCATTAATCAGGTCACTTTTAGGGAAACACGGAATGACCATCATATCAACTATATAATACCGAAATACATTTTTAAAGTTACGACATTGTACTGAAGTTATTTCATTAGGTAGGTACAGCAAATAATTACAACAATATCAAATAAATACCTATAATCCACAAGAACTATTATTGTGAGTTTTAAAACTAGGTTAATTCAAAATCACTCAAACCCTTGCGTGACTCAACAAACGGTCGGTAGCGTTCAACGTCGTCTTTCAGTAACCATCTATAGTACGGTAACATTTTCACATTGTTTGTAAAACAGAAAAATAGTTTCAAAATGTACCTCCAAGTTTTACACGAAACCGAAAACATTCGATTTGTCAGTTACTTTGCAAGTTTCGTAGGAAGGGCGTTGTCTGCGTCCATTATGCAAATGGAGGCTCTAGCGCGGGCCGGCGCCCGGTATACCCGTTTAGCCGATCTATTCATAGACCCAGTCTGGTAGACGATAGGATGCAGTTACAACCTTGGAAGTGCATCGGTTAGTTGACAAATATATAAAAAAGCTATCTCTACTGAATTGTAAGCAATGCAAAATAGTTTTTAATCCAGTTTGAATTGCGAGCTAGGTTAAAATACAGCGCTTAATTCGAATAACGTTGAAAATTTAAGGCAGGTATTGCAGTTGTTTATAGCTTAGTATGTTTAACCACAATTTATACCAACATCAGAAATAGTTTACATTTCAAGTACTAAAGAGTTACGGCAAACATTATGCTTATTAGAGGAAACTATGTAAAACAATGCCTAACTAGAATAACGAATAACCCTATGTTTATACAAATAATGTTTGGTTTACACTGATGATCAGAGTAATCATATGTATAGCGTATATGTATGTTTATTCCCCAGGGTGTGGCTGTCAGTCCTCCATAACGGAAAGTGGTGACACGAGCCGACGAGTGTTTTGATACTATCGTGCTAATGTATTTTGCTATAATCGATACGGAATCGGGGAAGATTTTTATCACACGATTTAATGTCGTTTTGAACAGTTTCATACGTCCAATGCACCAAATATAGATGTTTTTCTTGGGATTAGAACTTTTTTATAGCGTCGTATACAAGTTAGCCAATACCGCAGATAGTCGTCAAGTTTGTAATGGACATTCCTTTCATTCTACATAGACACCTGATGTTATATAGACTAATGTGTTATACAAACAGTATTGAAGAAATAAAACGTACCTATTCGTAGTTAGTAAGTTCCACCTATATGGTAACTTTATAGCAGCCTTTCTTTGTAGAATGTATTTTTATTTCAGTGTAATGTAAGTTCAACAGTGATACCTCTGAATAAAACAGCCAGAGGTTTTACTGGATATACTAAATTGTATCGGAGGCGGCGACAAAAGTAGGTATAAAATCTCTTTGTTTTCATAGAAAAACAAAGTTAGATTATTTAAATAAAGAAATGTTCAGAAATTTAAATCCTGAATACCTTGCTCAATGGAAATCCCACTCAAGTTCATTTTAGGTTTATTTACGCATACATTTTAGAATACAATCTATTAGTGAATGGATAATAAACTATGAAGCTTCCCACGGACACATCAACCCTGCTCCGGGTGTTTACAAAAGGGACATATGCTCCCATTAGTATCCACTCTCGGTTATTAGTATACCCATTAAAGTATTGCTTACTATAACAGTTCTTCGGTCAGTTATTGATGTAATACCGAAACAATTGAGGCTGCATTCTAAACCATTTTTGTATAATACTCATACAAAGTTCGTGCAGTTTTCTTGACTGTTGTGGGTTTTCTGGGCAGTGAAAAGTAAATAAAATAGTTCACATGGGTTACTCCCGCAGGATAGTAAACCCTTGTTAGGTTTATTTGATTGAAAATCTGTTCTGAATACTTTGCTGAAACTCGAAATCAAAATGATAAAGAATTTATTATGAGTTTTGCATCAAGGAGTTTTAGGGTATATATTTAGGAAAAACCGATCAAAAAATACCATATAAAGAGCAAGTCAAGTTGATTCTGAACTACGGTTAGTAGCTGATTAAATCGATGATGAGACGCGATAAATTCAAACTAAATGGTGATTACTGAGATGAGGTGAGATGGCATGAGAGATTAACAGCTTTCGAGAGAGATATGTATAACTAATCAGCAAAACACCGAACTCCGATGCTCCAGAACGTTCTCTTTCGTAGCGAACGAAGGGCTCCTGTTTTGTCTTTAAGTATTTAGGCTAGGGTTTCTTAAAGTGGGGTACTCGTACAACGGGGAGCGCACCGCGCCAATTAACCGTAACGAGTAGGACGCGATATCATTTACTGTACGGCGGTAGTCTTTAAAAAAAAGTTTTTATGTAAAGCTGGGATAGGAATATTCGTTTTGTCATTTGCAGTGAATTACCTACTTGTATGCGAAATACAAAAATCGATGAAATACTAGTTAGGAATTGAAATTATGAATTAATATTTTTGTTTGTGATGGTTCGTAAGAGTAGCGGTCGCGGAAATAGATTCGAGTGAAATGGAATGGTAGAATCGACTTCTTTTGCGATAATGCCTTCACCATCAATGGCTTACCATAATAAGACAACTTACTTTTTTAAAGAGGTTTGCTATTGTGTTCAGGTCCATGTAAGAGTTCTTACGTAATAGGTAGAGCAGGTATATCAACATATTTATGTACCATTTTAGCTATTTAGCAGTGGTGTATAGAATTGGTAGAATTCTTGCTCAACGACACTATTGAAAAACTCATCACACGAGTATGTAATACAAGATATTACCTGTAAACTATTATGATGAAAGTTATTAAAATTTACAACGTAATTTAGCCAGTTACGAAAACTTAATCACCTTGTAATCAAAGTAAGTAGTAACTATAACTAGTTTTAATATCTACTTACAAAAATCTGCACGACTCCCATGTAACATTAATACCACCATTATAGATATATTTTTATGACACTACCTAAGTGAAAGCTTAAGTTTTAAATTTTATATCATCAATAAAATTAAGAGCTAATAGTTTTTTTTGATGTGGATTCCTCTCCATCCACCAATATATATCTTGTTATGGATTTCAGTCAAGTAACGCCTACTTCTCGTAGTCTCGAATTGCTGATATTGAGAAGACAGACTGCTCTGCCCTACATTTGAGGGCCCAATATATTAATTTATCAGTGACATAACTGATAAACTCAACTGCGAGGTCACAAAAAAGAAACTGGCAATTTTATTGCGATCTCTTATTCTGGTACTAGTGAGTGAATATTAGGCCGTGTGTCGTGGAACGGCTGGTAGGAAGAGAAGCATCAAAATTTACTCTAAAGTAAGTAAAAATATTGTCATCCCTGTCATAATGTAACTACGATCAAGTGTTTTACAGTTACGCCAATAGACCTTTCAAACGAAACATTAAAGTCTGCACATGTTCATGGAGATTTTTGATTGCTTATACTTAATACAAGGATCATGAAATAACTTAGAAGCGTGTCTAGTTCTAATATTTTCAAATAGAGACTTCGGCGAGAGTTCTCTTTAGGTCGCCGCCGTCGCCGGTACTCAATTGCTTTTTGTTTGTCAGATTCTAACGAGGGAATTACTTACACATATCTCCTGCTACATTTTTCACTGGGTTTAAATAGTTAGTCGTGTAAATGCTATTTGAAATCACGCTCAGAATTAAAGACCCATTTGTATCAAACTAAATTTAGCAACTTACTGCATAGCTCTATTGATCGTCGACCAAGCCTATTTTAAACGAAACCCCAAACTACTCGTTGTCTTCATTTCCATGGGCCCGTAGATTTGTCGTATATCTACATGCATATCTGTTTCTATACGCAGAGTCCTTACACACTCCATTACCTATGGTCGAGTAACTGTATGGTGATTCATTCTCAGAATTAAAAAAGTAATTAAAAAATTCAGAACTGTCTACGTAATTAAACAACATCAAACGGAGTTCATAAAAAGCCTGTTGAGAATAAGATCAAGTACGAAATCAGGGTGAGAAAGTTATTCGTTTGTGTCGTCCCGTTACCCTCCCAAAAGAATAAAACAGAGATAGCAAATTTCTGGCGAATATCGTTTCACTTCGCACATGAATGCTATCGATTGGAACTTAATAATAGACTGATATCAGACGAGGCAACATCACAACCGTGTGAATATTCACTTAAGCGAAAAGCTATAAATATAGCTACTGGTTAGAATACAATTTAGCCAAGGACTGTGAAAAAAGTTACTAGAAACCAAATCCGTTTAATTGCGACCATCAATCTTTTGTGACGACGTAATACAGTTGTGTGAAAGTGAAATACATGACACCCCCCACCAGGTCTACTAATTAAAAGAAAAATAGAAAGTGTTTTAAAGCATATATTAATTAATTCATTCATTCATTCATTAGAGAACTTAAGACTCTAGTAGATAATTATTACGCGTACTAAACATAAATAAACATTACACAGAGATTGTATGGCTAGCACCTTGTAAGTTATTTCAAAGAATAATATTACAGTTTTGTTATTGTTACAATTTATTTGTTGAATCAGGTAAAAGAACAAGAAAATAATGCAAGATTAACAGTGTGGTTCAGAATGGAATACAAGGGATGTCGTCTCATATAGGGGTCGTATATACGTTACGGTACTATAGTAACCTCATAATCGTGAATGAAAAAAGTGAAAATTGTAATTTAGTCAACCCTTTTTACCTTGAATCAAATACAGAGATTTGTGAGATGGATATCTATTCACCTCAGTCAGATCTTTGTGTAATAATAGGCGAGAATGAAAACGTATAATAGCTCTATGTAGGCAAAAGGGGAATTAAGAGTAATATCTGATGCCAGTACTGCACAGTCGTATCATAAATTGAAACACAATGTGCATAGCTTAGAATTAATATCAGCAACTGTGGCAAATACTAACAATGAAAATCATAAATCTACATTTCCGATTGTACCCACACACACTTGAGCTACCACAGCTGAAATATGTATATGTTATGCACAATAGGAATTTGAAGCTAGGGCACCATCTGTGCAGCTTTGTCTATAATGCACGCCCTCTTATAACGAGGCCAAATAGAAACCACAACGACTACCGGCGGTGCAAGGCTCCTTCGTTTGCTATGCTAATTGGGTGGATAAGCTGCCAACACGTTCTGACCTGACTAATTAGAAAACCGGGGAAAATATAAGACTTTAGAACGTTTCAAATTAGGCGGCACGAACTTTACCTTTTTGGAAATAATTTGTATTGACAGTAGGTACCACTGCGTAACATGATGTCTACGAAATTATTGTCGCTTTTATAAATTTATTATGAAGTAAAAACGTATTGTTTTAATTTAGGTTATGCACCTACTTTGTAGTATAATAGTAAAAGTTCTAAAACTGTATAAATTCTTGGTCCTATCATAAACTCCTGGAACGTTTACCCAGTTCACGAGTTTCCTTTCTCCTATAGTTCTATTCCTATAGTATATTCTCCTATAGTCCTCCCGAGTCCCTAAAGTTCCTATAGCGCGGTTAGCACTAGTAATATTTGACTAACTTTCAAATAAATACTTACAGAACAACTAGCAAGTAATCTTCAATAGATATTTTATTGTTCGCCTTTTGAATTAGTTAAAACGCTAAACTTGTGTTAGATATAGATAAGCTTATTATATATTATCATGTTGTATAAATCATTTAGATAAGATGGGAAAATTAAGTCATTTACGCTCATCTGCATGTACTTACTACGAACGTGAAGTATTCACACGTTCGCAACGCTAATGAAGTTTTCTCCGCCTCGTTCCCCCTGTCTACATAATTTGCGTTTTTATCACCTAGTAATAAGATTTTACTTGCATGAGATTCTAAGGTCATAACTTTGTTTATAAGAACTTCTTTTATTGACTGAGTGAGGGCAACGAGTGAGAATCTCCGCTTCGACAAGGTGGTTGATTATGTTTTTGTCCGTGTATATAATTATATGGGTGTATCATTTCTAGTCCAGTATAGACAGTCCAGACAGTTTTTTAACGATTTTTACCAAACTTGGCACACATGTTCTTTGTTTTAAAACCCAACTTTTGTCGATAACGGGGAAAATGGAGATGAAAGGGGGGAAGTTCTTTGTCGTGTACCGTGTATTTATTTATGAAGGAGTCTTAATGATTTTTGGCTGAAACTTTCAATTACACGATTCTAAATAGGTTGTTGTAAAAATAAAGAGAAAAAGAAAACAGACCTAAGTACTAAGACCTAGTACAAAATTAAGCTTTATTAATGCAACGGTTACAATAATTATTATTCAAACAATAAAAAACAGTAACGAATTGGTATGGATTCTATACCTAATGACTAATGACCCATTTATATTCGTCGTATTTAAGCATTTACTTTCATTTTTAAATCAACTTAGTTCCGATCTAACATAGAGTTTGCTACAATAATTAATTTAAAGTAAAAAGAAACAAGAATCTATATTTGATTGTATATTTTTGATATAAACGCACGCACATTATTACTTATAAAAGTTTGGACCGAAGTTCACAAGCCTGTCACCAGCCTTCCGGTGCCCAAACCGTAATCACGCTATACCGAGGTAAACCGACGGCGGGTGAAAATAACTTTATTGTTGTCAGACTTCGTGTTTACGTGAAACATATAGCTAGCTCAATAGCTATATGTTTCAATATATACGTGGTACATTTACGGGCTAATAGCCACATACATTGCGGTCAGCAAATTTACTTTGCGTTGCGACTTTGTACTAATTACACTTAGTTCAGGTTAATAAATGTTAGGCTGGATTTCACTGACGAATATAAACATTAGAGCAAATTGCGTCCATATTACGGAATGAATTTCAGTTGCCCTAGCCGATTAGCTTCTGAATAGAATAATAATGATCAATGTATGGGATTGATACTTATTTTGACGGACAGTCGTCAACAAAAGTCATAAACGTCAAAATACATATCACCTTTGCGTTAGCCCCAGTCGCATACGAGGATTCCACCTCATATTTTTAATAGCCTAGTTGTATGGGTGATGGACAGCTGAGATGAGGTCTCAGGTTCGATCCCAGGTTTTACTATGGCACACACTAGTGACTTATCGATACTTTTCGATAGACGGCAATAGGCTCGCCACCTATTACATTGCGACCTAAACATAAACTGGCGAAATGAGGATGCTAGCACCTCTGCCTACCCCTTCGGGGATATAGGCGTGAGTTTATGTTATGTTATGTTTATGTAAAATTATTTTCTAATTTCAATCTCTAAAATTATCTACACATAATCTGAAATGATTTCAAAAACTAAATCAAAAAACTAACCTCATTTAAAACTTTATTACACAAATCCACCACCTTTGAGTGAAATCTGAATCAAATATTATATCACTGCATTAACGATAAATGTGATTGTAGATTAGCATAACGTATCGATGAACTTGGTTTTAGTTGTACTACTTATCTTCATCTTCAATTAGTGGATTTGTAGTCAGTCGAAGTCGATTCGATCCCTCGTATTGAGAGCGAGGCAAAGCCTACACATTCTCGAACTAACGAACACTGGCTAGTACGTGCTCTATCTCCAATATCGAACGTATCAATTAAATAGCTATTCCTATGCTGGGTTGGCTAATTTGGCGTGAATAAAACAGTTTGGTGTACCAGCGAAATGTAGATTAAACGTTTGGAGTAGAATGAAACATCAGCTATATTGAATTGAGCGAAATGTAACAATTACATACATACATATGCTCACACCAGTAGCTTATGTATGTACTGTAGGCAGAGGTGTATTAAACACCCACATTTCGCCAACTATGATTTTAGGTCCCACTATTACGTGGGGGTGAGCCTATTGCCGCCAATTAGGCACTTTGTAAAAAAATAGGTACGCCGAAAAGAAATTCCTAACTGAAAATATTGCAGCGAAATAATTTTGGGAATTGCTATGTGGTGCAAATCGCAAATTAAATAAAATGAAATTAACAATGTGAAGCTACTCTCTTACACAAAAACGGTTGAACAGATTTACGTAAATTTTATACAAATATAGTTATAATATTGACATAATGATTATTTTCTCCATATAATATTTTTGCGCACCAAACTGCCCAGAAACACTTTTCTCCTGCTTTTCTGTCCATCCTATGGTTGCCTGTAAGAGATTGCCGCAGAGCGATAAGGCCGCCAATTGTATTTACCATGGTTACTTTGTACTTGTTCTGTATTTTTTTCATATTGGTGTACAATAAAGACATTTATTATTATTATTATTATTATTATTAAAAAATAGTTATAATGTTGACATGGGACGTGACCATGATTAGTAGTTTTTAAAAGTTTGGGACTATCGTGGGGTAAAATCCAATCATACGGGTGATTTAAATTTTAAGAAAAGTAATATCTATTTTTACTGAGATCTAAGGTGTATATTTATGTGTAAACTTTTGGTGTACCCCCGAATTAACTTTGGGGTAGTTTGGGGATACACCAAAAGTTGAAATAAAAATTAGAGGTATTTATCGTCATAGTCCCATTCATCTGGGATAATTTTCATGGTTGATATGTTTTTCATCAAAATTATACAATTGAAACCAATATCTAACCATAGCATAAGCAACCCTCTAGCAATTACATTGTAAGTACACGCACATAAATGATTGGAATATTTTATGATTAACTCAGAAAGGAATCAAAGATGCGAAGTAAAGAGCGCAACGAAGTTTAATTGAAAATGTCTAGTGAAATTGATAGGTAGCGTCTTAAGAAGTTTAGCCAATTTCGTTCGAGAATTTGCGAACGACTTCGGATTCCATTTCCTCCACTCCCGGGTATAGTAATTCAAACTTCAGTAAACAAAACAAATATACGAACGTGGTCCTGACTTGTTCAAAATTGTATATTAAATCTCTGCATAAAGTCAATTGAGTCCTGAGTTGTGTATATCATATTTTTCGATAAATATCTCTTTATTTTATTTTGATTTTTTATGTTTCGTACTATCATTATACTCGTATTTATATTCATCCTTACACCGTTGAATCGTTACTCCATGATTTACTACATCTCATTCAATACATAAGATAAAACAAAATCGATTTTAACGAATTTCGATGCGGTTTTCTTAACAGAGAGTGATTGAAGAGGAAGTTTTATATGTAGATAACATCATGGTGCGGAGCAAGAATGAAAAATGTTGCAAAAACGGGGTGACGGGTCAGCTGATTTTATAGAAAATATGGCTTTTTATACGGGTGACTGACAAACTCCGAGAAGAGAACCTTTGTAGGATGTAGGAGTCCCGCTGGTTAATAAATAGAAGTGAAACTTGCAGTTGTATTGATCCCCTAAACAAAACGTAAATAAAACTCTTTCATGTATGTAAGTGAGTATAGAAGCTCTAAAACCGATGCTATTTGCCAATACTGTGACCGATAGAGCACTGTTGAATATTTGTACCATGTTTTTATTAAAAAATTGGATATTGCTTTTGATTGGTTTTGTTCGTTCCGTTGTTGTACATTTGAACCCTGGGGTTAATTCCGTATTGGGCTTGTTACTGGTTTTTGTGATAAGTAATTTGCCGTATCGTAACATGATCTGGAATTGTCTCCAGTAAATGGCAATATAGTAAGCCAATATTGTAGGAAATACAAATAATATCTGAAGGAATATCGATGTTATAATATCTATTATTATACGTGCATATGTATAACCATCAATCATTCATATTGAATACAGTGTGGTACACACATAACTGGTATAAATTTACGTAAACCGAATAATCTAACGGTAATATGGAATTCCACTACATCGGACATTAATTGCTAAACTATTTTGTTGGTCAATTGATGACGCTACAATTTCGCCGTTTAAGTTTTTTGTTGATCATTCGCCGCGAATTTTGATCCTATCACCTCGTAGTCATAAAAAAATAAATAAAACTATCTAAAGTTTGAATCTTTGAAATATTAAATTCATGGATACTTTTAATAATACAGTAAGTACAACATTTTGTTCTGCCGTTTTCTATATTTGTTCATTACAATTAATTATGATAAAAATTTTATTTGCTATTTCTTTTAAATACATATAAAAATATTGGTCCACCGGCATTATATACATGGCCCAAGCTACCGGTAGTTATGGCTGGCTCCAGGAAGTGGACACGGCGCACAATTCGTGCTGTGTCGAAGAGTAGGTACCTGCTGCCTTCGGCATCAAATCCTTGACACGATTGTCTAAGGCGAATCAAATTTTATAATAATTACCATCAGGTAACATGCAGTCATAATCTAAAAATATGACAACTTCGATTTTACGAACATTAAAAAACTAAATTCTCACATAAAACATGTCATCAAGTTAAAAAAAAAAGATGAAATGTAACTTAAAATATCTCATGACACGACTTTGAAAGTAAAGATCACAATAATAAACGACATGTTAGCTGTAATCTACATATAATAGGAATTTAAGTTCCATAACTTACATTCATGTAAGTTATTGAAACACGGTCCATCGCCTGCGCGGCCGAGTGCAGCGACGTAGACGAGTGGTGCTTCAAAAGGCATTAGCATTACTCGCCTGATGAAACTTATGCATACTGTACTATCAACTTAGTTAAACTAAGGATAGAGAGAGATAGCAGAAGCTCTGGCTCTGTCAATGTTAGCTCTACACTTCACCGGTACACAAATCAAATAATTTTGATGGTGTAATTTGAATTTCATTATGTTTAAGTGGTTTGGGTTGAGTTATGTGTGGTCCAGGTGTGGCTGTTATTTGTTTGAATATCAAAACTTTGTACCTTATTGAAGGATCAATTATGTTTTAATGAAATGACGTTTAATGAGCAATAAATTGACTATGTTAACTTACAAAATAGGTAGGTACATTGTTCGGCCTATTCAGCGCATTTTAAAGCTGTCGTTTTATTATTATTTAATAATGATAGATTCCCTTGCACTGATAACCATGAACTACTTTATACGTACAATATATATCCCGGGAACAATGTTTCTAGTGAATAGGAAATGCTAAATGTCTCAAAAAATAAACTTAACCATAATCGGCCTGTAATCTATATCTTTAATCTTAAAATATAATATGGTGTTAAGTTCATTATCATCTAGTTTCGATTTGTATTCCAAAAGCCATCAAGTTTAATCGTTTGACAATCAGGAAAAGAAGCTATGCATTTCAAGTGATGAAATCTTGAAATTTTTAGATGAAGTTGATTGGATGAATACTGATTAAATACATTGTAAATCCAACCAAAGAGACAGACTGTTTTGTAATTCGTTATATTAATTTTTAAGAACTTGGTCTACAAAAGTTCAATGTGGATTTCATTATTTATATATTTATGTATAGGTATTAGTAGGTACCTACGTCTCTCAATCAATCAAATCAATTAGTCTATCGTAGGTCACTACTGGACATAGGCCTCTTCCAATGTAGGGAGGCTTCAGCCTACTGTTTGATCGCAGCTGGCAACACCAGTAGGTAGGTACGAGTAGATGTGTCAAGTTTTCCTTCCCTAGCAGTGATATCATCTGTTTATTTTCCCTTTGTCGACTCTTACGACACACTTCGGATAAGATGGGGTGGTGATATTCTCTCTCGATCACCACTCGGATAGCCTCTATATAAATAGGCAAAAAAATCTTTTGTCATTATTTCTGTTTAAACTCTTCGCTTGGAACGTTTAACAGCGAACTAATTGCAGAAACGAAAAGTTATGGCTTTCGCAAGCTTCAACTCAACTCATTTGCTATTATATTTGTATTACAAACGAGAAAGACTTGTGCTGTAATAAATAAGGCTTAATTGCTCATGAATTTTTTTGTATTGTCTGTATCTGTTAATGACAAGATTTAATTGCTTATAAATTTTCTCAGACGTCTGTCGCAATTTAACGAGCATTTTTTTATATGATAGACAATATTTTTAATCTTTGTTTTAGCCAAATGCTGGTTACAGAAGTGGAGTATATTAATGATAAATTGGTTAGTTGGCATTCCATACCAAAATCTCTCGATCATAAGTCAAATGATTTAGCTATTAAGCTACCATCATTCAAAGAGCGAATATTTTCTTTTTATCAACTGAATGTAACCAAATAAAATGAAAATTCTTGGCAGTGACCAAATCAGTTCACGATCTATTAATGTACTGCTGTATGCGTTTGGCAAACCTCCTAGTTTCGATAAAACGTTCGGTTGTTGTTTTAAACTGGAGTAAGAGTAATTTTACAACCAATTTATTCATATTCGAATAGTCCAACACTACGGTCAGTATAATGTCAGCACAAGCAGATAACTTCATTGATGGGACTTCATTGGCGGGATTTATACGAATATCTACTATGAGAATAAGATAATATGGTTACTACTGTCACTTGCCCATGACCAGGGCCGTCGTTACCTATCTCGGCGACCCTGGGCACACAAGAGTTTGGGGGCCCCTTTTACATTGTTTTATGCAACTTAGTTGATAGACAAGCTTACGGCCCACTTGAGAAACCTTGCAGTGCCCTTCGGGGGTTAGCCGCTGTGCCGGTGACAACCAACATTTTTTCTTAAGAGGTGTGCCAAAAATTGTAGCTAAGTACTTTGATGGGCCCCCCTGAAGCGATGGGCCCTGGGCGCGTGCCCCGAGTGCTATCATAAAGACGGCATTAACCATGACTTCATTCGGCTGAAAGATTACATTCCCGCAAGTCATTGAAACATAATTATTACTATAAACGGTAAAAAAGTGTACCTATGTGTTATTCCAGTTCATATAATCTATCTCTGGACCTTTCTTCTCGATCCATTATGCCACGATTGTGTTCAAATATCCGTCCAAAATTTCGTATTTGTAATAGTACTGAAATAAAATCTAATAACATTATAATCATCCATTCGATCCCTTATTAAATTCCATATTTTGGTTAATTGTATGTACACTACAGGCGAGGTTTAATGGCAGCCGGAGGAATTTGAATAGCTTAACATTTCACAGGGAATGTTGTTCAAATATCCAGAGGGTCATATTGGGAATATTATCGTTTTTGGCTTATTAATTCATTAGTATGCGTAAGCGAAATAATTATACGGCACACAGAATTAGCGCTGCTATTCGACGCGTAAAAAATATCACTAAAGTTAGTTTATAGAAAGTATATTTTCATGATTCCCTTGTTTCACTGAAGCTAACAAGTGCCCAGGAGCGTTTACACCTTGAGAAAATATTTGTACGGCATTGTACAAACGTATTCTTCACCAAAAGCTATTCTAACAGCACCCTGTCGATACACGGATACTGACACTTCACAAACATTGAACACAAAAACGGTCTCACGACAAGAAAATAGGACCAAGACCAAATAAACCTCATCATGTATAACTTACGCAATAATCAAATAATTTATTTTGCGAAATATGAGTTGCGATTATAGATTGTATCACCATATTTGACCACCAAAGCGGTATGCTATTATAATTAAGGCAATAAACACTCTAATACCAAGCATTCTACTACTAAAATAGATATCAAAGTTTGCAAAAATGGTTGGAAAAAATTTCTTTCTCTTTCACGAAAAAACGGCTGTGCATAACCGGGTGAAATTTGGCACAGAAATAGACTTATGTGGGTCATGCGGCCATTCCCCGTCATCCATTTTTAAAAGGAAAATGGTGCTATGAGAATATCTATATTGTTGTATAAACCAATTTCACATACATAATACCTAATCTCGGCCTTTCTCTACCTAACAATTTACCTTTATCTTCGTACAGCTACATATCGAGAACAATATAAGAGACGAAATTGATTGCAATCATTTTATCCTCGTGTGTTAGGTATAACTGGAAATAAACCAATCCCAATTGTATTGTGAGATTCACTTTTGGACAGGTGGCCATGGATCATTATGATTAGTTCATCTGTCGATCGACCTGTCCATATCTTCACCTTCATGTCTATCGATTTATCACCGTATCTAATTTTATGCGGATTCAGCGGAATACCTGTAAAAATTTCAGTTAACTTTAGACTTGATTTCCTCATTAATAGGATTAATTTGAAAATAATTGTGTTCTGTTCAATGTTAATTAAAACATAAATTGTGTTTAATTGCAGTGAAACGTTTTAACTCAATTTTAATTGTACAGACGTTCACTACTAAAATGAAGTCTTAGTAGTATCTGTAGTAAATATGTAACTATGTTAATAATAGGGCAATTGACATTCATATAACATTTACAGTCGCAGAGTCAGCTTTTCAACACCGCTACCTGTTCAGAATGTCAAACTGCTGTAAGTCAAGTGGTGTAATAACTTATAACTTTACTAAGTTACGTTACTACGCGAAAGTCAAGGTAAGTCAAAAAGATAGACTAAATCTGATAAGAAAATATAGAAGGGTATTACATCTTGCACCGAGGTAAAAGCAATAGGTCATGTACAGGTAAATGATGATGAATATGAAAGCCTTAAAGTACTTAATGTGCAACCATGTTGTCTCTGGGGTATAAATATAATTTATATGCAGATATGTTAATTGCAACGACATGCTTCGGGCTCCAGACGGACCAGATTTTAACGGCAGATTAAATTAATGTTACGATAATAGGTATACAAAGTATTCAGATGTATCAGGTCATTATCATCGTAGGAATACCTAGCCTCACTGCTCATGCGTATACACAGGCACGAGATGTTATAAAAAATTTAATACCCTTATTACGTCAGATACCCAGTTGTTTTCTGCAAATTAATACCATACCATCTTTAAATAGACCAAGGAATGTTGCTTAAGCATAAAATAGATCACATCCGGTCTAAAGATGTACAAGTTTTATTACCTAAATTCCTAACACACGAAGAAATTACTGCGTACGTGCGTGGTCAAAATTGGCTTCCTTGTTCATTCCATGACAATACCCTATTAAGGATACAATGTTACAATGTAGACGATCCCTAATATTACCCTGTTAAAGATGCTCGTTTCGAATGTAAAGCTTCTCTTTCGAGTAGGGATGTAATTTTCGAGTGGCTCATTCCAATACACGCTTGGGACTATCATTACTTGGTATTGTCTCGTTCATTCTTTGTAAGCTGTTCTTTTTCTAATAGAAACACAAAAGAGTTTTCATCTTGGATCCTCATCAATATTTTCGAGAGCGCCACGATTGAGATATAAACCTTTGTTATCAATGTGAACTTTTGCTCTTGTTCTAAGTCTAACGATCCCGACAAATTGCACACCGCACTTGCATTCTTTGTGATTATAGCTTACATAGAAGAAGACTGAAAGAGAAAATCGTACATAGTTACACTAACAATTATACCTATAATATAGAGAAATACTTATAGTAGGAAGGAACTTTACTTATCTACATATATTCGATTACCACAACTTGTTATGTACTTAGTTACACTAATCGTTTACCAAGAACTTCAGACAACCAGAGGGTGATCATTTGTACAAGTAGTTCGCGTAGGCGTATCTATTATCTCATAGTCACCACTCAGTTACGAACTTAAGGGTTAATAATAATTAAGTAACTCTTGCTAATACTTGTCATTATTTATAAGTCTCTAAATTATTATTAACTCTAGCAAGAGATCATTTAGTTGCTCAGCTTGAAAACTCAGAACTGTTTAAATCATATATAGACTAAGGTATGTACGTGGTAACTTTTTTCTGAACGGTTAATCTTCAATATGTTTTGATAGGTTTGCACCTGACTACACTAGGGATATTAGATATACGGGAATAATTTCCTGCGTGCACCGTGCACTATTTTAATCAGTAGGTCATTGGATAAATATAACGCCATACTAGACTAAAGTAGCTTAGCAACATACTTATTATTACTTACCTAGCAATACACAACAACCTTATGATGGAAGTAATCGGATCATAGAAATATCATAAAAACAAATTCCATATTTTTTTTGTTGATTAGTTTTTTGTAAATTTATTAATTATGTAATTTACAGGTAGCCTAATACCTAAACTTGGCGTTGACTTGTTGTAGCCCCTAGGGTCAATTATGAGAACATACTTCTATTTCATTAAAGCTTTGTCATTGACGCACTCACGACGACGCCAAAGTATATCATAGTAGATGCAAATTAAATCTTCAAACAGAAATACCCGGGTGTATTGGTCCTTTTCACATTTCTATGTTAATATCAGTTATTCATGTTGATATTTTGCTAGAAAGTATCTAGGGAAGATTGCAGTTGCTGAAATATTGATTTATTATCACATCACTTATATATAAAATCACTTATTTTGAGAGTTTCTTTTTTGCGTGGAATAGTTAAAATGCGACCTGCTTTATTATTTACTTTACGATGAACGTCTAATAATGATAAATGAGTACCTTTAGTAAAAGTTAACTATTCCGTCCCCACTGAGGCACGCAAGCTTTAACCCAACGCTGCACGCAATTTAATAAATAGGTACAGCCTTATTCTCAAAATCGTTGAGTTTTTTATTTATAATAAGTACACGCTTCGACGCCATATATGGCCCTGTGATGTTGACCCGACATGGTGTCCCGTAAATCGACTCGGGCTTCGGGACATGTTTCATTAATATTTATGACTGGAACATTATCATTAAAAATATATTTTGACTGGTCAACTATCACCGATACGCCTCATTCAATATCCTTTTAAAACGACCACGCATATTAGAGCTGGTTTTGAATAAAATAGGGTACCTACTGACATTTGGATAGGAATATCAAAATTGTAATTAATGACTGATTAAAACATGCCTAATTAAAATTTAACCATTAGATGGATTTAGAATCAGTGAGCATTTTTACCTCTAGGTATATTAACAAATTTAAGACTAATCAACAAATTTCTCCGCCAAAGTTGGTGGAGGTGATTATGTCGGAATCGAACCGACTAAAACGCACGTGGTTTATGGGTATTTTATTGCCGGAGGTGAGATTATACTGGACATATATCATCTCAAAGAGAATATCCCTTTCCCTAATGTAGGAACCATGGTGTCCCTATCTTCTGCTAGGGTGACTGACGGCTCCACCCGTCACCCCAAGACCTGCGATCATAGAGGCGGGGGTCGTTCTGCGACCTTCGACGTCCGAGTCGCCTCCGCTAATCGCGGGCTAAAAAGGTAACATACATACCTACTGACTAATAAAGTAACGAATGATATTTCGGTCGTCAAGCTGGGTCATAGCGAGTACACTTCACATGATCAATAGCAATGTAACTATTAGCAAATCATATTAACTAAAGAACATTTAAATTAGGTAATTGCTATTTTTGTCATTTTCCAAAATAACGTTAGGTATCTACCCTCGAAATGACGACCTTTACCTTGTTGGGACTTTTCATAATCCTCTATCCTCTTAAATCATATCCTTCATCCATGAAATTACATACATTAATAAAGTATAAAAGAATTATTCGGGACAACCTGTGAAACCTGGGGCGTTTTATTACGGCTTCAGATTTTAATATTTAATTGACCCTCGTTTTGACATAGGCACGCGTTTTATAAACGTACGAGTGAATGCAATTCGATTAGTGATGTACGAGTTTACTGAATCGATCCCTAGAGTAGATCAATGTTGTTTACACCGTTATAATAAATGCAATCAAGTACGAAGTACGGTGTCACCGTATCAATAAACTTGTCCTCGACCGGACTGAATTGCACGTTTTCAAAGAAAACAGGTGTGATAAATAGACATTGAAACTTTACCAGCCATTTAGAGTTTCTTTTAATCTTACGCGTAATAAGTGGCTTCTATTAAATTGCTTTTAGTTGACCACAAGTCGTTAATAACTCGGCACAGATTTAATACGTGAAAGTAGTGTACAGGCAAGATTTACGATATGCAATGTAGATGCATAGGTACTGAAATATACATTTATGTGAATAACGGAGTAGTTCTCTAATATATTACGGGCACAGAATGTGAAAAAATTAATTTCACTGATATTAATATTACGTTTAATACGAGTCATCCAGCAGGATTAAGGACGCTCCATACTCGAGGAGGTACTTACTGTCAACCCACGCGCGTCATAGCAGATAGCTGTAGTCTTTACTTAGACAATTATTAGTTCTAAGATTGAATTACCAATTAAAATCTGTGTGAATTGCTTTTTTATTTCCCATTTGGATTTCCTGGAAATACAAGTACCCTTCTTCGTTTTTTATTGTGGCGAAAAATTATAAATGCAAATTTTCGTTATGGCAAGTTTACAATTAACCTTTTCGTTAAAAGTTACTAAGAGTGACTGTTTAATTTAAATGCTGCAATTTTATAATCAATGCAATCTGTTTGGGTTATTTGGATTGTCTGTGTGGATTGTCTCTCGTACTGGATGATCAATCTGACTCACTATTTCATTGTGACCCACAACCAGTAACATCTTGAAGCCGTTGAAGGTAACCGTCGATTTCCATCCTCATCGTTCAAGTTGACTAATCATGACTCATCATCACTTCAATGTCTACACCTGTTCTCTATTCGCTAATGAATATACAACCAATGGTAACGTGTTTGGTTCAGTCAATAGGCTCGTGCACGTTACGAGCGACAGAAAACGTTACGTTCAATAGCCACCCTACCAATACAGAAGTGATGTAGGATAAGTAACTCAAAATACCGTAAAAACTTGTACACAAATAATATACCACCACTATTTGGCTAAAATCATAATCAATTTGCTAAGCATATGTATCAAGTGTTGAAATTCAAATATTTATCGTTGGTTCCCATGCGCAAGCGCACGGCGACCGTTGACCCTGCACGCCCGCGCGCCCGTTCGCCGAGAATGCGTCTGCTTTCTGTACGCTGCGCTTGAACACATGGATCGGGACATGACAAACAACTACAGGTTCTCGATAGTGCTACGTGAATATGACGTGCAGACAGCAGCCGTTGCGAAGCGACTGCTAGAGTAGATTGCTAAGCTAAGCATATGGCTTGCCTTATTTACATATTTAAACTACTGAAGAGAGGTGTTCCGTAACGGTGTAATGTTTCTTTGTATAGACAACTTCTTTGCTTTAGTTAAAATTAAGTTGAACATAACTCATAAGGTATACAAATAATAGTTACCATAACCATTGGAATACAAAAATCCTCCAGCTTTTTTTTAGACAGCTATGACATTGAAGTTATTGATATGCACTGGTGACAACTTACCAGAAAATTTGATTTGAAAAAAAAACTATGATGATTTTTCATAGATTTTTACGATGCGATACCGCATCACAGTTTTCTATTCAAACAGTTACGTCAGATATTTGAAAAGTTCCTTACAAAAAGCTACTTTCTGATGAGGTGGCATACTTCAACCCTGTTAGGGTTTTCCACACAAACCAAATAAAAGTAACTCAGGGTATGTCACTATATGTACTTTTCATACAACTACGCCATACCTATACCACGATGACGTCAATCCTGTAAACGTTTCCACCATCGAACGCAAAAGTATAAAAGTTCATATACACCACTAGTACCACTACTCATAGCATTTATTGACCTAAATACGCTTTTCAGATGCCATTTAATTGCTATTAATCTTGTGAAATAAACCGCAAAATCCGTTACTATTGAGACCAAATCGTCTCAAGACCCACCAATTATCTAATCGGTAAACAATAGCCGTACAATCCAATTAAGCGCACCAAACTGTCGAAGGCAATAGAGTACGCCCCATATGTCAGTAACACCACATTTCTTAACAATAACAATATCGATCTGTCAGCCGTTACGTAACCAACCGGCAACCGTTCGGTTCTTACTTCACCGCAGAGAGGAAGCAACATACTTACAACTATAAACATTTTAATAATACTCGAACGTCTAGTTGAACATTTATTACAATCTCAAGGAAATATGGAGTTTGATCGAAAAACCTCAAAGAATGCTGTCTACTAAATGCATTTTCTTTAACTAACTAAACACTTTCTTACTGCAACAGGTTACCCAAGTATATTTCTCGACCCTCAATCCACAGAAGGCTCTTGTCATCAACCGAGCATTTTTCATGACCAGATGTTACTATTGGAACGAAAACATATTTTATTTTATTTTAATCGAACGGTTTACACACACCTCCATTCAATTACAATAGTCCAAGATAACATCTTGAATTTATACTCGGTCGTGTTATCCGTACTATTTACCTACTCTCCGAAAAGCAAATCTATTGAATAAATTACTTTTGAAAAAACACTTATAAAGTATACTAAGCAGGATACTTATATAAAACATTTCTAACTTTTCTTGTCTGAGTACTGGTTTTAGCTATAACAAACAGTAATGACAATAAATATAACGAAAATCGCGACTATAAATCCAATTTGTTGGTTATTAGAAAAATGCTATTCCGGGACATTTCTCTGAATGGAATTCATTAAGGCCAAGTTACATTGATTTTGATTCATTTACGAGGTCCGCACCGTGACTATGAAAATTTTTCATATCTGAATTAAGCGTGGAACGGAAATCCATTACGATTGTATATTACAAGCACTCCATCTCCAATAATTACAGGAATCAAAAGGTTAATTATGCTTAATAACTGGTATTCAAGCTCATGAAGTATATTGGAAGGCAGGATCAGTATGCGGACTGAGAATGACGTAATAGTAACAATATGCGGACAGTGAAATTAATGACCAGAGAGCCAGACGTCTGCCTGCTGATATTATGGGGCGGTCGCATGACGCGTCATCTTGATGGCAATCACTCATATGCAGTGTTTGGTTAAGCTCGTGGCATGTATGTAGCTACCGTTTCTAGTTATAACGTGAGCGGTGAGTGTTGAATATTAATACATTATGCAACCTTCGCTCGGTACCAATGAGGCTGCAGTGATTAGGCTTATACATTCCATTTCTTATTGCTGTACAACAGTCACTTAAAAGCGTAATAATGTCATCAAGAAATACCTAGAGGGAGGGTTACTAAATTACTATCAATTTTAAATTTTCCAATAAAAATCAAACTGTAATTCTAAACAGTTAAAGATGTTCAGGTATTAAGTCGAGTAAAGCAAGGGACTTAACATATTTACTGTTATCTTCTTTAGTTAAAGCATATATACGCTCCTGTAACAAATTCCAAACCTGACCATTTCGTTTGAAAACGGGTGCTAAAACAAAAAGCAATAAAGAAATGCCGCATAATATATATCCAGCCTCTCCCCTCTACAAGGAACTTTGGTGACCCTACCCAACAGTAGAAATAGGACTACGCAAAAACTATTTAAGTGTAATTTTCTGTACCGTAGATGCCCTACTCGGCTGTAAATTCGATAAAGAAATTCCATTACACCCATCCTCCTCAGTAGAACTTCTACTATAATATAATTGCAAAGTACTTAGTCGTGTTTGTACATACAATGGAGATACGTATTTTTAAAATAATCTTGTCTGGTGGTCTGTTTGACTGCGATGTCCACTAAAATGGATTTTGATGCGTTTTTTAGAAAGGGCTTGGTCAAACTTTGTCAAAATCTTACATTTGTTAGATCGTAATCGATTGTGTAGCACCGGAGATATGAACGATAGGATAATATTCAAAGTCGCATTTTGATGATATTTCTTATACTTAAAGGCCGCCAGGAGGATTATCGTATTACTTGATATTAATCTTATGGATGGATTTTCTGTAAATAAATAGAATCAACTTCATCAAATCGCATAGATTTTATAAGTCAGAGCTGAAGTTACGCTTTTGTTAAAGGAGTTACCGCTAAATGACGATGAATGGCGTCATCGTAAGTGACGTCACGATCTATACATCGGTGTTGAGTTTCCCCGTAAGCTAATGGCTACATATTGCTTCGTTTCATACAGGTTCTCTTTTTCCATCTATTGTCTGCCTGTTACGCATTCGTGCCGAAACCCTAACTAAACCAATGAACTGAACCCTTTTTGATGAAATTTGGTTCAGAGATGGAATAGGGCTTGAGGAAGGGCAATGCACTTATATGGTGGTGAATAAAAAGAAAATTGGTAAGCACACAGATAGATTAGAAATTCTATTATAACCGCAATTCATACTGGCGGAATCGTGGTCATCAGTTAATATTGTATGTACTAGAAGAAGAACTTAATTGAAATAAGTAGATATCATACTCTATGCTTTCGAACTTTTCTGTTAATACAGTGAATATTTATTATCGATTGGGCATATTTTGGCAACCGTTAGTGCAGAGCGAGATGGGTAAGTGGTTTGAAGTTCGAACACACGCGAGTAAATTTAATTAAATGTCAACGGGGCCAATGCACCTAAAGCGTCGAATGCAGTGGATTAATGTCAGCATTCACTCAGATACGCAACCACTCATATTCATTCCAATTGATATACGATGTCTATAACACAAAGTCATACATTGCATACACAATACTGGTATTTGACATTGGTATTCATATCTATCTAAGCGTCAGCACGCGCCGATCGATTTATACGCGGCACCGTACCAGTCAGCACCTATTCCTGGAATTGAAATTTCAGCGACAAATTTTAAAAAATTAATATACCTACTATGATAAATATCATAATAATTTAAACAAAGGTAATAATGTAGCTACATTCAAAGGCCTATTGTTGTACACATTTTGTTTGTAAATAACACTGACGCTATGCACGCTTTAAAACCAAACTGTTGTTATGAAATACTTCATACGGGCAATCAAAATAAAGGGCTCCATTATTAATATCGAGTTAAAGAGGGTTTTACCTGAAGAGCTCTCGAAGTCATTAGGTCGCGGCACCCATTACGGACAGGTCTCATAATGGAAGCACCTTATGTTACGAGCCGCTCCCGCGCTAATGGCGTCAGACCTTTGTGCTGTTAGGACTCTTAATTAATATATACTTAACGCGTTTATGTTATTGTCCACACACAAAATAAAAAGTAATTGCTTACAAAAATAGTCTACAGGTGTTGCAAGTCCGCTTATACCTAAATATTTTGTTCGCAATATTAATACATACATTTTGTAATGGAAAAAGGAAGACCATCTGTCTATCTTTTGTAACAAGAGGCTGTCAGTTCACTGCTGTATTAGACAGTGTCTAATAAATGCTGATTGAACGTTCATTTTGCGCAGCACTCAACGTTTTGTTGGAGATTTTAGACTTCAGCTGTGTCATAAACCATAAATACGACTGCCAAATTCCATTTAAAATAAATGACAAGACGTAAAACAATATTGCAACGTACCGAAATACTGAAAATTACTATCTACTGTAATATTATTATATACAACTTCAAGATGCCACCACATTTGGTGCTCATCCGTTTTTACTGTTTGTGTTTTTACAAATAGATATTAGTACCTACATTATATTCACGTACACTATAATTATAAGCTTTAGTTTGATATCTGTAAAAAATAATTATGTATTCTGGTCAAATTGATTTCAGCACTTTACAAGCTTGTTTTAAAATAGCGTAGTGTTAATCTGTGCATGCAAATCTGTACGTTTTTATTGCCTCGCACATTTTCGCTGTTTCCACGCACATTTAAAAATTCCATTTTCCTGGACTGTACACAAATATGAAAATAGGGAATTCAATGCACAAGATTAATTTGTGTTGACTTGTTGATAAACAGACAGATATCGAATTTCTATTGAATTTCTTCGAATACTTCGCCAGATTCAAGTTAATTAAATCTGAAACTTGTTTGTAATTGTATTCAACAAAATGTGCCTAATGGTTTATATAACCAACAGGTAGGTATATAATTAATCTAAAGTAGGTAGGTTATGCAGATAGAAGCTTAAGCAAGCATTACAGTTAATTAAGAACTATTAATGAATGCCGTGATCCGTACAGGTGGCTTCTGTTAACTCCTGCGGGTATCAGTTCTGTTTGATTGAACACCCATTGAACTGTACCGCTTAATCACGGTTACACGGTATATTGCCTCATTACTGTGATGTGTTACTCCTGACGTGTTGTAGCTTAACGCTTCATATTTTATACTTAATACAACAGTTTGTTATACTCGACCCTTAAATTTAATACGTTGATGACATCGTTACAGACCCTTACAGGGTCTAATGCGGTATAAAAAATGAGAGAAAGGAAATTTTGTGGACGTAATAGAGCAAGCTTTAGGGTCAGGGTATCAAACCCTTACCCCTGTTGCACCGCACCTGCTACCAAATTGCAAACTATAAACCAGAAGAAATTTCCAATAGCATTACTCTTTAAAAAGAAAATGTTTCAGTTACTTTGAAGGGAATAAGAAAATGTAAAAATAGCCTTATATAAGGGCAAGGGAAACAATATAAGTTAAATCCCAATGTTGAAAAAGGGCCGTTAAAAGGTCGAAAAGACAATCAAAAGTAGGAGACGCAGTTTCGTATTGTGAATAAAATATATAGGGTACCTAAGCCTATATTATTTTGTTTCTTTATCTTTGGGATAACTAAAGTGGTTGACTACTAAGTTTAGACAGTTTAAATGCTAAACAAGAACAAATACATCAGCGACACTACTAACTTGTAAGTTTTACCTATTTGTACTAGACTTGGAGAAACTACGTAACTGAAGTTTTCCTACATAATCAAAACTGAAACTCACAGAAAATAGAACTAAAAGTTTTACTACAACATCAACGCGAGTTCAAACTTAATGCCGACTCTGAAATGTTCCCTGAAGACATCTCGAACTAAGTAAATTTTAACTGCACAAACTAGTTTTAATGCTTGGGAAGATTAATGTCACTTTTAGAAGGAATGCCGATGTTTTAAGACGAAAAACTGTAGTTTGTAGTAAAATTTGATGAATGTTGTTGATAAGTTATGGCGTATTTCTTTATTGTCCATAAAAATTATTTGGCAATATATTTTTATAACCATTTTACGAGACATGTTCCGAAGTATCGCATTTTAGTCGGCAAACCGAAATGTTTTTGTTTGTTATAAGTTTGCAAAATATTTCCAATGTTGTAAACATTCCTTAATTGTTTAATCTGGAAAAAAGCTCCACAAAAACTGTTATAAATACGTAATCATCATTATCCGTATGCACATCCTGTTGCACTCTCTCCTACTAATTCACCTTGAATGGTTTATCGTAACTTTCCCGGGAACGACAGTCGTAAAAAGGGACCTTCAAACGGAAGAGGAAAACTTGCACCCAAAATCTTATTGCATAAAACCACTTATTACAAAAAATACATTGGGTTTTAGACTTTACTGCTATACTATTAAATTCTAAAATTTAATGGCATCTTACATACATACATACAAATTGCAACAATATTATGAACAATTTTTATAAAATTTTGAACTTCAACACTATAAGTCTAAAATTCAGTGCTTTTTTGTAATCTCAATGGTTTGAAAATTATTGACAATTAGTAGAATCAGGAACCAGGTTATGTAAGCCTGGTTTATGGATAAAGGTTGGCTTGACCGATATACATTCAGTTATAACAAATAAATGAAATGTATTTATTTATTTAGGTACTCGTAGCTTTCCTTGTGTACTCCTCACACAAGAACGTGCATAAGCATGAATGAATATAATGTTATGTGTATGAGGGATAATTAAACTGCGGCTAAGTGAATTCAACATTTTATTGTACAACGAGTAATAAAACACCCACTCAAGGCATTTTATCGACCGCGTGACGATATGGAACGCTGTTAAAATTTTATATTCTTATCTAGAAGTAGTATTTAGTAGTTACAGTAAAATCATTTATGTCGAAATAGTTTATTACATAACACAGTACATGACATAAAACATAGCATATAAAACCTTAAATGTAGTTCTTGGTTCAGAATCCGTATCAGAATCGTTTACAACATCTTTTCATCGTAAAACGACTGACTTGGCAACATCCTACATCAGGTGCCACATATTGAATTATAAGAATGGGAGAGGATAGGGTCTTCTGACTTTGAGTTATGCGTATTGTATAATGTATCTACAATACTAAAAAAACATTTTGTAGGCAAATTGTATACTTAGGTACAGTCGACAAAAGAGATACGGTACCACTTTTTCACACAACGCACAACGTTGTATGTAAATGTAGTACCGTATATCTTTTGTCGACTGTACATTTAAATAGTTCCTCATTGAAGTGCTGCGCTGCAATTCTCTAAGCATACATCGTCGAGCTCGTCGACGAACTCAACAACCATTCTGCGTTGAGTTCTACGCTGAACTCGATGTAGGCACAGCCTAGAAACAGCAGTACAGTTCTCTAATCGTCAGTTATAGGTTGTACTCTACCGTCGAGTTCAACGACGAGTCCAACGATGTATACTTAGAGAATTGCACTGCTGTTGTGAAAGTGGCTACTGAACAAGAAGTCCCGCGACTACCTATTACGTCTGAATGAAATGTGCATGCTTAATACTGCTCTGGCTGCCCCTTTAGGGATATATATGCCTACGTACCTATATGCGACATAAAAAGTACATAATCTTATTTCTGTAGTAAAAGATAACACAAAAGTTATGATACGAGATTGGCATATAGATTGTCCAAATGTGCTCATAAATATATTTGCAGACAGACCGCCCGCGACCTGACGTCAGAACTTCAAAAGGTCACAGAAAGAAATTGTGAATTGGTTATTACTTTACATAAAATATACAACAACCAATAACACAAATAAATAAGTAATTAACAGGTAAATTCTAAAATAATAGCATTCGTAGCCGACATTTGACGTTCACAATAGTTGAAAGATGTCTGTCTGATGTGAACAAAAAAATAATTAATACGTTAAGTCATTCTGAAAATTAAATAGAAATGCTAAATGGTTATTAACAGATAACTCTCTAGCCAAATTACCATTTATGATGACAAATAAAAAATTAAAAGCACTTCGAAGTCGGTGTGAACTGTGTGACAGAAAGGGGAGCAGTCGATTGCGGGGTGACTTGGACAAGTAACAACTCAAAATTGATTAGTTTCATTTGTCGATCTCGAAAAACAAACCCCTTCAAAAGTACACTTTTATTTTATTTGAATTGTACATACATATTGTATTTCTTACATGCATCCTTTCCTTACGTACCTATACAGGGTGTAAAGGAAATACTCCTGACGCCGAAGACACATAGGATATACTACAAATTGGCATAAAACATTACTTATTTTGATTAGTTTTATTCTCCCCACTACCCTTGCGGAAGTTTAGTATCTTCACCTGTACTTACCTACCACTTTACCAATTTTTAAAACTACACAATTTATTTATTCTGAATTATGTAATTTTTACGAACTATTGACCAGTTAAATCAATGATCATTATCAAAGATACTCATTTCGATTTACTTTTATGTAAAATCATTTGCTAAAGTTTTAAAATCATTCGAAGCCTATAAAATTACGATGGTCGATTCACAGTGTAGAAAGTCACGTAAGTCCTTTACGTTGCTTGTTGTCCCTTTCGCTGCCTTTCAATCTTATTTTATTTCCTTCTCATCTTATTTACGATCGCATTCAAAAGTCCTCATTAACTTGACAGCTCAGTTTTGTCAATGATTACCTCAAATAACAAATACCCCGCTATAACTCCAGTTAATCAAATTAAATACCTCGCCATTATTTCGGAGAATTACTCAGGACACTTCAGACGACTTGCTGACATCCTCTCGAGTCGAAATGGAAACTCAATATTATTCCTGTTATATTTTTCATGAAATAAAGATTAATACATAGGTATACAAATAAAAAATGGTATATGATAAACGTGTGTTATGTGAATAGTTTGCAGGGCTTTGAGGAATAACTGACAAGCGCGAAAAAATGCCGACAGGAAAATTTCCTACGAAATTCCTTAAGTGACAAGGATTGCGTACATCTTACGACTACCCTTCTTAAGTCTCGCCGGGGCGGCGCGCGGCGTCGTCGTCAGCACCGAGCGGCTAGACGGCACGTCTCCATATTTCCACAATGCAACCTCGTTAAAGAAACGAGCCCACACACCTAAATGAATTCCTTGATGTCTTATGCTGAATATAGATGAAAGTGACGTTAATCTACTATATAATTAGAACATTTTTCGGTATACATTTTATCAACTAGAAGCATAACAACGTTATCCAAAGGTGTTGTTCCAATAGCGAACACGCATGTACTTATTACTTATTTGAAACATACAGTGCAAAAAAAACATTCGGTTAAAAAAAAGAGTTGTAAAATAGTAAACTGATATCGCTTTTCAAACAACGACGGCCATTTGGCGCACTTATCGTGATGTCACAGTACCTACTTAACAACGAACAATTAAATGATGTCATGGATCACTATAAAAATGTGATTTCGGGATGTAATCTATTAATTTTTTGTTTTTTACTTCATTTAAGCAATAAGCATTCTCCACAACTAAGTATTCTCTAGCCGAAACGAGCTGCCATTTGTTCTTATGTAGGTACTATGACGGCAGATTCAGTTTCGATTCGGAACGTTATTGGTCGAAACTACCCACCAATAGTGTTACGTCTTAACTCATTTGAATTTCCCTCTCAAATTGTGCACTTTTCAATAATTATTATTTCAATCAAACTATAATATTAAACGTAAATCTAAAAGAAAATACTATATCAAAATACTCGTAAAATTGAGCGCTTTTTGCATGATATGAATATTATTATAAAACGGTAACCGGAACATGCTTATCGTTACCGTAATATGTGACAGTATCACAAAGTTAAGTGAAATCAGGTGTCAATCATTCTTATAATGCTTGACGTTTGATGTTCCAAGTTACGCAACCATTTTCCTGATCGAAAATATTATATGAGATTATGTAAGAGATTATATTATGCCATATAGGTACTAATTAAACATATAAAGGTACTTACTGTATAGATTATTACAAAAGCATTGGTTTTACTAGATACTTGATAATAATGATATATATATTCTGACTGATTTGAAGGACACGTAAATCCTTAAAAGTTATACCTAACGGATTCGATGTCGTGATTCATTATTATTGTGATTGTGTAACGAAAAAAAATTACATCGCCTTATTCACAGCATGATTCATCGATATTTTACTATTGTCACTTGTCACCAACACACTACGTTCCCTTTCCATAACACAAGGTAGTTAAACTATGCTTATCAAGGGTCTGGGAGGCGTTGTGTAGATTGTCCTAGAATATTTAATTATTACTTGTTTATTTTTGGAGAAGTAGGCATGTCAAATACGTTCACTATTTTATCAATTCTATGCCAAGTGGTCATAATTTGAACGGATGGCATTTATCATAAGGCTTCAGCGGCACTATATTTGCAGTACTGAGATATTTGAACAATATTTTGGTTGCAAATATAACTGAGAACTGTGTTCCTATCTGGATTCCGCTTTTCCGGAATACGCGCGCGTATCGTATTGACATGAAATGAAGCTTAATTTCGAGCAAGAAGTTATATTTCCGTCTCATTATTAAACATTGCCTCTGTATTGGTATACCTACGGTAGTAATTACGCTTATTTGCAGAAATAATCTTTCGTTATGAAGTGTACAAAAACTGATAGGTTACTAGCTGCCCAGTACTAGTTTGGTGGATAGTACTTTACGCAATTACGTATCTATTTTGAGACTACAAATGTAAAAAGTTAGTTCAACTATGTAATAATTTATTTCCAAATTTAAAACTTAGGTAAGTCATTGCTGCAATTGAAGTTGATTAATAGTTGCTTCAATGTTTTATTGTTTCTTTGCTGCAATAACTAAACACCATAAAATAGCACGAAATGATAAAAATAGAGGTCAGTCTTATCACCTAAGTGTTATAGACAAGAAAGAACAATAGTAACATGGGTTTGTATCTATGAAACCTAACTGGGTCTCCATACAATAAAAACCCACAACAATAATAAACTACCAAAATTCCTGTTACAAAATCCGTCGGGCGTCTCTTTACTATCCATTGTGATTAGTAGCAGTGCAAACAATTTGCAGACCTCAAACACTGTTTTCTTTGCTGCGCAATAAACAGCAAATTGCAGGGCCAGCACGGACGTTTTATACCTACAACGGCTGACACGACGCAACCATTATTTGAGTGGTAGAGTGCATCACAATGAAACCTCATTGACTTACACCTAGAGAATTTAAGTAACTCTGGTATGTAATGCTCAGATTATTTCTATTTCCGATAATGTTTAAAAGTGTTTTTTTTTTTCAGGTGATGCAATTTACTAGAGTCGTATTAGAAAGCAGCGTATCGTAATGGTAGTGACTTTGACAATCCATTATGTGATTTTGATAACATTTTGATTAGAGCCGTAGAAAGTGTTTCAGTCAGAGATTCCGAAGTACCTTCTGGAAATTTCGTCTACAGCCTCGAATAGCCAAGCGGAGAATAGACATAGTATAATACAGTCCACTGACACTTTAGTAAACTTACATTATATTTTTATATTTTGACAATGTTTTATATGAGCTGGAAAGGCTTCTCAAAGTTTAAATTTAGGCATAGACTACCAGTCCTAGGCAAGGCGCTTTTACTCCGACGGTATATCAAATAACACGGTTAAACCTTAACCGATTCTAACGTTGAGTGCCCATTTAGAATTTTCAGATGAGGTTGAATTTACAGAAAAATATTATTTATGTTAGGTTGTGGCGAAAAAGCCTCCATTAAACGGAATTAAACTTGAATTTCCAAGTAGAGTTACTCGGGTAAAGAGTTCTTTCATTCTTTATTCATTGGAACTGGAATTATGTTCCTTTATTTTCTTTGTTCGTGTACTTCCGGTATTAACGACTTCAAAACATTTTTGGGGCAACAGTAATGCAATGTGACTTCTTTGGTTAGGGTTCCGCACATAAATAATATTACAGGACACTGCTATATTTTATATTATTACGTTAGCAAACAAGCACGCCATGGCCCCTGAAAGCAGTTATCATATTTTATGCACTTACGGTTTCAACAATAAATCCAGTTTCACATGCTTTTGATCTGTTTAACTCGGTGATCATTTTATTCATTTTAAAATTCTTTACGTGAAAGATAAATGCGAGTTTATAATTATGCGAAAATTTTCTTCTCTCTCCACTCTATCTATGAAATACTGAGCCTAAAGCATATAAATATAATCTCGTAGGGTTCAGATACTTGTGATGGGTCACGATGGGACAACATTAAAATAACTGGGTCAGGGTATGATAAAGTTTGGGAATCGCTGGTGAAAGTTTAGGTAAAAGTTGAAGGAATGATATATTATATACCCTTATACAATAATAGATTTATACTATTCGAGGATGCAGGATCTTCATTTCCCGGTTCCAAAAAGGAGAAATGTTTGCTGTAGTAAAATTTATCAAAATAAACGTTTTTGAATTTTTACCACATTTTTATCTGAATAAAGTGTTGCCAGAAACACTGGGTATATGATAATTTAAGAGGAAAGCTCAAAAGAGAAAACAATAATACTAGTAAAATAGATTTAAAGGTATATACCTAGATACCGCCTTGAAGCCCCGGCGGTATTCACGTCAAATACTGCACCCATTCTCAGGTTTACAGGTTTAATGGTACTTTTATATATTACATAAAAGTACCTTTATAAATTCGCGGGCACAATGGTTACGACGTTCAACTTGATCGCTGAACGTTGAACCAACAAAAGGAACTGTTTAATGTTACGGCACGCATTGCTGGCATTAGACACGGTTTAATAGTGGCTTTATTTCACGGTCGTAGTTAAATCCTCAGTAGGCCTAACATGGGCGCGGGACAAATATCTCTCTCCACCGCTTATGTCAAATTGACGGGGACAAACGCGTTTGTCCCTAATTGCTAGCATGGCGTCGAAGGAGATAACTTATGTCCCTCGCTGTGACGTAGACAAGGGAATTTTTCTCCACTTGCTTAGCACGGCGGCCGTAAAGTGGACAAGATATGTCTCTTTTTGACAGATTATAGAGAGATATTAGTCTCCGAACTATTGAGGTGGGGACAAAAATCGTAACCGAAAAATAAATACATTGAAATTGATTGATTAATTAATGAATTAAAATTTTAATATATATATATATGTATATATATGGGGAAGGGGGGATTTAAATATTTATCTCAAATAATTTTGACCTTCAATATTTAAAATCCAGTCATAAAGTATTAATATTTGTATGTATGTATATGTATGTATATATATATATATATATATATATATATATATGTATATGTATGTATACACATATATATATATACGTATATCTACATATATGTAGGTATATATATATGTATATATATTATATATGGACTCTACAACCGGTCATAGTGGGACCCCCCCCCCCCTACAGCGGTCAGCACTACGAGTGTGACACCCTAGGCATAACAAAAATCGATAGGCCATAGTAACGATTTTCCAACAGGTGGGCCGTGTGCTCGTCTGCCACCTAAGTTGTATAAAAAATCCAAACATATTATTACGACACATTACGTAACACAATACATCCCATTACAAGGTAATAATACCTACTTACTAACTTAGCTATATCTACATTATATGAAATTAAAATAACACCGACAATTTAAAAAGTCAATGTTGCACTTACAAAATATGCACGTTGCTAGGTTTTATCAATTTGGTCGAATAATACTTTTTCGTATATTGGTAGCATTGAGTGGACAAACGTTCTCCCCGGTGACAAACTAGTCTCTCCTCGACGCCATGCTAGCTAAAGGGAGAGAGAAGGAGGGAAAGACAAATTTTTCTCCACTCCCCGGGGACTTTTGTCTTCGCGCCATGCTAGGCCTACAGTATTAGACTTGTGCATGCTTACGTGTCATTGAGAAGCGTGTCATTTGATTATATAAATCGTAGATTAATCTGCTAGAATGATGGTAACATTGATGTTGTGTTCATATAAAATAAATTCACCTAAACATGTTTCTCCTGACTTATTTCATCAACGCAGAGCCAGTAGCGGCTGTCTTTTACGTAGTGAGCATCTGGTAAAAAATAATTTTGGGAAATATTAGTAAAATAAGAAATAATTTAGGTACTGTATGGCAGTCCTCTTTTTCAAAATAATAAGCAATAGGTAATCTGCCTAAGCCTTTCGAGATTAACCATTACTCAGTTTAAAAACGAATGTACCTATTTTGATGTATGTAGGGTAAAAATCTTAATTGGACTGACAGATATTTGTCACTTAATCATGCCAGAATGGCTGAGAAGATCTGGATGAATTTGGCACAGAGGTATAATATAGTATTGAATAACAATAAGTTCCTATAAACCTCGCTCGAGTAACAGATAGGTTGTAGGTACCTACTAAAGTTTTTATACGAGTACATAGGTACCAACTTCATACGAATTCAAATATTTGCGAACTTATTCTATATGTATGACAGATCATACTTTATGTTATATAAGTATGTTCAGTTAGTTTAAGGTTATAACAAGCAGAGTGCTTTTATTTCAAAGGAATTACTAAGCTCTGTGGAAATGTACGAAGTAATCAAGACACGTACAAGGCAGACAGGCATCAGCGGCATTCCAAACATGTTTCGGTATCGAACTCCGTTGGAAAATGTTGGAGTCTAAATATTTATATGATGAACAGATTAATTAATTTCAGCATGGTTCGTAAATCTCGAATACGTAGCGGTTCAGAATGATACTGGTAGATTAAGTTTATAAATTGTTTTTTTTTAGTAAGTTACTTTTAGCTTAGTTACTTTTTGTTAGATTATATTACAGCATATTTTTATACTACTTAGGTGGCACGGTCACATGATTTTTTTTTTTTACCTATGGCACGTCAATTTGACTTCACCTCGCCTGATGTTAAGCTGAAGGCAAAGTCTCATGAAAGAGGTAACCTGTTCAGTGCTACAATGGTGGCGCTCAGCTTGATGGCCTCATCAGATGCTTTTTCACGCCCCGCTTAAAGGACCCGGGACTGTAGGAAGAAGGAAACACGTGCGCTGGCAAGGAATTCCAGGACTTAATGGTACGGCAGAGAAAAGAAGAAGAGAAAGACACCTGATGAAAAGTGGTTACCGTGGGCTATGGAAGTTTGCAACACCAGGGGCGTCACATTCGTGCTATGTAAACCTTCGGATGCCATTCTTGAGAATTGCCGTTTTGTTTGAAGAAATTAGAAAAAACTCAATTTTCAGTAAGTACTAACCTTTTTGCTTTTTTTAAGAATGGCAAATCCAAATTTAATGATTTTTTTGTGAGATTTTGAGGCTTTAGGTAATAGGCTGTCTTTTTCAAATCGATTCAAAATTGAAAAAATGAATTTCCTGAGCCATTTTGAATATTTTCATGGGTTATAATTATGGCCCATATTTTTATTTTTTAAGTTATTATCGAATACCTACATAAATATTCTGACTCTATAACTAGTTATTGAAAATGTGAGTATTTAAATAGGTACTTCAAGGATATACAAACTTGATTATATTGTGTATGTATTAGTGATTACACCAGTTGGTACTGGAATTTCAAACTTTCGAACAAGTGTAAGGAAGTACAAAATTCGTACGTACTTAACAGCGAAACTTTTACCATCTGCTGTGATACACACGGACATAATAGATAATGAACATTTTTAACAGAAATATTTCATATTAATATACCTACTAAACTACCTACCAAATTTTTTAACCTTAGGTATAACTAACCCCTGAAGAGAATATCTGAGAGAGTCATATGTACGAGATGGTAGAAAACGGCTTTATAAAAAACTGCATTTCATACACACTAATTACAGGCATCATTGAGTAATAGGCTGACTCCATCTAAATGGGCCCCGATTTTACTAACTATCAATCAATACCAAACCTTTGAGTGCAGTCTCAATGGTTTGGTATTAAAATGTCATTGAATTTTGGACGTTACTGCTATGCTTTTGAGTCTAAAATTATATGGTATAGTGTAGAGCGCAGGAAACGAGTAAATGAACTCTTTTTCATTTTAATTATGAACTTTAAGCATATGTATGTGAAGTCAAAAACTCAATGGTAGTTTTTCTAATCCTAGTAGTTAGACAATGGTTGGCAAAGCGTCGGTAGCTTAAAGGATAAGGAGTCGGCCTTACGATTGACAGGTCCTGGGTTCAAATCCTGGTAATTAACCACCAATGTGAAGCCATTGAGCGTAGCTGGAAGCAGTAGAGGAATATTAGTAATTTCGGTTAATAATATACTTAAAAAAATAGTAATATCGGCAGCCACTAAACATGCTATGTTTGAAGAACGTAATTGGATATAAGATATAAGTGATATAGGTACATCTGCCTCGTTCTTATTTACAGACATAATTATTTGAACGAATACCGCGGTAGCCTTGTGGTATCGGTAATGGTCTGCTGAAACGAGGTCTCGGGTTCGATCCCAGGTTTTACCAAGGCACACACCAATGACTTTTCGATGCTTTTCGAAGTTATGTGTGTATTTATCGCACGTTTATAAGTGCCCGGTTAATGGCAATAGGCTTGCCACCTATTACATTGGGACCTAAACTACCCCTTCGGGGATACAGGCGTGAGTTTGTTATGGTAACAAAAACTTTACTTTGAATTTACCAAC